>JALGAY010000006.1:27063544-28263544 GCA_029207805.1 Tribolium confusum | reverse complement strand
GAAATTGATGGTAAAATAAAAGTCGTAAATATTTTGAACAATGTCCATATTATATTTATCCCACATACACACGGCACGTTGTGAACCTTGTCTTATCATTGTAATAATTATATGTACATTGTAGAACGTGTAGTTAGATATACATGAAGGCCCGGGCCGTTGCCGAGCGCTACAAGAGCAATGCGAGTGGTCACCATTAGTGACCTCTCGTCTGAACAACATAATTTTCTTATGTTACAAACTCTATCTGTACAATCATTCTAATTAGCAATATGCCATCGCCTTCATTATTATCATAGTGTAAAATCTTGTTCATAAAGTACGTACTTACAGTAATTGTAATAATAATATTATATTTTTTCTTAATGTAAAAGTCAAAAGCGTCCACAGAAGGAATATGGTTATTGCTTTTTTATTGCAAGAAGCCATTCGGCTGTAATACAATGAGTTTACGTAACACTGAGCGCCAAGATTTAGGCCGGTTTACCGAGGCTTCTCTACCGACTAGGACTGCTAAATATATACGACAGGGGGGGCCCTCAAACAAAGCGGCCTAAACCCTAGCGCGGATGGACCAGGGGCTGCAACACAGGGACAGGGCTGGTGCCATAATACATATCGTGGCGGCACCTTACCACTTCGCTACCGCTTAATTAAATAAGAGTATATGTTATGTATGTATATCATAATATCAATATATACAGCTTGTATACATTTAATAACGTAATCCTAAAGTACGTATGAAAGTAACACAACAAAAGAGCGCGGGGCGCCTTAAGTATACAAAAGGTGGGGGGCGGTACACCTCACTCTAAACTACCTGCGTCCACCCCTAAAACTATATACGCTTGCAAGATCAAAAACTAAATACAATAATAAAATTTTGGACAGCACGATTTAATTTTCAGTGTATAGTAAGGCCCACGATATACAGTTTTAATCATACAACTGAAAACTTCACAGTGTGAATCAATATTGTCGAGATAATATTCCGTTTTGGGAAATAATACATTACAAATGACTAATAACTCCTATTCTAGCCTCTAAGGGACGGAGGGACACGTCGAATTTCACAACAATTAAGTACAACCCGAATGATTCTTTTTTTTTGTAAAAATTAACAACCTATATACTAAACTAACATTTCTTTGTAGTTTATACTTTGGCCGATTAGCACCACCACATTTAATAAAAAAAAATTTTCAATCAGTTCGACGTACCCCTCTTTGAAGTTCCAAGCGAGTCCGCGACCGGCCTTTTTTGATATGTTGGTGTACGAGAGGCGGTGCTGGAATGTGCCCAAATCGCGGACTATCGCTTAGTAACCGTTAAAGTGCCCCCATGTCTCAAAAAACATGCGGCCACTTCCTACCGGTCGTGTCTTCTGCATGTTAAAGCTTGGGCTACTGGATCGATGAATTTTCAAATGTGTTCCTCCAACATCTCGGGCTTAAAACTTAGGCCAAATATCGCAACATAAACAAAAAAATCGAGATCGAGGAAGAAAAACATTAAAATTCCCTGAGTCGACCCATATGGTGTCTTTTTCTAAACTTATCCCTACCATTTAATGCAATAACACAGTTTACAGATATCAAAATATATAAATGAAAACTTATTTTTGGTTTAACCTACCTACACTTACCGTATTGCTCTGGATTGACATTAAAATACTTCGGCATTACCAAAATAAAAACGCAGTCACTGTATTGACATTAGTATTGACATTTTATACCTTTGGTCAATTCTCACCAAACATGGACGGGTGCTTAGCGCCCCCGTCTGTCGAAACCTAATTTCCTACAACGCCGACACTTAAATTTAACACATCTTCAAAATTAGCCGAGTTTTTTAATTGACTTGAGACTGAGTAATAAACATTTTCACTGGATAAAATACAAATAATTAGATTTTTGGGTTGAATGAAGAGCGTTAAATTTGACCGTCGGTTACTAGCTGCTAGCATCGCGTAACCTCAGTCGAGGTTCAATAAATAAATCGCACAATTTCACGGAAACGCGCGCCTACCCACTACTATTAATTTTCAACTACGGTCAATCGTTGCGACAATTCGAATAGCTAATATAGTTTATACATTTCAAATGATTTGTATAGACTATAATGTTCACGTATAACGCGCTAACGCCGCGTACTGATGTAGTTGCGTAATACGTGAACAATCACGGCTCTAATTTTCCATTTTCCTACATTCGAACTATATTATGTAATTAATTTATATCGTGGTGTATTTGTACTGAGGAGACAAGCAATTGCAGTCAGTCAGACAACAATGATAATATTCATTTAACAAGCCTACCGGCGAAATATATAACTTAAAAACAATCAAATCATAACACACCATATAACTCACATGGAGGACACTGCGAAATGGCGGCGGAGTGTATTGGGTATACATTAAATTTATTTAACTATATCATTTCGTAGCGATCACAATAATTTTGGGTAGTTTTACTAAATGCGGCCGTTTTATTTTGTTTTTGGTAGGTATACCCAACACCACCGTCGCCCCACCATTATAGAATATTCACTTAATAACAGGAAACATTTATATAATATATACTTTAAATTGATCTGGCCTATACTAACAATTAAGACAGATCTAAGGTTAGGATATTACATGAGGAATACGTTTAGGACTTCTACAAGCTACACAGACGTCCAGTGAGCCGCAACGTTATCTCTAAAACCTGAAAAGTTAATTATTATTACTTACATACATCAGAGTGTTGTTTGCTAGCTTCTTCAGGCCCTGATCACGAAACGACTCACCGAATCAAATAACAATAATAATTATTATATACAAATTCCTTAAATTATCCAATTAGTGGTTTGTATACATTAATCGCGCAACACACTATGTGTTGAACAACACAAAACCTCTTATACTTAATTTGTTCTTTTTTTTCTCGTATAAATAACAAATAATGCCGACCTATGACGAAATAAAATTTTATATAAAAACAACTATCGAAATAAAACTGAAAATTAAAAATAATAAAATTTACCACGGCAATGCGCCAAAATAAAATGTCGTCATTGCCTCGTTGGTCCTTAATTATAATAATATGTGAGGATAATGTATCCCATTTAAGATACCCTGTAATATATCATATGTAAGAAACGCAAGACGTAACCAATAGTGCCTGTGTTTGGTGGGGAAGCCACAAATTCGGCAGCCGTCGAGTACTTTAAATCCTTTAAAAACAAAACTAAAAATTTGGCAGCGAAGAAATACAAAAAATTCGTTCACATTGTAGGAACATTTAAGATGGTGACAATCCCCAAACTCGGCGGCTACCGAAGAGCGGCAAAGCGGGACGCTGACACCAAACATTACAACAACAAGTGGGCCGCGCCTGGCGGGGTGCTACATTATTATTAATATATTATATTATATTATACACATAAAGTGAATGTACAAGTGCAGTTGTGATGACATCACAGTAGCTGCCGAGACGAGTCACACAACACTAGACAGTCCTCGAGCTCAGTGATAGCCGTTGGTAAACGCAGCAGGAATTAGGGGACCCTGAAACAAACAAAACCACAATACTATAGAAAAAAACCGGACCCGACAACGTTTAATATATCCGCCATGATGCAATGAAATATTATAGACGGCGAGGTTATAACGTCGCTTCAAGAAAACTCGTTTTTTAGAATTTCCACTGACAAAACAACGATGCAATTTTATTGGGTTTCCGGACAAATACAACGAATTCGTCTTGTTGACTTCGGTTTTTTAACATTCTGTCATACAGTCACACCAAATTTCAGTCCTTGCAAAACAAACTATAAATTTCTCGTCACAAAGTTCTAATGAGTATTACTATATTTTGTTTTCAAACAAGTTAAATAAGTTTTCCGGAATCTAGGATAGTAACCGATATTTAAATTATAAGACTTCACTACTGAGAAATACTCTCAACAGTGTAACAATGGCACCATTCTCAATTTTAAATTTTTAACAGTTTTCAAAAAAAATTTTTTAAAAAATAAAATTTCAGAAATTTAGTAACAGTAATTAATTTTGATTAAAAACACTAACTTTCAGCTGGTAAATCACTTAAAATCAAATCATAATTTTAACGTAACGGCACACCAGAAACATAGGTTCTTAAAACCTCGAAATTTTCTCCAAGAGAAGATACAGGGCTATACATTTCGAGGTTGATAAAATAAAAATCTGTATACCGACATCTGTGAAAGATAAACGTCAAGTACGGTGTCATTTATTTAGTTGACATTCTGCCATTTAAGAATATGGAGCATTTAACAATCGACCAACGCGTTAAAATTATTAAATCTTATTATAAAAATAGTGATTCTGCCGTATCCACATTTCGCGCTTTACGAGCAGATTATGGTCGTCATAATCGTCCTACAAAGCAAACCATATTGAATACAGTGAATAAATTTGAACAAACTGGATCTGTTACTGATATTGTAAGACCTGTGCATCATCGAAACATTCGCAATGCTGAAAATATCGCTTCTGTAGCTGAAAGTGTGGAAAAAGATCCAAATCTGTCAATTCCTCGTCGAGCCGCATGTTAACCGATTATTTTTTTACGAAAATCAAAGATTATGATCTTGACGATATGTGATTTCAGCAGGATGGAGCAACCACAACCAGTCACGTAACACAAGCAAATCGAGCTCTTTTGCAAGAGAAATTTTCTGGACGTGTGATTTCGCGATTGGCTGATGTCAATTGGCCTCCAAGATCCTGCGATTTGACGCCTTTGGATTTCTTTTTGTGGGGCTACGCGAAAGATCGTGTTTACGCAAACAATCCTCAAACTCTTGACGAATTGAAAACTAATATTCGTAATGTAATGGCCAAAATACCGTCCGAAATGTGCCGAAAAGTCATTGAAAATTACCTCAAGAGAATCAAGGCCTGTAAGAAGTCTCGTGGAGGACATTTGAATGATATCTTGTTTAACTAAAAATGGCAAAAATCAATCTTTAAAATGAAATAAAAATTACATTACATTCCGAATATTTTGAGTTTTTTTTTTAGTTTACTTTATTAAGCTCGAATTGGATAGCCCGTTACAAGCAAACCAATTTAATTTTTAACACAAGTTTGTGCTCTTAATACTGTAAAAAAAACAAAAGATAGCACAGAAACAATCAAAAAAGACAAAAGAAGATTTCATATTGTAACAATCCTTTAAATTCAGGATTCTTGCAATTTAAAGAGTTGCATTGTTAACAAATAATTTATTTCTACTGATGATACAAACAACAAACCAATACCTCGATAAATAAATAACTCAATCACACAGTAAAACACTCTCCATTATCACTCAACATCGTCGATTGTCTACCGAGAAGAGCGCTCTGCTGAACTTATTCAACTATTCAGCTTGGAATGATTTGTAACTTCTTTCTGACTTGTTTCTATACAGTTAGTTGTAATTTCTAGTATATTTTTCACTCCGAACATAAACAAAATTTCAACACAACCTTCGAATTTCAGGACCAGAGCAAAAAAATATAAACCAGATATCAGATACAACAAAAAAATTTTTTTAGGGTTTGTGGCTTTCGGAATGAGAAAACAATAATTAAGGACAAATTTTGAATAGAAAATTGTTAATTAAGTTTGATAAATCAGTATAGAATAATTCATGATGTAATCTTCTTAATCATATAAACTCCAAAATATCTCAAAATTTAAAATTTGATAAACTCTGATGTGGCATTTATGCACTATAGAAAAATCAAAATTTTTGCTATAAAAAATTGCTTAATTTAGCTTAAATTTTCATAAATCTTTTTAAAAATGGTTAAAAACTTAAAATTGAGAGTGATGTTATATTTTAGTTTCTGAGTTTCCTACACAAAATTAATTCGACAAGTTATCCTTAGATATCTGATAATTAAATTCATTATTTAATTATTTATGTATTCGCTAATACATATTTCACTGTGATTTTATGAAAAAAGTTCAAAGAGTTGTACTCACCGGACTGTAGTTGAGTGGAGCCCTACTAACGGCAATGGCCGGAAAGCTAGAGGGTTGTGGGCTAGCGGCCTGCACATAGCCCACACTATCCCCCGCACTGCTATTATACATATCTATAGTAGGTCCAGGTGAATTGGCAGCAGGAAAACCTCCACGTGTATTAGCTGCATGTGGTGAAGCTGGCGGTCCGAAGCCTTGTGCTGCCGCCGCCGCAGCTTGGTAGTTATTCATTACTGCAAAGGAAACCGAGAAGTGGGGTTGTGGTGGTGCTGTCTGATCGGCTCCGGAAGGCTGCGTCCAACTGGCACCCGACGACCCTGCAGGAACACAACACAACTCCTGGAGCCGACCGAAGCCGCTAACGCACTTATCATAATAATAGTGTGTGTATGTGAATGAATGAAAATATATATACAGAAAAAGAGAGAAAAAATGTGAAGTTTTCTACGAGAACTAAGAGAATTGTAGAAAGGATAAAGGAATGTTCTATAAACTAAAACAATGGACACACGCTTTCGTCATCAAACGGCTCCATTTAAGTGTACATAAGCAACATGCAAAACAATACGAGTAATTACCTGACAAGGCCTGAGTCAATAGTGGGGTGTTATTGTTAGGTGTCAGTTGTCCATTGGTTAGGTCCACTGGAAACACACAGCACACTAGATTAATTCAACGAAATGACTGTACACGTTCTATATGTATTCGTGTAAGAGACTGTATGATTATTAAAACGTAGTTCGACACGAAAGTTGGGGACTTTAAGAAAATAGAACAATCACTCTAATCACTATTACGAAATAAAGAAAAAAAGAAAAGATAGAAAAATACGTTAGTTTCTCTAAATAAAATAAACTCTTCTATTATCTCCGATCTATATTAGATTCAACTTTCATGTCAAATTCACCAAATCGATGGTCGTTTATACATGCTTCAATCTCGTCGAAAACTTTCAGTCGAATTAAAGTTTGGTAATAAAAATGCAGGAAAGCTCCAAACCCATATGAGGTTTTATATACATCCATGTGATGGATGAACACTAGGTTCCGAAAAGAATGAAAAAGCTGTCCTCGAAACGTATCGGCAGGAGTTTCTCTCAACCCAAACCATCTATCATCAACAGACAGAATTTAATATACAACATGTCCAAGGCCTCGCCTATTTATTGAATCTTCAAGTAATTCTTTCAAGATACAAATTACGATAAATCACAAACCACCATCGATAAGGCGCTCTCAACCAAATAAAAAACGAGATTAAATGTGTAAGAAATGTGTCTAAAGAAACGTCATAAATTGCGAAACGCACACATAAATTTCTCTAAAGTATCTGCTATGTTCTATCAATTTCTGCCGACTATTATCCAACTATCAGTTTCTCATTTCCTATTATAACATCAATTATAAACAGTTGAAACTGATACTTAGTGTTCTCGCTACACATCAACTAAACTAAATCACAAGAATGTTAAAATCGCTATAAATCTATAAATTTCCTAAATTTATAGCACCTTTTTACAGTTGATTTAAAAAGAAAAACACTACGTTCTAATCTACGCTCTATGTAAATCTATTCTAATTTTTTAAAATTCCGTTAATGTTATTTCGTTACACCTGATTTTAGTATCAATCTACGCTTTTCTACATCTATTGTTAAACATTGATCTGATGATTCTCTATATCACAAAATTAATTATCACATGACTGCTATGACTGCACTAAATATTAGTAGATTTACTCGCCCCTCGTTAGCGTTGAAAAATTCCAAACTGGCATCCGCTTCGGTAGTTCACACACTGTTTAACACCTCAAGTGTAACCTATTCTTGTATTATCAGGGCTGATCAGCCCTTATCACACCACAAATTCACACCTAGACTTTGCAAAAAAGCTGCGCCCGTCTAACTCTATAGCAATTATTACATAACCAGTTACGTAACGACAGAAATTACAAATCGTCGAGTGACTTAAATACGCACTGGTCAAATTTGAGAGTAAGGACACGCTACTCACACGTTGTACTCGTGGTCGTCTTATCGACTTGTGTCTTAATGAAAAAATTTTTTTGCACAATAATGACAGATTTTTTATAACCGAAAAATGTCTTAGCAAATCTATAGTTTCTTCTGTGAGTTAATGCCATGTGTTTTGTCTCTTCTAGAGTGTTTTAAAATTCAAAAACAATGCTGAAACATCACAAACAATCTCTGAACTGAAAACAGAATTTCATTGCGGTTTTACTAACACTAAACTAATAGAAAATAAAAATGAGTAAATAGTAAAAAAATGAAAAAATTATTAAATTTGACAGAGATAGCCTTGTTTATTCAAACATTAGATAGAAAAAATAGCCTTTAGATTTGTGATGTTCTGACATAGCGCAGCTGTAAAAACACCTTTCAAGCTAAATGTCTTAATGAGTTTCTAGTATTGTAGCGCGACAATTAAATAACCAATTAATTTCAGGATTTATTCGTTAAGCACATTTGCACCGTCTATTACTCATGTTCTTGTGGGAAAAGCTACACTGTCTCTTACTAATTGAGACGATCAATTTCCGTCATTTAACTATTTTAATTAAAAGCCATAATTACGCATCTATAACTTCAGTCACACCACACGCTAAATTAAATTAATTCTCGATACCTGTTAGGAATAATTTTAAAATGTCACAAGCTGTCACAGTAATTTCGCTACTTTTATAAAAGAATTTAAGTTATCACTCGTTATAATTATTATTTAGGCATTTCTGATGTAGTCGATATACCGTTCGTGTGATGCATTATTCATGTCATATCTTTCTAAATGCATTTCATATTATTAGCCCTTGGAAGGGTGAAAATTTCGAGAAAGCGGTCTAACCACGTCTAACGAATCAAATTGAATTAAACTTTCCTAGTAGCCAGTTGTACAATTATAATATTGAAGGATAATCCCTTTAGGTGCTGGGGGTAACATGCTAGATCCTCGATTTACATACTAATCAGACCCACTCAAACTAGAATAAGTCTATTCAACAACATAAAACACGCCTGTTTGTTCAATTTTAGAACTAGAAGAATCGATATGTTCGTGATTGGTTTAGGAAAGCGTGCGTAAGCATGATGACAATAAGTTTGCGTGGGTTGAAATCAAGAAAGTTATATAAATATATAGGGTGGGTTAAAAGTCTAGGTGTGAATTTGTTGATGCTTTTTATATAACAGAACATAGAGATAGTAAAAATGCAGTCGTTTCCTTACAGTATACATTTGTTTATTTTCACAATATTGCTTAAAACGATCCGTTGCGATTAGGGCAACAAGCAACAGTCTCATAACATCGAATACTTATTATGTACAGTCACACATCCTCACATACATTTATAATAAACAGCTTTGGCATATCGATAATTTATAAATCTTAATGATCACCTGGACAACATTCCAGCTTTTGTTGTAGGTATTATATGTATAATGCACACAAGAGAAATTAACGTGATCGGATATGCCGCAGGAATCGATATTGCATGTTTACATAAGGACTCTTCGTCTCAATGAAATTGAAGAGATCTTGTCCAGTATTTAGCATCTCGATACCTGCGGCGACAGTCGAATGCTTGCAGATGTACAAGACAACGCCTAATTGAAATTCGCATTTGCCAAACATTTGATGCTTTATTAAATAAAATCAGATCGAATTGACGGTAAACAAGAACTGGATAGAGCAAACGTCAGTGCACCAGGTGTGGCAAACGCGGCGGAATTTGTTAGGGTGAGCTTAGCAAGCCGCATGTATCTAAAATCAATATGGCATTGTCCCATTTAAATAGAATAACGGCTATACAGAGAGATCGCGTCGCGAATGGGATCGCCTAGTTCGGACGTGTGCGCATCACCTTAGCCAAAAACCATGCTCCTGTGAACGCAGCGCGAATTTTTTTTTAAGGTACCCCATCGCGCCCGGACTCACTGGATGGAGGACTTGGGACGGGGTCGACGGTTCGATCGAGAGGCATCGAGGTGCTCACGTGAAAAATTATATTCTTCTTTTTTTTTTCGAACAAGCGTATATAACAAATTGTATATAATCCTTTGTCAAAATACAAAAATAACGAATTAACAATAACAATGTACAAATTTATCTAGATGGCCCGAGCAAGGAGTCTAAGTAAGCACCACTATATTTAAGTGAAACTTATTAAATGTCACAGTTGTGCGTTCAAATTGAAATTTGTAAATTTGAAAATATTTATATCACAGCGTATGAAAAATTTTCTGAAGCTTGTGATGCTATACCAGACTCATATTCTGAATTTGTACCGAGAGATCATCGCAACTCTACGAAGTAAAGGTCAAATCAGATAAAACTAGCTCGGAGCCTTTTTTTAATAATGGAATGGACAGGAAGGTTGCTTGCAAAGCCAGTCGGAGCTAAACTGAAACTAACCATACCGGAGGGGCGCCACTATCGTACACAAGAATATTACCCTAACCTAACAGTTACTTCACCTAAACTAGTAACTACACCTACCGATTATACCCATTGCCTATCTATAGTATTAGTTCGTCTAAAACGGAATCGACATTATCCAGTCCACGAAGAAACAAATAAAACATTAAAAACAGAAAAAAACAAGTGGACTGAAAAATGAACCAGTCTAAGAAGAGAGTTATTCCTGTTAATACAAGTTTGGTTTGTGTAAAAAGTGTTAGTTTTGTTAATGGTAATGCCACGTTGGCGACGCGTTTTCGTTCACAGGGGCATGGCATGCAGGCTGGCGGCTGTTGCCGTGCCACTGTACATCCCCAAATGTTCAAGAGGGTACGGTAACAACGGCAACGGGTGGTGGTGATGGTGTAAACTGGCCAAGGTATTACCTGTTGGGTACGGTAGTCCGAAACTAGGGTAGCCCGAGTAACCTCGACCGGCCGCGTAGGCCGCATATGCGGCTGCCGGAAAACCTGAAACAAAAAATAACATTAGTACCAATAACATCAAAATTCTATCACAAAAACCAGCCATAAAACAAAATTTTAAAACTTCTGGTATAATCCATGATAAATGACATCAAATGACATATTTTTACCAATGACACCAATAATACATATTGAACAAAATGGTATTTGAATTGGTATTGGTATTTTTGTTTGTAGAATCTTTAAACCAACAAAAATTTTACGTTCCGCTTCACCAAGACTGAATATCATGTTAATGAGTTCTTCACGAGTAAAATTTATTTTGGGACTTATAATCTTCACAATAAAATTAACAGATTGTAAAAATGACAAAAGCCCACTCGATTTTTATTGTCCAAAACAGAAATGTTTATCGAAATTTAGTTAATTTAGAATTTAGAAACTTAGAATTTTACACTAGACTATACAAATTTTATATTGATAGAAAGCTTGTCAAAAGATCTTTTGTTTGGTACAATAATAAATAGAGAGTGCTATTTGAAAAAAATGAGTTTTTGACATTTTGAATATGTCATGTTTAAAAAATTGCAGTTGGCACATGGCACTGAGCAGGTTGTAGAGTAAACACTTAAAAGATGCGGTAAACATTCAGGAATCAAACGGCGTTACTTACTTTAACTTGTGTGCAAGCTTTTAGAAAGTACAAATTTTTAAACAGACCTCCGCATTTCAAAAATTCTGGTAAATAAAGCACCACAAATCAAAATTGATAACAGATAAACGAAAACAATCTCTATAAAAGTTATTTGTAATTTAGCATAAAATCTAAAAATAAAATCAAACTGAGTAGATTCCATTTAAAAAAACCTAACTTTAATGTTTTTTTAATAGTGGGACACTCTGAATATAAACCGCAATATTTTTAAAAAATGCGTTAAAAACGCAGCTACAATCTAAAAAAAGATAAAATTAGTATCTCTTAAAAAACAAATTATAAAGCTTTTTCGGACCGTTGAAACAGCTGTATTTTCAAATCATTTTAATTTGTTAAACTTTGAAGATGATAAAATAAATTCGTCAAAACGTTAGAACTAAGAAATAAACTGATTTGATGAAAAAAATGATTATTTATAGTATATTAAGTATGGAGAACGGTAAGGAATGCTTACCGTTCGAAGACAATTGTTTGGAGGAGGAGCGAAGCGACGATTCCAATTATTGTCTGAGAACGGTAATCCTTAACGTTCGACATGCTTATAACGTTTTTTGCGCGATTGGAGTTTCTAGAATAATAATAATAATTTATATCAATACATTTGTGATAATCGGGAAGATTGAAACTGAAAACTTTGGGTGGCTGTTCCATTCAAACAAGTAAAATTGTCTTTTTGATACAATCATTCCTACATAGTTCTGTTTTGTGGTTCCGTTTTCGAAGCAAATATGAGCGATAGTGATGATCTACCGGATGATTTAGAAGACGCTTGGCAAGAAGGATGTTCGGCAATAATTCCAGAAAAATCTAAAACCCGGTATGAACAGACATACAAGTTGTTTAAGGAATGGCGTGAAGCAAAGAAGATTTCTGTAAATGAAAAGAGCTTGTTAGGGTATTTTGTGGTGAAAAGTGGACACTTGAAGGCCCCAGGCAGTTTATGGGTGGAGTATTCTATGCTGAAGAGTACAATTTTTCTCCATGATGCTATCGATACTTCTAAGTTTGCTACATTAATTGCTTATCTTAAGAGAAAAAATATTGGATATCGGACTAAGAAGGCTAAAATTTTTACCAAAGAAGACATGGAAAAATTCTTGAATGAAGCACCAGACGAACAATTTTTAATTCAAAAGGTATGTTGTTGATGATGAGGTGGTACATCTGAGTTTTAAGGAAACAATATATTTGCAGGTAGCAATGATATTGGGAGTATCGGGCGCTTGTAGACGAGAGGAATTGTACAATATTAAAATGAGTGACATAGAAGAACAGGAACGTTTATAGTAAATATTCCAAATACAAAAACGAATATTCAGCGAACGTTCACAGTTATTAATAAAGAAAATGAAGCAGTTCATTATTTGGAAATACTTCGAAAATACATAAGAATTCGACCAAGCAACCCAACGTCAGATCATTTCTATCTGAACTATCGAAATGGCAAATGCACTAGGCAAGTCACAGGAAAAGGCACAATTGGAGGCTGGCCGTCAAAAATTGCAAAGTATTTAAAGTTGCAAGCCCCTGAAGGTTTTACTGGACACTCGTTTCGACGCACATCAGCTACTCTTTTGGCGAATAACGGAGTTGATGTGTTAGGACTAAAAAGACATGGTGGGTGGCGTTCATCAACGGTGGCCGAGAGTTACGTGGAAGATTCCCTCCAAAACAAAATTGAATTTGCTCATAAAATTTTACACAGCGATGTTGGTGGACTATTACAACAACCTGGGACTTCTACGTCGGAAAGTTTGTCTATTAACACTAGAAACTCAAATGCGAGTGGTATTACTACTATTAATTATAATAATTGTACATTTAATTTTAATAAATAAATCGCAAAATTGTTGTTTTTAGATTTAATTGCTTACTGTTCACTGAACGGTAAGTGAATTACTTACCGTTTTGTTACACGTAGCAACTAGTAACAGCAACCTACCGTCGTGGAAAAAGGCACAGTAAACTGATAAAAACAACCAATCGCGCAAAAAAATTATTATACATGTCATTTATAATTCATAGGTGTTAAAATAAAGAGCCAGTGTTTAATAATTTCAAACTCAACACTCTTTGAGACCAGCTGAGTAATATTATCCCTAATTAATCGAGTTTATTGTAGCTATTTTAAAATGTTTAACAATTGAAATCTAGTATATTTATCTGAATCAACTTCATAACACCAGCGGGTTAATTTAAACCGATTCAAATTAAAAATTCATAGCGCACCAGGAATAGGATTATCGACAATACCGACTCCATTATTGCTCGTCCTCAATCCGGTTTCGTGCACAGTAACAATCGAAATTTCGCTAAAGAAATGATTTGTTAGAGAGAGAATTAAGACGTTGGTTGGGGTCGTTTCTTGATTGTGCAGAGACATTAAAAATGAAAAATCATCTGAACACAATAAAGAAAGATTAACGGTTTGATTAGAAACTCTGTATAGAATAAATATATTAATATTGGCCATAAATTGGTTTAATGGTTATTTATAGTGATCGTAACTATTTGAACAAATAAATCATGACGAGGAAATACGCAGTTTACTATATTAAGAAAGTTGAAGTGTTACTTACCGTCAGGAAGAGCTCCAAGTGACCACATAAAATCTAAAAAACGAAAAAAGAAACAAGATTAGTTGTATTCGTAGGAAAGAACGACGCGCGACATTTATTTAAACAACGAACTATGTTTAAACTATTAATTGTTAGCATCCATGAAATTTCATACTACGTGTCTACACTACACGGTAATTAAGAAAAACGCGAGTAATAAGCGAGAAATTAAAATGAGAGAAAACGATTTACGTTATTAAAAAAGAAAAGCTGCATTATTTCTCGACAACTGCATCGACATTCGACTAGATTCTACAAACTATATGTATAATCTACATTAATACAACGGATTAGAATCACACTAAGTCGTTCCCCGAAAGTTGTTAAAAGAAAAAATTAACAACGTACGGGGTTAAATCCGACAACTAAGTTTAAATATCTAATAAATCTTTGTTAAGTATATTTTATCTAACAACTATTTTACAATAATTACAACAAAACGAAGAATTTCACTTTTTTTTGGCCGAGTTGAACTAACCTAACTGTTTAATTATTGTTCTAGTTTTTAAAACACTAAAAGAAAGAAGAAAAAGAAATCGTCTCGCTGCATCGTAAATTGTCGACGCTGCGAAACGTGTAAAGCATTTCGTTTTTGCCTTGATTCGAGTAAAACTTTTCTAAGTTCTAAATTCTATACAAAAGATTAGATCGCACCTTGATAGGGCTACGGTACATGAACGTAAACGAAGCCAGGACGAATCCTCAGAAAGGACCAACAAGAAGGAAACCTGGCAGGACCTGAAAAGGAGGAACTACTGCCCCGACTTGCGTGAAAAGTACACGTAAATTCTCTAAAAAAAAAAACAAACAATCCTAAAACTAATTCCTAACTTTACAATACAGTGTTATTTCTGCAAGATCGAGCGAGAGTAATTTCTGAAATTATTAAAGAATAAAAGCAACTCGCTCGAACTAAATACATTTTGGCATAGACACGATGAAATTTCATGAGCTACATAAACGGACTAACAGCTGCACTGTAATTGTATAAACTGCTTTCTAAGACTAAACTTTTATCATCTTTACATAGCTTTGTCATATTTTACAGATTTTTTCTCTCTACTGTTAACTTAGTGAATAAAATAAAATATCTGTGACAGGCTAAAAAAGAGTATCTACACTACATTTGAAAAAATAGATTTCTATTGTTAAGAACTAAGTTTGATGTTAAAACATCAACAAGCTAAATTGTTCTAGGATTTATCTCACTAGCAGTCTTAAATTTTGTACTGAGCTAACAGAATTTAGGCCTTTCGGTAAAATCTCATCACAGAGGTTTCCTGTATACGATGTGCCAAAACGATATGAATAATGTATAGAGGTACGCATATTCACTTAAGAAGAGCTACTCTAACAACACATAAATACTGATATGTTGGCAAAACAAGCGAAGGACACGTTACATTTTCTGACACTTATTATTCCATTATATTTTATATATTAGTTACCAAAAAGGATATAGACCCGAATAATCCATTACGAAAGCACCACTCGACGCATATTTCAAATAAATTCTACATTCATAATAAAAACTACGCACAATTTTTGGAATGTAAATATTTATAAAACGATGCTTCAGGTGTTCAGCGAATTGAAGTTTAAATATTCCAAGAGAGTTGAAAAGTAAAAGTTTGAATATGTGCGAGTACAAAACATCCAAACTCTAATCCAATTTCGTGCCGAATACCCTCCAAATACAGGGTGGCTCTTCGTGAAGAGAGCAGAAATGAATTTCTAACAACAAGCCACGTTTACAAGCATTTAAATAAAAAATTAGGGTCACAGTATAGAAAGACAACTTGTCAAAAAGCTAGCATCTCTTCACGTTAAATGTGTAAGGTGGAGCCACTGATTTTTAGATTTACCATAAGCAACTAATAATACATAATTTAAATTTAAAGAGCTATAATTGTAAATAATATAACAAATACTCAAAAGACAAGGGTCAAACGACGATTAAAATAATTTTTATAGTATTTTATTTGCAGTTCTAGCCCTTTAGATTAAAATTGTGTATTATTAGTTGCATAAAAATCTAAAAATCAGTGGCTCCATCTTACACATTTAATTTGAAAGGATGCCAGCTCTTTGACAAGTCTTTATCAGCTGTCCATACTGATTCATTTCTATACTGTGTTCAGGTTAAGATTCATATTTTAATAATAAATAAATAAATAAAAGGTGTTCATTTAAAAAAAATGTCAAAAGTGCTATAAAATTTTGATAAAACACTTGTTATATTTTGTTTAACATTACCACAAGAATTTGTTTATTAGGTACATTCTGAATTCTTTAAAAGCCACCCTGTATGTACCACAAACGAACCTAAAAGTGCTCCTTTCTACGACGTTAAACTACAAAGATTAGTAGATAAATAGACATTCATTAGAGAAAATGACCGAAAATCACCAACATTAAAAGTTAGAGAAAGACTCGATATACATATTCAACACATTCGTCATTTTCCTGATACAACATCTAAAGTCCTAATCCTGCTGGTAAAGTATTGGCATAAACTGTAGATATATCAAGTCCTTGCACACCTAACAAATCACTCATACTATAAGTGAGTGTTGGTGGCACCCTTGTAGGTAAAGGACGAAGAGCAGCAGGTGTAGTAAATACTCTTTTACAACCTGTCACATCATATACGGCCGAGGCATAATGCAATGGTGCTGGAGCCACAGCAATTGCTGCTACTGGAATTGAATGACCACCAGCCGTGGCTACAGGCACACTTGCACTAACCGGAATAGGATATGGGGCATAGCGTAAGGCGGAGGTTGCGTTGCCAGCCGCGACATGGCCTGGATTCAGCATTAGTAACTCACCATAAGCACCCCGGCCAGCCGCCCTTGTCTTCGCTAAGTTGGCGGGGAGCATTACTTCTTTTGGTTGCGCTTTCTTACATTCCACCTGCAAGAAAAAATCAATAAGCAAAAAAAAAAACAAGTTTTCAACTAGATTAAAAGTAGTTTTTGTGCTTATTTCAAAAAGATTCCGATTTTAATAAACTTTATATGTTATTTAAGTCAAGTAACTGCTCATTTTACTCGCTCGTGACGCTCTCGCTAACTGACTAACTAAATTCAGGTCAGTCTCCCTCCTTATATAATCGAGCGTCCTTGCTAGAATGTGCCAGAAGTTTCGTAACCTTGCCGGATTCAATTGAAAGCAATGACTCGTTCTTCAAGACGAATATGCTGGCCTATTAATAAATTAATAAAATTTGACGCCTCGGTGCGTTTCTGATGCGATATCTTTCTAGAACTTTCTAAAGCTAAACTTTAGTTATTCCGTGCTTTGTACTATAGCCCGTCCTATATCTCTGTGTAATTAAACAAAACAGCATTTCTTTGGGAGACATCCGCGTGTGTACTAATTTAGGTCAAACGACATTAAAATGGGCCTCAAGTGTGAAGAGTTCGGTCGGTAATTGGAAGCGGTGCCCTGCAAATCACTTCTGATTGTAAGACACGCCATCGGCCAAGAGCAAACAGGCTTCAAGATATATAGCTGGCTCACGTTTAAAGCTCAGGCTTGTAAAGTTAGGGTGCGCTTTGTCACGCGGCAGAGCGATGTCGAGGCGAAATTCCGGGACGACACAATTCGCAAAGATAAACATCCCTAGACTAATTCATGCCACTGCACGATATTAAAACAACCCTTTAAAGAACACAAGTGCACCGGCAAAGTTCTCATATTAATAATGTACGATGTGGAAAATTTAACGAAATTTTAATGACGGCTCAAGGTCCAGTAAAGATCAGTAAAATTTTGTCACTTAGACTTTTCCAGTGGCATTTTAACTTCAAATGCCGTTGGTGCTACTAAGAGAAGAAGCATTGCACTCCTGGGATGCTTGAAAATTGCATTTTATGCATAGAATTCTAACCCCAAAGTAATTTGTTGGAACCAAACATTAAAATAAATTATTATTTAACAGTTTTTGTTCATGATTTTATCCTATTACAAATCTTTGCCACCACGTTTAAGGATAAATTTTAAAGCAGCCAGATGAGTGTTATAACAGATTTATTAAAGTTATTTAAAGTAGATGCCAAATCAAAAAATAAAACTACAATATATGGAAGATTATATCCTAAACAAACAACGCTAATAAATTCACACTTGACGTCAGTTACAAATTTTAGGTCTGAACTATTTTGAGTTTTGAAATCTTTCAAATTACGTATTGATAAGAAAAGTGAGAAAGTAGCCCGGCGCATCCACCCTTTTTGGGGGAAAAAAATCTAAAATAAAACAAAAATGGTTTATAACCGAAAGAGTAAAATTGCTTCTGTATTTAAATTGGTTTTGTTTTTTGTGTTAGGTAAATAGAAAAACTGTTAAAAGATTTATTATAATGCGATGTAATCTCAAAGCAGTGCTGTAAATTTTTGAGTGTTGTTTGTAATTCTCACCCGTGGAAAACAATTTAGTTAGAAATGCACATATAGTGTTATTATCTGATTTGCGTGTGTAATTGTAAGCTTGGTAATTCCATCTTTAGTGATCTTTAGACCGGTAAATTGAAATAATTGTGTATAAAACAAGTCGCCCGAGGTATATTGTTGATTGTAGTATAGAGAGTGATAAAACTAAAGTCACACATAAATAGCTGCAATCTCATTACGGTCTCTCATCATCTCACTTATCCTGCAGCTTCCTAATTAAACAGAAATCCGGCTAAGATGCATTCGCAAGTCTTTATTGTGTTTATTCACCTGCAGCTATTAGTATCATACCTGCCACAACTCGCAAAGGTTTTGTTTATTCAGTGGTAGCTGTTTAAAATTTATTCAGATTGCGTCTCACAAGCAGCTCTTTAAATTAATTTCAGATGTAATTCCGGAGTTGCCTGAAGGCCGACGTTGGTTAATTGTCGTCGAGATTTGTTTGCGACCGGAACATGTTTCAACGACAACGACAAAACACAAAAACTACTTTCTTTTTATTAACATTGAACGTTTCCAATTCTTCGATAAAACTTTTCAGCATACAAAATGATCAAGAATCCTAACAAAACTTACCATTTTATTGTTAATCTCATGGAAATGGATTTCACAAACTTTATCTACAACATCTTCGCTTTGAAATGTGACAAATCCAAAACCTGAAACAAAAAAAAAGTTACTTTAGAAATGAATGCTCTCGATGAAACCCACGGTTTTCGATCTCGTTTATTATTTCGTTTGCTTCGCTACACTGGACACGAGATGCTTATTTTAAAAGTTTTTATATGTCGTTCAAACAAATATAATAACGTAAAAACACAAAGACGGTTTTTGATAAAATTCCAAAAACGAATTAGTCACCATTTATTAAACATACAACCCCTAAAGCAATTTACTATACATCAATAAAGTCGTTACTTAAAAAAAATTATGTATGCTTTGTGCCCTCCTTTGTTAACTAACTTAGCCAATCAACGTAAGGTTGTAACTATAGCGCTATCTTTGTCATGCTTCTCATTCTAATGTATACAAATCATATTATGTGGTATAACTGGTTGCATACAACCGTTTGCAATGCTTTTAAGACCCAGCCCATTTTACATGTTGTTGCAAATTTGTTTTAAAGTCATATTTTAATAACTAATTCGTATTGCAAAGTTAAAAATACAAAGTAAGTTAGTCAAGTCTTCATATCTATCAATAAAAAGTAAACGTTAGCTGAGATTGTTGTTTTTGTTAGTGTTGCGATTAATGTTACTGTTGAAATCCGACTTTTATCGACTTTCGCGTTTTGCAAAGCCTGTCTAAAGCCATTTCCTGCTATTGCAGCAGATATCGTCGAACTGACAGCACCGTTTATAAACAACAAAGTTCCACTTTTTACCTTAACGTTACGTTTTACGGTGCATCGATGCATGAATCACAAGCTCTCTGAAATATTAACACTGTAACAGCACTAACAGCGTAATTTCTTTTATCAATTATATACCCGAGATCAGAATAAGTGTGTAAAAGAGAAAAAAAAAAGGGAGTCGCATTTGAGATTTGTTGAAAATATTATTCAGGCGAGTTTGCGGGACGCGATAGCGCACGTGCGTCAGTAGAGATTGGGTCGGTTGGAGAGCTTTTCCTTCCCATTTCCCCCTTTCAGTCCAACAGATAGGCAATAACTCATCCTCGAGCGCTAGTCGTGACAGCCGGGACCGCGAAAAGAAGAAGAAAACCCGCCGATTCAGCGAAATCCCGGTCTTTTGTCACAGGCGGTGCGATGCTTAATACGCGTCGAGTCATATCTTCTTGGGCTAAATGAGATTAAACGATGATATGTGCATACGTCGCTAGCGACATTGCAGCTATCGACTTCCGTTCCTATACCACCAAAGCATTATACTAAGGATACGACGGCTGCACCAAGATAATCCTCAATCCGGAGAGAAGAACCGCTTTCTACTACACCGACATGAATTATCACATTGGGATGATAGTCAAGTGAGAAAAGTGCTTTGCAAGCGAGGATTAACCTTTTTCATCAACTCACTTAAAAGACTTAACAAAAATCGAAGAAACCAAGTGAATATGTTAACATAAAAATATGATTTACATTATTAATAACAGATCATCCTAAGAAAAACAGTCAATTTTAATTTTAGAAAAGTAAAACTAGAATTATATAATAATATTTAATTAAATGCAGCTATTACAAGTTAAATCTAGTTTTTACTAAAACAAAAACAGTTTTAATAACTAGTTTGAACTAAAACATAGATATTCAGTAAAATCTAAAATCATTTGTTAATCCTAGAATAAAAGATAATTACTCTTTTAATACATCAAAAGTAGTTTTTACTACTTAAACCTAGTTTTTATTTAATTACCTCAAAATTACATCAAAAACTTCAAGATTATAATTTTGTTTTTCCAAATGTAGCTAGTGACTGGTATTAACGCTAATATTTAAGTCAAATGTAGAACTAACGGCTTAATTATAACTAGTTTTAATTAAAATTTATTTAGTCAAAATTAAAATCGATTACAAATATTTGTTAATCTTAGTGTAAACTAGTTAAAGTTTAAGCTTACTAATAAACAGTTGAAACTAGTTTTTTCTAAAAAAATCAGGTTTCATTCAATTTCAGTCGAAAGCCCAACTGTCTCAAAAAATTATTTTAACAATCTTCTTTATAAGTAATATATAAGTAATTTAAAATCAATTAAGAATCTTTGGCGATGTTCGTTTCAACTAGTTAGCTAAAACCAATTTTTCCTAGAATGTTCGATTTTAATTAGAACCTGATCAATCTAAAACTACTCGTAGTTTTATTAATCTATTTTTTGCGCGATCGGTTGTTTTTATCAGTTTACTGTGCCTGTTTCCACGACGGTAGGTTGCTGTTACTGGTTGCTACGTGTAACAAAACGGTAAGTAATTCACTTACCGTTCAGTGAACGGTAAGCAATTAAATCTAAAAAAAAAAACAATTTTACGATTTATTTATTAAAATTAAATGTACAATTATTATAATTAATAGTAGTAATACCACTCGCATTTGAGTTTCTAGTGTTAATAGACAAACTTTCCGACGTAGAAGTCCCAGGTTGTTGTAATAGTCCACCAACATCGCTGTGTAAAATTTTATGAGCAAATTCAATTTTGTTTTGGAGGGAATCTTTCACGTAACTTTCGGCCACCGTTGATGAACGCCACCCACCATGTCTTTTTAGTCCCAACACATCAACTCCGTTATTCGCCAAAAGTGTAGCCGATGTGCGTCGAAACGCGTGTCCAGTAAAACCCTCAGGAGCTTGCAACTTTAAATACTTTGCAATTTTTGACGGCCAGCCTCCAATTGTGCCTTTTCCTGTGACTTGCCTAGTGCATTTGCCATTTCAATAGTTCAGAAATAAATGATCTGACGTTGGGTTGCTTGGTCGAATTTATATGTATTTTCGAAGTATTTCCAAATAATGAACTGCTTCATTTTCTTTATTAATAACTGTGAACGTTTGCTGAATATTCGTTTTTGTATTTGGAATATTTACTATAAACATTTCTTCACGTTCTTCTATGTCACTCATTTTAATATTGTACAATTCCTCTCGTCTACAAGCGCCCGATACTCCCAATATCATTGCTATCTGCAAATATATTGTTTCCTTAGAACTCAGATGTACCACCTCATCATCTACAACATACCTTTTGAATTAAAAATTGTTCGTCTGGTGCTTCATTCAAGAATTTTTCCATGTCTTCTTTGGTAAAAATTTTAGCCTTCTTAGGCCGATATCCAATATTTTTTCTCTTAAGATAAGCAATTATTGTAGCAAACTTAGAAATATCGATAGCATCAAGGAGAAAAATTGTACTCTTCAGGCATAGAATACTCCGCCCATAACCTGCCTGGGGCCTTCAAGTGTCCACTTCTCACCACAAAATACTCTAACAAGCTCTTTTCATTTACAGAAATCTTCTTTGCTTCACGCCATTCCTTAAACAACTTGTATGTCTGTTCATATCGGGCTTTAGATTTTTCTGGAATTATTGCCGAACATCTTTCTTGCCAAGCGTCTTCTAAATCATCCGGTAGATCATCACTATCGCTCATATTTGCTTCGAAAACAGAACCACAAAACAGAACTATGTAGGAATGATTGTATCAAAAAGACAATTTTACTTGTTTAGAACAAAACCATAGCAACCATGGAACAGCCACCCAAAGTTTTAAGTTTCAATCTTCCCGATTATCACAAATGTATTGATATAAATTATTATTATTATTATTCTAGAAACTCCAATCGCGCAAAAAACGTTATAAGCATGTCGAATATTAAGGATTACCGTTCTCAGACAATAATTGGAGTCGTCGCTTCGCTCCTCCTCCAAACAATTGTCTTCGAACGGTAAGCATTCCTTACCGTTCTCCATACTTAATATACTATTATTAATTAATTCTAGTTTCGCTAGATAAAGCAAAAACCCCCACACATAACATAAAAAACTAGCTTGTACTAGTTAAAACTAGTTATTGTTTAATTACACAATTAAAACTCAAATTATCGCCGATTTTTCACAGCCCATTTTATTAGTTAATTTTAGCTCTAACCAGATAAAGCAAAAATTGTAAGACAAATAATGATCCTAACGTAATTACTGATCTAATACTTTTTTAAAACTATTTTACAAGTTAAAACTAGTTTTCATTTAATTACTCAACTAAAACTGTTGTAAAAACAGTTATAAGATTTCCTTTTGTTCAAATCAAGATTAAGATCTCGCATTAACTAAAATAATTCAGTTAATCTAGAATTCATTGAAAAGCAAAGTAATAACTAATTAAAACTAAAATACGGTTAGTCACTCAAATATAGAATAAATTAAAATATTTTGTTAAGCTAGTTCTAATCTAAAATTAACTGAAAAAAAAATATTAACTAGTTTTTAATGGATAGTTGTGGTTTTCGCCAGATTTCATTTAAAACTCAAATTTGCATAAATTGTTGACGATCTATTTTATTAGTTAATTTTAATTTTAGCAGAACAAAGCAAAAAATATGTGAGAGATGATAATCCTAATAAATAACCTATTTTTAACATGTTAAAATTAGTTTTTATTAAATTACATGAAAATTAAAGCTCTTATATAAAATATTTTTAGTTTATTACAGTTCAAAATAGTTAAAATATAATTGAAAAACTGAAAAAGTAAGTTCGAATTTACTGAAAAACTTGAAATAACTAATTAATAAATAACCTGTATTTAGTCAAATTTAAAATTAATTAAGAAGATTTTTGAATTTTAGTTTGAAATTCAGTTTTAAATTGACTGAAAAAGAATAGTAAGAACTAGCTTCTTAGAAAAAACTAATTTTCACAATTTTTTTAACTAATTAATTCTAGTTTTAGCTAGTTAAAACTTACAATTGTTTGAAAAGTCATTAATGCAAACCTAATTAGTGTTTTAATATGTGAAAACTAGCTTTTACTAGTTACAACTAGTTTTATTTAATTAAATCAAGTAAACATGTAAAAAAAAATTCTTAATATTTCACAACTAAAAGTTTCGATTTTAACTTAATTGAAACTTAAACGTTTGACTGTATTATTTTCTCTCGATTATTTTCAAATTCAAAACAACAATACGTTCATTAATTTTCCTTCATCTGTTTTCATTGCTCATAATGATAAACTACTTGGCTTAAAGTTTGTTTGGCTTTTATTTTCCGTCGAGTTTCTGTGAAGCAACAAATGTAAGTAATGGCCTGACCGTTTTTACCTTAAAGCATAATGTTAAATTTTAGACTAAATGGGTAATCTATATTTGTAGCGTTTAACCACATATTGCGGACCCTTCCGGGTAGGATAGACCATATCCGGCTGAGATTCATGACTGTAATAAAAGCGAATCAAAAATTTAACTCTATTTACTAACACGAAACTACAGAAAAAAAATCTGGCAATATTTGATTAATTGAAATTAGACGAGAAAAGTATGAGAGCATGTATATAAATTGGAAAATGAATGAAGAGACGGAAAAATAATTGGGCTAATGTGCCATTAGTTAGAAATTTTTGATGGTTTTTTTAAAGCATCTGCGCCAATCTGCGTTATTAAATATTGGCACGATTTAATGATATAAAAAAGAAAACGGCTGATATATTCCGGGCAAAACTGATGACCGTGATATTAATGCATTGCGGCGCAGAGTTCAATTCCGAAATTGGCTGATAGTTCCAAATATTGTTACGGTCTGTTAGCTAGATTATGCAGGCATTTTATTAAATTATGGATGCGTCGTGTGATACAAAACTAGTTCGATTTGTTGTTATGACAGAAAGCCTTTTTTTTTTCGACAACAGTGCAGTTATCCTGTGATAAATGTCACCGCCAAACCTACTAAATAAAAAGCCGATTTTATTAACCACGAAAAAATTTTCTTTCAAATAAACTAAATTAATAAATGGATTTGCGTATAAATGTATTCAAATGTACATCTGGATGACTTTCATATATAAAGTGTATTTGTTTAATATTGCTTCTACACGCAACTTTACCTACAATATAAAGCTGGATTATATTCAAATGAGAATATTTCATATCAGTTTGTAATATTCTTGAGACATGGAAGGCCTGTGATATGCTATTTAATAAATAAGACTGAAGATTGTCCCTCACATATAATACGACATCGTTATTCTAAAAACCACTTCCGACTATCAAAACTATTTTCGAAAAACGCAATTTCTTTCTAGAAGCTAAGTCATAGTCGTCATTAGTCCTCATACAAATATTTTTTTTTATAAAAGTCGCTTTAAATCTCTTAAATATAGAGCAATTAACAACAAAATAAAACTGGATGTTGCACGTAACGTTAGTCCCCAGGCAGCCATGTTAGATGACGTTACTGACACAGCTCTATAGCTAAATTTTAGTAGTAATTGCCTAATATTGATTTTACCTTGTCATAAATTAAAAACTTTACTCTAACTTAAAAAAAAACTTGAAACAAAGCAAGCAGCTTCGTTTAAGAAGCAAACTGGCGCCAAAAGTGACACAAATAATAAACAATTGTAAAACTTTTTCAAATTCAAGAAAATCAGTTTTGTAAATCAAATCCAAATTAGTATTGTCTGAAGCTGAAATCTGAGCTTGGCGTGTATCATTTTACGTACGGATCACCACAAGTTTCTTTGACGTTTTTTGAAATTGATTAAGTCGATGATGCAGTGGCGTGGTTATGTTGATATATATCGACCAACGGGCAAAGTGATAAGGTCGGCGTGGCGTGAAAATAAAAAATACATTTCCAGTCGGTGAGATTAGCCGTTTCCTTTTCTCGTCCTATGTAAAAGCTCATCGTTTTCTCGTCAATCATGATAGTGTTGGAGCGCATGAAATCTAAAATGAAAGAAGCGAGAAAGGAAAAAAAACACTAGAAACCAAATCCGTTGGCACGCCTTCTGTGGTACGTCACGAGTCATAAAACTAAATTTCCAGCAATTTACGGTTTCCTTTCATCAAATGTAATGGAATAAAGTTACACCGAAATCGGATAACAAGCAGCATTGCCATTTCATTTATCGTTATTTTTGTTGGAAATTAACAAACTGAGCTACAGGAAATGAAGATGGATGAGGTTGCAACATAGCTGCCCCGTATAAATACTAGATAGATATACATAGAGTGAAGGAGGGGAAGGCCGAAAGACGTTCAGTGATGAACGTGGCGAAGCTTTCGGTATCATTGCATACTACGCTAACGCAAGATTGATTCATTACAAGTGCCACCCTTGATTAATGACAACACCAGGTGGCACATATCTCACCTGCGTGTTTGCGCAGTCTTTGCCAAGTTGGGGGTAAATGAAAAGGAAACAGCCACCAAGACAATATTGCCCCGAAGATTTACGCCCAACGCCACTTCATATACAGAACCAACCAAAAATACACACAACCAAGCCCAAGTTGGACAAAATACAACAAACACAATTTGTTAAACAACCCACAAATCAGCAGAAACTGTTAAGTTGATGATTTGCTTTGTATATTTTCATCATGGCTAAGTTATCGTTTCTTATTGAGAATTGGTGATAAATTGTAAAAACGTATGTCCGGTACGATTACTCCTAGTCCCGAGTACAAGCAAACCCCATTATCTGGCATGGCTTTGTTGCGAAAATTTAATCTGGCAAAAGGATTAATGGGTTTCGTGAAATTCGTACAATATTGACATTTGTGATGTCGAATATCCTCTTTGAGAGGTCCGAATGTGGTCGGCTTCGAGCAACTTTGAAACCGAAGTTAGTCGGGACGTTTTTACGGAATCTCAACTGAATATATCTCCCTTTCGCGCTATCAAAAGATCAGTGGAATGTGGTGGCAGCTTTAGATGCGGATGGCCGCACCAGAGAGACACATAGAAAGAGGCGAGACCAACCGAGTATCCGTTTCGAACTTTCTGGGTGTTATTTAAGGCTTAGTGCCGGATAGTCGGGTTAGACCCGACATTATATTAGTTAAACTGGTGTTGTAATCTACCAGAATTTTTCTGATATTTGCACTAGAGAACACCTGCTGCGTTGTAAATTACTGGAGAGTATCTAAATATTGCGTGAGTGTATGCATATCAAATGTGAGCTACCCTCCAAGCATGCGTGCAGATACATACTCCACTATCTGGCCATGATATATCTCCTTAATTGCTAAACTGTGTTGCAATGCGCTCCACTGATTCGTCCTACACCGCTCCAATTCAAACGTCTCTTCATTCGCAAGGCGAATTTAGATTCTAACATAATTCCTCAGTATGTGCGGTTGATGTTCTATACATTTGAGGTTTCTTCATTAATGATTAACCCGATAGACAACTTACTTGCTCTGTCTACAACACGTAACTTCTACATACAGTATGTCCCCAGATCGACTTTAAAAAAAGGAAAAATTTCATATTTTTCTGAGAAAACAAAAATAAAAAGTTTTTTCCTTTTTTTAAGTCGAACCAGAGACATACTGTATACAGTAAGAGAACTTCTTAGCTCAAAGGATAGCAAGATGCTAAAAACATTATAGATAAAAATTGGTTTGTTATGATAAATTGTGGATAATTTCGTAAACAGACTTTTAAGAAATCCACCCTATATATTTATTTGATGTTTCCATTCCGGAAAATGGCAATAAATCAAAGATATTGCCTTGAAATACCTCTAGAGGGGAGCTCGTAAAGGCCAATACACAAAGAAGGAGGGCATCGATTCGGTGGTTGTTGGGCACACTAGAAATTATGACAACAACCTTTAAAGGCGAAGGAAAAGGTGAACAAAATTTCCCCCTATGTGATTGACCTTTGTAATATATAAGTTTGTTGATCGTGTTTACAATTATGTTCGGAATGTAAAAAATTGTAGAAAAGAAAACCGTCCAGAGAGAGAGAAAGAGAGTGGTGTAAAGTGGGTTTGAAATACGATTCGAGTTCCTCCACGCCACGAATGCCACATAATGCAGTAGTGTTCAGAATAGGGAAGCAGCTGGATTACATAATAAAAGCAAATATTTAAGTGCTGTTTAAGTACGAGACATTCAATTACAGAGTGCTTTATTCATCGAGTTTGATTCAATTATGTTGTTTTTAATCTTCTAATTAGTGATTGCAATTTTGTTATGCATGAAAGAAAAGATGAGCACCGGGAAATCTCTATACTCATATGTCGACAAACAAGTGATTGGGGGCCTGAACGAATCAATGTTACGGCGCCTTAGTGTCGCCAAAAGCAGCCCTTCGAACTCTAAGGTGCCATACAGGACATATCGGCGTGCAGAGAAGATAACATCATGGCGCCAAACTTCACCTCACAACGAAAGTGATCACTGCCTATAGAAGAACTTTCTCGACTACTTTTTATAGATGGTAACAAAGTCTGAAATATCAAGAAACAACACAAAACTAAAACGTTTTTTTGTGTGTTATCATGGTTAAATTATTACGTATCAATGCTAACTGGATAAATTTAACACCAGTTTCTATAGTTCTGGAACAATTAATTGGATCATTTGTCGAATAGGTAAATACATTATCATCCATTCTGCGCAACGTCTGCCCCATTATGAAATCCCCCTGTGGCTGTATTCCAGCAGGCTTATCTATTAATTTGACATTATTCAACCACAAATTTAGATATATTTCGCGACAAAGTCATAAAGTCAAGAAAATAGTTATTTTTGTAACAATAAGTACCTAAAATAGAGTTTTTATGAACGAGTCCGCAAAATAACTATTTAAGTATTGTGCAAAAAGACGCAGGATGTCTTCTTATAACAATACCTGATACGAAGACCAACATCAAGAAAGTCTTTCAGGTAGTAGCTGAAGGCGAGGCTGTTAATCCTGTAGAAGTACCAGAAATATGTTCGATTACTGCCAGCAAGAACTGAGCACGATTACTTTTTTATTTCCTATCGTAATACGTAACGATGTCCTCTATTGTTGCTGAATTTCTGAAACTACCAAACTCGACAGAATATACAGGACATTGCTATCGAAGAAGTTCTGCGGCTAGAAGGATGGAAGTCAGTTTTTCACAAAATCATTGTCTTTTTATTAAATAATTACTAACTCCAGGTCATAATCAAGAGCAGAGTCATATATAGAAGAATCAATTGAGAAAAAGAAAAAGGTGTGCAGAGCGTATACAAAAAATTCTTTTAGATAAATTTTCATTTTGTCAAACAGAAAACTGGTTTAATTCTCACTTAAAGATGACAACGTTGTTTGCCTTTTTTTCCGTTCATTTAAAATACCAAAAAAATCGAAAAAAAAGATTTTCTTTGTGATAAGTTTCCGTTTCTAGTATATGAATGTATGACTCTGCAGGTTACGTCTTGTAGCAAATGGCATAGGACGTGCAATAAATTTCCCTGATTCATTGATGGGGTGAGCGTATAGACAGTTGTGCCCCACCTGACATCCGTTATTAATTAACAGAACACGGTGCTCTCGTTGAGGCGGCGATTGTAACAAATGCACTCGAAAGTGGATCGTGTTTTTCGGCGTTCTTTCATCTGACTGTGGTCGATATTTCAATTGGTGCCCGAACAGAGACACAATTTCCGCACCACACGTTGCGAATAAAAAAAAATAAAAAAAAAGAGAGAGGCTGGCGTCGCCTCGCCACCGTATATCAAACAACACAATTATGTAAATTGAGTTTCATAGCTTATAATCTGACACATTTAATGCAGATATCTCCAACGCTGGAAGCTCTGATGTAACGGCCCTACGTGAGAACGAGTATCGCGCTTTTACCGGCCTGCATTTTAATGCAAATTAAACCGATTCATCATTGGTAATTACGGCTAGCTAACCGAAAAAAAAAACACACTAGGCAATTACGCAAAATCTTTGGTATGTCTACCGACAAACGCAAAAACCGCAGCTTTTTGAAATCATAACTCGAAACTTTTTGCGGCTGCTGGATTTTGAAACTTTGCGGCAACTACAATAAGCGGCTTTACTGCAACCTTTGGGTCAAAGAGGACTCTGAGTGTTTAATGATGTGAGTAAACGAGAACATACATCGTTAGTCTTTACATGTTATAGACGCTTTTGTGTTGTTACACCAAATAGAATGTTAAATATTCATCTAGCTCAATAGAACACTCAAATAAAAAAGCATCAAAAAATTCGAAATTGGTTTAATCATAAATCAAGCACTTTTCCGACATGTCACATTTGGGAAACGAAGCAGTTTACTGGATGGATCATTTAAGTGTAGAAATGTCAGAGTAAGCTCGGAATTACATGGATCCCTGCGGACGCCTGGAAATGTCACCACTCAACGCTGGCTTGTACATACAATAATGATATCCTGAGGGAGAACCGACCTAGCAATGGGCTATCTGCACGATCTCACCGCCAAGGTAGCGCAGTTTAAACCAGAAAAAAAACTTTCAATTATTGAAATTATTCGAATAGCTACCCACATAACACGGCAAATAAAAGCATTCCTTGTCAGTGTTATTCACTTCTTAAACTATAAAAAAACCTGACTCAACTAGAGATTTTCACTTCAACAAAAATTTTATTATCTCAACTAGAGATTCTAGAGACTCTACAGATTCTATAAACTTAAGTAAAAATATTTTTGCTCAACTAAAGTCTTATTGATTCAACTGAAATCTCATAGACTCAACTGTATGTCTGTATGTAAAGATCCTAAGAGTCCTATAGACATTAATTTGTAATTGTAATAATTTGTAATTTTTTTTTAAGTATTTTGCACTCATTTTATATGTCATCTTTCACAATCACTTAATCTGTTGTCCAATAAATCTCATTACACAAAGATTCCTCTGTAGTTTAAAATATTTTAATTTATAAAATTACTGTAGCCAACCTAGAAAATTTTTTGTTCAAAATTTCATAATTATTTACTTCTTCTTTACTTCTTTATTTTACATCGTAAATTATAAAATCTAGCCTCAATATTAGCATAACTAAAGATTTTCTTGACTGTATAGCTTCTAGAAACCTAACTAGAAGTATTGTCGCTTCAAATAAAGTCTTATTGATTCAATTAGGATCTTATTGATTCGACTATTAAGACTTATTGACTACAACTTCCATTAAATCTATCTACAAAATCAAACAGAAGTTTTATTGCCCCAAATAAAGATCTAAAAGACTCCATAGATTGCACTAACTCTCTTAGATCAAGATCTACCTCCAAGTCTTGATTATATAGGAAAGTTACGTCTTATTAATCCAACAGATTCTAGAGACTTAACTGAATGTACTATTGCTGCAATTGGTTCAACTGAGGACTTGTTGTCTCGACTATTAGATTTATAGATTGACTAAAAATTCCACTAACTCTAAGAAGCTTTATTGCCTCAAGTAAAAGTCTAAAAAACCCTATAGATTGCACTAACTCTCTTAGATTAAGATCTATGCCCAAGTCTTGATTATATAGAAAAGTTACGTCCTATTGATCCAAAAGCATCTAGAGACTCAATAACTAGAAGTATTGTCGCTTCAACTGAAGTCTTGTTGTCTCGACTATTAGACTTATTTATTGACTAAGAATTCTACTTACTTTATAGAATTAACTACAAGTTTTGTTGCCTCAAATAAAGGTCTAAAAGGCTCGATAAATAGCACTGACTGTCTTAGATAAAAATCTATGTCCAAGTATTGATTAAATAGAAAAGTTACGTCTTATTGATTCTATAGATTCTAAACTGGAAATATTAATGTTTTAACTAAAATCTTATTGGTTCAAATGAGGTCTTGTTGTCTTATTGCATTTATTGATTGACTAAGAGTTACACTAACTCTATAGAATCAACTAGAAGTTTTATGTGTCCCAAATAGAGGTCTAAAAGTTTCCATAGATTGTACTAACTCTATTAGATCAAGATCTAGATCCAACTCTGTATTTTATAGAAAAATTACGTCTTATTAATCCTATAGATTCTAGAGATCTAATAATTATTATTGGTTCAACTGAGAGCTTGTTGATTCAACTATTGAACTTATTGACTAAGAGTTTCACAAACTCTACAGAATCAATTAAGAGATTTATTATCTCACTGACCTGACCTGACGTAACTTTCTTAGATCAAGATCTAGATGCAAACCTGCATTTTGTAGGAGAGTTACGTTGGGCCACGAAAATCCTGTCTAATTTTTTTATCTCAAATATTAAACACTACAAGGCCTGAATGAAAGCCTTATTAATTCAACTGGAAATCTTATAGAAACAAAAAAAAATAATCTGCTCTATTGAAAGTAGAACAGAGGTCGATAAATAAAATCTGAGAAAAATTTTGGGTGAGGCAAGGTATTGATTTAAATTAATTACGTTTTTATAATGCATATTAAAGCCTCACGTGAGAGTAGTTAACCCAATGAAGGCCTATCCCGCATCTTCGTCGTTATTTAGCCGTTTGCATTATAAAACGGGCGCGTTCTACATGGTCGACGCTCCTGAAATATGTATGGGCGACACCTAATTATTGCCGGGCCATAACTGTAATCCCCTAGCCAGAATACCAAATTTTGCCCCGTAAAATTTATGTCGGTGTATACAATGTACTCAGCTTTGTGTTTATATGGACGGTTGTATTATACGAGCTTTAAAATTTCATTAGCTAGAATTAATGTGTTTTTTTTTCTAACTGAATTAAACTTCGATTTTTTTCCTCAAAAACTAGGTACTAAAAAAACTGTAAAAAGATCTTTTCGCATCTGAAAGTGTTTCGGCGACACGATGACGCGTAATACATCAGAAAAGAACCCCCCTCGTAGCACAAGTTTCAGCAGTTGGCCTGAAGTTTCAGGGTAAACAAACACGCAAACTTGCTTCCATTTCCGCGATTCCCTGACGTATCCCCGGACTTTTCCGATGCAATTGTTTTCGGAAATTGAATAAGGCCTGAAAAATGTCACGACAAAACCATTAATCCGGTATATATAAAAAAAATCTAGATGTTAATCAGAAAGAAATCCGATTTGGTTCACATATGCCGACGGCAATTTCTTCATGATGTGTGTAGAGGTTATCCAGAGAGGCTCCCTCTCGGGGGGCATTTGTCTGTGTGTGGCGTTAACTATGGCGATAAATAACCTCAGGCCTCATCTTAGAGTGGAGTTTACAACAACTCGACGACACGCTGATATGTGAACATAAACAAGACGCACTCGCAATTGAATTAAATGATTATGTCGTTTAGCGTTGTTCTCGCTTCGTCGCCAGATTTCAGCCAGATTTATAAGATTTATAGATTAAATAAATCCGATCCTGTTATGGAATTTGCGCGACACCAACACAACGAAAACACGCTCAAGCAATTATTATAATTGCGCAAGATGAATCTCTCACGAGCTTACAGCTTTCCTCAAATTACAAATGGACTTTTTTTTTCTACAAACCAAAAGCAACGTCTTATAACTTCTAACATCTGCTGAAGTTTTTTTCTGAGAATTTCACTCAATACTTCTCAACTAATAAAACATGTCAAAATTTCAATTTTAAGCTATGCAATGACGTTATCGCGATAATACCACGTCGCTACGTAAGTTTTTTTTTCAGGAAATTATCTCACAAGCGTTTTAGAACTAGCAATATTTACTTATTCGTCCAACCTTCAAGGTACAGTCTATCATTACAGCAATTTTCACAATAGTAGTCCTTTCTGAAGAATTATTTATATTTATTTGACCTGACCCTAATGAAAAATGTGATGCTGAACCGTCCAGACTCACATCATAAATAACGCTCCTGACAAAAGGTGGAGTGATTCCGGAACCTCTACCTCCAACCAATTCCCCATTTTTTTATGTATTGTTATTCGTCGACATTTTGATGACCTGGTGCTTTATCCTGGAGATAGCTTACATTCCATACAATAAACGCATGTATTGATAGATCCTGATTTGTTCAGTTTTTCGATAATAAAACAAAATTTTTCAGTTCAATGCATTTAAACAAGTAAATTTAATGTCAACAAATCCTAAATTATATTCAAAGACAAGAGTTGAATGTGAAATACCTCTAAAACTGAATTAAAATGAAAAGTACACAAAGATTGTTTGATAGAATTTCAATGTGAGGTATCGTAACTGGAAATCATTGGCTAATAAAAGAGGATTAAATATTCAAACCGGTCATTTTGTAGATAGCAAAGTGAGGTTCGTACACCATCTGCCATCAAGCGAATCGGGAAATTGCCCTCTTTGCCCATAGTGGTTGTCTATGCGAAAATAAATAGTGATTAAATTAACGACAGGCCATCACACCAGAATCAGGGGCGCCTTCAGTGACGTGAGTCTGGGTGACATATTGGCATAAGCACCGATTAATTGGAACGATGAACAATGAGAGGGGGACAAAAGTGCGCCCAACGTTTTATTACAACGCTTTTCAAACGATTTTTTACCAAAGCCAGCGATTTATACATTGTGCTAAAGTATAGAACGCATTATTTTTAGGACAAGAACATACGACGCACGAATATCATACAAAATTCGAAATTGATCAACGAAAATTTTAAATAAATAAATAACTTCTAATTAGACTGTGTTACTGACTTTAGAATAATGTAGCGGCAGCTCAGTGAAAAGCTAAGTCGTGGATTCTACGTTTAAACGACTCACAAATTAATGTAAAGGCACACAAGGAACATAGGCTTTGCAACTGTTGAAAAATGTGCAATAAATAGAACGTGTTTGTATACAAAATTTGAAATAGAGTGTATCTATTGCGAACTATAGAATACAGACAACAATGAAATAATTTATGCGTTTATTTCGTCCATTGACGTTTCGATCTATAATAATTTAGCACAAACAATGAGACGATATACCAATTTTATTCCATTATACGTTATACATATTCGAAAACCCACGCGTTCGATGTTACATTTTATACTAACGTCACATCACCTACGTCATAAAATATGAAAGGTTTAGATAAAAACCGAAGTTAATGCTTTTGAAATTTGGGAACGTAAAATATTTTATAACAGAAGGAGTCATAAGTTCAAGGCCGTTTTTGTCCTTTTTTTTATCACAAAAAATATCTCTTTTGTATTGTTAATTCACTTTAAAACCGTTTAAATTATTATTAAAAGACACAAGCCGCAATTTTTTTTTTATTTCATTCAGTAGATATATTAACAAGTCAAAGGGTAATACGTTCTGGTCATTCGATCACGTGTGTCCCACAGTGTTGGCTAATTTAATTCGATATTACAGGGATGATGTGTGACGGGTAAACCCCCGTGCGACACAACATGCTATTCCATAGACCACTAGATTCAATTTATTTGTCGTATCGTTATTGACGGTTGACTGTGTTCGCTTAGGGGATTCACCAACTGCCGTTTCTGTATTAGATTTGTTTCAAATCCGAAATTAACGTATATATTAGTTATAATTACATCAATAAAACACACTGTCATTGCTTAATCTTAACCGATTTTTTTTTGTGTAACCGAAAATCCTTCGTCAATCACAACCAATCTCGAAGCATTGTTTTGTTCTTGAGGGAGACTCTCTCCCATATAAACCCTCCTCAATCAGTTTCGACGGCGAATTACATAGATGAAAAAACTTCGATACCCTCTTTAATGGCTAGATTGTCTAACACTACAAAATAATCTCTAGGTAGATTTCCTTGACCTACAAATAGTAAATCAGTTCAGCTGAAATACAATTTTTCAGAGATGTCGTTTCTGATTTATCATCGATTATCTTTTCTAAACATACGCTACATAAAACTGGGAGTTTGATGACTCTTTATTACTGTCATATGAACCAGAAACTATTATGAAGAATGTAAAATCAATAGAGAAGGTTCTCTTGTGTCGCTTGGAAATGTCGTACGATACCACCAAGAGATGTCTCTCTAGTTTGGGATTAGATTATAAACAGTCTTTGCTCTTAAATCACATCTTCAAACAGAAAGGCTTTAAATCGCTTTTCAAAGCTGCGGAAGCAATAAAAACAATTGATCACAATTCTCCACAGTTTTCACTGGAAAAACTAAACAGTTCTTGAATGGTTTTTATATAGAACAATATAAAAACACAAATTTAAACTTAATTATATAGCAATAACAATTTTACAAGACATAACATTGCTGATAAATTTAACACCAGAACAAAGCTCATTGTTTTTAACAATAATATATACAAACACAACGAAGGACTACACATGGGTTCCCCGATCAGCCCCATATTAGCTGAAATTTTCCTTGATTCCATAGAAACAAACAAAATAAAAATAGACAATCACAATAAAATAAAAAAAATGGTACAGATATATAGATGACATGCTTTGTTTCTGAGAAGGCTCTACAGTTAAATTAAAAGACTTCTATAAACAAAATTCACAACTTAAAATTCACAATGAAAACACAGCAAGATCAACGAATCAATTTTTTAGATTTAAACATAAAGAAAAATAGTAACAACACTCAGAAAATCAACGACCCTGAGCACGACAATGCTAAAGAATTCGAGACACCTTGAGAGCTACAAAGAAGCTGCCTATAGGGCTCTAATAAACAGAAACGAAACGGTCACAACCACCACAAAAAGAAAAGAAATAAAACACTTGATAATAACACAAATAGTCTAAGATAATCGTTTCAACGAAAGATTCATAAAAAAAATAAAAATAAAACTAAAAGACAACGCAATTAGATACTTGATACCATTAAATCAAAATATAAATTTAAAGAAGAAAATATTAAAAAACCACGAAATACTCACTAACACCCTCAGACAGAGAATCTTCAACATAAAGGACCCAACAACCAAACTAAAACAAAGTGGGTATTTATAGACTAAAATGTAAAGATTGCCCAACTACATATATTGGTCAGACAGAAAAAGAGATAAAAACCAGGATAAACAAACTCAAAATCTACCTTTTCTAAGCATTTCAAGTATCATAATCACAAGATTTTGGAAGAAGCAACCCAGGTTTTGTACACTATTAAAAGGTTACACAATAAATTTAAGAAAATGTTCCAAATATCCACAGACAAAAGAAAAAAACCCCAAAAACTGCAACAAAATGGTACAACTTCCTCACGAACGATATCGGAACGCACCCCACATCCACCGCAAGCACTTGACATTACCCAAATTTGACAGCCAAACAACGTCACATTCTTCATAAAATTTCGTGTTTAATTTTATCCTTTCACCCCTAATTTGGACTTATTTTAATTTGTTATTGCATAGTGTAATAGAATTTTATATGTTATTGATGTGAAGAATGAAACGTAAAAAAAACACCCAATACCACCAAACAATTTTACTTTGCACGACGCACGTTTCGACAACAAAGTTGACAATCTCAGGTGGCACATTAAACTGATTTGTAGACAGCTGATAATGACCATTGAACCGAAATCAGTACTGTCGCATTAGAAAAATAAAAATAATATATATAACAAAGTAGTTTTTTATTCAAGAAATTAAATTTTGGTTAGGTTAAGCCTTCAGCATAGCTGCTCCATACAAGTTGTTTAAATCTGTTTTTATTTTAATTTACCTACAATATGTAAATCTAAAAAAATATAATTTAACCGGTTGCTTCTATTAGAATGCAATAATATATTAAAAAAATAAATAACTTGTTCACCTCTTTTGACGTATATATCCGTCAGATCTTCCTGATTGTTGATTCTAAAACTGTAGAAAGCTAAAAATTGCCTCTTTTTTTTGGAATAGAAATTTTTTTAAAGAGTAAATCGAAGATCAAATATCTAAAGAAGCAATGCTATTAGTGATGTGATAATGTGTTGCGGTTGTTGTTTATTTGCGTTCGAAATCCAATCAGTGCGGATGATGTTATGCACAGTGGCGGCTTTAATTTCTGCATGTAAAACTGGACATAATGATCAATTAAATATACATGCGTGCACAGAAGGCAATTTATTCAACAAATATCCGTACACACAGAACATACCGCAAATCAAGCGTCGGCTGGACGACTGGCTGCGGTTGTGAAGCGCGGTTATAAACACGAATTAATGAGCGGACACATGCAGTGTCAGGATTGCACCACACACACACACACACATGCACATTATTGCTTGTTAGTCGGTGAAATGTGTCGGAGTTAAAGATAATGATCGAGCTTGTTAGAACAAATAGGTTTTTTTCCAGGGTACCTCATCTTAGAAAGGTAATATGACCGCAGCGATCTATTACAAGTGGGAGGAGCAATCCGACAGAATCCTGTCAAATTAATCCATAAATCCGACTAGCATCTGCCAGGTTAAGCTAGTAGAGAAGTAAAGCGTTCTCTCTACCCTTGTTACAAAGACCGGACGACATGGGAATTTAACTATATCAATAACAAACAGTAGTAATTCGCGTGGAACGCAAATCCTCAATAGTCTTGCCGTCACAGTCAAATTAATGAGACGAAGGATTGTGCGAATACCTTGGTCAGACTTGAACCCACTACCATAATGGATGTGTATATGAAGCTTGAACTGTTTCATTAGAGCAAGAGCTTCAATTTGGTCGCTTATAATGCATTATGCAATAGTTTCACGTTAACTGCTATCGACTGATATTAATTATTTAACCCTACAGCAGAAACCACCCGACTTCCCACGATTATACACCTGAATATGACATGTTTGCAAGGTCTTGAATTATTATCTAGTTAAGCCAATGAACCAATTTACGTGGTTCACTCTCTTGGTCCAGACTAGATACTATTTGCATTCTGTTTTACTATTCTCAACACAATTGTAACACCATAATCGAACTCTATAAACCATCCAAACAACCACAACTTTAACCTATAAACACTCAACCAAACTTCTCAATCCGTTTTGCACTTACAACTTACTTCATCAACACCTAAACTGTTGACTTTGTGACCGAATTTAAAATATCCAAGAATTTCTAAACATATCCTTTGAAATTACAATCATAACTCACGACATAACCGACGACCCTCATAAAGAAATTTAAACAAATTTTTGTTTACATTTAGAAATAGCAATGTGCGTGTTACAATTCTTGTCCTGGACAGTAAAATTAATGAACAACGTATTTACGAAACTTTGCGTGCTTTCCAGAACTTAGTTATTTCCTTCCATTAATATTCGTGAAAGTGTGCAGATATGTGCGCTACAAAAAAAAAAAAAAAATAGAGACAGGAGATAATTTGGTAATTGTTTTATCAAGTCAGCAAACTTTTTTTTCTTCTCTCTATCAATAAAGTCAACAAAACTCTCTATACAAAAAAAACCAAAACCAGATTTCGTTCTCGTAGGATTTGATAATAACCAAATAATTACATTAGGTTGTATTAATACGCACAAGCGAGGTAAATTTAAACCAAACACACTAAAACCTTTTCAGCCATTAAATATCCCCCGAGGCCGGAACACTTTATTTGGATTGAATGCGTTAGAAAACAATCCTTTGTAAAATCTACTTACTTTACACACCGGCTCACGAACAAAAAAAAACCAATGTTGCGTAGCTTTTTCAACAGTAATATCGGCGATGGGCTATACATTAAAATCTTTGCCCAAACCATTTCCAAAAAAACTAACCTCCCCTAAAAGAGACCATTCTCTTCATTAGCAGATAGCTGTCTTAGAGTTAATTGTCTTAAAAGCTGTTTTAATTCTCTAGGTAGAAACAACATTGTTTTTAAAAAAATATGTTTAAATTAAAAAATGTTTTATACGTTTTTAGCAATTTTCTCTAATTAAAATAAACACAAAAAATCTGTTTTTCTAATATGCTATGTATTAAAAATGTTTTTTTGTTATAATTGTTTAGATAACAAACTGTGCCTTCATAACAGCAAAAAATAAACAGGCTTATTAATTAGGTACATTTTAGAGAAATTAAAATAAACAAATCAGTTATTCATATTATTAGTGGGATAGAAGCATTATTACTAAACGAGTGTGTAAATTACAGATAATAAGGTCGTTAGCCTGAGTATCTGTAACACACGAGTTACTGTAATGTGCTCTAGCCCACATATGATATACAAAACTTTATCTGACTGTAAAAAATTAAGAAAATCGAAAATTTAATACTGCTGACAACTTCTATTTTTTTACGTCAAAAGTAAGGTAAACTATAGATATGTTCAGTAAAAACTATAGCAAGCACTTACAATTTTTCAAACAATGCTCGCCATTTTGAGATAATCAGTAAAAATTGTGTCTTGTGGTAAAAATAAGAAATTTGTAAACATGAGTGACTCAGAAAGTTTACTTTCTAATATTGAAGAAACGGGGACAAATGCTACTTCTTGCTTGGTGCCAGAGAAGTCCAAAGAAAAGTACGAAATAGATTTTCAACGGTTCAGTTCATGGTGCGACGAGAAAAATGTAAAAAATATTACGCATGAGAAAGTTCTTGCATATTTTGATCATTTATCAAAACAGTATAAATCATCGAGTCTCTGAACTTTTTATTCTGTAATTAGAACAATAATTAAAATGAAGAAGAATGTTGACATCAGTAAATACGTGCATTTAATCGCCTTTCTGAAAAGAAAATCTAAAGGATTTTACGTGCTAAAAAATCGCAAATTTTCACTAAACAAGATATTAGCATATTTTTACAAAAAACAAATGACAATAAATTTTTGTTAATGAAGGTACTGTACCCTTTTTATACATAAATTATTCTTACTAGGTAATGCTAATTTCAAGTTTGCTTTAATTATTGAAGTTGATAGAGCTTGTAGGATACAAGAACTAACCAATATGCTTTTGGAAGATGTCAAAGATCACGAACAATGCTTTCATATTTTAATACCAAACACTTAAACAAAAATATCCAGAAATTTTTTTATTACATCAGGCGGAATTGATGTAGTCAACATGTTAGAATTAATTCAAATATATGCTACACTTCGCCCTAATAACGCCATAAGTAAACGATTTTTTTTTTAGAATACAAAAACCAGAAGTGTATAAAGTTACCTGATGGTACAAACACATTTGCTGTTTTCTACAAAAATATTGCTACATTTCTTCAGTTACCTAATCCAGCAGAATTTACGGGACATTGTTATAAGCGCTCATCTACTTCGTGGCTTGCTAATTCGGAAGATGATCTTTTAACAGTAAAGCATCATGAAGGCTGGCGCTCGAATGCAGTGGCGGAAAGGTATATAGACATGGCAGAAAAAAATAAAAAACAAATTGCTTAAAAAATTCTGGGTGACAAAAACCTATAACAGTTAGAACTTGCTGTTATGGAAAAAAATGTATAAGAAATGGTTTGTCCTACTATAAATAGATGTAAAAATTTTGTTATTAATATTTACAACAATAATAGCATGTAATTAAGATTGAATTTGAAATTAAAACAAATTATTTTAAGGAGTGGATTTTTATGTTATTACTTGATTAGTGAAGTAATATGTCACTTTACTTCACCCTAATATTCAATATAATATGCAGTTATCAAAGCAGTCATAGATAAAATTATTTTAATTATTTAACAAAATAAAGAAAGCTTTTTTTAGTTCCTAGAATTTGCCACAAGTCTCGCTCTATTGTTGTACGAATTCAACAAGACATGTAGTGCGAAATACCTTGCTCACATTAAGAGTAAGAGAAAGGGTTTTTTGAGGTAGTGTTAAGACTTAGTAATATGTGTCTTAGTAATATCATTGTAAAATGTGGTAAAATTGTGTTGTCGCTTATTAAAAAAGAAAGAAACAGAGTTAGAATTACAGCGTCATTTAAAAGATCTTTCTTTTAGTTATTTTAGAAATGTTTAATAGAGCTAGTCCGCTTTATTGCACCTTCCAATTCAAACAATTCTAGACAAACTATAAATTTCCATAACCACAACTAATGTTGTTTTTCTGTTAGAATATATTGTAATTTCTTTCCGTGATAAAAATCTAATACATATTTGTTAGATTTATAGATTTGATATGTTTCTGTCTGCTTAATAATAGTTGTGTAAAAATCCTTGGGGTATCCTTGTCGGACTCCCTCGGAAATTGGATTAGTGGTGTGAATGATGGAGTGTAGAAAAAATTTTTAGAAGGCAAGACGTCCATTACCACTAATAAAAAGATAAACGCAATCTTCATTCTAGTAGAAGTAGAAACAAGGCGTTTATAAGACGACAGACATAAATCGAGCAAATACACGTAAATATAATCCGAACAAAGGAAACTGTTTAACCGGAGGACAAAAGTGAATTAAACCGGCCCATTGTTATCTGTTGTGTAATGGATGTGGATATCTATCCCACTTCCGGTCGACCAGGAACCGTATTTCATTGATATTGCGGTATATAGGAGAGTCGGTCGGATGGGTGAGGATTGTATCTATCTATCTATATATAAAGTGTGTGTCTCTGTATCTCCCTCTCTCAGTATGTGTGTGTGTTAAAATTCGTCTTTACCCTTGCTCTAATGCTGCGATTTAATTACTGGTGTCGCTACATTAGCGTCGTCGGTAATCGCTTTAATGCCTTCCCGTCCACCTGATATTATACACACTCTAATATCCTATCATTAGACGGGTGCTCAACTCCTCGACCCGGTTAATAGCGCCACAGCTCGTGAATTTTTAAATAAAACGAATCCTAGCCACTTTGCCAAATTAGTCCGACGAGAAAAAAGCGCAAATACCCCAATCATAAAAAGCGATACTAAAGAAATGATCCTAAAGAGGTCACTGTTAAGACGCTTAGAACAATATAATCATCAAATTTGCTATAGCAATATTTAACAATTTGTTTAAACAGATAGCTGCTGTTAATATGCATAGTTGATAACCGGTGACTGCGTTGCTTAACGTCATACATTAAATAAAATCTACGTTAAGTAGCTACTGATTTATGTTATGTTGTTATTAAATGTTTCTCTTCAAATTTAAAACTTAAAACCCTGATATTGATCTCAGGTGGATATAATAGTATTATATTTGATAAAACCTAAGTGATGGCGTTATAAAATGCCTTTAACAAGCTGTCATATATGTTGGATTTATGGGTTGCGTGTGTACTGGAAAAAGTTTTTGCTTCAAATTTAGCGGGTCAAGTGAAATAAAAAATTACAATCGCCACCCATCCATAATCCGGCAATATATCTTGGAAGCGGAATTGTAGATTGAAATAGAGAGCAGCAACTTTGACCAGTCCGGTTGATCCGGAGCTTTATCCCCTGCTGTTCTACTTATCCTCTTCATTCATCCGAGTTAAATTCTCAGTTTCTATCTAGCTGGAAGTTAAATTATCTTGCTCTCTTATACATATTATCCCCTCTGAAACCGTCTCATCTCTTCTTTTTTTCGGTACCCTTCTCCTCTTTTGATCCAATCAAGAGAAAATATCGGATTGTTAATAAAAGCAGGTTTTATGGACGACAAGAACGCGTGATAAATGATCGGATCTTTCGGCTTTGCGCCGCGTGATTAATTAATAAACATTAAAAATAGTTTGTTGCCGACGAAAATTCCGCGTATATAATCCATCAATACGTGTGCACCTTGGATGAGTTATTTTCAACACTTAATTAACCTTTTTCGCCACCCTTCAATCATGATGCAATGTCGCATTGTTTGCGTCTCAGTTAAAAAAAAAAGAGTTGAAAAATAAAATGTCATGTCGGATGCGGCAAAACGCCAATTTCATATTTGTAGTCGGATTTTGATGTTAAAGTATGTCGAAGAGTGAGATGCCAAACTCATTGCTTTCGCTGAGAAAAACTTTTGGATAAAACTTGGAAGAATGCATTTCAATAATTGAAACGATCTTTGCAATGTTAGATAATATTTACGTCAGTAGTGATCATGGATGACATTTTCGTATAGCGACAGACGACGGGAAATGGCCAAGTTTGTCGACCAACTTTCCCGCATCTTCGCCAGCATTAGCCGGAATCACTTCACCTTACCTCCTTCTCCCTCCCTCATCCCTAACTTTCACGAACTTTACTCCAAATTGCAAATTGTATTTATTTGTTTTCCAGTTTCGAGTCGCGACTCTTGATTTCCGTTAATGCCCGAAAACAACCATCGATTCGATTCACATAATGCAGAGATAGAAAGACACAAAATAAGAAAACTTCTTTTCATAATTTTTTAACAACTAGCAAACTTGCTTTTCCACTCCGATTTACAAAAATAGTTATTCACTCAAAGTATTCCAGAAAATAAGTTTTCGGCATGAGCACTCTTTTTGCAGTGTGAGCGAAGAAAGTGGCTCATTAATGCCAATGTTGCGAATTATTTAGATTGAACAATAAATAGTATTTTTAATAATAATTTAACATAACAATTTAGTAAAAGATTTAGTTTATTTATTGATGAGTTAATAGAGAAAATCTGGAAGAACTCAGAAGACTACAAAAGAAGAATAAGAAGAACAAAAAAAAGTTTTAAAAATGCAAGAAACAATTCTAAAAAAACAAAAAATGATTTTAAAAAAGTTTGATAAACGGCGGTTGAAAAAAAAAAGAATATAAAAAGCAACAATTAAAGAAGCAAAAGAGAGTTCTAAAAGAAGTTGAAAAAAGATCTCGGTTAAAAGAAAAAGAACAACAAAAAAAGGTTCAAGAAAAGCAAGATACAATTTTAGAAAAACAAAAAAAGATACTGAAAGATCTTAAAAACAGCGTTTATAAAAAAAAGAATATAAAAGACAAGAATTAAAAGAAAAAGAACAGTCCGAGAAATAGCAAAGGTGTTCTAATCGAACAACAACGTCGTGAAACTGTATACCGGTTTCGGGGTTTTTGCCCCTCAGTGTATCCCAGAGCGTTGTGCTCAATTGAAACGGGTAGGAGAACTTGCTTATATTAAGCGAAGTTCGGCTAGTAGTCGTATAGACAGACACAGTATGCCATCTAACGAAGAGTGCTGGAAGGTAGCGAGAATTGGTATAATAATGTTAGCGGATAACAAAGTCATCTCTTCGACTCTTGCTCGGCCACCAACATAACCAACTTCCACGATTAGGCAAAATGATCTAATTCAATGTCGGTCGGGGCATTAGTCCGCTAGGTAGTTGTTTTTGCCTAATCGTGAAGGTTGGTTATGTTGGTGGCCGAGCGAGAGCAAGAAATAACTTTACGCCAACATTATTATACCAACTCTCGCTACCTTCTAGCACTCTGCGTTAGATGACACACTGTGTCTGTCTATACGACTACTAGTCCCAGAAATAACAATTAGAAAAAGAAGAAAAACTAAAAAATAATTTTAAAGAACAAAAAACTACTGTAAAAAAGCTTGACAAACATCGATTACAAAAAAGAAAAAAACAACAATAAAGATAAACGAGAGAAGATGCTTAAAAAAAGTATAAAAAAATTACAAAAAAAATACAAGAAGAAATAAAGAAAAAGCAAAAGAAACTTTCAGAAACCTTCGGAGTAACGACTACCAGAAAAACAAAAAATGTCTTCGAAAAATATAACACTTTGCAAGATGCTTTTCAGAGAGATGCACCAGAGGTAAGAAAAGAATTCGAAAAGGTTCTAGAAGTACATGAAAATTTAGAGAAAAAGTTCGACAATATAAAAGACAAAAAGATCTTAAAATAGGTGTCAAAAATAAAAAAGATGTGAAAAAAAATTAATGAAATAGAAATAAAAATTAAGAAACTAGAATTAGGGCAAATTACGAGTATTGAACTAGAATTACAATAAATATAACGTTTTTTATTATAGTCGACCATCAAGCTTTGTGACCAATATATAGAAGACAATTTGAAGCGGCAGCAAAAATAAACGGCTAGAATAAAAAAGTAAAGCTAACTGCTGTCTTGTTGGCAATACAAAGCCCAACTTTCGAGCTATTAGAGGCTATATTAGAACATAGAAAACTAAATGTTATAACTGTGGTAGAAAGAGACATCTAAAAAAAGTCGTCAACTCAGAACGATTTTAGAGAACTAAGAGAACATGTTATCCAGAAGCTTATCAGAAAAAAGGCCAGAAGCTATTGCAAAAAAACCAGACCCAAAGTAGATTTTTTGAAACAAACAATGACAGCAATGCTACAAGATGGTCCAAAAAAATAGTAAACTCTTTCAGAATTATAAATCACACTATAGCACTTAAGTCAAGTCACTAAAGCTAAGTCATCGTTTCGCTAGAATAAAAATTGTTTAAGTAAACTTCTAAGAAATTTTAAGAAGCAACGTATCGTTTTATAAGTGGGCGAGGACAATGACCGAGTTAGTGAGAACCTGACAAGCTATTAAAGATTGAATCGAAGTGACGACGATTCGTAGTTATTACTGTTTAAATATCTGGTTATTTACCAAATCCTTTTTGTAAATTATTGATGTGTTTTGTCATTTATCTACCAAATGTAGTAGTACTTTTAAAAAGTAACAGAGTAGACCTTTTCGTTTCTGCTTCTAAATTTAAAAATGCTATAAGAATTGCTTTACGATTTTAATTATTTTGACTTTTAGTTTTAGTATAATTTATTCTATTAGGTATACTCGTAGCTTAAATTTTTTTGATTAGATTACTGTAAATTGCTTAAGGGCGTAACATATTTCTGTTCTATTCTACCTTAAATTCAACAACTTACCCCTATGTCGATTCGTTTGCTTATCAAACATTAGCATTGCATCTTCAATCTGAAACGAAAAACACAAAATTAGATCCTCTTCGATATTAAATTAAATCTGATGAGTTATTTTAGTTCAACAAGAAATTTAATTTCACTTAAATGACGTCTAATAACAGCAAACACGCACAAATAATTTTTTACTTTTAAAATAGCACGCAAGTTACATGTATCAAACCCTTAAAAAAATTTAATTGATTTCTTTCGTAAATAACATGAACTAATATTGAAGATAAACAAGAAGTTTGACGTAAGTATAAGAAAATTCCAAGTTCATAATGCGATCAAAACTTGGCTAAGCGAAAGTGAAATTGTTAGGGTTCCTCAAAGTTCTAGTGGTGTCCCTTAATTAATTAAATAAGAAAATTATAGTAATTGTGTACTTCGAAGAAGAGACAAACAGCCTCGAATTCAACACTATTTAACTGAGTTTTATCTCTGATACGGCACTCGACCTCAAATTTCTACTTCTTTAATCTGTGTCAAATTTCTGATTTTGTTACAAAACGCAATTGTATTTTCTAGAAGTTATTCCCGAGCTTACACATCAGTGATTATTTCAGGCGATAGAAGTGTGTTATTAAAATATAGGAAATAAATACTAAAATAACTAAACTCTCTTTCTTGTGTTGAAAAAATCAAATATAAAAATATCATTTCGACCCGTTGCCTTTTCAATTGTAAAACTCTTCGCTTTGGCGTCGACTGCTCGAATTCAAATAAAACTTTTAATAGTTTATTTATCTGTGAAAATGTAGCGTTTCTCTAAGGTGCCGTTAAGGTGCCTTCCTTGATACACGTCTTCGTAAGGATATCAACGAAATGGCTCCCTTGGTGTCTAGATGCCGGACTTGAGCAGATATCTACCGCAGAACCAGATCAATTACCTGGGTAGGTGGCGGACATAACTGACCAAACTCCGATCTTGTTCTACTGAAATCTCACAAGACCGAATAGCTGGTCAGCCAAATCGATAAAACAGACCATCCACATAGATAATTGATACATTTGCATCCCGAGATTCTCGAGACAATCCAATTAGTTTTCGTCTATATAATAAACCTACGAGAAGATGATCATATCGGTGAGCTTCAATGAACAATCATATTCTAGGATGCAGTCCGGTTAATTAACACATTTACATCTGAATCAATTACCTGACTAATAACAGTGCTACACTAGTTCTCAATGTAAACATTTACCAGTTATCGGAAATTAATTAAGAACTATTATTCTATCTTGCACGCTATACTAGGGATACTGTCAGGATTATTGTCATTCGTGAAATTTAACAATTAAGGTGATAATGTCCAAAGTTTTTTTTTATAAAAAACGAGGGATAATAATACCACGTCAAAGTACCGGAAGTGTGAAGTTTATGTCTTCTAAACATGGTAGAAACGTCACATACGTATAAACGCAACGTTTATAAATCTTAATAATTTAACTCTTTCTTATCTGATTTTCTTTTAAACACACCATTTCATTACTAAATAACTTGTTGGCTTAATTAGCACGTGTTTAAATGCAACTAATCTTTTTCGGTATTTCCGAGTTGATTATACAAAAATTTTCAATTATCGTAACACGAAATCAAAGAAATTTATCGCAAACAAAAATTATTTTTAGTTTGGTTAAAAAAAATAAGAGGTGTCCTTATATATCTGTCTTTGAGTGCAGCCGAGGTACCTTAAAGGTCTATCTTCGAAGAGGCTCAAAGCCGGATATGTTAGCTACCTCAAAAAAATAAAATCCGAGCAAGACCTAATTGCGAATTGCGTAGAAAAGACGTGATCAGAATAAAATCTAACAAAATATAACGGCCTGTTTAAAATAATTTCAGCAGTATTTCAGAAGCATTAAGTCATTATTCCCGTAAGTATGACTCAGCAGAATTACTCGCGAAGCTACTAGAAACTACAAAAAGTCAGTCCAAAAATTTAGAGAAGCTTGTTTATTGTTTGGAAGAGAATAAGAAATGAGAAATAGATACATGTGCGTCTGGAGCAAAAAAGACACAAAATATAGGAAATCTCAAAAAATAATAATCAAAAAACAAAAAAATATTCTAGAAGAAATTGAAAAACGTCTAAAAAAAGATTAGAAAAAAATATATGAAAAACGACGACAAAAATAAAAAAAATAAAAAAACAATACTTAGAATAATAAAACAAAAAAACCGAAAAAAAAAACAATTTCACAATTTAGATGTTTTCAATAAAAGATATAAAAGAAAAGATTTTAGAAATAAAAAAAACAAATTAAAGTAAAGGTTCTAAAGACGGATTTCATAATCAACTTAAAAGTTCCTTTAATTTAAATGACGTTTAGACTGTAAGTGTCGATGATTTTTCGATGCATATTGTTATAATGACAGTTACAGTCTAAACGCCATTTAAATTAAAAGAGCTTTTAAGTTGATTATAAAATCGGCCCTTATAGTAAAAAAAAGTAGAAAAACCTAAAAATAAAAATAAACAAATTAAAAAAAAACTTAGAATAATAATAAAACAAATAGACGACAAAAAAAAACATAAAAGTAAAATTTTTAGAAATAAAAAACAAAATTAAAGTGATTCTATAGGGTTTTTCAATAAGGATGGGTCGACGTTAAAATGGTATAAAACAAGCTGTGTGTGAGGTATTTAAAAAAATCTTTTTTTATATGAAAGGTCCATGCATGCCTTTATTTATGGAATATAACATCGTTTAAATGTCCGCCGCGACTTCTAACTGTGGCATGGATCCGAGTGGACCAATTTTGAATAACTCGCTTGCATAGATCTGGCTGAATTTGACCGATGGCATTGGTGATATTGACTTTAAGAGCATCGGTCGATTGCATCTGATTGGTATAGACCTGCGACTTGAGAAAACCCCACAAAAAAAATCTAGCGGGGTCAAATCGCACGATCTTGGTGGCCAATTCGCGAGAAATAACTCTGCCCTCAAATCTCTCATGCAGTGGCGTCTGCTGTATGGCACGTAGCCCCGTCCTGCTGGAACCACATGTTGTCTATCTCCATATCGTTTAATTTATGGCAAAAGAAATCAGTTAGCATCGTTCTGTAGCGCTTGCCGTTGACAGTGATGACCTCACCAACGTCATTTTCAAAAAAGTATGGACCAATGACGCCGCCGGCCCAAAATCTGCACCAAACAGTAACTTTTTGTGGATGCATTGCAACTTGCTGAACCTCGTGTGGGTTAGCGTCGTCCCATATACGGCAATTATAAGTGTTAACGTAGCCATTCATCCAAAAATGCGCCACGTCACTTAAGATGATTTTTCGACCAAATGTGGGGTCTTCTTCTAAACGGTTCGAAGCCCAGTCAGCGAACAAACGGCGTTGTCTATGGTCATTAACTTTAAACTTCTGAGTCAATTGGATTTTGTACGGGTGTAATCCCAAATCCCGACGCAAAATTCGCCAAACTGATGTCTGCGAAAGGCCGAGTTCTTGTGCACGACGCGGAATTGACTGCCTCGAGTTTTGCTGTACACTGTCACGTACGGAAGCAATATTTTCGGCCGATCTAGCATTTCTTTGACAACGGGGTGTTGGCTGATTGTTTACCGAACCCGTTGTTTCAAATTTGGTCACCAAACGCTGCGGAGTCGATTTTTATGGACCACCGTGTCTTCCATAAAGTGGGCACAACGAGCGCAATGCTCGAACTAAAGAACAGTCATTTTGATAATAAAGTTTTAGCATTTGGACGTGTTGCTCAATTGTGTTATTTGCCATGGTAATTTGGCATCAGTGACTGAACAATAAACACCAGATTACACAGACACTACCAAAAAAACATGGCCGCCACAGGGTGTCAACATCAACACATCCTTATTGACAAACCCTTTAGAAGGCAAAGAGAATCTGAGAATTGAGTCTACAAAATTTAGAAAAACCACAACACCTAGAATAATAAAAAACCAAAAATAGAGAAATTTGACGATTTAGATGTTTGAGCCTAAAAAAAGATAAAAACAAATTAGAAACAAAAAACAAGATTAAAGTAAAGGTCTTAGAACTTAAAAAAATCTGAAAATAAAGTCTACAAGATTTAAAAAACCAACAATACCTATAATAATAATAACACATAAAAACTAGCAAAAAAAATGAGAAATTAAACAATGTAGATGATTTAAACAAGTAATAAAAAAAACCATTTTGAAAGAAGAAACGAAACTGAAGTAAAGATTCTAGAAGTCACACAAATCCGGGAATAGAAGTCGATAAAATAAAAATTAAATTACAAAAAATCTGAAATAAAAGTAATTGTATAATCTAACTCATAAATTCACTGAAAATTATAATTTTTTATATCGATTTGTATAACTTTTAGTTTTATTTATTAAAGCAATAACTTCAAAATCTGCAGAATACTAAAACCAAATTTATGTTATACTCATCTGTATTCCTTTTGACGAATGTTTCTTGAAAAACGACCAGCGCCTTTACAAACGCACTTTTTGAAGTACTTTTAAGTTCTAATCACAAAAATAAAACAAAATAATTTAGTTTTTAACCACAAACTAAAATAAAACCCTTCTCTAAAACGGTACTACTACTTTCTACTACCACTATCAGTTACTAATTAACCACTTTTTAAAGAACTAAGACAATTACCTTGTGATATTATAACTAAAGATTATTGTCCTGCAGAGGACTTACCAATACGACTGCATCTAAGTTACCTTCAGCATTGATATGCAAATTCAATGTAGCAATTTAGTAAACTAATGTTATATGTGTATGAGAATTATAAATTTTATTTGGTTATGTGTGCGTCGTACCTCTAAAATTCCCCGTTTTCAAACACATTGTTTCCCGGTTTCATGATTAATATTTTCAACCATGACGGCCTTTGTAACCGTCGTTATAACGAGCATAAAGCGTCGGATTATTATACTGTTTAATTCATTACATTGCCTTTAAAAGGCATTATACAAATAAATTATTGCATGTTTTTGCTGTACGTATTATGACCTAAAAGTCTATTCGGGAATAGTTTAATACTCGTTATAAATTCATTCAGAAAATGTTGCTCAAATAAATCTTTTTACACTTATATATTATAACGAAATAATTGTAGTTACATGCATTTTCGGTGTAAAATCCATCTCATCTCTTTTTAAAAGCAGAAGCAATAAACATCAGTGCTGTCATAAATAGCTAAACATGTTTCCGAGGATCGTTTTAATATTTATTCAATTGGCCGTGGGCAAATAACACTTGGCGGTTTCGGATTTGTATTTTTTGGTTCGGTTAGTTATCGAACGGAGTTTGTAATCGCATTCAGGAAGCCTTGAGAACGTCAGGTGTCGAGTTTCGTTTAGTATAGCAAGCAGAACAAACCCTTTTGAACGAGCTTTAAAAGTTGATGAGATAATTGTGAAGCAAAAGCTCGAACATTACCACTCTCTTAAATAATTGCACGAGATTCAAATAGTTAGGGTGCTAAGTTAGAAATTCGGAAATAAGTTTCTCTATGCAAAAAGGTTGGTGTATTGTGGCGTCTATTAATTATTTGTTGCGCAATTATGCGGGTTCAGTATGCATGCTGGCCACTCCGATCCATTTTCCGGTTGAGTTGGTATCCGGTTGCGTATCCCCAACTCCTGATAAATTGCCTGACTTGGCGCTAGTGGCAGGTAATTCACGAGGAACTTTAGAAATTCTTACTTCTTAACACTTTTCCTCCACCTCCCTTCTCTTCTCTAACTTTCTGTTCTTCGAGTGTTTGCTCAGTTGAATCACATATACTTCTGCCACATAATGGCCGTAATCGAAAGAAAATTGCTTTGAACTTTTGGGGTCAGTCAATACAAGTGCGATTTACTATATGAAAAGTGTTTTTCTTCCGAATTGTTCACTTATAACTCCGGAAACTTAACTTTCTTTATGACATCCTGAAACTGAAAAATTCCCGAAAAAGTTTCAAGCAGGAAAATTCCTGTTTGGCAATCAATTATTTCCGCATGGTGTTGGAAAATTAATAGATGCTGCCGTAATATATATTTCCTAAATGAATGCAAAGACTTTCACGGATTTGAATAGTTTTTGAATTTGCATTGTAAATACTCAAATCAGTTTTTCGAATTTCTCTGTTGGTATGTAAATGGATTGTCGTCCTGCTTTGTTGGAATTGTCAGTGTACAAGAGCTGTGTAAATAAAATTTCATTATTCCTCCCCTTTTTCAACCGAAACATTGCACTTCAATTTTTAATTACCATAAAGCACAGATAGATTTTTCGACGTATTCCTTCTAGAAAAAAAAAACAAGCATCTGCAAAATCAGATTCGCTCCTCGTTATAAAATAATTAAACTAATATCAGGAGTCTTTATTGTTGCCGCGGAAAATTAGAGATTAAAATTGGAAGTAACCCAAGTAGAAAAACACCGAGTCGATGTTCTCTTCACGATATCAGATTTCGTTAGAACATCCCAGTGGAACACAGCAAACAACTTACCAACTCTTGATTATCCTTAAAAACGCTTGTCTTGGGAAATCAACTAATAGACCAGATTTTTTACATTTAGTCAAAATAAATAATTTTATTAATAAATTGTACAAAATCCATAATTTCTCTCTGATTCAGATACATATTTACTCCGAAATGCTGAAAGTCACAATCGATTTAGTCGAATCCACCCAAAGTAATTAGATTAGTACGCAATAATAAATTTAAATTGGAACAAAAGGCACGTAATACAAAATCTGTTTAATAATCGAGTAATTGATTTATCTGGGACCATTAGATGTAAAACAATGAGCTAATACATGATTTTTTTATTTTTGTAATCACTTATTTGTATTTGAATCGACAAACGTTTAAAGTCGACAAATCAGAAATTTTCTTTTTTATCAGCAAACAAATTAATTGTTTACTGTTTAAATATACACAAAAGTTTAATTATTTGCTTTAAAGGTTTATTTAAACAGTAGTAAATTCTAAAAACACATTTTTATATAATTTTTTAATATTCTTTACACAACGAAAAAATAGGCATTTATAACATTAGTGAAATAGAAATCATAAACAAATGATATACAAAATTCTATCTACAAATGCAAGAAATTCAAATAATGATAATAATTTGTTGTTTAAAAGAAGAACAAACAAACAAGAACTTTGACAAACTTGACACATAAAATAAAATGACTAAATGAGTAATTCTGAAATAAAAAATCTACCTGCAACAGTTAAAAGAACAACAGCTAATGCAGAATCTTCAATTTTGTCAAATAAATCCTACAATAGTATAACAAAAGTGTTAACACAACTGTTACACAAAATAACCCTCACTGGAATCAAAAACAACATTTCCAAAAATTTTCAAAAAATATTTTCTGATCTTATTGAAAAAAGTAAATAATCATACAAAACAAAACATGTGGTTTTAACAAGATGAAGCATCTTCACACTTTCGAATATTTTTGTTGTTAATAATTAAAAAACGCGTTTATTACACATCTATTGTTGATAGAAAAAACCTCAAACATAAAATAATAGCCACTTGTAGATCTGTAACACCTGAGATACTTGACAAGAGTCAAAAAATTATTTTGGAAGCATATTTATGCCTGTGTAGTATATTAAAAAAACACAATGATTAATTTCACCCCATCATATGTAATTAACCAGTTAACCTAACCGAAAATTGCCTTATTTAATCCCGTTATATTATGCTTGACATAATGAAAAGAGGATCAGTAACGCGGTGACGCCGCAAAATTCTCACTCCCGAAAAAAAAAATTAGAGTTAAGATTAGCCTCTACTTCGTTAATATTAAAGCCTAATCCGGTCTCGTTGTTGTAGCGTTAGATTAACACGGCTTCCGGTCAATTAATTACGCTTCTGAAAGATACATCAGTTTGAACGTGAATATTTAATAATGGTGGAGGCGCCGGGCAAGTCCGCTAGGACACGCTTTATGATAAGACATTTTGGTACATTACGTAAAAAAAATCAAAAGTGAAATTTTACAAATACAATCGTTCATAGTGACAGAGTTAGTAACAAAGAGTAGAAAGAGAAAGAGTAACTAGTCGCTTGTCTGGTTTTATTGCTTCAGTAAGTGTAATTGCAAAGACTATGTTTAATGCCCCGGCTTTAAAGCTGGAGGTTGTTCGGAATCCCGAGAGGAAGCGCGGCCTTACTTCTCTGGATGCTAATATGATATCCTCTGGGACTTTCATTAAACAACTAGCTGTCCACATTTACAGACTGGGATTATGAGTTTTCTCTCGCGCACACACCAACACCAAGTTAGTGTTTCATTTCGGGAAATTTTTTCACGAGTAATTCCATATCTTTTTTAAGTGGAAGACCGTTCCACATAATGTATGTAAATTGGCGTACACGAGAAAATTGCTTTTCATTTTTATTTTGACGGTTTTTCACCAAACGAAAATTTACGTTTTATGTAAACAATTCGTTGTCTATATCTTGTTTTTTTTTTCGGGTAATTTGTGCGCGTGCCGTGATAAAAACCCGCACTCTTTATCTTCACTGTGACAAATAATTGGGTACATTATCAAGCTAACCCATTGCTTTCATCCTCGCCCTATCTAGTTAATTTTTCAGCTTTATCTTTGATTACGCTAGCACGAAACTTTCAAAGGGTTCAATCTGACCTTTACTACAATTTATCGCCTTCACCTGCATCCGTAATTAATAAGATTTTTGTCGTGTGCAAAAATAAGTTTTTCGCACATTTATCATCCAATGAAGCTCTATCAGAAGGTGACGTGGCCGGAAGTACGCCATTACTGAACGTGTCTCATCTATTGTAACTCTGCAGAGTGGTTCGATTCTTAGCGTTCGTTCCTGCTGCGATTAATCCCAAAACTTTTTCAGTTTTTCCTAAGAGAAAAAAAAACCTACAGCTTTTAACTTTATTGTTTGATGTTATCGGTAGATTTGATTGAATCATGAGCATGTGAGTTGCGTTTTATTTGAGTTATTGTAAAATATATCAAACTAAACACTGCAACGAAAGCAATTTTCCTGAATTCGTTTCCGCATTTTTATTTAGATCAAAGATTTCCAATGGAAATAGTCAAGCTATGACAAACGAGCCAGTTTAATCGGCCATGTTGGTGACGTCACAGTTCGGACATGTTTTAATCATGAGTTTTATAAAGTTGTCTTCTGAATCCGCTCTTTTAATTGAATTTCGGGTGAATTCTTGCGTTAAATATTCGTTTGTTCGCCATAGAAGAAGAAGAAAAGCGTAGGGTTATTCAAATGTCCTCGCTTCCTTTTATAATTTGTATTTTTTGAATTTATTAATAGAGCTGGCCAAATCCATAAATGCATATTTTTTATCTACAAACATATTTTTAAAAAAATACATACAAAACACATTTTAAGTTAAAAACATGTATAAGCTAACCAATCCAGATTTTTTAAATTATTTGCCTAGTCCTATTTATTAAATAAACCACACTATCACTAGTTTAAATGGGGTGAAAAACCATACACGGCATGGACTAGGGTCGTCGAATTACGAACAAGTTCAGGACAGCTTGGGAAGGGTTGTTGGTAATTAGTGGTGGTTGTTATATGTCAGTGGCAGAAGGTACATGCCACTTGCGATGTTATACGACCTTATGCGTAATGTCTTGCTACATTTTTAATTAAAATTAGCTTAATGACCGCTTAAATTTTCAACAAGCAGCGACATGAAAAAAAAACCTTGACACTCATCAGATTTAATTTCAAACTTTTCTCAAAAAAAAAAAAAAAAAAACCAAAAAGGTAATGTCCAGCATCCGCGCGAAATATATATCATCCCCAAGATAATAAAAGATAAAGAGCTGAATTTTCAATTTGTTACTCGATTTATACCCACGTAAAATATGTTTATGTTCGTGGCAGAACGTGGATCGTCTTTAAAATAAAACTCTCTCCCTCTTTTCGCCTCGTGCAATGATTTATAACAAAAGTTGATACTACTGATTTGACAATAAAAGTTTGTTTTCAAAAGTTCACTTTAAGCTATACGCAGAATAAAATATCACTCGGCTCGCTTCTCTACCTAATCCTAAACTTTGTTACAGATGTTTTAATTAAAAAGAGCCCAGTAATGAGTCAACTGTCACGTCATCAGGTCTACCAACGTTTCTGCTGACAAAAGAAAACTCTCTGATTAACTGCCCGTTTTAAGCCTCAAACCCCCCTCCTTTTTATGAGATCTTCTAGCGAAACCTCGATTTAACGAACTCTTTGTTTCGCAAATTTTAATGACAGAATATATTCGCACACCCTCAACGAAAACTCTAGCCTTTATCCCCACTTACTAATTTATAAATCTCTTGACAAGATAAATAGAAACACAACCGAATAAAAATGGTCCAAGATTTATCCCAAATTGCTAGAAAAAGCGCCTTTATTGTTTTCCGTAGAAGCTATTATAGCTAAGTGAATTTTAGAATTGTATATTTGAGTCTAAACTGACCAAACAAAAACTCAAATTTTTGATTTTAAACATTAACAAAACCCGGACAAAATAACTCTTTTTAAGCGAATTTAAACGAACCCACAGTAGTTTTCTCCCACTAAAAAGTAATTTCTGTACTTAATAAATATGGCAAAGCACTACTCTGTTTTAATTAAATTTTAATTTTACTAAATAATAATTTATTGTGTCTTTGTAGCATTTGTATGGTTTGTCTCATGAATTCATTATTTTGGAGAGTTTCTATCATTGATCTTAGAGCCCAAAACTTATTTTTAGGCAGAAGATATAATTATAATTTAATAACTAATTGTTTAATGTAATTTTGTTCATAATTTTTGCTTCCTAGGATTATTTAAAGTTAATATTTTAAACAAAAAAATAATAAAACTAAATTAGCAAATTTTATTTTTCCTACTGACTGCACCAATTTTTCAAAAACACTTATTTATACATAAAAATAATTTATTATATTGTTGCTATTATTGTAAGGTTTGACTAATAAAAAATCTGTAAATTACACTTGTAAGTTTCAAAATATCTGAAATAAAATTTGATTCTTATGAGCAAAGCAGCTGTAGAAATTGCTTCAATTGGTCGTGTATCTGACGTCTTAAAAACCGAGCAATTTATTGCAAAATGAAAAGACACCTTACCTACATTTGATTTATCAATATTGAAAATGGCAAACTTTCAGTTTCAATTTAAAAAATCACATTTCCGTCATCGATTATGAACGTTAATGCAATTTCAATCCATCGATAAAGATCATAAGCAAAAAGTTGTTTGGCAAATAAATGATATTTTTCGGTCGTTTGAAAAATCGTGACCTAAATCTCGGCACGTGTCGTGTATACCGACCGAGTCCCTTCAGAATTGACATTTTTTTATGTGTGTCTGTGTGTGAGCAACTCTCCCAACCCATTTATTCGTAATTGTGTACGTAGCGCTTCGAGATCAAAATAAATAAAAATCAGAGAGAGAGTCTGAGCTTAAGCGGCCTTATCTAGTTTAAAGAGCGTCTCGTCTCGAAAATCATCACAAGAGTAATGCCGCGGCGACGTTATCGAGGAATAAAACTCAGAAATATAAAGACGTTGATTAAAATATTTTATCAAGTCGACGAAGCTGAGTGGAAGCTGTTTCCGTGCGCCCGAGTTTAGAAACGAAAAGAGAAAATATTATTTCTCTTATAAAACGATGCCGCTTTTGAACGCTTTGAGTCAACGAAAGATGCGATAAAAAAAGAATAAAACATACACACACACACATAGGAGAGACATTGCAGAAGAGCGGCCACCGAGCGATTTTCCCTCAAGGATCGTGGAGCGGTTACACTAAGCAAAATACATGCAAATTAACGCGTGTCTGTAGCTCAAAACACGGCTCGACTGCATCTCGTCCTACAACTTCTACATTCACATACATATATTCATGCATGGATAATGTGGAGAGCACGCGAAAAGGATAAATTTATTCACAGGATGACTTAAAAGCACCCAAACCGGGACTCTCCACTCCGAGAGAGGGAAAAATTAATAATCACTACCAGGTTCAATAAGACATTTTATTAACCAGATGTGACACTCTCAAAGAGAATTATTTTTTACCCTGAAATCTCAACTGTGCAATAAATTATTTCACGATAGTCAATTTCAATTTAAAATTAAAATCACGCAAAAACACATAAATAAAAAAACAACAAAAATTTTTATTTTTCCTACTGACTGCGCCAATTTTTAACACAATAAGCAAAATTATTGTAAATACGTTGCATAGCTCAATATTTCTTGAAGGTGGTAAGTGGGTGGTCAAACTTTTGTTCAAGCAAATATTTAGAAATGGAGTGTTCCCCTATAATTTGCGGTAATGTCTATAAAGGCCCTGATCCTCGCCTATTTACACACTGTTATTATCAATTTGGGTTAGAAAGTTAGACAGCGCACATTTGTGGACGTTTTGCATGCATTGCGCTGTGTCAGGAGTTGAACTTCAGTTTATCGCCAGTTTGCAATACCTCAATAGTCATCATCATAGTGTCCTCCATGCCGTTTCCTTATGTTTGCTCTGTCAACCTCGATAATTACTTGGCCCACTTCTCAAGTAATTATCTTATTCTTTATTCGCTTTGGTACTATCTAATCATCAAGGAATCCTATCAAAATGTATAAATTCACAATTTTAGTAACCGTAGGTTACTATATTTAAAAAATTAGTGGTTGCCTACCTGAACTTATTTTTTCTACTTCCATAGTTTAAATGATTTATTAGGTGTCAATTACATGCGCTCTAAATAATATTTAAACACCAATTTTCTATTAAATTGACAAGAATATGAAAAACTTCACCAGCAATCGTGCATCAAGCCACAACTACCAGAAACATAGTAAATGGTAAAACAAACTGGTAAATATAAAACAAAAAAGACAAGAATAAAATTGGCAATGTTTTAATAATTTATTTTAGTTTATCAACGAATAAATAAATAAAAAATATTCGATTAATTTAGGTGACCAGCAGGTCCTAGTAAAAACCCGTAATTTATCTTGTTTGGATTCTGCACTTTATCACATATTGGTGTCGATTTATGCATTCCTAAGCCGTCATCTCATAAATAGAATAATAACATCAGTGGGGATGTCCTCCCTTTGAGTAATAAACAGAGACCTGAGGTTATTTTATGGAAAATGTATGTTTGTCGTAGAAGGCGAAATCGATAGGAAAGGTGGGTCTGGTGGCGCCGAGGTAAATAATGCTGCCTGTAAAACATTTATCTCGAGCACCTGCATGCAGGCAGGCAGGCAACCCATCTGGCGCCGAGCGTCGGTATCGGCAACGAAACGAAGTATTTGTGTTACGACCACCCAATTTTGGTTATAGAACACTCAGTTAATTATTTAACTCAAGAGAGAACATCAACTTTTACAAGCAAACCCCGAAAAACCACCCCCTTCACTTACAAAAGCTTCACGGCAGCTCAACTCCATACGAAATTGCATTATGAATATATAACACTCACTAGGTTTTTCATTTCTTTCAGTTTCAGGAACCGCCCCGGGCCCCATTTAACATCCATAAAAAATGAGCGCACAACTCTACACACGCATCGTAGCCCTACTACAACCTACTAGAACTTCAATAAAATCCGCTACTGTAATAACAAAACTAATCGAAAGCCACTACAAATTTTTATCTATTTAGTTGTTATCAGGTTAGTACACAGAGTTTTTACTGCTTTTGACAGCAAGAGATAACACCTCAAAAAACAATTTTAAATTTTAGAACGCATCCCTCAACCCTTTAAAAGAGAGACATTTCAGCGAAAGCCATTAAAATGGTTATAAGCACTACTTGGAGAGACCGCTGAAAGCAACGAGCTCTCTGCTTTATACCTGTAACAAACAATAAAACTAATCTTGTGTTAATAGTCCGAAACCGAGAGAAAAATAATTGTAAACAATCGTTTAAAATTTGTTTGTGGTTTCTTAAATAAAAAAGCAAAAAGATCACTAATTATGATTTTTATACCAATTAAAAAATTCAATTGTTATTGCAAAAATATTTTATTTTGGTTTTTTGTTTCTCCTCTATTAAAATTTGTATAAAGCCTACCTTTATTAAGATATTTAAATAACGTGAGTTGCATCGTGCAAAAAACAGATCCACGCAAATTGATAATTTAGCAAAGTAACAACTGTGACATGTTAATTTTTATCAACAAACAAGATTATTTAAAAAAAATTACTCGTAAAATAATATTAAGACGTCCTGTATATTTATAACTAAAGTCTGGTCGAGAGTTTGGTAATCAATTTAGTTTATCGGTAGCTGTGAGGCTTCTGGTGTGGGTATTATAGATTATAACGACTAAATTAAGAAGAGCTCTTGTGGGTATCATAAGTATTAATGTTGTAAAAATGGCGTCTGGTATTTTGTGATACAGAACCTATTAATCTAATATAAAAATACCCATAAGCTGTTTGTTTACCGTTGATGATTTATAGATGCTCGTTATAATTTTTACCAAAGTGTATATCAACTTGTAAAAGTTTTCCCCATTCCAGCTGGTCACGAATTGAATTTTCATCAGTTTTCTGTCTTAAGATCCTTACATTAATCATACTACAACAGAACTTTATCTCAATTATTTATCTATTGCCACGAGGAAATAAAGCGAAGTTAGGTATTCCAATTATCTCAGCAAGAAGGAAATAGTTTGGTCTTGATTAATTCCAAAAAAAGGGGGATATGGATTCGTTCCTTTCTTCTACTTCTCACACTTTTTTTTATCGAAATCGTTTAATATAAATCGGAGTCTCATTACCAGTTAATGACGACGTCTTCTCATCAGTAATTCAGCAAATCAGCGTCGAAGAAGAAGCGAGAAGCGCGGCTTTAACACGCTGTCATTTATTTTTGCTGTTTTCCTCTTCCTCTCACCCCCTCATCTATCTCTTGCAGGACCGACTGGTCGCGGCAGCGGCATCATTAGCAACTTGAATTATGGATTGTTTGTGCTGTGCTGCTTGTTCAGGGGACTCCTTGCTCTCCAATGTATCAAACTCTGGTGCGTGCCATTTAGCTTTGCGGAAAAAATGCCTCATTTATTCCACACAAACGAAAACCGGACTGACACAAAGCCAACACACCACATATTCTTGACCAAATTATAAATGACAAAAATAAATGCTAATCTAGGAAACTAGCGTTATTTGAGTCGGCCTGGAAAGATCTAAGTTTCTGTAATTTGCTGGTTACTGTTTCTTACCAAACTAGGCAAAATTTACCACTATTTATCGTTTTATCTGAAAGTACGAGCTTCGCAAAATTCAAAATTCATCGTACCGTTTACACAATTTTAGAGATAGAAGTTCTGTATCTATTATTCCGTATCATTTTTAACAGTTGAAGATGCCACAGCGTCTTGTCTGCCACACCAATATTTTCGTATTGATTATTAGATTATAAATTCACAAATTTTCAGCTAAATGCTCGACACGTCGGTCAATTTGACGGCAAGCTCTTCTACAATAAGAATATGTAAACGTCTGGGTATAGATGAAAAATTTCTGTCCGGCCGCAAAAATTCGATTTAGGTTCCGGTCGCTTGACCAGAGTAAAATTAAGATTCTTGGGTCCTGGTCATGCCACGGCTGGTATTTGGGGCCTGAAGTGTTAAATAGACGTCAGAGTACGTGTCTTAGTTATCGATTCCTGCCACACGTTTCAAGTTCGTGATTGGCAGATCGCTGTTGGGCCCTTTTCGTAAAAAAAAAATAATTGGATGCAGGATGGCTAATAGTTATCAGGAAGAAAGATAAGATGGTGAGTGCTTTTGAGTCTTTGTCCACGACCATGCTACGTCACGCGCTGCATAAGCTCGAGTGGCACTCTACGTCTTTGCACGTCTGTCCCGAGAACTCTTCAGTTGTCTCCCAACGAGGTCGCCCACAATACACCATTATACATTGTATCTGTCGGTCTTGAAGACTAGTGTTACTCTTTAAAATAGAGAACAGTACTCGTGTTTTAATTATCTCGCTGGGTTTGAGTGGGATTTTTGTCGTGTGAGCTTGTTTACGCTAATAAGGGACAACACCAGATTGGAAGTGTTGTAATTTAATTAAATAAAAAAGAAATTGTTATTTCGTTAATAATTTTTGCTTCTTAGACTTATTTAAAATTAATATTTTCCAAAAAAATAACAAACGAAATTTGTAAATTTTTTTTCCTACTGACTGCGCCAATTTTCCAAAAACCCTTTTTACACATAAAAATAATTTATTATATTTTTGTTGTTATTATTATTATAAGATTTGACCTAATAAGGGTCAATACCACATTGTTATAATTTAATTAAATAAAAGAGGGACAAGTGAATTAATTTCTGTTGAATGGTGGTGGGCTCCGTTTAGTTGAATAGCAAGAAGGAAATCGCGTCATTATTTCAAACGACCGCAGAGATAGAGAGTCGGAGACCGTGTTGCAAAACTCGTTAGTTGCGGAAAAAATAGGCGAATCAACGGACAAAGACAATCCGTATAGAGCTGGGGACTTAATCCAATTGCTGATGTGCCACATCTGTCCAAGCTCGACATCTCAAGCCATAATTCCAGGCCACTGTCTGCGCCTCCCTCCGCAAATTGAAAAATAAATGAACTCTAACAAGACAGTGCTTAATTGAACAAGCTGCTTTTAAAAGGAGAATTCTCTTGAATAATGAGTCGGCATAGAAGTTGGGCATTAAGAAAAATAAATTCACCACGCCACAATATTTCCAGTTTTTTTTTTCTTTCAAACCCAAGTGGAAATAAAAAACGGTTGCTTTCTACCCATTTCATGTCCGGTGCGGGTTAAAACCCCCTCCTGTAGATCGTGGGATTTGCAGAAATTCTAGAGGCCTAACTAAGTCCCGTGTCACGGAAAGATCCACGCCCGGATATCTCGACCACAGCGCACTCCCTACAAGTAGTTCTCCGCTACAAACGCAGGATTTAATTAAATTGATATCTATTAACTTGCTGATGTAAATACAACGAGGAGAAACGGTAATTAGTGAAAACGTGACATAGAGAAAGCTTATTGGTTTTCATACGTAAACGTCTGGAAAAGTGCTTTGTTTCACGGTTAGAACCCCAAAACGCCAGGACGTGGTTTATATTTATCTTCATTAGCTTCGCGTATTTTTGTTAAAATAAATCTCTTTGGTATATACAACCTTTCAGCTTGACTACCTCATTTCAATATTTTATGCGACCCACAGTATTATTTTCTACATTCCACTAAATGCAGTTCTTTTTTAATAACATTAATACACTGCATCCGAAGGGAAATTACAACCAGACATTTTCAAGAATTATCAGAGGGTGAATAATTGGATCTCTAAAGCAATTATATTAACGTTAACTCAGCACAAAAATGCCTTTGTTTCACTAGCAAATAAAAAAACACGCTTCCATCTCGATATCAGCAGGTCGCGTAGGAGGAAAAGCCTCGACTTTCTACACAGTGTGCGTGGCACAAGAACATCACAGCTTTAAGGACATTAATTTTTTCTGATATTATACAAAAAGTTTCTTTCAGTTTTTACATAAAATTTTGCTTCTGTTAGAATGCTAATAGACTATAGTTTTTTTTAAGAAGAAAGAGCTTGTAAATACCCACGGCGAAGCACTGTATGTAGGCGTCATCAACCCATAAAAACCATGTCTCTGATTGCATCGTGTTTTCTTTGATCTTGCGGTATGTTAGTGTTTTGCCGCAACTGCAACATTGCAACTTCAATGTCATATAATGAGGATAACGCTTATAAGACCGACTTGGATAATTATTAAACGCCATAAAGTAAAGCACGTCTTGCATCTCCTTGTGTAATTTAAGACTGTCATAAAAGGGTTCTCCATAGATAGTAGTGCCAACAACAAAACCTTAAAGGCAGCACCAACGCGCGTTGATAATGTGAACGCTAATAAATTGTGTTTAAGATAATCTGATTGCGGTTTATGTATTATGCATTTCGGTCTAGTTTATTTTACTACAAGCTTTACGGTCAGGAAATTAGCCAGCGCATGCAGTCAACCAACTAAACTCGACCGATCCGTGTTACTACTACTTCAAAGCACATCATCATCCATTTTTTGCATATGGTATATACAGGAATTTGTAAAAAAAAACTTGAACAAAACTTACTGTCACTATTGACCAAATTACCGGTTATGTTAGTGGCACTGCAATTTGCTCCCGTTGTTTTCCATCAAATTTTTGGTGCAAGTTGCGTCCAATTTCAAATTGCACAAGTGAATTAATGTAGCAAAACGTCAAAACGTTAAAAAAGTTCTAAGTTATTTATTACACAAGCGGTTAAAATAAACGTTTTTGCGCGATTGGTTGTTTTTATCAGTTTACTGTGCCTGTTTACACGACGGTAGGTTGCTGTTTCTGGTTGCTACGTGTAACAAAACGGTAAGTAATTCACTTACCGTTCAGCGAACGGTAAGCAATTAAATCTAAAAAAAAAAACAATTTTGCTTTATTTATTAAAATTAAATGTACAATTATTATAATTAATAGTAGTAGTACCACTCGCATTTGAGTTTCTAGTGTTAATAGACAAACCTTCCGACGTAGAAGTCCCAGGTTGTTGTAATAGTCCGCCAACATCGCTATGTAAAATTTTATGAGCAAATTCAATTTTGTTTTGGAGGGAATCTTCCACGTAACTCTCGGCCACCGGTGATGAACGCCACCCACCATGTCTTTTTAGTCCCAACATATCAATTCCGTTATTCGCCAAAAGTGTAGCCGATGTGCGTCGAAACGAGTGTCCAGTAAAACCTTCAGGGGCTTGCAACTTTAAATACTTTGCAATTTTTGACGGCAAGCCTCCAATTGTGCCTTTTTCTGTGACTTGCCTAGTGCATTTGCCATTTCGATAGTTCAGAAATAAATGATCTAACGTTTGGTTGTTTGGTCGAATTCTTATGTATTTTCGAAGTATTTCCAAATAATGAACTGCTTCATTTTCTTTATTAATAACTGTGAACGTTCGCTGAATATTCGTTTTTGTATTTGGAATATTTACTATAAACATTTCTTCATGTTCTTCTATGTCACTCATTTTAATATTGTACAATTCCTCTCGTCTACAAGCGCCCGATACTCTCAACATCATTGTTACCTGCAAATATATTGTTTCCTTAGAACTCAGATGTACCACCTCATCATCTACAACATACCTTTTGAATTAAAAATTGTTCGTCTGGTGCTTCATTCAAGAATTTTTCCATGTCTTCTTTGGTAAAAATTTTAGCCTTCTTAGGCCGATATCCAATATTTTTTCTCTTAAGATAAGCAATTAATGTAGCAAACTTAGAAATATATAGCATCATGGAGAAAAATTGTACTCTTCAGCATAGAATACTCCATCTATAAACGGCCTGGGGCCTTCAAGTGTCCACTTCTCACCACAAAATACGCTAACAAGCTCTTTTCATTTACAGAAATCTTCTTTGCTTCACGCCATTCCTTAAACAACTTGTATGTCTGTTCATATCGGGCTTTAGATTTTTCTGGAATTATTGCCGAACATCCGTCTTGCCAAGCGTCTTCTAAATCATCCGGTAGATCATCACTATCGCTCATATTTGCTTCGAAAACGGAACCACAAAACAGAACTATGTAGGAATGATTGTATCAAAAAGACAATTTTACTTGTTTGGAACAAAACCATAGCAACCATGGAACAGCCGCCCAAAGTTTTCAGTTTAAATCTTCCCGATTATCACAAATGTATTGATATAAATTATTATTATTATTATTCTAGAAACTCCAATTGCGCAAGAAACGTTATAAGCATGTCGAACGTTAAGGATTACCGTTCTCAGACAATAATTGGAGTCGTCGCTTCGCTCCTCCTCCAAACAATTGTAAGCATTCCTTACCGTTCTTCATACTTAATATACTATAACAATGTTTCTGTTTCAGATTTAATAATTTGTATATGTTCAAATTTTTGTAATTTTTGATTTTAATAATTTTCCAGTTTTTCAGGTTTTATTTTAATATTGTTTCTTTCAAATATTTTGTTTCCGGTTCTAGTAATTCATCTGTTTCAAATTTTCGTAATTTTTTAATCGTATTAAATTATTAAATTCGTAATCACATTATCGTATTTTTATTTCTTTCAGGTGTTAACAATGATTCTGTTATTCGAGTTTTAATATTTTTACTGTCAGAAACTGTGTTTCAATTCAATTCAAAACAGCTTTATTCACAAAAAATAATACAAAAAAAATTAATATACAGACTATTTCACGAGTAATATCAGCCTGCGAAGCTGAAAATACAACCAGCAATACGGTTCCAGAGTTAACGTAGATTATCTTGATTTCAAATTTTATTTGTCAAATCTCTCACCGATAAAAAAAATGTATTTCAGCGATAAAAAAACCGACATGATGATGATATATAGGAAAAAATGCCGCGATGAGTTTGTAAAGACAACGTTTTCCAGGTAGAGAAGAACTCTTGCTGACACCATATTCGAACGACTTGAAACTACCTTAAGGAAAAATTGGCCATCTTTGAAAAAGCAAAAGCAAAAACAGCTGCTGATCCTGTTGACATGTAAGTCAAAGAATGATTTCACAAGCAAGTGGCATTAGTTTGTCTTCAGTTAACCGAAAGATTAAATGATTTTTTATTTAAGGTATTTGTAAACAAAAAAAATAACTACGTCACCTTTGAAATTGTATTGCTGGTTGCATTTTCAGTTTCGGAGGCTCATTATCACTCGTGAAATATAGGCGAAGTCTAACACAAATTGCTACTCTACTTAACCTATTTAACCTAACCTATTCTCTGTAAAACATAATAACAGTTTAAAAAGAAAAGAAAGAAAGAGATATAAAAATTAAGACAAAATTAAACTAAATAAAAACTAATTTTTCAGGGTTTAGCAATTTTTCTGTTTCAGTATTATTAATTTTCTTGTTTCAAGTTTTAATATTTTACTTTTCAGCTATTGTGTTTTAGATTTTTTGAATTTTATTATTCCAAGTTTTTGTAATTTTTTTTCCAGCTGTTATTACTTTTCTCGTTATTGAGATTTTATATAATAACACATACAAAACCAGAAAAATATAAAATAGATAGTTTAGAATGTTATAAATGTTTTTTTATCATGTAGAACAAATTATAAATATTATAAGTTTATTGTCACCTCATGGTTAACAATCAAAGAACATGGTTACAAATAATTATGAATATGGGTCCCGACGCGTCGGCTGTCGTAAAAGTCTTCATAAAATCAATGATTTACACTTAACGCAACACAACACTGAGAATCTAATTAGACGGCTAGTAAAACTGTACATAAACAGTAAAAAGGTTAGAATCAATTAGATGTGAGAAATGAATGTATAGGAAAATGTGTTGAGTGTACGTAGCGAAGCTATAAAGAAAAACGAGTAACGATAACAAGTTATTCTTAGGACATTATCCTACGAAAGGATGGATGGAGATTACAAATTAGGACAGCACTCGAATTTTTCACCCATAATGTATGTTATACGAGGGTGGAGGATATGGCAGATGACAAAACGCTTTAAGAGGATCTAGTTGAAGCATATTAAATATATAAAAAAATTCTTTTGTTTTGAATGATTAAAATTTGTTAAAGACAAGACCAAAAAGAAGAATAACAATAAAAGACGTGTTGTTTTTGAAGGTTTACATTCATAATAATTCCAAGGATCAGGAAGGCAGCACTTCTTAGATCCCGTCGTGTTATATAAGAAGAGTGAAACAGTTCGCGTGCGCTTTCATTCCCATCTGAATATTCCCAAGACAGGAAACTCTCATACATGACTTTCCTAGTTTCGTCCCCCCTTAAAGTTTCATAAGTTTGATGTCGAAGTTGGTGTTTTTGATATTGGCGGCTCGCTCGTAAGCGTTCAATTACCCAAACAGTTGCTCCGGGTTATAATTTCTCTGTTTTAATGGCGGCCTCACAAATATTCCTCCGTAATGAACTCATTAAACTGATTTAACTGCCTTCACGAAAAAGCACAACCCCTTCTTCAAAACCAGACAAAAACAATTTCGTTTTCATAAATTAACTCAAAACAATGGTCAAGTGTATAAACCTCACACATTTTGCTTGTTACCTGTTTAATTAGATTTGAATATTTTTCACGTTGTATTAATTTCGCGATGTTCATTAGTCAACCGGCCGTGATCTATAGTTTGTTGTGACATTTAACCGTTGAGTTGCGCTCGTTTTAATCAAACCGTTATTGTCTGGCTGGGCTCGTCTCAGTTCCATTCCGAAACGCAAACGGAACTTGCAGTTGACAAGCATAAATTTAATGGAGATATATATTGGAGCGATTTAGAACCGAATAGATGGCCCGAAGCAAACGTTTGTTTGTGTCATCACATTGGCAACCCCCAACTCTAAAAACTTCCTTCACGAAAACGAACTCAACGCCTTTCATCATACTTTTACTTAATTCAGAGGTGTCACATATATACTAAATCGCCTAAAGCAATTTTACGTATTATTTTTTTTTTCTTCATACAAAGATTTTATACCACAATTTATCCTTTTTATATAGTCTTTTTGCCAGTGTTTCCAAGACATAAAAAAACGTAATAACACAAAATTGTCTTTTGATATTTTTCGACTGAATATAAATTTTCTTTCGTTATTATTTTTACATGACTTTACCAGATTTTAACCAAAACCAAGATCTAAAAATATCTATCTTTCAACACTTCTACTACCACAACCAAGTTTTTCTTTCAAGTATCTTTAATCATTAAGTTTGTGGCCCGCCTATTTGTACTCCTTCAAACTAACTTCCCAGAAACTTCTCTTCAACACTTCAACTCTTCTAGGACCAATACACTCAAAATTATGATAGGCTTAATTGAGTTGTGTAGACATCTTAGGACATAACTTTATTTCACTATGATTCGTATCCATCCCAGATATTTTCATTTTCTCGACAATACAAATATTTGCTTGTTAAACTCAATACCTGAAATAATTTCCCTACGACACAAGAAATCCTAAACAAACAATGCACCAAAAAATCCTTTTTTTTAAATATTATTTAAATAGCATCACTGATTATTGCATCTTATAAAAGCCGGTCAGAAAATCTTGCATATATATATATAATCTCGTTCCATACAAATCACTTATAAGCAGCGACAGATGTTTATAACGATACCTGTGGTCGCTTGAAAATCTAGTTGAAACTCAACATCGTGCTCTTACAGAGAGGTCAAAGGCCAAGTTCTATGCTTAGAATTTTATATTATCCTTTCTCTAATATTTATTGATCGACTTTTACGTATATTAGGCCAAGTTTCCACAAAATGTTCCCTTTCGTTAATAAATTACAACGCCAAATTAGGTACTATTAGATTTATTAGACCACTGCCTATATAAATTTGATGTCAACGCGAAAACAATAAACAAAACAATAATTTATCGAAAGACGAGTCTTCTATCGAAGCGGAGATGCGAAACAAAACGATTAGATGAGTTTTTTAACTCATTTAACAGATGAAATCTCATGCGGCTAATTGAAATGTACATAAACAGTCCAAAAACCTTAAATATTGCGCAAAATTTTGATAAAGTCCAAACGCAAAAAATTGCAGAAAAAAAAAGTGAGAAGAGAATTAGTGAGTTACCTGAGATGGCTGTGTTATGTTTTAATCAACAGCAAGAAAAATGTCCTTTCTGTCTACTTTAAAAATATTTTTTTATTTTGATGCAAAAAAAACTAAGAAAACCACTGAAGCTGATCTGCCAGTCTTATAGACGTCTTGATCTATTCCAAGAAGCTTAAATAAGTAACTACGCCTATGACCATCTTTAACAGCTGAAGAAGCGTTAATCATCAGCTAGAAAAATGTCCTTTTCGTCTACTTTCAGGTTAAATTTCCTTATTTTGGTAAAAAATGTTAAGAAAACTACAGAAGCTACTCTACCAGACTTATAAGTGTCTTGATCTACTCTAACAAGCGTAAATAAGTAACAACACCAATGACCATCTTTAACTGCTCAAGAAGCGTTAATCATCAGCTAGAAAAATCTCCTTTTTGTCTACTTTAAGGTTAAATTCCCTTATTTTGTTAATAAAAAGTTAAGAAAACTCCAGAAGCTGCTCTACCAGTCTTATAAGTGTCTTGATCTACTCCAAAAAACGTAAATAAGTAACTACACTAATGACCATCTTTAACTGCTTAAGAAGCGTTAATCATCAGCTATAAAAATGTCCTTTTTGTCTATTTTAAGGTAAAATTCCCTTATTTTGTTAAAAAAAAGTTAAGAAAACTCCAGAAGCTGCTCTAAGTGTCTTGATCTACTCTAAAAAGCGTAAATAAGTAACTACACTAATGACCATCGTTAACTGCTCGAGAAGCGTTAATCATCAGCTAGAAAAATGTCCTTTTTGTCTATTTTAAGGTGCAATTCCCTTATTTTGTTAAAAAAAGTTAAGAAAACTCCAGCAGCTGATCTACCAGCCTTATAAGTGTCTTGATCTACTCTAAAAAGCGTAAATAAGTAACTACGCCAATGACCATCTTTAACTGCTCAACAAGCGTTAATCATCAGCTAGAAAAATGTCCTTTTTGTCTATTTCAAGGTTAAATTCCCTTATTTTGGTAAAAAAAAGTTAAGAAAACTCCAGAAACTGCTCTACCCGTCTTATAAATGTCTTGATCTACTCTAAAAAACGTAAATAAGTAACTACGCCAATGACCATCTTTAACTGCTCGAGAAGCGTTAATCATCAGCTAGAAAAATGTCCTTTTTGTCTATTCCAAGGTTAAATTCCCTTATTTTAGTAAAAAAATGTTAAGAAAACTCCAGGAGCAGATCTAGCAGTCTTATAGGCATTTTGTTCAACTCTAAAAGACTTAAATAAGTAACTACACCAATGGCATCTTTATCTGCTCAACAAGCTTTGATCAACAGCAAAAAAAAATGTCCCTTCTGTTTACTTTAAAAATATTTTTTTATTTTGATGCAAGAAAAACTAAGAAAACAACAGGAGCTGATCTGCCAGTCATAGATGTCTTGATCTATTCCAAGAAGCTTAAGTAACTGACTACACCAATGACCATCTTTATCTGCTCAACAAGCTTAAATCATAAGCTAGAAAAATGTCCTTTTTGTCTATTTTAGGAATGAATTTCCTTATTTTGGTAAAAAAAAACTAATAAAACCCCAGAAGCTAATTTAACAGTCTTATAGGTGTCTTGATTTACTCCAAAAAGCGTAAATAAGTAACTACGCCAATGACCATCTTTAACTGCTCAACAAGCGTTAATCATCAGCTAGAAAAATGTCCTTTTTGTCTATTTTAAGGTTAAATTCCCTTCTTTTGTTAAAAAAAAGTTAAGAAAACTCCAGCAGCTGATCTACCAGCCTTATAAGTATTTCGATCTACTCTAAAAAGCGTAAATAGGTAACTACGCCAATGATCATCGTTAACTGCTCAAGAAGCGTTAATCATCAGCTAGAAAAATGTCCTTTTTGTCTATTTTAAGGTGCAATTCCCTTATTTTGTTAAAAAAAAGTTAAGAAAACTCCAGAAGCTGCTCTACCAGTCTTATAAGTGTCTTGATCTACTCTAAAAAGCGTAAATAAGTAACTACGCCAATAACCATTTTTAACTGCTCAAGAAGCGTTAATCAACAGCTGAAAAAATGTCCTTTTTGTCTACTTTAAGGATAAATTAACAAGAATAACCAACTACTTATATACAATAGACAAAATGCTAACAAATCTGATGACTTACAAGCTCTAATTTGGTCTCAAAAAACATTTGAGCAGTTTTGTCGATTTCTCACTTTTTTTTTAGTTTTTCATTTTTTTGTTAGTATATTGGCAGCTTTTAACAAATTTTGTCTATTGTAAGTATAAAAACACAACGAATAGTGGCATTTTCTCTCTACTTTTATAAGATTTACAAGTTAACCCTCTAAAATAAGAAAATGCGAAAAAAAGTAGCTACAATAGTGACCATCTTCATCTACTCCACGAAACTTCAATCAGCAGCAAATTTAACCCACTTTGACAGGATTACATTATCAAGAATGGCCAACTACTTCAAAATATAACAAATTTGTTCGATTAATAAAATATACAAGTCTTATACGAGTCCAAAATCCAGTCTCAACAAGGTCAAGAGCTTTTTGCAAACTGCTTTTACTCTTTGCCAATTTTTTTTTACTTTTAGTCTATTACAAATTTTTTTAAATTTTATTTCGTAGAATTTTTTGTCAGTTTTTGCAAGTTATAACAAATTTTCTTCACTTTATGTGATAAATAAAACAAAATAAAAAATAAAAAATATGTTCTCTAAGTCCTAAATAAAATTTTAGCGGTATTTATTTTTTTCACATTACCCCCCATTACACCTAACAAACTGTTGTAAAACTTCCTGTTTGACACGAAACTTGTTTTTAAATTATAAACACATCCTTCACAGTTGTTATATACGTAGTAAAGGGGTAGCAGAGCGTCATTAGATTGCACGATATATGCACGTTTCTATTAGGGAATGAAGCGAGCTTTTGGAGAGCTTTATATATAACTAATGAATTGAAGCAGAGAAGCATCACCCACGCATCATAATACAAATTCAAATATTCCCCATTTAATGTCTTTTTTACGACAGAAAATGCAAATCGATTGAAACGAGATTTGCATATGCGGTCTCTTCGTGGTGTCAGAGAAGAGGTCATTTGATGACCTGAACGTTAGACCATCCTCCTTCGCTCGTAGCACTTTCTACCTTGTAATTTAACCGAGACTTGCGCCTTGCCTAATTACGGCCTATTGATGACGGAGAGAGAGTACATGTTCAAGTCAAAATGTGCTCTGCTTACTAAATATCGCACGTGAAGCGCATAGAAATCACCGGATTATTCCAGAGGAAAAACTTGTTTAAAATAAGATTTGTTTAGGATCGGTGAAAATTAATTTTTGTCATAAACCCACTTTAAATACAAAGTAATTTAAATTACTCACCGGACCAAACTGCTCGAAGTAACTTTTGACGTCCTCTAGGGTTGTGGGTGCTGATAATCCACCGACGAATATTTTTTTCGTCCTGGTTACCATCTAAAACAAAAAAAAAACAAATTTAGTAATAAATGGTAAAAGTTTCAGCTAGTCTCTGACATGACCCAACGACAATTAGTGGCCGAGACCGACGGCTTATCAAAACAGAAATAAACTTCTAAAAATTGTACGTAATTTTTTTTTGAAATATCAAAATTTAATATTAAGTATATATGCACCTGGCTGAAGTAAGCAACCCAATTTCGTTTGGTAATTCCATTCAATATCGTCTCCGGCATAAAAAGTATAAAAATAAAATGAAGGTCAGCAGCAAACTCGTCCGATTTTTATATAGGGTGAGAGAGCTGAGAGAGGGTATTATGTGCGTTTTGCCCCTCTAGTAAAGGAATTCGATCGTGTACAAAGTGCCTTGCCCTTCGTATATTCAACGGCGTGAAGCGTACGGCTCAAAACTCATAAATTATACACTTTGTACTTGAAAAGCTGCAAGCCGCTCATGCCAAAACGGCAATTTGTTTAAAATTAATTAATAAGTTCATATAGTGGCGCGCACTGACATTCCTTGTGATAAATGAGAAATGTACACGCTCGACGCAACTCTGTTTCATATGCAAAATTATTAAACGTTGTATTATACACATATACACATACAAGGGTTGAGCGCTTAATACGCAAACTTCATAATTTGAGGCAACTAGAATTAATAAACGACTCAAGTCGTTTAAAACGCTCTCATACTTCACTTTAATAAACTGCAACTTGCAAAGCAACCAACATACTAAACTTTCGGACGGAAGACGGTAACGAGACAGGAGTTATTACAATCTGAGCAAAAGACGAGCTCCAAGCATCTAACAAAGATAGAAATATTCATTTTTAAAATATGTAACGTTATGCCAAGTCATCAACCATTAGATAAGATACAGCTCCAATTTCAAGATTATAATGTGTCTAATGACTGTGATATTCATTTTTTATTATCGCAGGACACTTCCTTGAAGAATGTCTACAACATGATTTAGTGGACACAGGTTTGCGACCGTTTTTAAGCTTCTCTCTTGTTTTACAATTAAACCAACTCCAAATTTACTTAGATAAGTCACTGCGTTTTACAATTTGTATCTAAACTATGTATAAATTCAGTAGTTGCTTTCAGTTTAAATGTGAAAAATATTGTTTACGTTTGCATCTCCATTTCCACCATTTGACGGATCGATTCACTCCGATTCTATTAGAAGAATTTTTCTCGAATCCTGTACCTATTTGAGAAGTGCCATTTGAATAAATAAAATTTTTAGGCCGAACTCATCTTATTCCTTTGAGAACTTTTTTCCCCTCTTCATTTCTAAACATATTTTCTTTTCATCGTTAGCTCATTTGAAAATGTTGAAATACCGCCAGACTAATTTATTAATCAAAACACGCCGAAAACATTTCCTTAGTTAATGTAATCCATAAAAACGCTTCAATTATTTTAAAAAGTTCAAAACCAACAAGATTTCTTGCAGAAATGTCAGGCAACAAGGCAAAACTCTTGTATATTTAAAGAAATAATAAATCTTTTGCTGGCATACAGTCCAATACATTTTTTCTTTCGTTTCATTCACAGTTTTATAGAATAAATTTTTCATTATCTTTTTGACTTTGTATTTAATTCATAAGAAAATTTAGCAAGTTTTGATTTTATGTCAGAGATTATCCAATTGCGTGAATTTCTGATGTTTGAAAAAGATCAAAAAATCGAGGTGGAAAAAAAGGGCAAAAGCGACCGGTTTCCGTTGGAAGTGATTCGCTTTTTTTGATAAAAGCAATCAAGTGACAATGATTGGCGGTCAGGGAGATCGCAACCGACTCTGACCGAGTGTTCTGTAGCAAACAGAGGAGGCAATGGGGTGTTCAACGTTTACGCTGAAACAAAGCGGGCGGTGGCTTAAAACAAATGCATGACTGGGCACATTTATTTGATTCCTGGGATTTTTGTGAAAGTTCCTACTTTTTATTGGTGTGCTTTTAGGGGTTTACTAGGCTATATTACATTTCGATCGATTTTAACGAAGCTTTTAAATTAGCTTTCTTCAATAAGAACGACTATTCAAAAGGTATCCAGAGTACATTTAAAAGCAATTAAAAATTTAACGGCCCCTTTACAATCCTTTAACCCCGAGACTGCAACGCCAAAATTTACATTGGTTTTGCCCACTCTTCTTGAGACGTTAAAGAAAATTTAATAATGCAAGATCAAAAGATCGCCCCTATTAATTAAAAGACAAGACATATATAAGAGCTTCTACTTACAACACACCCTTCTTAAAGTTTGACTGCTTTTATTTTAAAAAAATTATATCTAAAATTTAAAGATTCCTCATTTATCCACCCAAAACCCAAATTTAACGATTTTCATTGATTTTAAAATTAAATTCTATTTGTCAACAAAAAAGATTAACGAAAAACGTCTCTCAGAGAAAGTTTTGGTTTAAATAATGTTGTTAGAAGTCTAAATAAAAAATTACGTCAATAACCGGCTTCATCTACTCCAAGAAAGTTCCATTATCAGACGGGAAAGTAGTAGTACCATAAAAACCAAATTTGAACTGTTTCTGTTGCAATTTTCAACATATTTCAGAAATATGTAATGAAAATGTAAAAACGATTAGTGTAATTGCTGTATGTATTCTCCGTTTATCCCCCCAAAACCAAAATTTAAAAATTTTCATTGTTAATTTCAAATGCAATTAGACGCCAATTCTATTTGTTAACAAAAAGGATTAACGAAAAACGTCCCTTAAAAAACGTTTTGATGTTAAATAATGTTGTTAGAAGTTTCAATAAGAAATTACGTCAATAACCGGCTTCATCTACTCCAAGAAACATCAATTAACAGACAGGAAAGTAGTAGTTATATAAAAACCAAACTAAAATTGTTTTAGTTGTAATTTTCAACATTGTTTCAGAAATAAATATTTTACAATATAAAGAAAAAATAGCAGCAAAAGCAAAATGTAAATTTTTAATTGAAAAAGCTTTATAAAAAAACAAAAAAATTTTATTTATAGATTAATAGCTGAATAAAATTTTTGATGCAAACACAACTTAATTGAATTATCGAATTTTTATTATTTTAAATTTTCATTAAACAATATTCAAATTTTGTTTGAATAATAATTTTTACAAACTAAATCGTCAAAAAAAAATCTTTTTAAATTGTACCTTATATAGAGTTTCTCTTGGAGCTTTTGGCACTTAACAAATTTTGACAAGGTGGCTGAATAAGCCCCTTTACAAATTACTTAAATTTGCTAAATCCATAATATTTACGTAATATTGAATATGAGAGAAGGGGGGGGTGTGTAGATGATTTAAAAGCGCCACAAGGCTTAGGTTCCGCAATTCCGCATAGAGTCGGTAGATAATGACGAGGGATTCGCGGATTTGTGCGAGAAGCGATCAGGCAAAGGCCGCTAATGAACTGTGAAGCTGATAGCTATGGATATTCGTATTTTCATCCCCGTCAGGTGTACCAACTCCCAGATTTCTATCCTTATCCTAGTCCATACTTTCCCCGCGCACACAACCAACCGATAAGACTATCTTCCGGTGCTGCACCGGAAACTTTACCAGGTGAGATAGCTCTACTAGATAATCTGTCCTATTATATATCTCTTCGTCTCATCTCAACCAAAATGTGCCATATTAACTTTCGAGCTTTTAACATTAACATGAGGAAATGACAACGCAATTTCAACTGTTTTAGAGAAATTCAATTTGAAATTAAAATTATCATAATGCAGGAGTTAATACACAATTTTCACAACTCACTTTATTTTCCATTTTAGAATACCACACACTACCAAAGAGAGTCACTGACTGATAAAATGACGTGAATTAATTGCTCGAATAAATTTTCTTCCTCACCGACAAAAAAGTGCAAACTGATAAGACAAGAGGGGCTGTTAAATTAAACATCGTTTACCATGTTTACATCAGCTCTTAAATAAAATGATGCAATTTATCTGTAAACTATTACAACCATATAAGTATGACAACAACAAATTCCAGCTTAACAAGAAGACATTTAAGAGATTTTCTATGCGATTAAGTTAATTAATTAATACGAAAGCTAAGTTAAAAGACTTTTCTCTGTTTGTACAGGTATAATTCTCGAAACTATTTAATACGATCATCTACCCTCATCACTGTCAATTTATAATCACTGTGCAATAACGGGATTTGTCAATTTTGATTGTGATAACAAATTGTATTAGATTGTCTTAATTTCAAAAACAAACTACTAAAAAAATAGCGTTTCTTTGTACTCACACTGAATTTTCGAATTTAAAACTCATGCAAAACCTTTGCACATTAAAAAAAATAATATCAAACGCTCCCCAATGATTCAATTGATGGTTGAAACTGGTCAGAACAGCAAGAGAGATAAACAGCAAAGCACTCAATTGAATTGTAAGTCAAGTGGTTTTGAGCCCTTAAAGTGAAGGCAACGGCTTGTTTCTTTTGTATATTGATGAAACTGCTTCACTGTGTTATAATACTAGTCTAGTACCCGTCTCTACACTAATTACAGTAAAATCAAACAAATTATAAAACGTCTATGAAAGCACAATTCTTGTCGTCAGCAAAATTCTTATCAAGATGCGGGTTTAACACATCTCGACCTTAACCCCTTGTATTTTCTTATTTCCGTAGTTTATTGCAGCGTTACCAAAAGTTGTTCTTTGTTTGGTTTTGCCCTTGTAATTACAGGGACAGCTGACAACGGATTCAAGACATTGTTCGTGTGATGAATTGTTGAACCGTTGGACGTTCCTAACAACCCTTTCTAAGTTAGTTGAGTTGAGAATTCACGATTTAAATTTTGAATAAAGCCTAGTTTAGAAAAAATCGAAACTGATTGGTCGTGTAATCTCAGAAATTTTCAATTTATATTCCGTTGAATTCATAAACACAGAAAGACGAGGCGTCAGAAAGTCTCTCTTTTAGTTTCTATTACAAGCACGATAATAATGTTCTAAGCTCTACGTATTTTATTCACCAACAATCTTAATATATGCACCCTTCCCAATGTATAATTATTATACAATTCGCGCATTATCGCCACTTTTCCAATACGTCCTTATTATACAAAAGATTTAGGTCAAACACACCGTCTTCTACAAGCCACACACACTCTCTCAATGGAACGGACAAATCGATAGTTATTAACTCGTTTACGCAGACTTGTAAGTGCTGCCAGGACCTGTCATTTAAAGATGCAAGGCTACAAAAGAGACCTTACGTTATATAGTTCAAAATCACGACCTGATTTTTCATTTTACAACAACATATAAACTCACAATTCCCAACACCAATCAACCACGAACTTTCTACATTTTTTTTTCCAACTCTCTACTGACACAAGCAGATAAACAACTTTAACACAAGCAATAATAAATTCACAATATTCTTTCTTCAGAAAAACAATTCGAGCAAATGCCGCTTTAAACAAATAAATTTTTTATTAAATTTATGTTGTTATTTAGTGTTTAAAAAGTATATTATTCAAATTTCGCGCTTAAGTAGTGCGCAGTGCAGTTTTAGGTTAGTTAAAAAAGTCGTCGATAAGAGAGAGTACTATGGCGATTGTAGTAGTCTTAACTTCTCCTTCTTAGCCAGATCCGATCGGAAACCACTTCCACCAATTCATAGTGAAAACAGGATCGTCTACACCGATGAGGAGAAAGCAGAAACATTCGCATAGAGTTTGGACAGACAATGTTCCCTCAATTTCAAAAATGCCGAACCGGACCACTTCGACACGATCACGGACCAAGTGGAAACCATCGTTTCACGAGAAACAGAAATTCCAACCGAAATCGCTCCGACATCTCCCCAGGAAGTTTACAAAATCATTTGTAAACTGAAGAAGAGGAAGGCACCAGGCCCAGATGAAATCAGCAACAAAGCGCTGAAGAATCTCCCGAGGAAAGTCATCGTCGCCATGACAGGTATTTTTAATGCCATGTTTCGTTTCAGGTACTTCCCTAAAAGATGGAAACTCGCCACGGTGATTTTCATCCCCAAGCTCAGCAAAGATCCCAAATTTCCCCAAAACCACCGGCCAATCAGCTTGCTGTCGGCCGTGAGGAAAGTCGCAGAACGCCTCATCCACGCCAGGCTCCACCAATCCATCAAGGAAAGGAAAATCATCCTCGACGAACAATTCGGCTTCAGAACGAAACACTCCACAACAGATCAACTTCTCCGAGTCGTAGAACACGCTTCCACCAGCATCGACCGAAAATCGGTGACTGGTGCGGTGTTTCTCAACATGGCCAAAGCGTTTGACGCTGTCAAAGAAAACGTCAAGTTCAGGTGAGAATTTCCAATTCTCTTTCCAGAATCTACACCTTAGAGGCCGGAGTCCCACAAGGCTCTGTCCTCTCTCCTCTTCTTTATGCAGTATTCACTGCAGACATCCCAAAGACTGCTCGTACAACACTTGCTGTTTACGCAGACGACACAGCGATCCTAACTCGATACATGGCTTCTCGCTACTTGCAGGAGGCCGTGGATGCGATTGAGGAATGGTGTAAATTGTGGTTGATCACTGTCAACCCTGATAAGAGCCAGGCTCTAATTATGTGTAGACGGCGAAACAACTACAATGATGTGATAAATGTCTCAATGTTTGGCCGGGATATTCCCTGGGTTAACCAGGTGAAATATTTGGGATTGATATTGGACAAAAAACTGACCTTTAATGCTCATCTTGACTATGCCGAAAGCAAAGGCAAGATGGCAATGGGACAGTTGTCATGTCTTATAAACAAAAAAAGCAAGTTGTCCATCAACAACAAGCTGCTGTTATACAAATCAGTCATTCTACCACAAATCACTTATGCTTCGACTGCATGGTCCTACCAGCCCTGCAAAACTCGAATGCATAAACTTCAAGTCCTTCAAAACCGATTCCTTCGCATCGCCTTCAATGCACCTTGGTTCGTTCGAAACAACCAACTGCATAGAAAAGCAAAGATGCTAAAGGAAACTCTCCACGAGATGACGCTGCGCACCCTCACGAAAGCGACCACACATCCAAACCCACTTCTCAGGGTCCTATGATGAAGCTGGACCATCGCGATGCAAAAGACCGAAAATGGCACTCTTTGACAAGGGCCAATGGCCTGAAATCTCTACGTCAAAGGAGGTTTAGTGGGTATATCCGACTTGCACACACCATCGGTACGAGTCCCACACTCCCAGCTTTCAAAAGCTGTCGTGCGCAATTGCATTCCCCCTTTCCAAAAAAAAATCCTTGTTAGCATTCTTGGTAACAATAGTTTCTCGGTTTTAGCTTGTGTAAACCGCATTTAAAAAAATTCTGGAAAACGTTGAAAAGTAGAGTGAAAACAAGAATAATCTGTAGCAAATCCTAGGCAACACATTTATGAAAACTAGGAGCTGCAGACGACATATTATAAAAAACTGGAAACCGTTGACCTACTGAAAGCGACATTTTATAAAAATAAAACTCAAAATCACAAACAACATTATATAAAAATTAAAAATTTATATTTTATAAAAACTATAGACACAAATGACATTTTTATTTATACAAAATATCACCTTAGGCTTTCAATTTATATAAATTTGTTATAAAATATTGTCTACCACTTTCAATTTTAAGAACATAATACCCATGGCTCTAAGTATAGAGTGAATAGCTCATACCTAAAATTAAGCACATTTTAATTATTTGCTGTCTTAATTTTTATTATAATAAATTATTTACAATTTTGAATGTAAAAACTGTTGTATAAAAATATCTTTTTGTTAAAATAGTGTCAATTTTTGTGCTTTTATACTGAGATGTCGATTATCAGGTCCATTCGTTTTGAGATATATTTTTTGGACACTCAACGTCTTCTCCAATACCGTAATGACGGTCAAAATCGTAAAAAATCTGTTTCCGTAGCTTACGATTTATATAGTATTGTAAAATACAATCGTCATAAAGGATAATAACACCCTCTCAACGTCCTTCCATTTGCCATGATTACATTCATTAGTTACCCTCTTAGAAATGTTGAAAACTTGTCACACCAAAACATTAGAAATCAATAACTTATACGTTGTGATATTAAAAGGAAGTGAGGTAGACAAGGGTCGAAGTCCTAATCTTAGTAGATGTTAAGTAAGTAAGCAGCTTGGGTTGTAGATGGTCGTCGTGTTTACCTACGTTCTAACTTCCAGCTAGTTCAAGTTGAAACAATCCTAGCCAAGATAAACTCAACTCCTCCTTAAATCTCCAATTCTCACTATGTGTGTGAGGGTACGTCCTGGTTTTGGTTGTTGTATCTAAACTAAAGCATCCTGGATGGATTAGGAACTCCATACTAAAAGGAAATCAAGGCCGGAGACAGCCGACACTTAACAGAAGAAATATTTATCCGACCTTTCCTTCGTCAGAATATATACTAAACGAAAATGAATAAAACTAGTCCACTTGCCTCAAAAAGTTCAATTGCCAAAACAGAGAATATAATTATTAAAGAAAGAGAGAAAAGGTACAAGAGATGGCACTCTGATATATGAGAAAAAAAAAACTTGCCAGATTTATAAACGAGATAAATAGAGATTTTTCAAATTGTTCAGCTGTGCCCCAAAACGGCCCACAAAGTGTTTCACGGATGCATCGCTATTTCACCACAGTAAAATATTATATCCCACAATTTACTCTGATGTACATAAATTGTCTCGCGTTACTCCACTCTCCGCTAAAACTACTCTTAAAAGGATATTTCAGTTCGAAAGCCGAAGTATGTTTCAACGTAGAACTGACACGCATCACGCAACAAACAAATAAACGAAACTCTTTTATCTAATCCATCGGATTTATTTATAATTCCATCATGAAAGTAATCATAGAAAATATTGTCAACTTTTACAATACCAAATTCAATATCAATATTACAATTAAAAATTTAAAACTCTCTCCTTTAAACTAATATAAAAGTGGTTGTTATAAAATTACAAAATTATTAAATTCCCGATTGATTAATTACACTGACTGTATAATAAAATGAAATTTTTTTCCGTCGATAATTACCTCATTTAAGAATGTAAAAAATCCTGTGTTCTCTAACCGCCCACCCCCGAAAAATCGTTATTAAATAATGATAAATTGATAAGGTCGCCTACACACCCCGAAAATACCTTAAAACACAACAAATTTTTAATAATCCCAGTCACATGGCCACTTGTCCGATCGATGAGAAGTGGTGGTGTTTGCGCCTCCGGGGGTGGCTGGTTAATTCTGCGCGATAATTTCAAAACAAACAAATTTAGCTGCGCCGCTAACAGCTTCATTGATACAACCAAACCAACCAGCCAGCTTGGGTTAGGACAATAATCTAGGCTACTTTACCGTTATATGTACATGTAGTTATCATTTTAACTGTAACGATGAGACCTAACTGAACAGGAAGGCGCCACTATATTGCCTCAGAACATAGAAAAGCAATATAAATCGGTAATCACATGTTGCAGCAATGTTATGCTGAGATTTTACAGCCTATTCTAATATAATCAAACGAAAAAATATGTACGCCTTCTATTAAATTGTGCATTAGACCACCAGCTGGTTTTAAAAGCTAACTAGGTAATTTTACATAAAAGGTAAGTCAATATTATGGACGAGTGATTATTCAAGTTGAAATTAACAAAATCTGTTTTTTTTTCCTGAAATATTGTTATTAGGTATTAAGATAAATTAGTACAGAAGCAAAAAAAGAAAACGAAATGAACTAAACTCAGGAGAGAAAGAAATCAGATTTTTTCAAAGCCTATGTCTATTCAGCAGCCCTGTGTCTCTAATAAAGCTCAGTACCTTGCTGAAGCTTTCTCGATATGACTGAGTTCCAAATAACCCAAGTCCAAATTAGAAATTAAATAACTCGACTATTCAATAAAGATGACAAAAGCAGGAAAAGAAACAAAACATGAAGATGAAATAATAAACTGGAACATAGCAAAGTGCCAAGAAAAAAAAATTACAAATAAAATTTTTTTTTCGTCATTGCATCTAATTAAACGAGAAGAACTGAGTTCGTTAAAATAGTATATTACATAGAAAAGCAAAAAAGTGAGTGTGTAAATAGAGAATTTACTGTTAATAAAGCCAAAAAATTAATATAGTAAAGTACCAGAATTTCCTGGTGTAAAAGTCCCACAGTACAACATAGATTAATTTACAAGTCTAACGCAGAGCGATATAGCCGTATTTCGCCTGTTTTGTCTATTTTAGTCTTTCTTGCACGTTGATCCTTCTATTTATCCTTTTCTATAGTTGAAGAAAACTTTGTCTCTTTCGAAATAAATTTCAATCGCAAGCAAGTCTACCCCTCTTATCTTATCCTGTAGGAAGACCCAAAAACAAGTCCAAAATGCCCACAAAACAAAAACCTTCAAAGAATCGAGTCTCTAGTCAAAATATTTAATATTAAGGACAACAGTTAGTTAATTTAAAAAATAATATAAACATAGTTAAATTTTGAAAGTTCAGTTTATCTCAGATCAGGTGAAGAAAAAATAATCTTCGATTAAGAAGTTTCAAAACAAATAAAAAATTCTGTCATGTAGAAGCCTGAATTCTTACTATTTGTACTTAAAAAAATTAGCAATCTTACTTTAAAATTAAAAAAAATATAATAAAAATTTGCGCAGTACTAGATTTATTTCAAAACGCTACACAAACGGTTAGAGGTACAGAAAATTGTTATAAGAAAAAATTGTAAAAGGTTAAATTTTGTATAAGAAAGTCCTCAAAACAATATTTATAGCTCTAGTAGTTTAAACACTAGAAACGCTTTAAAATGTACTTAAATATAAAGTATTTATTACTAATATTTAAAAAAAAAATTGATAATCAAGCAAACACTTAATATATTATTAGAAAATGAGAAGCATTGTTCAAGTCTGTTTCTCATATTTCAGCCCTTCTAGAACCTATATTATTAGAAATAAAATAGATTTAATTCTCTAGCAGCAAACCGAGTTTTGCCTACTTTGCCTATCTCAAATGCAATCACAACAATTTTGTTTTTACCTAATTTTATTTTAATTTGTTTAAACGTTGTAATTCGTTATTCTTATTTTAAAGTAAACTTTAGAGAGTTGGTTTAGATACATAAAAGTTAATTAAGTACGTATTTACATTGTTCATTAAGCCAATTAAACATGTTAGATGTTACCAAGATTTTATATTAAAACAGTTTTAATTTAACAATAAATTTAAAATAAAGAAAGCTATTTTAAATTTGCCGTCACAGTTAGTCATGCAATTTAAAAATAAGAAAATCATAAATTTGTTATTGATATTTCAGCTAATCTAACCTCAATTTTAGAATTCAAAACACGAAACAGTTGTTTAGTATAAGATCAAAAATCAATATTCATACCTTCCTAGATTACAACGTTGTAAAAAAAATTGTTGTTAACAAAGTAACGTTTTAAACAGTTTTTAAATGACAGAGTGACTATCAAAAATCTGACCTAATAAATAAGCGAAATTAGGCAACACTAGCAAGCCATGGAAATTACAAAACATGCAGGTTAGAAAACGTTTTTAAATGCAGCTAATGTTGCAAAAACAAAACCTCCTGGCCGACCTTTCATTCTTACTAAAGATGTTGTAGAATAGAGAAAGTCGGCAAAAATCTGTGAAAAACCTCTCGTTGCAAACAGATTTTAAAATCATTCAGTATTTATTGATCACGGTAGAGGTTTTATGACTCTATTAAAACAAAATTTAGAAATATTCTCTGTGGTCCTCTTCTTACAGTTATATAAACTTTGGCGCCAAATTTAAAACGCTACAAACCATTATTTGTTATTTTTATATGAAAATAATTTTAAATATAAAACAGAGACACTTAGGTAATGATGTTTAACATCAATAAAAAATTCATCTTAATCTATTAATACAGTATAAGCATAAACATAAAAGCTATTTAGTAATAAAAATTCATAAAAACTTTACTGCAAGCACAAATATTTACACACTACCTACTTGTAATGTTTTAAATATAAGTAGACTTGTTATCTTGTGAAGTTAGCTACGTAAAATGTTTTAATAATTATATTGTGTACTTAAAAAAAATGAAAATGTGACTAAAGTCGGAAATAATTATAATAAAGCAACTCTATTTAAAGCGATTTTCTAAACCGAAAAACCATCAAAAACCGGAGAAATAATAATATTAAGAAAGTATCTTTGAAAAAATTTTTATTTGGTAAGATATCAGCTGTTTAGACAATTGCGCATGATTAAACCAGGAAGCTTCCGGTTCACCTACAAGCAGCTGTCAGTTCTAAATTAATTTTGTACAGTTGCCAAAATATAGACCCAATTTCGGATTTAATACTTTCCCTTAACTCTAAAAAAATTGAATTAACTAAAAAAAAAATGTAAATGTAATGACAATTAATACGACTAATTTTCTATTTAAATATTTACACAAAAATTGTAGATCGTTTTATACCGGAAAGAAATTTCTTTTCCGGAGATGTAGCAGCAAGTAAGTAATTTAGTTAAAAGCATTTAATAAATTAATCATTCACGAGCAACAATTAAAAATTAGAATTCCCATTAAACAAAAACTGGATCTGAATTCAAGCAATTTCAATTAATTATGATAAAAAAGAAACGGAAATTATCGTTGACAGCTATATAATAATATAATATAGTACGCAGGCGCAAATTTAAAAGTTTATTTTAATTAAAATCCTTGTAGTCCTTTTTTCTAACTTATTAAAATTTGATGTAGGTTTTTAAAAATAAAATGCTTTTAGCAATAAGAAAATAGCAAATATTTTATTTAAAAGTAAAATACTACCCTTAACAACGCAACTTGGGAAAGAGAGAAAAAAAAATATATAACCACGTTGGAAATATTTAGGATGATTTACATAAATCAATAAAACCACCGAAAATCAAATCACGATAAACAGCTCAACCTTTTTTTTTTCTCTCCCACAAACCGTCCCTTATCAATTTATCACCGGATTCAATTTCCACCCCCATCAAAATGTTTAATAAACACTAATTACCAAGAAACGGCCCACTTACTAAATTTATCCCGCACATGATATCGACAAAACCGTGGTAAATCTAAAAATACACCGTTGAAATATTCAAGCGCATGTGAAAAAGGGGGGTTGGAAGCAGTGAAAAAAGGGGGGTTTGTTGGCAGTGGCGGGCAATAATAAAAACTTACATTAGGTCGTTGTTTATCGGACGTTTGTATTATTTTTTTTGTGTGTGTGGGGCGGCAAGCGTCGGCGGCGGCGTCAAGCTTGAGTCAATGTGCAGCACGGCTTAGGCTCTTTTGCCCGGGAGCGGCAGGACTCAGGCAGGATCTGGAGTCGTCGCACGCGCGCCTACTATTCCACGTGACCAAGCGAGTGCGCGACGTTAGGCGGAATGGCGGGAACTGACTACTCTACGATCCGTTCGGAGCCCGCCGAACGTCGCCATGACGACCGAGCGGCCGCTCAGCGGCGGCGGCGATGGCGCCGTGACGGACCCCCGCGCCTACCCGGATTTATACACGAAAACGACAAACACTCACTTCCTACTTTAGGATTACAATACAGCTGACCATATAGGAAGGACTAATCACGACTCGGTAGGTATAGTTGAGCAACAACAATAGGAAATTTTGACAAAAGTTAGAAATTTAACAACAATGCCGTTTCGGACAGAGGCTAATTGCCCTACAATAAGCCTTTTATATTTATTATTTTACCTGCTATACTCATACAACCATTGACTCCATCAATTTCTCCATCAGTATCAAGACATTGCAGTTAAATTTATAACTTAGGTCAAATTTCATTATCATCCTTACTTAACTATAACTCGTCTGTCAAATAGTTAAAATGCAAACTTAATTTAAAATTTATATGATTTTCAAACAAACAATAAAAGAATTAAAATCCAGCTCAAATCCACAAGTTTAATCATACAAAATTTATACATAACAGTGGCAGAGCGCTGTCGAGAATTATATCTCATCATCAGTTTTAGAAAATGTTAGAAAAACTTACCAAACTTTTGTCAATAATAAAAGAATAAAAATGTATACCAAAAATAGAACAAAAACCTTTAATTTCTGTAAAAAAGCTGTTAATAGATCAGAAAAAAGAAACACATAGTTGCTATTTAGACAATAGACAAAAGAAAGATAAATTTTAGCCGCATAAAAATGTGTTTTTCTAAAGATTTGACATCAATTTGACATTTGATTTAAAAAATAATTTAAAAAGGTATAAATAGTGATAAAGAGAGAAATGAAACAAGAATATAAACAAACATTCTATTAAATAATGAAGCCTAAACTAGTAAAGATATAATATTACAATCAAAATTTAATTGTTTATTTGTAGAAAAGGTTTGAGAGCAAATTTAAAAATTTTTAAAACTTCTTAAAACAATCTTAAAAAAACCTTTATTGTAGATGCGAAGGATTTTAGAATTATCAGTAAGAGAAGAGGAATGATTGGAACAAAAAATATGAAAGCTAAAGCAGATAATATCTGTATTTTTGTACATTTCTACTGTCCTTACATGTTCACAAATTTTGGTTTCAATCGTTCGTTCTGTTTGACATAAACTACATTGCAATCATTAAACTTGTAGATGTCTGAATGATGTAAAAGACAAATTTGATCCTTGTTGCGTATGAGACAAGTCGAAAGATTACCTTTAGAATTGAAAGCAACATTTATATTATAGTTTTTTAAAATATAAGAGACAGAAAAAAAAATTTGACAATGAAAAATATACAAGAATAGTGAAATTTTAAAAGAGAAGAAATCATAAATTTGTTATTGATATTTTAGCCAATCTAATCTCAATTTTAAATTTCAAAGCACCAAATACAATTGTTCAGTATAGGAAGTTTAATATCAAAAGTCAATATAGCTTGCTACATTACAAAATTGTAGAAAAATCTGTTGTTAATGTAGTGATATTTTAAAGAGTCTATGAATGACAAAACGACACTCCAGCTATCAAAAAACTAGTCTAATAAATAAGCAAAATTTTGCAACGTTAGAAAGCTATAAAAATTACAAGATATGTAGGTTAGAGAACTATTTTTAAATACAAGTAATGTTGCAAAAACAAAACCTCCTAGCTGACCTTCTATTTTTACTAAAGATGTTATAGAAAGCTTTCAAATTCGAATGGAGCAAAGCCAGCGAAAATCTGTAAATAAGCTCTCGTTGCAAACAGACTTTACTAGCTATTATATAGTTTATATTCCTATATAGTTAGTGCAACTTTATTTTAAAATCATTCAGTATTTGTTGATCACGGGGTAGGTTTCACGACTTTACTAAAAACAAAATTTAGAAATATTCTTTATGTGATCCTTTTCTTTAAATTTAAAACGTTACAACCTTAATTTGTTATTTTTATATAAAAATAATTTTAAATACAATACAGAGACACTTGAATAATGATATTTAACATCAATAGAAAAAGACTAAAAAAGAATAGAATAGAAGAAGAATAGAAAAATAGAGAAATTTTAAAAGAGAAGATGTAGAAAGAGAATTATGTAATATGTTGAAGCTGAGAGAATATTTATTTCTAAATTTATAGAAAAGTCTATTTAAGTCCTGTAATAAAAAGTGATTGTTCACTGCTATTTGTTTAATAATAATAAGCCATGCTTTTTCAAAAACGACTTAAACTGAAAGAAAATTAGAGATTATAAAAAGAAGGTTTTCTATAAATTTCAAAAGCAAAAATAAATTGTCCTATCTAATTACAAATAGATTAAGATCTAAAAATGACATGCAAGAGTTTGTTTCTGTTTTTACAGTAAATTTAATTTTTTTTTATGCAATGTGTTAATAACTAAAAAATATCTAATTCTGCTTAAGATTACTAACAATAGAAAGAGGTTCATTAGCCAGGAATAGGTTAGTGACGTCAAAAGAAACAACGAAAGAACCTGAAAGATTTTTTTTTATTTCCTTAGTAAGATCTAATAAAGATTTTACAGAGAATTTATTATCAAAGCGTATGAAATTTCTAATAACTTGATTAATCACTTTGTTAATTGATCGCAAAGAGAGTTGGTAGAAGAAACGATTGGTTAAATTAGAGAATTATTTTTGTAAATTTTATGAAGTCCATAAAGTCTAGGAGTAAAAGGATTCAAAGAAAAGAGAAGATTTAAAACAAAAATGTTAAATTTTGTTAGAATGAAAAGAACAGAATTAAAAGTAGATTAAAGTAAAGAATTAAATTTCAATGTTATCTACGTCAAACTTCAAAATTAAAAGAATAACCGTAGAAATAAACTATTTAAAAACTGGACAAAATCTTCTCTTTGAAAACAAAACGATTACAAATATTTTTTTAGGATTTTTGTTTAATTAGGAAAAGGTAGTTGAGAGTGCGGATAAAACTTGATTTATCTGATAACTGTCCAATTAGACATTTGTTGACTCACTTTCTAGTCCACCCTAAAATTTTGTAGTGGTTTTGCCACTATATTTTGCTAAATACATCGTAGCCACGTCTAATTTTGTCCTTCTTTCACGAAAACTATTTTTTTGTGTCTATGTAGTAGTTATATTATAACCAGTAAAAAGTGACCAAATTTTATCATTTTTTAATTTGTTTCTTAATTTTACCGGTTTTCTTTTATTAGTTAAGATGTTTTGTCATTACTTATTCCTACTGATTTCTAAAAATTACAACCGACTAGATCGTTACGGATAGAAAATGTGTAATAATTACAATTATTCAAAAAAGTACTTAACTACATTTTACAGTATTTTAAATAATAAAGAACCAAACCCTACAGACTAATGTAAATAGCTATATTAATATTTAAATATTCTATTCTTTAAGCTTTGTGAATTTATCCATTAAAAATTAAAGTTAAATTTTTGAACAAGCTTACTGTAGGTATGAAACGAATAGTCTATACACATTTAAAATGTAACAAAACACAATTCGATCTAGCGCAAACCTTCGTGACTAAACAATATCTTCCTACGCTCTTTGAATTTTTCAACTCAACCAGCCACGTTACTGACTCAATTTTTAATGTGTTTACGTTTTTGTAACAACGATAAATATCCATAATAAAAATGCAGGTTATTAGTCATAAAAGTCAACTCAACAGAATCTTCCTTACTTCCCCTTCTAACTATTTATAAATATAATATTAATGTCAGCTCATTTAGAAAATTTACAAGAAAATCCACATGATGCATGAAAATATTTACAAAGAGCACTGAATTGAAGCATCACGTCTTTTCTCACTCATTTCCTTAAAACAGAGACTTCATTTTACTGGAATAAATTATAACTAGTAAAGGTGAATGGTCGTATTTATGTAATGTCAGCGACAAAGACTTCTCATTATCATGTTGTTGCATCAAATAGCTGCAAATTATCACAACAAAAACTGTTTTCTATTCAACATTTTAAGAGAATCACGTCTCCAGTGTATGTAAATACAGCATTTGTCTCATGCCTTACCGGTTGATCTTGATTTATGCAAATCTCTAGTGTCAGAGTTCGTTCACTTGCTTCAATCGATCATCTCATCAACAATCTCAAAAGCTTGGACATTCCAAAACATACCAACTGTCAGGGGTAAACAATACATCATTATTTAGTTTATTAAGGTTAGTGTGTTTATTGCCCTCTATTTAAAAATCATTAATTCAATTCTTGTTAGAAATACATATCAAAAATATTACATAAGCTCATGTCGGTCATAAAACAGTTGTATAACATGATAATAAGATAATATAGTCGTAGGTTTGCGTGCAGATTTAGAACAAACTTCTCCCTATAGACTAGTTAGATGAAATAAACGAATCCCAGACATGGAAAACTGTTATCCTCATCATAATTTCCGCAGCGTTGCACTTGCCAATAAGTCGCGTGTAAATGTCGCCCATATTTGCAGCTTTTTTTCATCATACAAGGGTCCATTGTTCGAGACCTTGTATTGTTCCCATACGCAGTTTGTGCCAAATAAGCATCCAGTGTTATTAGTAAAAGTGCATGCGAGGGTGGACTTGAAGAAAAATAATGCGAAAATTATTCCCGTTCCTGAAAAAAACCCAACGAAAAAAAAAAACATCCACAAATCTCCACTTTCCCATCCGAGATAATCCAATGAAATCTAAGTGAAATATAAATGTCTGTAGAGTGTCGCTCTATTCCCAATGCAAGGAGAAAATACGACAGGCCAGCTCGAAAGAAACACACAAACAAGAAAAAAAACACACTACCATCTAGCAAGGTCGCAGGATGTGTATATTCTATGCAGGTCACGTTCGAGATTGAAGTTGCCGATGTTGGGTCCTTTCGATGTTCTGCTTCTTGATCTAGGAAGTGGCAGACATCGTCCAACAAGTGAAACTACCAACACATTTTATGTTTACAAAAATTGACGCAAGGCCTAAACAATGCCAGATGTTCTTTACAATTGCCAACGGCTTGAAACACGAACCGGCCGCAAATCAAGATGGCACTACAATTACCAGCTTCATTGCCTCAACGACGAGCTATAACTTTTGTTCCCATTCTCTAGAAAATTTATAATTTATCGAAAGCATTTTTTTTAGCGTTGAATCCGACTAGAAGTTGAAAAAGTGTGGGTGTATCTATATTTATATACCATTTACTTTCATCTTCTAAAAATAGTCGAGTGTATTTGATAAAAACCGACTCACGACCATCATTTTTCCTTGTATTTTTAGACACCAACTAGCACGATAACTGGAAGAATCCGTGACTTACCCGGATCTCACTCATTCTATAAAGGGGTGGGACTACCAGCACGACATTTTGGGCTTAGTACTCATGACAATTTCCAAATAGAAAATTTACATAAAATATTGCCATTGAAACTGAATTTTAAAGACCCTTTCAACGACAACTTCAACAATTTCTTAAGGACCTAGAAAGGTATGACCCGGATAAAAATTGAATTTCCGGAAATAAACAACTATTTTTAGAGAAAAGTCATTAAAATTAATTAAACTTGTTGAAAAAGCCAGGTTATACCGTAGCAATTAGGCCTGATCCAAAATATTATAACCATGTGACATATTTCATCAAAAGTCGGAAACATGAAAACGTGTGAACTGCATATAGCAACACTTCACAAAGAAAAATTAATTAGAAAATGATTTAAATAAATATTGCCCATTTAGCTCTAATTGTGACTGGTTCAAAAATGAAATATCTAAATATTTGTCCGAAATAAACATTGACTTGAGAGAGCTACAAGACTGGAGAGAGAGAATTTAGGTAGGTGCTAATGTAGTCTGCTGGAGCTGAGAGATCCAGTTTGGATTGATTGTTTGTATAGCAAACAACTGTTTCATCAACATACAACTCTAGATAGATGCTAAAGTTCAGTGTGTCGATTTCGTGCATCAAAATAACCTTAAGGCTTGTGTTCTTGTTCCGTTCATTTTTGATCATGTAGAGAGAGAGTACAACGTTAATTAAGTCCAAATCAAATTACCATTTGGATTTCATGCTCATTAAATCGTAGTCTCGACGCGCGGCTGGCGCACTGACGACCCTCTACCCTACTCATTATACTTACCCTCTACTTCCCTCTTCTAGCCCATCTTATACACTAACTTCGCGCATCACAAAAACCAACCAAAAGCATTTACACTTTGCCCTTCGATGCGACAAATTTCACTTCGACCCGGAACGTTCAATTGGTGATAAATTTCCAACCGGAAAAAGACCCGGAATTCATTAAAAACGTACAAGAACTGCGTTTTGTTTTTATTTTATTCAATACTAAGATTTAGATGAAAAAACACCAAAAATTATAATAATTAAAAATGATAAAACAAATTTTGGTCCTTTGAGCCGGATTCATAAAGTTGTGAATCCTTAGCTGTCATAATCCGGTTCTAATTCATTAAAATCTGAGAGCATACATGTCACAAGAACAAAACTAAAAGTGGAAGTCCTTAATCTAATATTCCAATAAATTTTCCGTTTAGTGTATCCTGTTAGTCCAACCCTAGCTTAATTGCACATATCAAACAATGTATGCAAATCGTAGGTATGCATTAATCCCCTTGCCGTAATAATAATCAACAGTGGCTATTAAATGTTTCCCTGAACAATCTGCACTCGCTAAAACAATACTAAACTAATTAATGTAGCCACAAGCCACCTATTATACACCTTAATTCATTAGGATAGAGCTTATAGAGAAATTCTTATTTATATAATAATGGAAAATGTAGACAAACCCTTATCGGATTAATAATAATATAAATTTACGAACAGGAATATCCCAGAATATCTGATTCGGGTCAATGGAAGAAATTAATTGGAAAGATGTGATCGCTCCAATATGTAACGGTTCGAAGCTTTCGATAAAAATTTACTCAACTGAAGCGATCGAAATTTTACAACAGAGACTGTTATTAATGCATTTCAACACTAATTTTAAAAATAATTACAAAATAAACATCAAAATCTTTAAGGAAAATGTTTATTCACTGTGACCTCTAGTGTACAAATTTGAAACTATCCTAAATGAGAAAAAATATTAGTGATCACTGATCGCCTTATCTCATCCTGTATTATAGTTATAATACTTCTAAGAAATAGAACAGTGAATCGTTAGAAGCTTAGAACATTCGATCCGCTGTATGATTAATCGTTCCCTCAGGAAAGCCTATAAGTATCATATTCGTAATACACGCCTTTTCTAATTTTTCTTTGTCCAAACTTGTGGTCACCTTTCATTTTTATCAATGACGTAATACGGAAATTTATTTTCGTAGCTTATTAAAATTGTAGAAGCTTGTTTAAAAGTGGGTTAGTGTTAGGTTAGTTCCTCTGTCACTTATCGACGTTTTAATTACTAAAGTGGGCAGAAACTGGCGTCATCACATCATTTTTTAAATATCGTATTGACTCATAAGTGTGCACACACCTTGTCTAATTAGTAAGAGGTGAGTTTGAAACTTCTGTAAATAATTTAAGTTAGTTCAAAGTTATAAGAAAATGTTAAAATGGCAATTAATCAAAACATCAAGATTGGATAAAGTTAAATTAACAGACTTTCTTAACAATACAGAGGGCCGGCTGAAAAGTAGAGTATCTCGCGTCGTTTTGCTGTTGTAAAATAGATTTTAGGGTTGTTTTTAATTGGATTTGGCGGATTAATGGTTATACTCCAGTCAGTAAATAAAAGATTTAATAGCGTATTTTCTTGGATGGAGTTTTTAAGACCATGAAGCTATTTCAAACATAATCCACCACATAATTTCTTTAAAACGCAATGCCAGCTAATCTTTAATGCCATCTGTTGAAGCTAGGGATGTCTTATACTCTCCCAAGAGCTTCATTTCTACTAATTCTTGACGCTATCGGCCACACTTTACCCACGCATCGTTAACATATTATGTGAAGAGCATCAGAAATGAGCACAAGTAACGAATCATCTAGTACGCACTAACTAAATTTTATCTAGTTAACAGCAACTAGAATAAACTAGGCAGTTTTTCAGAAGTATTAAGATTTTTTTTTCTAAAAACGCTATTTTTCAGCAATCGACAGTCAACACAACCTTCTAGTAACAACCAAAACGCACCAAAAGCTTACATTTATTGACCAGTCAGTAAAGCAGATACTTTACAGCCGGTCACGATTTTAAAGCTGCCATAAAAATGTAACGTTTAATGTTAAACAAAATGTTAAATAAGAAAAGATAGTAAATTGCGTTCGGCGAAAAAATTGTATATTCAATACAGCAATAAAGCAGATTATTCCTTTGAAGCTAAGCGAGGCATTAAAATACATGCTTTATTGCCTAATTTAACAAAAAAGTATTAGTTAACAGGTCGGTTTACAGCAATTTTGACTGATGAAACAATACTGCACAGTTTCTAGCTAATTTAAAAAAAAATATAATTACTTTAGAAATGTTTCAATTTTTGCTGTTTTAAATTAGGAATTCTAGCTTAAATAATTGTTGTAATTAACTGTAAATAGTGCAAAATAATACAAAAATTGATAAACTCATAATCATATAAATAAACTCAATTTTACCAAGATATTCTCTAAAAAATCAATAATTTCTAGTTAATGTAATTTGAATCTAGTTAAAATCAAATAGTTCCTTAATTTTCCAATATCCTTTTTGTGGTTTTAAGTAAATTTTACGAAATTCTCGTTAAGACTGCACTGTTCTAGTTAAAATACAGGGCTATTCATTTCGAGCTTGATAAAGTAAAAATCTGTATACCGACATAATGTCAAAGATAAACGTCAAGTACGTTGTCATTTATTTAGTTGACATTCTGCCATTTAAGAATATGAAGCATTTAACAATCGACCAACGCGTTAAAATTATTAAATCTTATTATAAAAATAGTGATTCTGCCGTTTCCACATTTCGCGCTTTACGAGCAGATTATGGTCGTCATAATCGTCCTACAAAGCAAACCATATTAAATACAGTGAATAAATTTGAACAAACTGGATCTGTTACTGATATTGTAAGGCCAGTGCATCATCGAAACATTCGCAATGCTGAAAATATCGCTTCTGTAGCTGAAAGTGTGGAAGAAGATCCAAATTTGTCAATTCCTCGTCGAGCTCAACATTTAAGCCTATCTTATGGCTCATTATGGCGCATTTTGCATCTGGATTTGCATCTTCATCCATATAAAGTCCATTTGACACAGGAGCTAAAGCCTACTGATCATGGACAACGAAGAACATATGCAAATTGGGTGTTGGAAAAATGCTGATTTTTCGAACAAAATTTTCTTCAATAATGAAGCTCATTTTTTGCTTGGTGGATACGTTAATAAGCAAAACTGTAGAATTTGGGTCTCAGAAAATCCACAATTGATTGTAGAGAAGCAATTACACCGGGAAAAAGTCACTGTTTGGTGCGCATTGTGGTCTGGTGGTGTGATTGGGCCGTATTTTTTAGAGAACAACCAAGAACGAACCGTTACCGTCAATTCTAAGTGCTATGGCCCCATGTTAACCGATTATTTTTCTACGAAAATCGAAGATTATGATCTTGACGATATGTAGTTCCAGCAGGATGGAGCAACCAGTCACGTAACACAAGCAAATCGAGCTCTTTTGCAAGAGAAATTTCCTGGACGTGTGATTTCGCGATTGGCTGATGTCAATTGGCCTCCAAGATCCTCCGATTTGACGCCTTTGGATTTCTTTTTGTGGGGCTACGCGAAAGATTGTGTTTACGCAAACAATCCTCAAACTCTTGACGAAGTGAAAACTAATATTCGTAATGTAATGGCCGAGGTACCGCTCGAAATGTGCCGGAAAGTTATTGAAAATTACCTCAAAAGGATCAAGGCCTGTAAGAAGTTCCCTGGAGGACATTTGAATGATATCTTGTTTAACTAAAAATGGCAAGGATCAATCTTTAAAATGAAATAAAAATTACATTACTTTCCGAATATTTTGGGTTTTTTTAAGTTTACTTTATCAAGCTCGAATTGGATAGCTCGTTACTAACTTGTTTAAAATAACTTAAATTAACAAATAATTTATAAAAGTTTTTCTTAAAATTTTTCAGAGATCCTTCAGAATTGTAGTCAAAATAAATGTTTTACCTAAAATCTTGACTAGTTTAGAAGAATGTTAGTAAACATTAATTCAATAGATAGTGTTTTTCAATTTTACCTAGATATCCACTTAAAAATAAATAATTTCTAATTAATGTGGTTCTATTCCAGTTAACTCTCACTAGAATATAAAAGTTTTTTAATTTTTCAATACTTTATAAGTGATTCTAGGTAAATCTTACAAAATTCTAGTTAAAACTGCTGTTCTAGTTAAAAACTTATTTAAAACAATTAAAAATGTTTAAATAAAGATTAAGAGATTAAACAGTATCGTCTAGTTTCAGATAGATATCCACTAAGAAAAAATAATAAATTAGCTAATTAATGTAATAAACTAGTTAACAGATAATTGAAGAATATCTTTCTTTAGATATTTCTAAAATCGTAAAAAATTCTAGTTAAAATAAATGTTTTAGTTAAAATTTTGACTAGTTTAGAATAGTATCAGTAAACTTTAACTTATTAAATAGTGAACTTCAATTTTACCCAGATTTCCACTAATAAATCAGCAATTTCTAGTTAATGTAGTCGTAATATAGTTGACACCAACTAGAATATAACAGTTTCTTAATTTATCAATACCTTAACAGTGATTCTAAGTAAATATTACAAAATTCTAGTTAAAACTGCTTTTCTAGTTAAAAACTTTAAGTTGTTTAAAACAATTAATAATGTTTTTAATAAAGATTAACTGATTAAACAGTATCGTCCAGTTTTACACTGATATTCACTAATAAATCAATAATAATTTGCTAGTTAATGTAATAATCTAGATAACAAATAATTTATAAAAATTTTTCTTGCAATTTTTCAAAAATCTGTAAAATTTCTAGTATAAATAAATGTTCTAGCCAAAATTTTAACTTGGCTAGAACAGTATTAGTAAACTTTACCTCATTAAACAGTGTACTTCAATTTTGACTAGATATCCGCTAAAAAATCAATAATTTCTAGTTAATGGAGTTGTGGTCTAATTAACACTAACCATAATACGAGAGTTTCTTTATTTTTCAATAATATTTCGGTAATTTTAAGTAAATTTAAAAAATTCTACTTAAAATAGCTGTTCTAGTTAAAATTTTAATTTTAAGTGATATTGTAATCCTAGTTAATTAGGTAAGTTAAGCTAGTTTAAAACAGCAAAAAAATTGTACTAAACATTAACTACATTGAAAAAGTGTCCTTAAATTTCATCTAAATATCTACTAAACAATTAGTAATTTCTAGTTAAGGTAGTTGTTATTTGGTTCCAATTTCAAAAAGTAGAAGATGTTAACTAGATTCTCAGCTAAAACAGCATAAAACCGATTTTTGCCTACGAGATTTTTACAAATCACTTTCCTCTTTCTATTTAACAGTAAAATAACTGTAAAAATATTTACAGAAAATCTATAAAAAAAATATGTACACACTAAGAGAAACATTTCGTTTTACAAATATTCATATTCTTCCAACTCTGACCGAGCTTTTGAAATGCAACGTCTGAATAAAACCGGTAATTGCTGAATTAATATTTGAAAGACTGCCAAGTTGACGGAGGGCTGACGCGAATCCAGCAGTTGTACGCGAATACTTAGCAAAAGAGAGAACAATGCTGCCAACCGTTGCCTCGGAAATGCAAGATTTGACGATGCTAAAGCTTTTTTCGTTGTATGCATTCCGACAAGTCGTAATTCTTACGAAAAACAGAGCACACTAATTAGGACTTCCGCCCTCCAAATTCATGAAGACGATTAAAGTTTTTAAAGTTCTTCCATTACTAAAGACTTTCTTGTAACTAGAATATGCAAAATGAGCATAAAATATTTATGCTCAATTGCACCACAGTAGCAAGCAAGGTCCGAAAATCTGTTAAGCAACAACATAAAACGGTATTTCTGCTTTGTTAAATCTTCTAAAAAAAAGCAGCTAACGATCAAATTTCTCATTATTTTCCTAAGAGATATAGAAGATGCATCAATATATATAATGAGTTGTGTGGTTTTTTATAATCTCTGATAAGAACAATCTTAGATTGTTTCGCTAAGAGAGTTCGGAAGGTCTTTCTATTTAGATTTAACTGGAACACGTAATGGGAGGAGTTTGATTCCTGGGTTACATCCCGACCGGAACTTCCGGCCTCTAACGGCATATGTACATAACAACGGTCAAAGTTTTATTTCAGCAAAAATGCATAATTACAGTGATAGTGTTATTGTTAGTAGCATATTTAATATATTCCTGTCATGAAATTATTTCTTTGCGTGTGTTTACAAATGCCGTGTAGTGATGTGTTTTAAATGGTCATACATTAACAGTTCTCGATCCTAAGCTTATGTGTTAGATCATAATCATTGAATTTTTATTATATCCATTTATATGACGACCATTAAAAGTATATTTTTTGTTTTTGTTGTTGTTATCAACCCACATCCTGAAATGTCAACAGATAGATTTGAAAAATTGCAATCGTAATTACCCACAGTTTTTTTTTCGAAATCCGGTGATAGTTGACTTTGCGATTTTCGTCAGCGACATCATTAACATAAAATATTATAGCGAGCAAAAAAATTTTGATCTACCGGTCATTTTTTTTTGACAAATGACCACAAAGTTTAGTAAAAAAGTTAAATATTTTTCTAGATCTAATCAATGGTTTGACCTAAAAGTGTACATGAGATATGATCTAACCAAGTATTATGAAAGTTTCATCCATATTGATTAAAACGAATGTTGTAAAGGCCATACATTATTTTTACGATGACAAACATTCCAGTCCGGTGTGTACTTAGCTCCAATATTGGATATACGCAGTGTAAATATTTCTCTTTATTTGTCACTTGACTGCTTGCAAATACGATTTAGTTGATTAGTTTTTAAAATTTCAAAACAGGATCGTTAGCCGATGACCCACTTCCCTTCACACTTGTAGTTGAATTAATAAATTTAAAAAATACGTTTTTCAAAATAGATTTTTTTCGTTCACAGAATCCACTTTGTCCTAGTTCCAGACCTGAGGATAAAACGCGCGTATTTAAAAAGATGAATAGGGCTATTCCGTTGATTCAGTTATCTGGAGGTCTTGTTCGGATCTCGGCAGCATGCAAAATATATGGAAGAGTAGGCTTCGCCCATGGTTCGAAGACTATTCATTTAAAAAAAAAAACGAAAATTGTCTGGTTGGAAAATTCAAAAAAGAGAGCTTCAATCATCCATTGATTTGTTGTTTTGTGCCTCCAATTCTCTGGTAAGGAAGTGGAATATCAGCATTCAGCATCACGAAATATTGATAACCCGATCCTCTCGAGACTAACGGAAGCAATATAGCTTGACTGTCACCACCGGCTTCTTTCCATCCCTTTCAAGAGATACAATTCCATTTCCATTTTCATGGTGCTTGCTTGCACCGTCAATATATACTGTTTTGTTTTCGAGTGGCTCATTTTGTCTTGTATTTTTTTTAACGTAGATACACACACCAAAAGATTTTTCAACTATTTACGATATAAACTAAAAAGTGAAGCTTTTTAAAAGACAACTCCAACAAGTGTCATACTTGGAGCTTTTCCATTAATCTTTCTGATGTTCTCAAGGTTTCACTAAAATATATACAAAAACAACGAAGCGATTACCGCTATGGGTACGATAAAAGCAGCTTTGTATTGAAAGCGGCGCAGTTCATTATTTCTCGTTATCTCTACGACGCTTATTATATTCCCTTAATCCGACTCCAAGAGCCAAAAATATGTAAAAAGCAAATTTTTTAATAAAAAGGTGCCTAATACCACAAGTGTCCTTCTCCAACGAAAATATATTGAAGATATTTTACAAAAACCACGTAATAGACTCTAACCTTTGTAAACCTCCACAACAAGAGAATTTCGCAGTTTATGACCGAGAAATTTAAAATAAGAAAATTCCTTGTCTTTACTCTCATTACCTCAAGTTAAATTTACCGTATTTTTGGTGCATCGCGTTTCAACCATTCAGCATGCAATCGTTTCGTCTTTTGCCGGAAGTGCATACTTCCCAGACCGTCACATCTCCTTTTCCTTGTAAAAGAAAAAAAACCACATGCAATAGTGTTGGTAGGATCAGTATTGACCAAACTCTAGAAGAGAGAAAAGGTAGCTCTTTCTATATTGCGTATAAACATGTAACAATGTAGTCAATAAACGCGATATATCAGCAGTCCTTACGAGCCACAGCCTGGCGCTGCTGCTGCGAATTACTACCCCTAATAAAACACCGCCTGTTCTGATTACAAAACACAATAAAGAGGGGAAACAGCTGCCTGGACGAGGAATGTAGAGAAGACGGAGACTGGCCCGGACCCGACCCGGAAACGGCCACACTATATTCAATTAGAGGTTTCACTACAAGGCTTACTACAATTTTCAACTGAAACTAATAAATGATAAAGCTGTTTTCGAATAATAACAGCTATCGAGATACTAATCTAGGTTCTGGATAATTGAAGCATAAATTAGTGTGGTTCTGCAATGTGGGATATGGGAGGTTTTACAAAATTGGAAAACTTTGGATCAACAATATTGTTATTTAACAATGTCAATTTCATGTACACAAATGCGGACGTTTTTGACCCAACAAAAGTTAAAATAGTTATAACAAATTACTGTTTGGAATAATAAATAATTGTAATAAATTTCTGTTAAAGATAATGTTAATTTAATTACTTTTTTCAAGTAACTATCGAATCAATCACTAAGATGCATTCATTTCAAGACTTTCTCTTCAAAATATTCGCACTCGTTTTGTGGAATCTTTCAAAAGTAGAGCAAGTTGAAGATCCCATGAGCCGCAAGATGCGCGAAAGAGAAATCTAAAATTTGAAAATCTAATAGCTCGGTTAAATTTGCCTCAGCTGAGTAAAGACAATTCCGTTCTGAAAACATTGACTTGATATTTTTTTATTTAGATAGTTTTTGTTTTAATAGAACGAAGAGAAAATGGTAAAACGAAAAGAAAATAACCAAAAGACACAGCAAGACATCAGCAAACAAAACAGTTAAGAATTAAATGATAAGTAGATGCCCGAAATTTTTAATTAAAGAAATAGCAAAAAAAAACCGAATTCCCCACTCTCCTTTGCTGATTAGTGCGCATCTTTCTCTCGTGGTTCATAAGATTTGGAAGCTAGTTTAGCATATCCAGTGTAGTAGAGAAACCGAAAAGCTAGGAGAACAGTAGATATGTCTTTGATCCTTCGAGATCCTAGCAAATTTTTTTGTGAAATAATTTTTGTGTTTATTAACCATGTTTAATGAGTGAAGACATTACATTCTCGGTACATTATTACAGTCATAACTTTTGATTCATTCTGTACTTGTCGAGTAATTTAACTTGATGTGATTCGTGTTTGGTTTAAGGAATATAAAGCTTATAAGAAATGATGTTAAGTGTCGTAGATTGACTCGGACCACACTTGTAGAATTCGTTAATGTCTTTAATGATGCAATTTTAATTGTTTAAATCGATGATCGGCTAGTCAGGCATCCATGTATGTTGGTTCGTAATGTGGGAATCGTGCTGTACATGTCTGTAATTAATTCCCACCATCATTTATGGTATATAAGAGGGATTCGTCGCACACTTCATCCTTTAGTCATAACGAACCTTGCCGCAAATGAACCCTAACCTGAACCTGCGGCTTGAGGAATGACAGGTACTTGTTCACGCACTTGGAATATGTTAGGCTAATTAGGTTTATACGGTGCGACGACGTCGAATATAATCCAACTTACATTCCGAGAAATTGCCCCGGTTTCTATGATTATTACATTCATTATTTATTAGACTCGTGCGAGCAGGATGCATATTTCAATCCAGATAAAGTACTCTCTAGAATTCGTTTGTTTCAATCCACTTTGCTACCGTGGTAAATTTTATATAAAGTGAAACAGGTTATCGATCCTTTTCTGATCACTATCTACTCCTGGTGCATTGTCTAATGGGTCACAGCAGGCGCTGACGGTGGTCTTTCTCTTAAGTTATAGCCGTTCTACGTCCGCAAAATGCAAAACAATTGTATAGTTATTGTCGAAATAAACGCTGAACGGAGTAGCCTGGCGAAGTTCCAGAGACGGGAGCGAATTACCATCATATTACAGAAACCAACTGACTGTGTCTTAATGCATAACACACTTCATGAAAATTCCGCTTCAGCTTAATATTTTCACGGAAATGGGCTCTTCTCAAATTGCATTTCGATGTAAACTCATCCTCTACCAACCAAAAAATTATCCAGAAGCGAAACATCAACATTGCAAATTTAATTGCTTTCTGATTTGTCCCAGCTAAATCGCTTATTGAAAATAAATTAAAAATCCTCCCTTACAACACCCTCTCCCTCTTTAAATGCATATCATGTCTCGGCCCTAAAATCAAGAAACGCGTGCCTTAATTAAAACAGTTAAACACACCCAAATTGTAACACAAACGACTGAATCGTAAAAAAACTCCGTATTACTAACCAAAAATTACTAAATCAAATACTCTCTCCTTAACTTAAATCACAAGAATATTGATTAACCCTCGAAAACCAAACTGAATGAACTTTCCCTAAACTAGTGAACCACCACTAAGCGACTCAGTTTTACTTCATCCTAAGAGTGCAGACTTCAACTTTAATTAATTTTAAACGAAAGAGAGTTCTCAAAATAGTGGGTTGAAGTTGGCACAGCTTGAGCTTCTTTTTAGAATTTGAAACGTTGCGACTCTTCACATCATTATTTTATTCAAAACAGAAGAGTCGCATGTTCAATTGTTACAGGAACAAAGAGCGCGCGATCATCTCAATAACAATAATAAGATTTTTTTATTTTCAATTCACGTGTCAGGAACAAAAGCAACTTATTTTTATAAATCATTCTCTGTTTTTTGCTAAGATGCAAACTTTGGAAAATTGTTTTCAAATTCATTAAATCACTTCTTTTGTCACAAATCGAGAGGGCACGCTATCGAATAATAAGCTTCAATGGCTTTAGACATGTAAGGGTATTATTTAAAAAAAAAAATGAAAACAAGAGTGATTGCTGAAAATAAGATAAGAACATAAGCCACACATTTAAAAAACAAATAAAAACACTGAAAACAATTAATAATGTTACAAAAAAAAAGTTTCACGTAAGTAGTTCGAGAAAATACCAGTAAACGTCACCCTAGGAAAAGAACATAATGTCGTAGCGTTAAATTCTGCAAAAAAATAATGAGTGAAAGTTGCAAAACTTCCGGACACGTACTAGAAAAACGTATCGTTGTATAAGCGAGCCGAGACAATGACCTAGAGTTAGTAAAAACCCGACAAGAAATTAAAGAGTGAGCAGTTCATTAAAGTGACATCAATCGTAGTTATTACTGTTTAAATATCAAAAGCAATTTGCATGTTTCTCGTCTTTATTTTTTCAATTGTTATCACAACCCGGATGGTATATCTAGTTGTGGCTAGTGAAGGGTTAGTCGAACGGAGTCAGTTCATTTCCGTTCAGTTATTATAAAGAGAATACTCACGCCAAATTTCAATTAAGGCCGCCGATTAAGTAAGCGCCCCCGCTTATGAACAAAATAACTAAAGTCAGCTTCAAACATAAATCTTCTAGCTAGAATAACGTTGTGTAGAATATAAGCTCCTGCTATGCTTTAGTGTTGTAAAAGTGGAACGGAATTACGACGGAAACTTCGAGGACGCGATAATTTTATTACAGGTACGGGCTTGTTATGCCGGTAAGAAAGTGCTCATTAGAATTAGGAAGAGAGGCAGCAGGGGCCCCCTCCTACTACAACTCGTTGATATATTTTAGGTCGTTTTGTGTGTTGGCATCTACTTGTAGCGTGCAGTTTTATAGGACCCGAGGTAGGCAATTTTCCAAGGAAAATTCTTATGCGCATATAAAGTTTGCTAAATCTTTTGCAACGAGATTTAGGTTCGAATACGCAATTTTGGTATACTATTCAACAAGATTTACGTAATTAGAGATTTATAACAATATAAAAAAAAATAACGTTGTTATAAGAAATGAAGGCTTATACAGTATGTCCCCGAAATGACTTAAAAAAAATTCTTATTTTTGATTTCTCAAACAATTTAAATTTTCTACATTCGGCCTGGTTGTTTTCAAACCCTTCATTTACCTATTTGTTCAAATATTTAAATAAATTAATAATATACACAGAGAAATTGACAGTAGTTTCATCCAAAAGGATTCAACAAAGACCTGTCAGTAATTATAATCTTATGTATGTATTTATAGAAAATCAATATTTATACTACAACACCATTGGATACAACTACATTGATCCGTCAATTATGATCAATTATCAGATAGTAATTATTCAAAATTTCAATTATTCTAAATAGTGTATGTATTAGATGTTTTGTTACAATCACACAATAAAATTTTACATTTCAAATGCTTTGTTTCATACAAATAAAAAACAATAATAAACATCAAAAAATCAGAGGAGCAAATAAAGTAATAAGTGGAAGTTACCTGTGATAGTGTACTGTTAATTTTATTAGAGATTTTTAGAAATTTAATTAGTTTCTGTATGTTATAGAGTAGTACTGGTAGTTTATATTAGATTAAGCCTTGTACGTTTCATTAAATCCAGTGTTGTATAAATAAATAAGTAGTGTGCATCCCTACGTGGCTTTGCTCTATTTCGTAGTCCAATTTTGATCAAAGCCATCAGTATTCATACGCTAGGGCATTGCAGACGGCACGACAATCCTACGGTTCGAGAGTCGGCCAATTAAAGCGAAATACAGTGAGTTAATTTAGGCGGTTGTAAGCTTTTCCATTTCCCCGAAAAATAATTAATCTTAAGTGAAAGACACGAATTAAAAATTTTCGGTGAAAAAGATAAAAGAAAATCGTGTAGGCGACAAAGTGACGTAATTATAATTACTTGTAAGTACATGCAAACTTTTTGAAAAGAACTGAATGTCATAAAAAAAAATATACAAAAATGCACCGGTTTTTCCATTTTCCACTTAGCGTAATGAAAGCATTTATAAAAGTCGTTTAATCGTCGCCCGTTTATGAAGTCGTTTGTATGTCGAGCTTGCTGGAAGCTCACGGAAGAGACCAAATATTAGATTATTTGAAAATGTCGGCAGCTTCCGGCGCCTCTCTTGTCAATATTAATTAGACTTGTAGATTTTTAATTACGATATATTACAACAGGGAGTCGAGAAAACTCGTTTCCTTCAAACAAAATGGAAAACCGTCAACAAGTTAAGCTGGGGAGTTCCCAAGCGCACTGGTTTAATTTCACAAATTTAACACAATTACAATTAAGCGTAAAATAACGTCATTAAGCAGATGAAACAGAGTGGCCCGCATAGCGGCTGTTTACTGGAAGACTCTTCTTAACTTTAGAGAAGCACGGATTTTCTAAGGTGCTGCAAACTACAGATGCAATATATTACCTAATTCCGGATTCCGGATTCAACTAAATATACGACCTACGCCAAATAACTATACAATACACCAACACAACCACACAATAACCAAAAAATTCAAATACCACCAGATCCACTAGATTATACATAAAAATCCTTTTCAATATTAGTTTTTCAGAAAAAAATATTTAACTGCAATTTTTGTAAAAAAAACCAATAAGGCCAACCGATGCAGTCAAAGGTTGTTTTCCACAACTCAAGCCAAAGATTAGAAAGAAACTTGCTCTAAATTTTCTGATTCAATACGCCCTACCTAGCATCATTTCAAGTAAAATCCACTAGGTGGAGCCACTATAGATGTATTAATGTTGGTTGACTAAAATAATTTTTCAAAATAATTTCTACAAGAGAATTAAATCAATCAGATATATTGCTACTAACTGAAAATATTTCTTTAAAAAATGAGTTCTACCGTTTGCAATAAATTAAAATAAAGAATATAGATCGTTAGCATTACTATTAATTAAATCAATTTAGAGTTTTTTTAGCAATTTTTTATTTAGAAATAAACATGAGTTTTTAGACTCTACTCTGTATCCGAAATTTAATACCCAAATTGTTATATTTCCAAAAATTTCAATTTTAAATTTAAATTGTGTATTTTTATTAGTTGCCTATAGTAAATCTAAAAATCAGTAGCTCCATCTTGCATATATAAGCTAAAAAAATGCTCGGTTTTTGCCATATTTATCAAAAAAACATTAGATGTTTATACTGATTTTATATCTATATTGATACTGTGACTAAGGTTCAGATTTTAGCTTCCAACTTTTTTTAAATACAAAAATGCCGTTCGAAAGCTTTTAAAAAGACGCTAATTTAATATCGTGGCTAACTTATGGCTAACTTTACAAATAAAGTCATAATTACATTTTGAATATTATGAGACGGTAAATGTAACTTCCATTAGAAAGAAAAGGATAGCCGCAGACAGTCTTTGAAAGTAATTTCTTATCTCTTTGGTAGTTCACAGATCAAAAAGCGGTTAATGACTTAACGCTACTATTTGTAATAGTAATTTGCATTTTTGCAAGTAACAATAGCTAATTTCTCTGTCGGTACCTCCTTAATTAAAAGTTGTCTGCAAGTTAACCGCACCATAAATTAAAAAGACACTTTTATTGGCTGAAAAGTCAAATTTTAAATGATTTTTTGACTCTATTTACTAGCAATAATCGCAACGATTTAAAATTAATAATTATAATAATAATCTTTTAAGAGCTTTCTTGAAAAAATATTTTCGTTTTAATAAACATTAAATGAGTTAATTTCAAGTTGAGATACTATCGGTTGTATCACAAATTTTAATACTTTTCCATAACAAGAACCAATCTGCCATTATTTTAATTTTCCATATAAACAAAGATACTGCTGGTATTATCCCAACTTGAAATTAGCCCATAAATCTATAATGTTGTTTCAAAAATCGTTGATAAAAAAAATAAAAAATCACTCACCTTTGGATGTGCTCTTCTCGGAAACGCTACTTTAGGGTCAATCTGTAAAAAGAAACAATTTATTAGAGAATTAGGTCCTAGAATTAGGCAAATAACAGCTGATATAAAAGTAAATAAAAAGGGGTCTCCTTAATTATTCTGCTTGTTTTACGAGTGGCAATAAACGAATTGCTTGAATTATTCTGTTTCATTTCCTTCCGTCTTCGAGTCTAACGGGCGGCATTATGGGCAATCAAAAGACAGCATTTCCAGCACCACCACGCAAGACACGCGCTTACAGATCTCTATCTCCATCAAAAACCTCACTTTCAACATACACAGGGTGGCTTCTTTTAACCAAAAAACAAAGAGACAACAAACAAGTCTCTTATTAACATACAAGAAATAAAATTTATGATGAATTGTGTCACGTGACAAGTGGCAAGAACGTTATCTATCTAACAATAATTTGTTTTTAAATTGTTATTAAACTTGACTTCAAACCCTTTATGTAATAATTTGATCCTTCGAGCCGGATGTTTATTAATAATCAGAATTAAACTAGAAATCAAATCTGTATATTTTCGTCTTTTTATTACACACGCTGTATATACACGCATGGAAGTTCGTGAAAGCCTCTGTCCGCAAATGGTGGCAGTAATACGAATCCGGAAAGAGTTTTAAAAGGCGTTAGTCGATCGCACTTCCCTCGATTTGGGATTCTTTGTATAAAATAAAGTGACTATTTGAGAAGTTCTCATGATAATATATGGTCGATTCGAGACGTTCACCACATTGATAATAACAATCTAGAAGAATAGGCGAGAGACACATATGCTTATGCATATATAGAACCTAGAGACAAATGAAATCGATGAGATTGTTTCCGGATTTTCCGGAGCGAGAAAAACGCATTAAAAAAAAAGAGAGAAAGTTGCTTTAAAAAATGAGTCGGAGGGTATTGTTTTAAGAATAAAAGCGATCAAGGGAGAACCAAACAACAGGATTAAAATGCGTGCTGACTTATGGCTAACGAGTTTTTTTCGAAGCTTTCGTGCAAAAATATATATATTCGCATAATGACGGATTGATTTTGTAGACAGAAGGCTAAAAGTGGCGAAAAATGCTAATAAATTTGTATTTTCGGAACTATTCGAGGTATTAATTTAGTATCGATCGATTTTTGTGCTTTTATTACCATTGCTAATTTATTATTAATAATAATCGCGTCTAAAATCTTAAATTTGAATAATGTAATGCTGGAGGTAAAGCGTTTGTTGTTAACAAATGTAAAATTACAACAGATTTGCGTGATTTATAAAATATTAGTGCAGTTCACGTAGTACGCATATATTTAAATGTGTTAAAATTTAAATTACAATAATTAACAATTTATTCATTTAGTAAATCGACATATGAATTTGAAATTAATAAATAAATACAAAAAGTTCTTTAAATAATCCAAATTTTAAACAAATTAATCGCATTATTTATAATTTATTAACGAAATTTTAAATCAATATTTATAAACTTTTAAGTAATGCAATTATATAAACCAACAAACTCTTTATTTAACAAACTGCTCTCTTTGTAACTACAACTTTACTAATTTAACACATACAACTCTACGACAAAGTATATTCCAGTTGTTTGAGTTTTACAACACTTGTAGTATTTTATTCATTTAAATTTGTTCATTGTTTTATTTCGAAAAAGAAATTATTTTAACTCTCGACTTGTTTAAATTTGTTATGTTCAGCAGTAATTAAAATGAAAAGCTTGTGTTTTAAAGTCTTTATAGAGCTTTGGAAAAAATCTGACTGCTTTTATCAAAACATCTCTAATTTTACAGCTTTTAAATAAATATCTAGTTAGGGTTTTTAATGTCAAAACGGAGAAATTTGACATCATAATGACTACAAATAATAAAGTAGCGGTATAAAGACAGTAAACAACATGTTTTAGTGACAATTTAAGCACACTAAACTATCACATTTATTGACTTATGCCAGCATTTTTATAGACTAAGCAGTAAATCAGACACTTTAAAGCCGTTCGGATTTTTTCATATACTTTATTGCTTAAATGCACCCTGATCAACAAATACTGATTGAGTTGTCAATAAAGTTGCTAAAAATTTTTTTTGACAAGTTGTCGCATTGTATAGCTACCTACAATGGTTATGTCTTACACCTGTCAAGAAAATAGCAAATAAAATTTTATAATTAATCTATTTTCAACAACAATCATGATTTTATTAACTAATACAGTAGAAAAAATAAAAATAGAAAAGCAGAAACAAAATTTAAAGTTAAGAATCAAAGTGTCCACCGTTATTTTTAATCCATAAATTAGATCGTTGTTTAATAGGTAGTAAAACCTGTTTGCAGTTAGAGCTTCTTCAAAAATTTTCACGATCCTTGCTCTATTCACATGTCTTCCACAAGACCTTGTGACCAAGAGGTTTTGTTTTTGCAACATTAACTGTTTCTCAAAGACGGTCCTTAACCCGAATTCAGTGTTCTTTAAATATAATAAAATCTACAACAATTTCAGAAAAAGTTTGTAAAAATTGGTGATACGTTAAGTCCAGGGAATATTGCCAATTATTAATTTTATACTAGATTCCATTTTTAAAGAACGCCATTACAATAAAAGTGTCGTGTTTAATTAGAAAACTATTTTAAACAAAACCATAGCAATAACCAATGACAATCTATTAATCAAATTTTTTAAAAGTCAAATTAGAATTTAAAGTTTGGTCAAAAAAGCTAATTCAACACAATCAATGCTGTATTTTATGCTAATGACAGTTCATTTTTTGCCGGCGGCAGTAAAAGTTAAAAATAGCGTTTTTTATACAGCACCAAAGTCACCTAAACTACAGTGAATACAAAACAAAAATAGAACTTATAATAAATTGATACTGTGTACATTTAAATGGTACAATAAATTACATTTTGTCGGTCGCTGAAAAACCGTGCAGCTGTAATAGTACTTTGCCCCCGCTGAATTAAGCAAAATTGTGCTTACCAAATATTGTTTAAATTGTTTTAACATGCTCAAATATTTGTTGCAATTTCTTTGAGTAATAGGTCCCAGTTAATGACCTATTGCATCTTGATATACATTTGTGGTTTTACAGAAAAAAAAAAGAAATACTCTGTTTAACGATGGTTAAACAGTGCCTCATCTGTAACAGTTAACTGTGTTTAACTGTCACACTAAAACTGCTATAGATTCAGCAAAAAATATGACAGCCTACTAAAAAAATATTTTTTTATTTTTAATAATAATAATAAATTTATTCAAATATTTATATACATATACACATACATACTGAATAAATACATATACTCCATCAAAAAAAAATTTACATGGATAGTCAAGTGTATAGTAAAACACATACAATCACAAACTGAACAAACATATATCGCTTAGATACTCCTCGGTCGAGTAATACGCTCTTTTTATTAAGAAGCTTTTTAGTTCCTTTTTTAGTTTGTTTTTCTTCATTTTCTTAAATTTTTCTGGAAAGCGATTATAAATTTTTATAGCCAAGTGGTTTACACTTAGCTGAGATGCGCTCACTCGGTGATAGGGAACAAGGAAGTTGTTTCCATTTCTCGTGTCATAATTATGGTTAAAATTGCTTTTTGGTAGAAGGTTGTTATGGTCATATACAAATAAAACACATGTAAGTATAAAGACGGAAGGTAGAGTAAGAATGTTTTCTTTCGGAAATAAATATTTACAGCTGTGCGTGCTATTTACGCCACATAGTATTCGCAGAACATTTTTCTGCTTCAGGAATATTTTTTCACTATCAGATGATCCTCCCCAAAACAATATACTATAACCCATTACAGTGTAGAAGTTACCGAAATACCTATGTTATTTTAGCTGCATCAGCTCCTGCAATTTGTTTCACTCTTCTGACAGCAAAAGTAGCTCTAGATAGTCTTGACATCAAGGTTACAATATGATTTGAGAACTTGAGGTTTGGTTGCAAAGTAACACTGAGAAACTTTAAGTTAGTACCTGATGATGTTTTTGTTTCAAAAAGAAGTTCTTGAGTTTTTTTGGTGTTTATCTTCATCTTGTTTGCATCAAACCACTGCTTAGCTTGAGTTAATGTAGTATTTCCCTTTTTCGAATTTAAAAATGAGGTATCATCGGCGAAGAGGATGACTCTCTGTCGGCTTTTACATTTGCAGGTAGGTCATTTATATATATGAGAAATAACAGTGATCCCAAGAGAACCTTGTGAGACCCCATGACTCATTTTCCTCCAGGAAAAAAGCTTGCCATTGAAGAGGATTTTTTTGTGTCCTTTTTTCCAAGTAGCTCTTCATAAGGGCTAGTGCTGACCCTCTAATCCCATAAAACTCTAGTTTATCAAGAAGTACTTTATGAGGAATTCTGTCAAATGCCTTTGATAAATCGAGATCACTATTGATCCCACTAGAATTAAATTACACAAAAAACAAAAATTGTAAGAGTTAATAAATGACAGTTAATGCTATTTAGAAACGTAATTCAAATATTTTGGTCAAATCTTCTTTACTAAAACCGCTTAAAATCCGAAAATTATAACAGAAAAGTTTTTTATGATTGTTAAAACAGTATCTATATAAATATAGACAATTAAATAAAAATAAATATACATACATATCTGAGAAAAAATTAGAACCTTGCACAACAACATTCGTTTAGTCCACCACTGACCCACTAATTTCCCTTGATGTAATTTCAATTTGTTTAAATCGTAAAACAAACCTGCGCACAACTCGTTTTTCCCATCGATATTTCGTGTCCGGTTATTCCCCTATATCCTTTATTAAACACTAACCCAGTGTAAAAGTGAATTTTAAATGATTCGATAAAAAGCGTAGGTGACCCTTGAGTGAAGCCAGATCATCGATCAGATTAATAATGTTGTTTTCGATGTCAATTCGTATTTCTTTTTTTTTTATCAATATCACATAAGTCCATTCGGTAGCAATACACGTGCACTTTAGAGTGGTTAACTTCTCCACTTACCCCTATCTCGTTTCAGCCGCCTATCCGGCATGCAAAGCCCAGTAGAACTCTCGCTAAGCTGATTTAAAACCATTCTCTTTGATTAAAGGATTCCACCAGCCACACACGCTATCTTCTGTCGCTGTTTTATTTATTACGAGATATGTTTGCCTTTGAAACTGAAACGTTTTCAGTTAAGGCTTTTAAAAGAAAATTTAGACATGATGCTCGACGAGTTAAATGGCAATTTGGTTAGCAAAAAAAATTGGTTAGTCGAGATGTAAAAATTTTTTTGCATTACTTTATAGTAATAAAGTTACATAATCAAAAACACAGTTTCATTGATTAAAATGACGTAAATTCATTAGAATGTGTCGTCGGGTATAATGACAGAAATCTCAGAGGAAGTAAATATCATTTATTAATTCCTTGACATAAAGCTAAAGAATAATAAAAACTAGAAATACAAAGAAGAGACAGACAAATCTAGCAATTCATTTTTGTGGAAAAAAGCTGACATTGATAAAACTGGCAGGAATGTTAGTAGAGCTATACAGTTAAAATTCTGATTAAAATCACAACCAAGTTGGTTAATTAAGTTGGTTCCGGAGAATGCGAAACTTGGGATTTCTGGGTAAACACTAGAATAAGTAAAAAAAGAAAAAACTATCACCGTTTGTAATTCAAGTTATCGGACTTTTCCACGCGGACGCATCTCAAAATTAAAATAATAATAAAATTTTCAAATGAGAAACCTAAAGTACGAACAGTTACCCATTTCCTTCACTTATCCTGACAGTAAAATAAAAAGATAAAGCCGCTCTTTCAAATTTTTATTACTTAAAACGTCATTACGCTCATAATGAGATTTCTTTTGACTCGAATGAATTTATCAAGTTAAACATTGAAACTTTTTAACACAATGAAATCAAATTATAGCCACCGATAATTGCGTTTTGTGTATTTTTTTTTCGTCTTTTCAGTCGTCTTTCTTTTTGAATAATATTAGAAGAAGGTTTACGACGCAATAAACTCGCAGTTTAAGACACGTCCTTATCATTTTGAAACTCACTTCACCGGGCTTTTTATCCGGTTTTTCTTTGTCAAGTAAAAGCTGCATTTCTTTGTGCTAAAATGTATGGTGCATGATTAAAAAGCCGAGCTTTCTTTATAACAGTTTTATTTTTCAACGAACACTTACAGAGAATACATAATTAACGATCAATTTCAGATAAAGCGAACAATGCACCTTTTATTTACTCACAACGTGATAACATCTGCACCAAACATTTTCAAAAAGAAAACCGCACCAACAACAATAAAACTTAAAGAAATACGCAAAATGAGGAAGTTGAAACATACGAATGCACAATGATTTTATAATGTGAATTATTAAAGAGTTTTAGTTTCTTTAACAACGTTATTAAGATCTAAATTTACAGTAAGTAGAGAATGTTGCAAAAACAAAACTTCCTAGTCGATCTTTCACTTTTACTGAAAATGTTTGTTCGAATGAAGCTAAACCCGCAAAAATTTGTAAAGAAGCTCTCACTGCAAACAGATTTTACTACCTGTTAACTCTAAATACCCTAATTAACGTATTTAATAAGCTAAAACAACGAGTTAATTTATGAATTGAAAATAACGGTGCAAATTTTGTTTATAACTTTCTATTTTCATTATTTTTCACTGTATTATTTAATATAATCACTATTGTTGTTCAAAATAGATTAATTGGTATTTCCTTGACAGGATTAAGACAGAAGATAGGTAGGTATGTCTTGGCAAATCGACATCTTTCAAAAAAAAATTTCTAGTAACTTCACTGCCAACTGTACAGCCTTGTTCAATTTTTATGTCAGTCGAGCACTTACATTTGCCTATTAGTTTCTAATAGGCTAGCAAGTCTTGAATGATCGTCTATGACATTAGAATGAAACAAAACTGTACATATCTTAACGACATTACACAACAAAATAAATTGGTTAAATAGAATTTTTAAATTTTGATTTCATGTAGACGACTTTCAATATTTTTTATAAATTCTGCATACAAGATGTCTTAAAATTAGAATACCAAATTGTTAATATGCTGTCAATTGAGATTCAAAAAACACCAAAAAACTGTTTAAAAAAAATTGTCTCTGTTTTGACAGTTGTAATAATAATGACATCTAAAATAATTAAAATCTTGATTAAAATAGCAAAAATTGTACAATTTAAAATATTATGTTGTCATATATTTTTTTTTTAATAAAATTAAGAACAAATAAACGCAATAAAATGTAAAATAACTGCTACAAATAAACTTTTAATTGTTAAAAATTTTTAGTTAAACAAAATGCAATTTTTTTTTAGCCAAAATGTATTTTAAATGTCAAAGTAGAAGCATATCAACAGTTTGACATGCTTGTTTTAAAGCACCCTGTAGATTTTCACCACAATAAGACAAGTAACCCAAAACAAAAAAAAAGTTGGGAAAAAGGTCAACAGGCAAGTAAGATGGAGATAGACAAAGAACCCAAAATCCAGTAACGGGCTATCCAATTCGAGCTTGATAAAGTAAAGTAAAAACACAAAATATTCGGAATGTAATGTAATTTTTATTTAATTTTAAAGATTGATCCTTGCCATTTTTAGTTAAACAAGATATCATTCAAATGTCCTCCACGGGACTTTTTACAGGCCTTGATCCATTTGAGGTAATTTTCTATGACTTTCCGGCACATTTCGAGCGGTACCTCGGCCATTACATTACGAATATTAGTTTTCAATTCGTCAAGAGTTTGAGGATTGTTTGCGTAAACACGATCTTTCGCGTAGCCCCACAAAAAGAAATCCAAAGGCGTCAAATCGGAGGATCTTGGAGGCCAATTGACATCAGCTAATCGCGAAATCACACGTCCAGAAAATTTCTCTTGCAAAAGAGCTCGATTTGCTTGTGTTACGTGACTGATTGCTCCATCCTGCTGGAACCACATATCGTCAAGATCATAATCTTCGATTTTCGTAAAAAAAATAATCGGTTAACATGCAGCCATAGTGCTCAGAATTGACGGTAACTGTTCAGCCTTGGTTGTTCTCAAAAAATACGGCCCAATCACATCACCAGACCACAATGCGCACCAAACAGTGACTTTTTCCGGGTGTAATGGATTCCCTACAATCAATTGTAGATTTTCTGAGGCCCAAATTCTACAGTTTTGCATATTAATGTATCCACCAAGCGAAAAATGAGCTTCATCACTGAAGAAAATTTTGTTCGAAAAATCAGCATCGACGGCCTGTCTTACCAACACCCAATTTGCGTATGTTCTTCGTTGTTCATGATCAGCAGGCTTTATTTAGCTCTTCTGTCAAAAGAACTTTATACGGATGAAGGTGCAAACCCAGATGCAAAATGCGCCATAAGATAGGCCTAAATGTCGAGCTCGACGAGGAATTGACAAATTTGGATCTTCTTCCACACTTTCAGCTACAGAAGCGATATTTTCAGCATTGCGAATGTTTTGATGATGCACAGGCCTTACAATATCAGTAACAGAACCAGTTTGTTTAAATTTATTCACTGTATTCAATATGGTTTGCTTTGTAGGACGATTATGACGACCATAATCTGCTCGTAAAGCGCAAAATGTGGATACGGCAGAACCACTATTTTTATAATAAGATTAAATGCTCTATATTCTTAAATGGCAGAATGTCAACTAAATAAATGACAGCGTACTTGACGTTTATCTTTGACAAATATCGGTATACAGATTTTTACTTTATCAACCTCGAAATGGATAGCCCTGTATTTCCATCCCGTTTCCACTCATAAATAAACTAATAAGCGTTAGAGAAAAACAGAAAAAAACAACAAAAGTTCTCTTATTTGTAAATAATAATGTAAAAAGTTAGTCCGCATGTCAAACCTATCTGCTGAGTTACATCCCTAAAATGTACTAAAAATTTTACTAATTGTCATAATTATGTCAAATTTGAAATTTATGACTTCCTTTGCTCTAGTGTCCTCATCGATCCAGTTAGAGATAATCTTATGTCAACACAAAATTTAGCATCAAATAGCATTTTGTGAGGAAACAAAAATGGTGGATGCGCCAGGAAAATAGTGCAATATATGTGCAAAATCGTTAGAATTCTTTATAATTCAAAGAGTTAGATTATTAATAAATAAATAGCTCAATAATCAAGCGGTAATAATTACTTTAATAACGTCGTTTTCGAGAATATCGCTCATTTTAATCGCTGTCAAATAATAACTAAGTAACTAAGTCGGTCAATGTTTCCGCTCGCTTATATAACCTCACGTTCTTTCAGAATGTGTCCGAAAATTTTTCGACTTCTCTCTTGCGAAGCAATGGTTTCGTAGAATTACTCGCTTCGGTGCTTCACTCAGCGCGATTTTCACAAACTATTTACTCAAAAGTCTCTTTATCTTAGTATTAGTTCAAATTCTTTGTAACGATAGTATTTCACGAATTATTACTACTGTGTTTAAGAATAATTCTCAAAATTTTTTTTATAATAAATGTGTGTATATTTTATTAGTTTCCTCACATTGTTGTTCGTGTTGTTTGCGGTAGGTGTTAATCCATCGACATAATGTAATTAATTAGTGAAATAATTTTCACAGCGAACATCGTTAATGAGAAGGCAAAGCAAGCATAAGAACTTTGGGTTTGGTGGTGTGCAACGCTCATTAGCGAATTGTAGGAATGAATTTGTAGTGGACTTGTACGCTATTCTTGAATTCAAAATGATTCGATACGAGAGCATTTCATCCGATACTGCCGTAATTGGATAAAATAATTGCGAGAGCGCGTATACGAACCGAGTGAACCGTGTATCAATTTAAAAAAATGGCGAACAGTCTAAATTAAATTCTTCCTCTCTATTTAAATAGGATATTATTTCAATTATCAGTTTCTCTGCTTTAAAACTAAAACACGTAGAATATCAGTTTTGGATCATGTAGCTCGTTTAAGGTAACCACAACGGAGACAACACAGTCCAAAACTGTGTTTATTGTACGTGGAAACAAGACACCAATTAAATTTGCTTGCATATGAACGACATGAAAAGATTCCACTCGAGGCCGTTGTTAATCGAATTAGTTCCAAGCACACGGGGAATTCAACCTTTTACATTTCAAAATATTTTCCAAACGAAATTTACACTTAAATGCTGAATTAACTTTATTTAGACAAGTCTAATTTGTATGAAACGGTCGATGGTTTTATTTTTGACTTTTACAAGCAAATTTACGCAATATGATTCTACCACAGTCAATTTTTTACTATTGGCTGCAATTTAAATTTCATTATTGATGCACAAAATAGCTCAATTTTCAGCCTGATTTCACCAATTTCCTCAACAACTATAGTTGATGCATCTCTGAAAGAAAATCTGACTAAAAACTATAGCAATAACCGTAGAGCAACGATTATCTCTTGTTAAAAGCTGTTAGACTTCTAATTTTTTTACTAGAACTGTTTCTCTAATAACACATTTGTCATCAAAGCATGTACGATTATTTAGTTATATTTTCTTCCTGAAATGTACCAACTATACATAAACAAAAATTATTTTAAAATTCACTCACACAACGTCAGCATTTACCCCCAGTAAATTGACAAAATCAATTTATTATTATTATTTCTACCATCCTTAATCAAATCTTCGTAAATTCTTTATCAAAAATGCCTATTTTTAAAATTAATTTTGAGAATATTTGGTGGAGAAATCCTAGCCTTTGATGAATGTCATTACAAAGATCAATTTTGATTGTTAAAAACACTACAAAACGAACAGAAAAGCAATTATGCAGGAAAGCTTATAATAGAGCAATTTAAGCCCACAACTTCCAAGTTCCAGCACTAACAAAACAAAGTTTTAAGTAAAACTTTTGAACTAACTGTTCTAATAAAAAATTTAATAACGTACTTGAAAAAGAATAAGTCAATTCATAAGCAACACGCGTCAAAATAATTAGTTTCTATCGTGGCTTGCTAGTAACATGTTGTATCAAGTTGTAGGTCGATGGTAATCCTGTTGGAACCAAAGTGAGTCTGGTCTCGATCGATCGGTAACGCTAATATATGAGCATTGAGCACGGGGCAGAACCGGCCATCATTTGCAGGCGCGCCCGCCACACCGAAGATTCATTGCTGCCACCCACTCGGTTACAGTACTACAACAACCCCTAACTAAACTTATAAAATCTAAATTGTATTGAACACTTTTTTTTTTCTCTCTTCTCTTCTACAATAGTTTCCAGAGGCGAGATAAATACAGTCTAAGCTGCACTTTGCCGTAATTTGCTCAGGTTCACGAAGCGTCTACAAGACGAAGAGAGGAGGCATCAAAGAGAGCTTTTGATAATCTGTCGCTCTTACGGCTCCACGATTGTAAAGAATACTTTTGATTAACACAACTGGGGCGCGCTTCCTTGTCTCCTTATCTCTGATTCAAATTATTCACATTTCATTTGCGGATTGTTCTGGTTCGTTTTCGAGACTTTGACGGCTTAGTGCACAAAAGGGCTTTGTGTTATGCTCGAAATCTCCTGACTAATTATTACAATAACAAAACGACACGACAGACATCCAAATAATGTTCAATATAATATACAGACAGAACTGAAAGAATATCATACTGCTATGAAAGGAAGTGTACGAACAAACTTTCTTCTACTAACACAATAGTTGTCTAAAAGAAACAAAAAAAAATTCTATTCACATTTTTTAGTTGACAAACGTAACAACCAAGAAACTGCAGAAGTAGACACGGCAGTGACTGGCTTCATCTACTCCAAGAAGATTATAAAAATTTGACAATTCAAGCTCTATTTGATGACAGATTATTAAATGTTAATAGAACGATAGTAATATATCAAAGAAAAACACGTTGTTAATGTCAGAACAAAAACAGATTTTTTATGCTTGCTACTGGTGGCAGAGAAGTCACTAGCTTCAGAAGAAGATTTATAAAAGTTCCAATTTAAATTTAATTAGGATTAAAATGTCATTAGAAATTAAAAATAATAAACGTTTTGGTGCAGTAGAAAGCAATCAATCTTGTCGGCTTATTGTTGTCAGAGCTTATGAAATCGGTTGAAGTAGTTTCATTTCTGTGAAAGTGGTAGTAGCAAAAAGTGTTTGTTGGTGGCGTGTAGAAATTAGATCGTACAACACCTGTAGGAAAAGATAAATGAATGCATCTGTCGGTGTATTTGGTCGATTTGTAATGTTATATAGTAGATGAAACGTTTTTGGTTCTAAAATTTCGTCTAAAACCCGTAGCAAGCACTAATTCCTCACGACTCCGGCAGCTGTCGCCGCACGTTGTATAACTTGAAAAGCTTAAACTATCAAGTTAAATAAAACTCCGTCGAAATGCATCACGTGATGAAATGTTGAAGCTTTTCTCTTTTGCGCAAATTGTAATTTCATTCACTACCCACCCACTTCTCCTCGTCGCTTCTCTCTGTTAATTCGTTATTAATATTCCACACTCTGCTTAACGGATTTCAGACTTTCAGATTATAATTAATTCTTGTTTTCAGCCTGCAGATGTAATTTTCCATGCCATTTGGGAGGACGAAGCGACGAGAGTTTGGCGCGGTGAGAAATAAGCGATCTCTCCGAAGAGATTTTCCACAATAAATTATTAAAAGCATACACAACTTTTCCAAAACGGTCTGATACGATTTTCGTAAAGAAAATGCTGAATGGCTTCAAGTCGAACAATCTCACTTAGAATCTTGCTTTAGATGGCAGGTTATCGTGCGGTTCAAGAGCAATTAGTAACCGCGCCTGTCACTGTCTACTGTCAGAACAGACAGCTTCTCAAAAACTTTACTGCAATCGTGAAATGGAAACGTTCTACTTTATGATTTTCCCGCTTCATTAACTCGCACTCGGGATCTATTTAACTTGCCGACTCCAAATCCTAAGCAAGAGCTTAATACGACACTTCTCTCTTCGACTTTGAGACCCCAATGATACACAAATAACACAAACGGAAAACAACAACGAAACGACAAATCATTAACTCACTTCCACAACCAATAATCAACTACAAACTTTTTAAGTTAAGCTACATTCTACTGACCACAATCTTCTCTCAGACATTCCTTTACAAATTATTAAAATTGAAACAATTGTTTTAGAAAAGACAGAATTAGAACATGATCCCAGTCTTCTAGTGTTTTAGATCTAGAAAGCTGTGACCAAATTAAAGAAAAAACTGAAAACATAAGCATGCATTAGTGAACAAAAGTATAGTAAATCAGAAAAATATGAATGATGGCATAAACCCAAAATGCATGCAATAGATTTTTGTACCTTGCCCACACATCTATCTCTTTCTCGAAAATAAAATATAGAAAAAAATGATAAGTTTATGCCAAGGCGATATATGTAAAAATTGAATAAAAGTATGAATGAGGTCCATTGGGATACTTAAATAGACACTACAGATAAATTAGGTAAATAAAAGCTACCCTACCTTTTTGCCATCTAGTTCGTGAGTGCCTTGGGCTAAAACCTTATCTACGCTAGCCGGGTCGGTGAAGGTGATAAATCCAAAGCCCCTATAAGACAACATAAGATAACATTACTAGAGTAGTAGAGTAACATAGAAAGAGAGATAAGAGATAGCTACGTGGGGCACTACGCGTCAAAGAGATCAACTACAGACTCTTGTCGTTGTGTGTGTGTTGATTTAAAACTTTTTTTTTTGGTAATTACAGCACGACACCAAGCCAGAAACGTACCTGGGGGTGAACAATCTGGTGACGCTGTCGACGCCGAAGACGGCAGACCCGTCGCAATTTGTGCTGAAAGAGAATCACTCACTTCAAACCCCCTCTTATCAGTATCGTGCAGTTCTACCTCTATAGAAGCCACTAGTCTAAGATCGCGGCGTTGCGGAACTAAGCGGATAGGATATGCGGAAAGGGCTGGACGGATAAACTTGTTTTTTACTATTACATCTGCAATAATTTCACTAATTATCGCGTTTCAATTTGCCAATATATGCAGTTTGGTTTACAATTAATTATTGGAGAACTTTGCAGGATTTCAGACCTTCTAATAACACTCGCAAAACATCTCCAAACTTCACGACCCCAAATCGATATTTGTAATTAATATTCAAATTAATATAAGTTGCAGTCAAGACACCACAATTATTAAGATAACTACATTCCCTAAAATAATTTTGTTTACCTAATTTGAATCAGTCTTGCCAACTGTTTAGAACCGAGCAGCAACACAATAAAGTTTTATTTCAGTCAAATATAATGTTTGGACTGCAAAACGCATATAAAGATAAAATTCAGTATCATTTGACAGTGTTATAAATCCGGATTAGGAGATAGAGACACTCTAATCTCCCACAATGGTCAAATTCAGAGACAAATAGTCATTTTTGCTTCACTGAGCCGAACTCGACATTTGTATTTATGACATCTGGTGTGGAAAGCAAACACATTTAACATCCCTGCTGTTGACGCTGATCCTTAAACTTGTACATTGTCCTGCAAGTGTCCTGTTACATTGCTGATATCTGCACTCTTTCGTCCTAAATCTACACGCTATATTTTAGACACCCAAGCACGGAAAACAAACCTTTTTTTGTTTTTTTTTGTCAAACCCAGAAAATATTAAAATCAAAAAAATTTGACTTACTGCCTGTTTTCCGTAAAGCACAATTCCTGACTATTCTTGAAGACCAAGTGGCTCATTAAATTCACAATACAGCAATTTCAATATTGAAAAAAAAGGAAAAAACACTCAGAACAGCTTCACGTCACACAATAAAAAAATGACGTTTGACTCAAAGAAAAAATCAAAAAGTGAACAGCGCCACCTTTGCAACAAAAAATTTCTTTTTAAATAAGGTGACTACAGGGAAAAACAAAAAATTCTCGAAGTTGGCCAACGAATTCCATTAAAAAATGATAATTTTTTACTTTATGAACTCCTTAGCATATCTACTAGATGCGATTTTACTCACTGGTCCCGAATTAATATGTCTTTTCTTCTGCAAATGCTTCATAATAGCAAAAAATAAATAAATTTTAACAGAACCGCCATCGTTTTTTTTGGTGTGTTGTTGTAAGAAGCGTAAAAATCAAGAAATAGACAGAGCATATGTGTATCATTCTGAACAGCCAATCACGTTGCGTTACTCAGCACGTGACCACATGAAAATTGCGCCAGAATTTGTCTTTTTTACTTCTAACTCTTGTTGAGAAAGAACGTGTTTTTTCCTGGTAAAAAACGAGTGTTTTAGCTTCAAATCCGGTCAGGTCAGGTCAAGTCAGTGTGTATAAAAAAACGCTTAAAGACAGTTTTCTTTTTAAATAACAACTCTACGTCAATTTACAAAAAAATTGTCTTTTATTCTTGCGCAGGGGCCATGCTAATCTAGTATAGACATTTAGCTTCAAATCCGGTCAGGTCAAGTCTGTGAGTATGAAAAAACACTTAAAAAATAGTTTTCTTTATAAATGACAACTTTAGGTCATATTACAAGAAATTTGTCTTTTATTCTTGTACAAGATCTATGCTAATTTCTTTGTAATAATAAATCTAGCTTCAAATCCGGTCAGGTCAGATCAGGTCAAAACATAAGTATAAAAAAAAAACAAATAAAAAAAGTTTTCTTTTACAATAAATGCCAACTCTAGATCAAATTACAGAAAATTTGTCTTTATTCTTGCGCAAGCTTCAAATCTAGTCAGGTCAGGTCAGGTCAAGTCAGTGGGTATGAAAAACCAAAGGTGTTTAAAAAAATTGTAAAAAAATTAAAAATCGAGAAGTGCGTAAAGTAATAATTACGAAAAAAATTCTGTTTTAAAAAAATGTTTTGATAGTTTAATAAAAGTTGTCCTTTGTTGGTGAGAGTCCTTGTGAAAAGCAAAATAGCTCCTCAGTGTTTTAATGGTGTCCTGATTCATCAATCACGTTCCTTGATGCAACAATCGAAATTGAGGAGTGAAAAGGCCACATATCGAGCCCAGCCATGGTTCCAATTTTAACCTCGGCTTATTGTTGATGCTCTCGTGGAACAAAACACGTGCGAAACTTGGTATAGAAGAGGCGCAAAGTTAGATTGAGACACAATTTACTCGAAACAGTAATTAATCTTCATATGAACAATTTGTGAAATTCATACAAAATCGAACATTATAATTATTTTGGTATGCCACAAGAGAGATATGCTATTGTGGTGTGTTATATTGAATACAAGAGAACAATAGCGGATGATTAAAACTGATACTAAAGTTAATTATAGTTGGAAAAGGCCCTTAATATCATGGCATAATGCTTGCAATAATGAAGCAGACGGGTAGGTTAAAAATTAACTACTCACGACTCTTAAGAAAATCCGATTATTTTAAGTAAAGTTTTGAGTGCTCGGAAGGCATCAACTATCACAATAATTAATGTAAATATCACCGGTTAAAGTTGACAAGGTAATTAATAGCCCAATTTAATGACGTTCATTAAACCCGTTTTCATCACAAAATATCAACGTTACTTCCTAATTACCACATTTGACGCATTAGTCATACAACCTTTCCCTATAACCTAATGAGATTATAAAATCTACCACCAGAACAAACTAATTTTAGTGACTTTTTGCTACTTAGGTTAGTATGTATATGCAAATTGTCCTCCAAGAACACTAAATAGAGCCGTTTTAACTGTGACGAAACTAATAACAGCCCTTAGGTCGCCACTCTTGATCTATGGTCTATAATTACGGGTTTATGTTCCGGGACAGTAAGATTTACTAAGGTGTGGCCGCCTAAAGCTGCTACAAAAGTCATTATTTGTTTTCGAAAAATGACACTTTTTAAATGTAAATACGCTTTATGGAAGCTAATAAACTGGGTGATGAAGTGAGTTCATAAGAAGCGACGGCGTTAAGTAGGTGAAACATGAAAATATTACAGTTTGAAAAGCTTAGAGCAATTTATCAATTTCGAGTAAATTCTGCCCTTGAAGAAACGTAATACTCATATCTTTACAAGACTGGCTTGTGTATTATAATGCTAAAGCAAGACTGGTCCTTAATTTATTTCAGTGATATTTTTAGGATTAAAAATAGAATTTTGTGAAGTAAAAACTATTGTGAAAGGGTAAAATACCTCATAAATGGTACTAAAAATTATAATTTAACTGTTTCTACGTTGCCACCACTAAAAATGATGTTACAAGCGATTAAAATAACAAACAAAAAGAGAAAGACAGTTCGAGAAAATAGCTTCAGAAAATACTAGAAAAATATATCGCGCACCGAGACAAAAAATTCCAAAAATCATTAATAGACTCGCATATAATATATACCGATCTAGAAAAATAAGTCATCGCTTTTAATTCAATGTAGAAAGATCACAAACCATCCAGCACATTCTAGCAAAAACGTTCGATTATAACGGGCTATCCAATTCAAGATTTATAAAGTAAACTTAAAAAAAAAAACACAAAATATTCGGAATGTAATGTAATTTTTATTTCATTTTAAAGATTGATCCTTGCCATTTTTAGTTAAACAAGATATCATTCAAATGTCCTCCAGGGAACTTCTTACAGGCCTTGATCCTTTTGAGGTAATTTTCAATAACTTTCCGGCACATTTCGGGCGGTATCTCAGCCATTACATTACGAATATTAGTTTTCAATTCGTCAAGAGTTTGAGGATTGTTTGCGTAAACACGATCTTTCGTGTAGCCCCACAAAAAGAAATCCAAAGGCGTCAAATCGGAGGATCTTGGAGGCCAATTGACATCAGCCAATCGCGAAATCACACGTCCAGGCAATTTCTCTTGCAAAAGAGCTCGATTTGCTTGTGTTACGTGACTGGTTGCTCCATCCTGCTGGAACCACATATGGATCCAAGTCAAGATCATAATCTTCGATTTTCGTAAAAATAGTCGGCTAGCATGCGGCCATAGTGCTCAGAATTGACGGTAACGGTTCGTCCTTGGTTGTTCTCTAAAAAATACGGCCCAATCACACTACCAGACCACAATGCGCACCAAACAGTGACATTTTCCGGGTGTAATGGCTCCTCTACAATCAATTGTGGATTTTCTGAGACCCAAATTCTACAGTTTTGCTTATTAACTTATCCACCAAGCGAAAAATGAGCTGCATCACTGAAGAAAATCTTGTTCGAAAAATCAGCATCGACGGCCTGTTTTTCCAACACCCAATTTGAGTATGTTCTTTGTTGTCCATGATCAGCAGGCTTTAGCTCTTGTGTCAAATGGACTTTATACGGATGAAGATGCAAATCCAGATGCAAAATGCGCCATAAGATAAGCCTAAATATTAAGCTCGACGAGGAATTGACAAATTTGGATCTTCTTTCACACTTCCAGCTACAGGAGCGATATTTTCGGCATTGCAAATATTTCGATGATGCACACGCCTTACAACATCAGTAACAGATCCAGTTTGTTCAAATTTATTCACTGTATTCAATATGGTTTGCTTTGTAGGACGAATATGACGACCATAATCTGCTCGTAAAGCGCGAAATGTGGAAACGGCAGAATCACTATTTTTATAATAAGATTTAATAATTTTAACGCGTTGGTCGATTGTTAAATGCTCCATATTCTTAAATGGCAGAATGTCAACTAAATAAATGACAGCGTACTTGACGTTTATCTTTGACAGATGTCGGTATACAGATTTTTACTTTATCAACCTCAAAATAGATAGCCCTTATGAGGCTATTAAAGAGAAAGACTGACCGGAAGTTAGTGAGTCAGATAGTGAAATCGAGACAAGCGAATAAATTGAGCGATATTAGCAAAGTTTAGAAACAAAAAAAAAATAAAAAAAGCAACAACGATTAAAAAACTTGCTAATTGCTAGATTAAGAGACAAAATGAAGGCAGCAAATAGCAGGCAAAATAGCTTAACAAATTTTTTTTCCAAAATGTCAATCGCTCCAGAAGTCAAAATAAAAACCACAAATGCACCGATTCGAAAAAAAGCTTTGAACTACAAAGCTGTTGAAGTAACAAAAAGACTCTTCCAAGATAACAATAGCTCAATTCAAATGACGATTGCCAAAAGAACGCAAATTAACAAGAGCAAAAAAATGCACCCAAAAATTTTACCTGTAGAGCCCTCACCATCAAAAAGTCTTCAAAAAGTCTCAGGAATAATTTTTTTTTATTATTTTAATTTAAACAATAAATTTTTATTGAAGCCAATACTGTTCATGTAAGAATGTAGCCATTTTGTTAAAGAGATCTCTTAAAAAATCTCAATAAAGATTTCTCTTTTGCTAAAGAGAAAACAAATTTACATAATAATTCTAAAAAACAAGAAAATCTAATAAAGTAATAATCAAAACAGGAATGTATTGCACCTCCTTGCAGTGCAAAGCGATGACTAAGTCTTCTCGATGGGTCCATAAACCTGCTATTCTGGTATTTTCTCAAACTATTTACTCTAAACTTTCTTTCTCTTTCTGTTATTTCGGAATGTTTGTAAGAATTCCTTAATTTTTTGAATAGAAATCATAAGAGTGAATATGTTTAGTGTGAATCATTAACAGGATGCCAACAATTAGGTAGTTTACCCAAGTTAAGTAGCTATACTTCACAGAAATGAACAAAAATTCCTCCTATATTGCCCCTTAAAGTTTATTCATTACGAATTAATCGCCGCCACCGGAACTTGGCTTCAGCTTGAACATCTGATTTAGTTTTCCTTAAAATAGACTCCGGACTTCACGATTCGTTTAATTTGAGGCGAGCGATTAAATTCCTGTCGGGATAAATTCATATAAGATCGTTTTAGGTCCAGCCGGTTATTGTTTAACGACTCCACTTCGATCAAGTAATAAAATCGCGGTACATCTAAGACAACATATAGAAATACAAGATTTAAACTAAGTTTAAAGTTTAGTGCTCATTAAAATTTTACAACATATTTTGCGACCTCACCGGAATAACCTTACCGTTTTAATCGCGGTATTAAACTGTTAAGCGTAATGCTTCTGCTTTTCAGAGATAATTTTTACGTTCTAATCTCAGCGGGAAGGACGTTTGATCCTAGAACGGCTAATTACAAAATAACTTTTGCTAAATTTAAGACCTTTATTTCTCATTTTGGAGAGAAACTCTAAATCAGGATTATAACTAAAGTACATTCTGTCAATGTACGTAACACATGCACCGCCCCCTACATAGAACTTTGCGTTCTACTCCTGACTTTATCATTGTGTGGTACAGTTAGAAACTCCACGCCCCATCAATTTTCAAATTGTGAATCAGTCGTTCATTAAAAACAGGAAAAAAGCAGATTACGCCCTTGATAATGTCGGAAATGCAAATAAAATTAGGAAGCAGATATGCAGGAATGGAATAGGGGCTCCGTTTCTTGATTGGACTGAAAACCACGCTAAAAATATTGAGTGACAGTGAACTGCGCTCAACTGAAGTTAGTCATTTTAATCTCGTTCAGTTTACTGCACTTTGTTGCACAAATAAGCACAAAATTGCATTTCAATTCAAATACAAAAAACGACTGTGCCAACAGTATCCCACAATTAAAAAAAATAGAAATAACACGACATTTTACCCGCCAGTTTTTAAATTGTGCAGTACCTCAATAGAAGTGTCATTAATTTGTCCTGCAGAAGGAGAAGAACGGATTAAAAAGAGGCACTCGGCATTGAGACATCGCGGCGTACACTATTTGCTTGGATTTTATTTATTGTATATATAATTAATTTAAAAATAAATATAAAAATTAATTCTTTAGGTGAGCGCTTCGTTGACACGCTCCTGAAGGCAATCCACTCTACCTCATGGTTTTTACTTCGTATAAATAAGGTATATGGTCTGAGAAAATTCTCTATTGGAATATTCTGTAGATAACGAGGCCACGTGATTGGGTCTAAATAGGATTTTGGTCATAGTAGAAGTGTAAAGCCCGTGAGACTTTTCGGTGTGAAAAGATAGAAAAGAAGGAAGTGATGCGAAGTGGAAGAATATCCTGAATGGTGATGTCCACCGTATGTGTTATCTGAGTTCGAATTCGTGGTAATAAAATTAAATGAGTTTGGCTTGAAGCGGTCATGATTCACGTCGATCGACCGATGTCCGATTATCGTAATTAATAGGAAATGCACCAATTTCACCGCTCTGGAACGAGTAAACCAATATTGGCTGCGATGATAATCTTGTGCGAATCCTGCATTGCCCATCACATAACCAGATTCATATCAATACGTTAATAATACATAACTGGAAGCGTATCCATTGAGATTACTGACCGACAATTGCGCAGGATGATCGTAATACAACATCCTAAATTTCATCATAATCAGAAGATATTCCTGAGACTAGGATTTATAATACGGAACACTGCCAAAATATTGATCGCAGCATGCTTTTATTTACACCCAGTGGGTCTTATCATGTTTAAAGCGCATTATTAGTGACATATGTTGAGTTTAGTGCCTGTCGTAGATCTTGATGTTCGATTAAATTTAATGTGGCAGTGAAGTAAAACGGTTTCATAGTAGCGTAATGAGAGTGACAGCGAACATCTATTGAGATTGGCACTCACGGACTTATGATGGCTCTAAATCCGGCATATTCGGGCGCCTGATAACATAATTACATCAGCTTCCCTATGAATTGACGGTAATGTCATTAGAACCAATAGGCAAATGGTGGATGGAGGATGAGAGAAGCACCAAGAAGAAGCTGAGACCACACGGAGCGCGACGATGCGTTACACCGTTATACCATTCCCATTGTTACGCTTATATGGAGAACCCCAATTTAACGGCCACTCTGTGATTTTACACCCGTGCCCTAAAGGGCCCTCCATGACGATTTGCATTCCAATCAGATCTCGGCGCTAAACAATTAGCACATCCACAATCTTTACCAATATTATACCTTTCACATCAGAACAAATTTATTGTTGCCACTTCCATTTCAAATCTGAAGATCAAACGCTTTTCGAGTTAAATAACGTTACAATTTTGATATTTGCAGTCAAAGCGATTGGTGGTAAAACAAACAAATATTTTTAAAATTTATTAATTAATAAAACTATTTCTTCTAAATGTTATTTGAAGTACAGTGTTACTTCTTAGGTTTTAACCACTGTTTTTTTGTTAATTTATTAAAGAATTTTTGATATTTTGGAACATAACCTGAACTGAGAACTCAATTTTCTCTAATTGAAACACACAGCAGAGCATAAAATCCGTTTGCAAGTACTCCAAACAGCTCACTGAATAACATAAAAACAGTTTTGCTTTTATTTTACCACCAATCGGTTGACACTTGCACCCAACCTTTTTTTAAAACTGTCATAAATTGAATATATACAAATTTCAATTTTAGATAAAAAAGATCTAAAAAAGTGTCCTTTCCTCTCAAATAATATGTTTTATTTTGAATAATCTTGTTATTTTCTAGGAAAATAGTCAAGTTGGGTAAATAAAAACAAAACTGCTTGAAGATGGTCAGATCAAGTCAAGTCAGGTCAGATCAGGTCAGACCGGGTCAGGTCAGGTCGGGTCAGGTCAGGTCAGGTCAGGTTAGGTTAGGTCAGGTCAGGTCAGGTTAGGTTAGGTTAGGTCAGGTCAGGTCAGGTCAGGTCAGGTCAGGTCAGGTCAGGTCAAGTCTCCAGAAGAATAAGCAAATTAAGTAAATTAAAAAAAGAACCTGAAGATAGTCAGGTCAGGTCAGGTCAAGTCAGGTCTCCAAAAGAATAGACAAATTAGACAAATAGACAATAGGTAAATTAAAACATTTTATTTGAAAAAAAGCCTTTTTAAATTTCTTTTATTTTAACATCAATGATCTCTCAGTAATGATAGTGGCTTAGCGCCATCTGATGACAAAAGACAAATTTTCGTTGATCCTCTTCTCCTAAATTAACCCTAATTATTGTTATAGCACTTATTATTTGATTTTCGCAAAGAGGAGTGAAATTCTGAAAAAACAGTGAAAGATTTGAAATGATACCAACTTTTATTTGGAGTAGCTGTTTTCATTTAGCTGTTGGCAATTGTGTATTGTTCGCAGAAGCATTGTTTTGTTTTTATTGGTACCAAATAGATTTGAAATTAGGTATAATCTAAATTGCGGTATGACGGTTAAAGTGCAAAAGTGGCGTGATCAACCAGAGGCGTCGAAATACTTTGCAGCCGCTGAGTCAATTAAATTTCACACGGAAACGCCACAACTAACGTTTCATTACGTTCAAATAAACGATGCTTCAGCATAACATTTTCAGTTATAAAACGGTTTAATCCATTCTCACATGGAGTAACGATTTTAATAATGTCTCAAGGGCAGATAATAAAAAGGATAAAGTCGACACTTTAAATCGTGAAAGACGGCAAGTTGGTTTCATTATCAGGCTCATAGATTCAGTTGTCAACGTTGTTTGCAGTTCTATTAAACTGTACAGGTATAATGCAACAACCGTTTGTCTGGAAACATTATATCTCCTTATAAATCCGGGATATGTGCATATTCGTCCTTTGGGTGCAATTTGAAATGAATTTCAGGGAATATGATGCTCGGTTTTTTTCATAAATGTCAAATCTCAAATGTCACAACTGGAATGGAAACGCAGCTCCCAACGTAATTACCATTCATTAAGTCGAATTAAAAACTGCGGCCCTCCACTGACATTTATAATTGCAACATAAGTAGATCCCAGGAAATAAAACACGGAGAAATAATTACCTGTCATGCTTTTGCTAAACGGGAACTAAAAACGTCATGTACTCGTTCTAATTCTTATTCATTACACAATGATTGATAGTTTTTAAAAATTAAAATAGATGTATATCTAAATAAGTCACAAAAATAGATTTCAGAGAGGAAATTAGAAACCGCCTTGATCTCAATTAACCCTTCAAAATAACCATCAAATGTGCAGTGAAAAGGAAATAAAAGGGGCTGCATTTCACCCATGCAAATAGTGATAATCGGCCAGGTAGCAGACATAGCTGTCGGGGACAAGCAATTAAAACTAATTACTTTATGGAGCCGTGATTGCTTGAATTAAGCCGTAAGTCTGGCGGAAATCGAACTGCAGATTGCGTGAGCAAAAAACTACGAAAGCGCATAACGAGCGAAAATTTTTAGCGAGTAAACCCCACACAAATAAATAATTCATTCTTCCGGGGTTGAAACAATGCCGAAATATTTTTTTAAAAACATCGAGAAATCACTATTTGCCTCTGCATTCTTAGCTTTAACAAGCCATCAGCGTTCCAGAGAGGCATTTCATTCAGTAAGCAGTGAAATGTACCGAAACAAGAGAGATCTGTCTTGATCGTCACTTATGCTTCGTCAACGTTCTACCAGCCATCTTGGATCTTGATGCATCAACAGACTTGACGTTTGCTTGTTTGCGAATTTATGTTTTGATAAGACAAAGCATCAAAAAGCCGTCACTAATTGAATCGCGAAATTCCCTAATGGAAATCGAACTACTTAATGAGTTTATAATTGAAAGAAAGTGAAAATTAATTTCATTGCCGGCTTGCTCATCGACGTTTTTTACCACATCTGCTCGATGATAATAATTAGCTAAATTTTCACAGAAACATTAAAGTCCTCGCTGCTGCTTCAAATCCCAAAACTGTTAATTGGAATGCTGTTTAGCATATAAATTGCAATATACAAGTTTTACACTGCTACAGAAAAAATAATACACGGAATTCAATTTTTGGGATTTAATCAGAAGGCAAATTGTTATAAAGACAATTTTAAATTTGATTGAGCAGATGAGGCAAAATTGTTTAGCCTTAGGGTCATATTTATAACATTTAAAACACTTACTGCCTACTTCTTTGTTACTACACATTTTATTGTGTTTATTGCCTATTATTGGCTTTACAGTCCTACGTATTTAAAAGTTTAGATACCATTTTTATGCAATTTCTTTAATTTAACAACAAAAAATAATTCTTCTCCAATCTTCTTCTAGCACAAGTAACTACTTTCATTTATTTTTTCCCTTCTCCATTGTCGTTTAGAACTTTTATCCTTCCATACTCGCACATTCTTAACTCTACACACTCTGACAAACAACACTATATCGTCTCCCTTTCTTCTCTACATAATCTTCACATTCTTTCCCAATCCTCTCTCCAAAACTCATTTTCTCTTTCTTCATTAACACATCTATATCTTGCAACCATTTTTTTATTTTTACTTTTCATTTTATCTAGATATTTTGGCAGTTTGGTGGTAACAATCAGGTCATGTTTTAAATTGTACCTTGATTCTTTTATACTCGCAATTCTTTCCTGTTTATCGATGTCAGCATCTCTTTGTTTTAGTTCTTCTTCCATTGTTCTTCCTCGTTCTCCCATTTTTTCAATTTCTGCACACGCATACTCTATTTTCTCAAAGTGTTCATCTCGTTCTATCCACCTAACATTACCATTTGCTCTTTTAATTTTAGCCCAGCACTGATATAGTATTCTGCATTCTTGTCGCATTCTTAGATTTTCCTTGAATCTCACCGCTCAATGTTTCCACTCTCAACTTTTCTCTCTTACTTTCTTCTCTTACTATGTACCCTGACGTTTGTTTATTTAACCCTAATACTCATTTTATATATTTTTCTTGCACACGCTCAATTGCTTCATATTCTTTCCATCCTCATACATACATTACAATACTTTTCACTAAACTGTCAAACATTATTATTCTTCGTTTAAAATTTTCACCAAATTTACGTTCTCCCAAACTACAGACACCTCCAATTACTTTGTTTCCTTTTTTGACTACTTCATGTATTTGTTCTTTGTCTGTCATGCTTCTGTTTAATAAATATCCCAAATATTTCAACTCTTTCACTTGTTCTATTTTTTTTTTCCATTTCTATTCTCCTTCTTTTTCGATTCTTACTTTCTTTCCAAGCACCATCGTGTCTGTTTTATATACATTAACTTGGAGTTTTTTGTTTCTTACATATCTTTCCTTAACTTTTATCATGTCTTTCATTTCACTCTTGCTCTTTGCTACAATTACTAAATCATCTGCAAACGCAAAAGACCACACTTTCTCTCTGCCTACAACTATTCCTCCTACTAGCGCTCTACTTCTACTTCATCCACATCTCTCATATATGAATAGTGCAGTTCTTAATGGACAGCCTCATCTGACTCTTTTATTTATCCAAAAACTTTCACTTACTTCTTCGCATAGTTTTACTTGGTTAATAGTTTCCTCGTAAATTTCTTTCATCTTGCTTACCAACCACTTACACACCCCTTTCTCTCTAAAATATTGCCATAATTTTTCCCTATTCACACTGTCAAAAGCTTTTTTTGAAATCCATGAAGAATGCATACAATCATCCTCCCGCCTTGTCTATTTCTTTCTTCGCCAGATGTCTCAAAATGCGTACATTGTCCACGGCTCTCCTTCCTTTTCTGAACGCTGCCTGTCCGTCTGTTAACATACTTTTTCGTCCATTTCCTTTCTCAATCTTTCCTCTAGAACCTTTGCTTATATTTTGTAGGTCGTATTAAGTAAGGATATATGGATATATACCACGGTAGTTTTCAGTCAGGTCTTTATCCCCTTTTTTATGTATTTTACAATTAACCCTTTTCTCCACTTCATAGGAAAGCCTTCTTCCCTATGAACATCCCATCCACACTGCATTTAGCACTTCACATACCCTTTCCCTTAGCTTTTTGTACCAAACAACAGCGCTTTACTTAAAATTCCTTCTTCTCCGGGTGCTTTCTTTCTCTTTAACTTAAACACTTGTTTCTCAATTTCATCTTTAGAAAGATTGTGTAATTTCACTTGAAGTTCCTCATGTCTTGACAAGATACTTTTATTGTTACTTCCACCTAAAACCTCCATAAAGTGTTCCATCCTATTATCCATACTTATACTCTCACTTATTTTGTCTTTTCTTTTTCACTCTTCGATTATAAATTTCCATACTTCTGCTTCTGTTTTTATTTCTTTTATTTTCCTTTCTTCTCTTTGTTGTATTTTTCTCTCTTCACACTTTGCTCTGTACTTTTTTCTTGTTTCTAGATACTTTGCTTTTGTGGCTTTTCCTTTTTTCCATTTTTTAAGTTTACTGCACGCTTCTTTCTTCAGTTTTCCGCATTCCTTATTCCACCATTTATTTCTTCTTGTTTTTAGATATATTTTTTCTTTGGCCGTTGCTGCTTTCATTTTACTTACTAGGTCTTTATACATATTATCAATATCTAAACCTCGGAAATTTTCTTTATTTATTTGTTGTCTGTATTTTTCAACTGTATCTTCGTTTCATTTTGTCCTTACTTGAAATTTATTTTTCCCTTTTTTTATCGCTTTCTCAGCTGCTTCTTTTGATCCGTGTCCTAATCTGCCACAGTTGAAACAATTTTTTTTTAAGTTGACAAACTCAAATAAAAACGTGTTGTTATCGTGTAATAATTTTTGTAGTGTGGTTATTGAATCGTGTATGAATCGGTTTAGTGAGCTTGTAAGCTGTAATGATCACATTTAGCGAATGGTTGAACCTGGTTGTTAGTTTGTTTATTGACTCAGACATTGAAAAACACTCCCTGAAGAAATTTCTCGAGTTGTTTGATGTAATATTTTATGGACGTCAAGAGAGAAAATATCAAATTATTCTGCAACTCACGCATTAAATCACAGACAAAATATCAGAAAGCTGTCAACAGAAATATGGAAAACATCATCGAATATTAGAGTGATGAAAAAACTGGTGCATCGGCCAAAAGCATTGTGTCTTTGATTAAATTTTTCATGTATGAACAGTATGCTATAAATTCATGTAATGTGTGTACGTAAACAGTTTAATCTAAGTGGAATAAGACTTTCTTTCTGAACGCGTTACAAAAGATCTTACAAGACAGACGAGTTTCAACAAAAGCTCGCCCTGTAAGACATATTTCTCATCAAGGATACGTTGACAAATGCAGGAGCTCGTCTTGGTAATCAGGACGAAGACGCAATAAACGTGGGCGCAACACTTCATTCCGTGTTCAACTCGCAAAGAATTTATACGTATACATTTGTAAGACACTTAGACGAAACGGGCGTGCTCTAATGATGCCCTGAATGTCGGCAGTATTTTCTTCTGTGCGTTCCTAATGAAAGGACACGGGAGTCTTTTCACTATACAGGTACTTTCATTTAAATAATAGCAAGGATTTTTTACTTTCAGCCACTGCGTTAAGCCACTCTCATAAAACTCATAAGCATATGTAATTGCCTTTCATCAACTTAGCGTGTGAGGGCTCGCGTGATGATTAACCTCCACACAACATGGGTTCAAATTAACAAAACGTGTCAAAGTAATAGCCAGTTAATGATCATCTTCTCAGATAACGAAGCTACTGATAGAGATACTTAAACAAGTTTTACAAGACAGAAAAATACACGCGATTCTGATAAATCAGCTATTACTTTCTGTCGATTTTATTTTTCCCCAATGTCTCGATAAACATCGTGAGGTTAAACAATTTTATACAAAGAAGACTCCCTTAGAAACACTCATCTCGAAGTAAAAGCCTCTAAGGAATTGACAGCTTCAAATAGGGTAAGGAAATTTGACCAACAAATATCGCAATAACAGAAATAAAAAAACAAAAATAGAGACGCCTCAAGCACATTGTTTTTCAATTTTTGGACTCTAGAAAGCCATGATACAGGCACTAGTGATTTTCTAGTTGCATCTATTTTATTTGGAACCATCGTACTAGTTATGACAGAATTTCATTTCTCTTTAGAAATAAGCTAAATTTGAAGAATCTTTAAATATTTATATTGTGAATAGTCAATATTACCTTTGCAAAAATTTCTATTGGTCTTTATGATCTGATAGAATTTTAAATAAAATGTTTTTATTTGTAATTTTGTGTGCTAAAAATGTAAAACAACCAGAAATTTGGGTAGAAAACAGTCGTGTAAAAACCAGCATGGTTAGAATAAGTAAGTTAGCAAACATTGCACACACACACAATCGTATAAGCTTTGATACATCAATAAAATATGGCGCAATAAATTCCCACTTAGCACTCCTTTGACGCTACAAATTGAACGCAAATAGGATTTAACACATTTCATATCGCTCTCAGCGACCGACCATGCCGCCATTCGATTCCGTAAGTGTATTGAGCATTTTTCATTGTCTCGTCTCTCTGTGTATATATCAAAGAGGCATACTATTTTTGCTTGTCCAACGTCAGTGAACTGCATGATGTCACATTTGTTACGTCTGGTGATCGCCAGCCTATACTGATCAATATCGAAAAGCCTGCCACTCATCCAGGACTCTATCATTACATGGTCTTCCTACGAACAGGACCTATCCTGACGAAATTGCCCGCCCGAGGAAAGATAACATCACACCGTAATCGACCCAATAACTAAGCACAGTCAACGAAGACGACGCCTCAAATGAATTTCAACCCATTTACACTCAGGACGGAAAAAATCGGTAATCGAAAAAGCCTCCAATACCACAAAAAAATATTTCAACTAATCAACAAATGAAAATTGGAAATGAAACACCCACCAACACCAAACTTCTTTACTTGATACGACGCACGTTCTGACAACAATGTTGTCATCCTCAGGTAGGAATTAAAACTTAGTTCAAGTAAAACTCGTATCAAGTAAAGAAGTTTGGTGTTAGTGGGTGTTTCATTTCCAATTTTCATTTAAACACACCAAGAAGATCCAACAAGAAGATTAATCAACAAGTAGCTATTTTTGTAACAAGTACGTAAAATAACTATTTAGGTATTAGTTACAAACAACATTTTTTGTTTAAGCGCCCAAAAAGAAATTCGTATGAGTAGTGTAAATAGAAAGAAAAGGATTATGAAGCATTCATTCATGGAAGGAAAGAAACAACATTGTAATTGGAGACGAAGATGCGTTGTTAAATTATTTATATGAAAGGAAAGTGTCGCTTTATTAATAACCTTTATAAATTATTTTCATATTTTTCTATTACAGTCGCAAGAAGTAAACACTCTGGTCAAAATGTTCGATGATAAAAGCTGTTTTGTCTGTCAAAGAAAATATTGAAATAAACAAGTTCGCCAGAGTCGTAGCTTTTTTGAAAAGAAATTCAGTAGGCTACGAGCCCACAAAGTCAAAAGTTTTGTTGCTCTTCTCATTGGCGTGTGTGGTGCTTGTAGGTGCGATGAGCTACATTCACTAAAAATACAAGATATTGTGCAAAAAGAAGCAGGATGTCTTCTTATAACAATCCTCGATACAAAGACCAACATTAAGAGAGTCTTTCTAGTTGTAGCTGAAGGCGAAGTTGTTAATCCTCTGAAAGTATACCAGATATATATTCGACTACGGCCAGCAAAAATTAAGCACGATTACTTTTTTATTTCTTAGCGTAATGGAAAATTTACGGTACAACGTGTAGAAATCTATTCTTTTGAGAAAATGCCCATTATTGTCGCTGAATTTCTGAAACTACCAAACTCGACAGAATATACAGGACATTGCTTTCGAAGAAGTTCTGCGACTCTGGCGGCAGTTGGAGGACAGTTTTTCACAAAATCATTGTCTTTTTATTCTAAATAATTACTAACGCCAGGTCATCATCAACAGCAGAGTCATATAGAGAAGAATCAATTTAGAAAAAGAAAAAGATGTGCAGAAAGTTAATAGGAGAGAAGGAAACCAATAAATCATTATCGAGCAACAAAATATCTTTTACTACCGATGTTGCAATGTTAAAAGAAATTAACACGACATCCTCAAGCTCGGGTATTTCATTTGAAGGTAACTGCTTTGAAGGTGCGCAAAGTTGCTCATTTCATTTTCATTTTGCGGAATAAATACCTATTAAACATTATAACTGATTTTTTTGTTATTAATATACATATCTTGCAAACTTAATCTTGCTGTAACTATTGAAACTACGAATGGCCTTGAGAACCGGTTTAATAATGGATTACACCAGCAGAACGGGTTTGTTAAGCAGCCCGCTACTGCCGAAGTCTGCTCATAATACAATAAATTCCTAAATTCTAATTAAATTTGTTTAAAATGCCTTTTATTTGTGTTTTCGTTTTTTAGTTTGTTTACGTGGCATTCAGTTGAAAGATAAAGAATAATAACGTATGTGAAATTTCTGGGGTCGCTGAGCGGAATCGTCATTCCCGTTTGAATTGAGAAGCGGAGCTTAATAAACAATGGGGGCGCCGTGGAGGAGGCAAATGAGCTTTGAGAAGCTGGATTTTGGGGGGTGTTCCGCTCGTAATCTAGTGTGTTGATAGCTGTTATCTGAAGAATATGAGGCAGTGTAATAGGATACACATAGATAAGCTGTGGCAACATTTACACTTAGGCAAAGAACTATGTTGTTTACGTTCTAATTTCGTGTGTTTTCACTTTTCTGTTTGTTTAAGTTGTTTCGTTCGAGTCGATTCAGCTTTATTTGCCATTTTGTCGAGATTCAATTTTATCAGCCACTTTAAAACTCTTACGTCGAACAAAAGCTGGCAAAACTGTCGACTATCCGATGAATAGTATTCAGTGTCAGGGTGTTTTTCGTGCGAAGGATAAATTTAACGTATAAATAACAATTTATTTGGACAAGTTAGAATTGGTTGGTATTGTCTTGAAACATGAATGTTAATATATAGACTATAAATTTTACCTTTTAACCTCGTTTCTATTAAAGTCCTTCTCTTCAAAGATTTAGGGTTAGATGAGCACGCATCTTCCGGAAGCTACCCTAAGTGAGTTTTTGCCCCTGCAACTAAGCTACACTACATCATCCCATACCCGCAGCTCGCGGTTATTTATTGTGAACAAACACGCAAAATGCCCTCATGTTACACAACCAAGTCACGTGGACACTGTTTAGATACCTCACAAATTACTGATCATTCCGCACCGGATGATTTACACCCCGCACCCCTACAGAATAAGCACCCAAATCGATTGCACTACTTGAAACTTATAATTGCATTTAAGCTTCTCAAGTTAAACCGAATTTTGTTAGAAAACTACTCCATAATGCCACCACGTCTGCTTGCCAAATTGGTGAGTTTAGAACAACACTAACTGTGCCACTGCTCGAAATTCTACACCATTTACAAGAAAATTATACAGTGGCACAAGATTGCTGCGCTTGCAGGATTACCGGAGTTTTTGCCAACAACATATTCGTTTGAAATAATCACCACTTTTTCTTTTAACACTTAAAATAATCACTGCAGAAAGAAAGAAAAATCGAAAGAAGAGTTATTTATTAGTTGTAAAAATGTCAGTCATGTTATAAAATTCTAGCATAAAGAGGTAAACTTGGTTTATGACAGTACTTAGTTAGTTTATTAAAGCTTAACAGTTATTAAGCAAAAATCCACTGACTCGATAATGAAACAGGTAGTACATTTATATTCCATAAAACGTCATAATGTTTGTTTTTCTATTAAAATCTTTATTAAATTTTGATAATTCTACATAGATTAGCACGAACTAAACTACTACTTTAGGTATAATATTTCTGTTTATTTCTTTGTTATGACTTAACTTCATATGAAATTCCATTTGTTTTACAATAAACTACAAATAGAGTCATAACAACAATTTTATATCATAACGTTAAATATTAAATTATTGTTATGTTAATATTTATTTTAGAGTGTCGCAACCACTAATTTAAACAAAGTTTAGAGCCAAATTTCTGATTCTAACACCTATCCTAGACACTCATAATTAAACTGTCTTTCGGGTTTGAACTTAACGGTCTGTGCTAGAGTCTCCGTATTTTATTTATTGCAACAAACGTGTAAATTTAACTGAAAAAATTGGATTTATAACAAATAATTTATGTCTGTTATATACACAAATAATACATATAACTAAAAATAACTCGATATTCAGGTCGTTGTCTCCGCCGACTTATATAACGTTACGTCCTTCCAGAATGTGCACTGAGGTTTCGCAAGCTTTCTCCACTCGTGTGAGGCAATAACAGCATTTGATTTCGATCAGTGCATGGTCGTGCCTAGTTCTGGTATTTTCCCAAACTATTTACTTAAAACTCTCTCTTATTGTTATTTCGAATCAATAACCTGCGTTGAATTATCTACTGTCATGTCTTTATAGGTGTGGATTAAAATATGTTGGATCAAAATCGATTTTCGTCTTCGAAATTCCGGACTTCCCATCAGTTTTATTAACACTTGAGTCGAGCGAAATGAAACAGTATGGTTTAAATGCGCAACACGGAGATTTTCCCACTTGGGAAGAAGTCATTCAAGCGTTTCAAAAAGAGCCTCTCATACATGATTTTAATCATCCGGCGACATATCTACACAGGTGATTTGAGAGGTCGTGTAGGCGACAGCTGTAATTTCCTATACTTTTTTCATCCTTAGAATGTAGGAAGTAGAGGTTTTACGTGAATGCCTTCGCTTGCCCTCAGGAGGATACTCCCGTTTTTCATAATTTTATCCTCTCCTTTTCATAAACTAGGAGAACGCATATTTTACACAAATAACTTGACCCATTAATCTAAAGTATTATTTCTTGAAAGTTAGATGTATTATTTATGTCGTATTTTAGAAAATTATAATTTCAATTGGAATATGTCAAGAAGGAGTTGCATTATGCCGCATTTCCTGAATTATTAGCACACTCGATAAGGAAGAAACCTTTTCCAGGAAGTTCAATCAGGTTTCTGTTGTTGTAAAATCGCAAGAAAACAGAAATTATTGCCAATTTGAATTAAGTGTGCGACACTAGCGGAAAAACACTGAACTAATTGTATGACAACTACTTGTGTTAATATTTGAGATTTTTGAGATATGCAAGAGTATCGATTGCGATCCGAGCTTAGAGTTTATGACCTTCATGGTTGGTTTCCAAAACCGTGATGAAATTATGCCTGAAACTTTATAGTGAATCTGATCCTGTGAGTAATGTCGACCTTGCACCTCTTTGATATATCCTGTTTGAACCGGAAATAGCTGGTTCGGTAGGATTTCTCTTTTTTATGGCAACTTAAAGAATTTACGGTTGAGGGTCCTCGGCCAATAAAGTATTTTTCCCTTTTTCCTTTTCTAGTCTAAAGCATCTTTTAGTGTCAGCGGTAGTTTCGGTACTAACTTAGTACGGATGGAATAATATTTTATGTTTTGTGATTTTGTGGTTTCGTCCTGATACGTGAGAAAAAAGAGCATTTCATTAGATGAAAAGTAGTTCATAACAGAATAAAAAATGCGAACACGATTGAAAAGCGATACGGGAGCAATCGATGCCTGAAAACAAACAGAATAATCCGAAGTAGAAACTTTGGAAACTCGTTTTATATGAAAACTCCTTTCATAGCAGCGTCCGTGAAAATTCCCGACGCACCGAATATGCAAAAAAGATTTTTTGCCGGGATTAGACGGGAGGGAAGGGAATCGAAACCGCGTAATATTGCTCAAGCAAGCCGAAGGAAATTAAACTGAAATTGTAATATCGCAAAATCGTAGGAAGGAAATATGCATTAAGCTGATCAATACATCAGAGATATTAATGTGCTGCGCCTTCCAGCCTGATCCACTCACATCGCGAACCAATCACTCGATGGATCGACTCAACCCTAAAAAATGCACAAAACTACACGGAAAAAATACGTTTTTTAGTCCGACAGGTTTCAAAGAAACAAAAAATAAAAAGAGAGAAACTTTCGCACGTTCATTCATAGAAGCTGAGGAGTTAAAGCGACATCAAAGCGACTTCAAAAGCAATTTTTCCCTTCAGGTAAACAATTATTTTAAATACGTAGACAGCCCTATAATGCGGTCTCAATTTATTCCTTCCTTATTGAATTCAAAGGCGGAAAAACATTCCACAATTTGCTCAAACGACAATATAAGCCACTCTAAATACAAACAAAAAAAACTCTGTTATTTACATTTAGAATTCTCACTGTCTAACACATTTTTAACAACAGATTGAAGCAGAATAATCAAATCTGACAACGGTCCTATCCCCTCCTTCTCCCTCCACAAAATAGGCGAAGTAACTACTATATAAAGCCCAGCGTTGTCTAACTTAAGTCGATCTTATCTTCACCATCTCGTATATTTAATTAAGTGCTTTTAAAAAGCTTTAATCTATATCTATAAAGCTTCCTCGATATTTATTTGACAAAAACGTTGATAAAAATTATCTGTAAAGCTCACCAAGTTGTCTCATCTGTTTGATTTCGAAATAATCAAATCTGACGACAGTCCAATCCCCACTTTCTTCCTCCATAAAGTAGGCGGAGTAACAACTATATAAGGCACTGCGCTATCTACCTTTAACTTAAGTTACTTAAGTCAGTTTTATCCTCAGTTTCACCTAAAAGTTCTTTTAAAGAGCTCTAATCTAAAGCTTTAAAGCTTTCTCGACATTAGCTTGATATAAACGTTAATAGAAAATACCTTTAAAGCTCAACAAGTTGTTTCATCTGTTTGATTTCGAAGTTATAAACAATTAAATAGATTGAAACAGAATAATAAAATCTGAAAACACTCCTATCCCCACCCTCTCTCTCCACAAAGTGAGCGGAGTAACTACTATATAAAATACAGCGTTGTCTAACTTAAGTCAGTTTTATCCTCACCATTTAGTATATTTGATTAAAAATCAATCATAACGAAGTGTTTTTGAAGAGCTTTAATCTAAATCTATAAAGCTCCCTCGATATTTATTTGATATAAACCTTGATAAGGTGAGCAAGTTGTTTCATCTGTTTTATTTCAAAATTATGGCGTAAATGCTGTCTTAAACCGTGTAGATAATCTGTTTTTATCAAACATATTAAAAAAGAACAATAAAATCTAACAACGGTCCTATCCCCACCTTCTCCCTCCACAAAATAGGCGGAGTAACTACTATATAAGACGCAACGTTGTCTAACTTAAGTCAGTCTTATCCTCACCATCTCTTATATTTAATTAAAAATCAATCATCGCGAAGTGCTTTTAAAGAGCTTTAACTAAATCTATAAAGCTTCCTCGATATTAATTTGATATAAACGTTGATAGAAAACATCTTTAAAGCTCGGCAAGTTGTTTCATCTGTTTGCTTTCGAAATAATGGCGTAAATACTGCATCAAACCGTGTTGAATCCCAACAATAATCAGGCGTTGGTACCCCTCGAGGCTCAGCGTGTAAAATATTGCCTTCTGGTGGCAAGAAACTCTGACCGTTTTCCGAATTCGTCGTAAAAATCAAAAACCGTACAATTCCACGACTAGAATCCTAATCATCTGATCCCCACCTCTTAACAAGCTCAACTCACAATCTGTCCAACCACGCTGCATTTTCCTGCATTGTCGTTTTTATTCACATTCAATTTGCACCGAAGCGAGCTTTTTATCTCCCAGCTTGCTTCTAAATTGTGCGAGAAGAATAATGCAACGCAATTTATAACATGTCGCGAATTTTCCACCCGATTTTAATAAAAACGAACACCTCAAAAACTTTGCTTTAATCACAAAAGACAAAATCTGAGTTTATTTATAGTAAAATTCCTGCTAAAGCTTTGGTATAATGGACAGTAATGGTTTTTTAAGGGAGTCTTATTACGAGGAATTGTAATTAGTTTCTTGGGTGGCAATACTAAAGCAAATATTTGTACATGTAAATCTGTTTGTTCGCCGTTAATAGTATAAGAATTATTCAAATATAATTAGGAGAAGCGTTGGTTGGTTAGTATATAGTGCTACTAAAAAATTTAACGTAATTTAATTTCTCCTTTATTCATGATTTTCTAGCAAAAAACCCTCGATGACGTGATATCATTTCACTCTAATTAATGGTGAAACTAAATAGGTGATCAATTTTTAAAATTTAATCATGGTAAAAATTACGCGTAGGACATGCCATTGAATAAATTAACAACGACTCGATCGTCATGCAAGTAATGTAAACTAATGTTAATGTAGATTATTCGATAACGTCATATATGCTTTTGTAACATTCATTTGCTTCATAACATGTAACTTTGTATTAAATCATTTAATATGTAATTGATAAGCTTTTGAAAAAGTGCCGACAACCTGGAACCAATCTCGTAATGGACCAGACGGCTACATCTCATTTTTTATTTCCATAAACTGCAGGAGAGGTCTTAAATTCTCCTGTAATTTTTCATTATCGCCAAATTAATTTGTCACGGTAATATACCCGTTAAAAGCTGGTCAAAAGTTAAATAAATTACAAGTCATGAACACTTGCTACCGAAATGTGTGCCCTATAAAACTGATTCGATTTTTATGGACGAAATAAATTACACACAGAAGGATGGATAAACCACAAAAAATTATAAACAAGGTAAAATTGGCGATTCGACAAAAATATAAAAGAGCAACGAGTTTTGTGGTGGACACCATAACGGCCTAAATATCAGCTTTTACGGCAACACTGAAAAGTTTATTTCTTTATCAAATAGAAAATCTGATTTTTACGGGTCTGACAACTAGACCTACATATTGAGAAATCAGAATTCTTTTGATTCAAAGTAATATTATCAGAGTTGTTTTTCCTAGTGAATTGTTTTATAATTTCTAAATGTAATATAGAAAACAATCAGTAATACAATATTTACGCTAAAATGCGGTAAATCCTATTTTACAGTGCATCACAAGTCTGTAAGAAACGTACCTTGTTAGTTGGAGCACTGTAAAGTAACCTATGCTTGACATTTATATAAAATTTTCTGGCCGAAATGCTGCTGTATGAATATTTTATTTTTTTATATTAAAATTTAAGACTATCAATAATTTTTTGTTGTTGATGTATGAACAACTGGCACGTCCGTTTTACAACTGAGAAAGTCCAAAAAAATTTATTATTAAAATATTTGAAATCCAATAAAAACTTAAAATTAATTTATCTGTTTCCAATATTGCTGTTTCATTGTTCAGTTTCAATCTTAAAGACTGTTACAAATTAAATAATCTATATCGCGTCCCGTTTTTGCGAAATAAATTAAATCCTTTTCAAACATTTCCAAACTTAGCTCATTAAAAATAAGTCCTGATCCTTGTATTGCTATTTGAATATGTAGTAAAGGTCTAAGAGTAAAATGCGACCAGCTGGACCCAATCAATCGAGCCAGTCCCGTAACAACTTGACTATTCAAGAATCGAATTCAGGTATATTGGATATTCGCGTAACGTCTAAACGTCCAGAGACTCCATGTTGGAGTGACTCGATTTACAAAATTGAGAACATTCTTAGGAAAATATGCGACGTTTCAGTGCCAACATGAAAAATAAGAACGCTTAGCATAGATAGGATTCAATAGTTCTTCCATTAAACGAGTTTCAGGGAAAAAGTGCAATTGTCACAAGGGACACCACAGACCGGAAGCGGTAACACACGAAATATTATCGTTTTAATCCGCTGGAGGATATGTAACAATCCGTTGACTCCTTTGAGGCAACACGATCAAAGACGAAGGGATCCTGCTCAATCGGATCCGAATCGATAGACTTGAACACAAGGAAATATCCTCACCTGTGAGGAAGTTTAGCAAATGATTTAATTATCGAGGCCAAGAGATACTACGGCACAGTAATCAATACAAAAGAGGTTATCTGGTTAATTACAATAAATATCGTCAACTAGTTTTTAAGTTTTTTACACTAATTTAACTAAATAAGTAGCTTAAAGAAAACCTTCAATTATTTATTTTAAAACTATTAAAGACTAGTTAAATTGCAACTAGAAACTAGTCTCACTACACTAGAGTTACTTTGATAAGTCTAGTTTTAACTAAAAGCTCCACTAGTTAAAATATGTATAAAAACTAGAATGCTTGAAGCATTTAGTTATGTCAAATCTTATCATATTCTAGTAAGTATAATTTTCTAGTTAAAACTGTAATTACTGCAGTAAAAAAATACAATAACTAGATATTGAAAGCAGAAATATAAAGATTGTAGTTTTTATAAGTCTTTTAGTTGAAATATCTCTGGTGAAACTAGTTTAAGACAGTTCTAACAAGTAACTAGCAAGTAATTAGCTATTTTAACTCTATTATATCCTAGTTACACCACAACTAAATAAAAAAAGCTTATTACCTAGTTAATAAACCTAAAATAAGTCGTGGAATAACAATACAACATCTAGTTTTTTAATGTAACAAAGAAATACTTAAAATAACTAGAAATGTAGTTTTTTTCTCTTCTTCTTCTCTTGCAGTTCTGTTCTCTTAATCTAGTTAATGTATATAATCTTTTTAAACTTATTACTAGTTATAATTAGGACTCTTATGTCATATATTCAAACGTTTTTTTCGTCGAACCAGTTATTATCTAAGTATTTTCTTATTTCTAAAATTGAAATTAGACGATTGAAGCGTAAGAATTTGTAATTTTAGTCAGAGTGACCAAACCTAAAGCGACATAGAATAATTTCAAGTAGAGATAATACCCATATTATCTTCATTTTCATAGAAAATTAAAAGAATTTTAGGCTGTAATTAGTTGTTGCAATCGATAAGTATTAAAATTTGTGACACTACCGAAAGTATCTCAACTTGAAATTCCTCGATTAGAAAGTTTGAATTTGTAATTTTAGTCACAATGGTCAATTGGAGATGAATGTGTTAATTTCAAGTGGAGATAATACCGGTAGCTTCATTTAAAAGAATTTTGGGCTGTGTTTCGTTGTTGCTACTGTTAAATTTGCGAAATTAGTTTATTAGGGAGTAACTATTTAAACAAAACAAGTTTGAATGAGTAGAGGTAGGTGTGGTCAGTAGTACCAATTTCGTAATAAATAAATTTAGTGTGAGAATGGTTATCTTTTGCGTTTGGTTGTTGCGTTGTTAGGGTGTGCCTTCAGAGAAATCGGATTTATGTTGTCAAGACGATAGGTCGGCGCATTGATTGATTGATTACCTCGCGGATGAATTATGCCATAGTGGATTGGATTAGCCCTAATGGTCTGGAGGAATGTCCGTGCCAGCACCTCGAGACCTCTTCGGGATTATCACCTGCACTTCCAATTTATCATGTGGTCACCGCACTTAATCTTAGCTAATTTTCTCCCCCCGTTTGGGTGAATTTCACTGATTGACTGATCGTTTCGGGCAAGCTCCGTGCTTTTTACGCGTCTCGTTTAAAAACCAATACTGATTGATGGAACAACTTTTCGAGGATTTTCGTATTTTTTGTGGGAGAGTAGCAACTATATTACTGATTGATTTGTTTTTCCGCATTTGATGAGACTGTTACATATTTCATGATGTTGAGCGTTAAAATGAAATTAACACTTCGGGAAAAAACAAACAAAAAATTTCAGGCGCCTGGAAAAACGGGGGAAAAAATTTAATAAACAAACTTGTGATAAATTATTCGAGAGCAGATGACTTTTCATTTTCTCAATTATAATTATTGATTGATATTGCATTGCTGGTTTTAATACAATTACTTTATCCAGTTTGCATCAAAACCCTCGAGTAATTGCATTTGTTTGATATGCTTATACACCTGTAATTTAATATGTCGATTATGCCTTACAATAATTTTACCTGACGGCTTGTTTTGTTTATTTCTATAGAATACAATATACAAACCTGTCATTGGTATAACAACTTGTAACATGTCTAATATTCGAGTAAAAAACCTATCAAATTTTGACTTTGACAAATCCTGATCTTATTTGGATCGAATTTTAGGTGAACATAGAGTAGATTTTGGCGTCTTTGGCTTGTCGATCCGGAACGACAAACGGGGAAAAAACAAAGAAAAACCCTACAATATCTCCCAATACTTCTTCCCTATCCGATAACTCGACGTTTGTTTAAAATCAATTTGGAATGAAACTTTTCGACGAAGTAGCGAATTCTATTAAGGGAACAAAGATAATTTCATAAAACCCCTACTCTATTTGTTCACTTTTATGGTTTATTTTTATTTCATCTTTCATTATACAGTTTTTTGTGTGCGTTCCGGGGAAAATTTATACTCTTGATGCCTGTGAAAAGACTCAATAAACGCGACGACTTGTTAAGAAAACACGAACGCTTTCCCAGATCGATGCTGTATTCATTTTACATTTTGCAAATGTTTTTCAAAACGAAACACCTCTCAACAATAAAAATATTTTTTTCTAACTTCTTAGCTAAGCTCATCCTAAAGTTCATAACTAGTCTTTATATAAATCTAAAATAGAACATAAAGGAGAGAACAAGTATAGAGAATTAGCTAGAGAAAAGAGCTTACATCTTTAATTTTTAACTGTCTACTACGTATTACAACATTTTAACTAGAATTCAGTAAGGTTTAATACTATTAATAACTAGTTAACGTACATTTAATTGTACGTTTTTTAAAAAAAACTACATTCTTAGTTATTTTGTTTTTTCCAGTTTTTTTTTAAAGAATTTCTTAGTCGAGTTAAAAAACTTGACTTTGTGCTGTTATTCGACAACTTATCTTTGATTTATTAACTAAAATAAAATGCCTATTATTATAAAAATAACCTTTTGTGTATTTGGTTATGATGTAACTAGAACTAATAGATTTTAAATAACTAATTACTTGCTGTTACATGTTTGAACTGTTTTAAACTAGTTTCATTAGAAACATTTTAACTGAAAGACTTAAAAAACTAGAATCTTATTATGTCTACTTCAAATATCTAGTTAATGTATTTTTTTTACTTCCTGAGTAATTAGAGTCTAAACTAGAAACTTACATTTACTTTACTAGAATATGATAAGGTTTAAAACAACTCTAGTAGCTGGTATATAACTAGGTGCTACAAGTATTGTAATTTTTAAATAAATTTTAACTAGTAAAGCTCTTAGTCAAATTTAACGCGAAACAAAACTATCAAATTTTTTTTAGGTACATTCTGTTTAAATCAATATTCGAATATAGTATATTAAGTATGGAGAACGGTAAGGAATGCTTACCGTTCGAAGACAATTGTTTGGAGGAGGAGCGAAGCGACGACTCCAATTATTGTCTGAGACGGTAATCTTTAACGTTCGACATGCTTATAACGTTTCTTGCGCGATTGGAGTTTTTAGAAAAATAATAATAATAATTTATATCAATACATTTGTGATAATCGGGAAGATTGAAACTGAAAACTTTGGGTGGCTGTTCCATGGTTGCTATGGTTTTGTTCCAAACAAGTAAAATTGTCTTTTTGATACAATCATTCCTACATAGTTCTGTTTTGTGGTTCCGTTTTCGAAGCAAATATGAGCGATAGTGATGATCTACCGGATGATTTAGAAGACGCTTGGCAAGAAGGATGTTTGGCAATAATTCCAGAAAAATCTAAAGCCCGATATGAACAGACATACAAGTTGTTTATGGAATGGCGTGAAGCAAAGAAGATTTCTGTAAATAAAAAGAGCTTGTTAGCGTATTTTGTGGTGAGAAGTGGACACTTGAAGACCCCAGGCAGTTTATGGGCGGAGTATTCTATGCAGAAGAGTACAATTTTTCTCCATGATGCTATCGACATTTCTAAGTTTGCTACGTTAATTGCTTATCTTAAGAGAAAAAATATTGGATATCGGCCTAAGAAGGCTAAAATTTTTACCAAAGAAGACATGGAAAAACTCTTGAGTGAAGCACCAGACGAACAATTTTTAATTCAAAAGGTATGTTGTAGATGATAAGGTGGTACATCTGAGTTCTAAGGAAACAATATATTTGCAGTGGTAGCAATGATGTTGGGAGTATCGGGCGCTTGTAGACGAGAGAAATTGTACAATATTAAAATGAGTGACATAGAAGAACATGAAGAAATGTTTATAGTAAATATTCTAAATACAAAAACGAATATTCAGCGAACGTTCACAGTTATTAATAAAGAAAATGAAGCAGTTCATTATTTGAAAATACTTCGAAAATACATAAGAATTCGACCAAGCAACCCAATGTCAGATCATTTATTTCTGAACTATCGAAATGGCAAATGCACTAGGCAAGTCACAGGAAAAGGCACAATTGGAGGCTGGCCGTCAAAAATTGCAAAGTATTTAAAGTTGCAAGCTCCTGAAGGTTTTACTGGACACTCGTTTCGACGCACATTGGCTACACTTTTGGCGAATAACGGAGTTGATGTGTTGGGACTAAAAAGACATGGTGGGTGGCGTTCATCAACGGTGGCCGAGAGTTACGTGGAAGATTCCCTCCAAAACAAAATTGAATTTGCTCATAAAATTTTACATAGCGATGTTGGCGGACTATTACAACAACCTGGGACTTCTACGTCGGAAAGTTTGTCTATTAACATGAGAAGCTCAAATGCGAGTGGTATTACTACTATTAATTATAATAATTGTACATTTAATTTTAATAAATAAATCGCAAAATTGTTTTTTTAGATTTAATTGCTTACCGTTCACTGAACGGTAAGTGAATTACTTACCGTTTTGTTACACGTAGCAACCAGTAACAGACACCTACCGTCGTGGAAACAGGCACAGTAAACTGATAAAAACAACCAATCGCGCAAAAATATATTTTTTTCTGGCGTTTGATTGCCATTTTGTGACAAATCTTCCCTTATAACATGAGTGTTCACGTTTTGTTGTCTTTCTGGAAAACTTCCGGATCATTTGGTTCGTGTTCATGTTGTTCTCGTCTTCTATAATTGTAGAGAGTTGTGGGAAATGGCATTCGATTAGGATTTCAGCAATGAAAAGAAGAAGAAACGAACGGGAAGAGCTGCAAAGTGCAAAGTCTATTGACCTAAATGGTGGGAACGCGTCATGACGAAGTGAGGTGGTCTCCAGAGGATAGTTTAAAATAATGAATCTCGTACCTAGTACACAAACACATGATATTTCTCTCTACATGGATGGAAACAATCGAGAAATAAACGCCTCACTGATACATACGAAAAGCAAATGCGGTCATGAATTTCATAAATCTCTGTATTTTAAACCTGAGTCACGCTATCAACTTAGCGAAATTTCCATACCGCATGCCATGAACTCCCGTCAATTTTATTTATTGGAATTTTTATTACTAAGTCCGACAATAAAAGCTCGCAGTTAAAAATGTGCATAAAACTTATGATTCGGTATGCGCTTTAACGGCGACTTGATCTAGAACAGGTGATTAGTTTTACTAGGGGAAAATGCTTTAATAGGGTGCGGCACCGTCTTCTTACATCCGAGAAGATAAAAAGCAATAAACAGACGGATTAAAACGGACATTTTCTATTAAAAATTTAAAATAGGAGTATACTGGGAAATGCATACATAATACAAGTGCTTTTATACATAGCAGCGAAAAACACAACACCAAAACTCTTAGATTTCATAACTGTCTCAATTTCTGACAGGACACAATACCCTTCTTTACTCTATCTGGCAAAAACGCAAGTGATGTACAGTTTTTTTTCCAAATCCACACATGTATACGTAGGTAATTTGTACTTAATCAGAAAGAATACATTAAAATGTCATTAGTGTGGAGTTTTACGAGTTGAGATTGTGGATTCGTGATACAAGAAGGCGGTTTTTATTCCAACCGGAAACTGTTTGCCGACTTCCGTTGTTTTCTTATTGCAGCTTACTTCATAACTCACAGTCAACTTTCTTATTGATTAATAACGACATATTTACATCGCTGAAATGTTCCATCATTTTATATTAAACTGGATTTCAGTTTCTGGAGAAACACGATTTATCAACGAAGGGAAGAACCGTTTCCTTTTCGATTTGTTTGGATACGAAAACCTCTCCCATCTAAATAACCGAACTAAATCGAATTTAGAGCGTTTTAATTAGCAAACGGAAATTTCAAGCCAATACTAAATAGATAACAAATTAATTTTTACACTCCCGGTTGGTAATCTTTCACAAATTATATTATTCGTGGTTAGAGAAAAGTGAGGAGGGTTGATACCTATTCAAATTTCCCGCAAAGATGTGACAAAATCAGCTAAAGTTGACAGCAACACTAGTTTATTTAACGCTGAAAATGCCGCAGAAGATATCTACAACCAGATTTAATAAAAAAAGCTGTAGCATGTAAGAAGTTAAAAACAACTGCTAAAACATATAATTTAAACAAGATGGCACTCCAAAAATATGTGTTAAAGGTCAAAGAGAAAGAGAATGAGACAAAAATTTCATCAAATTTTAAATATTCTCCAACGTTTAACGAAAATGAAAAAAAACAGATTAGGAAAAACGCTCCAATAATGAATTATGGCTTAAGATCAAGTCAGGTTAGGTCAAATCAGGTTAGGTCAAGTCAAGTTAAGTCAGGTTAAGTCAGGTCAACCAACCGAGTCAGACTGTCACATTGCAAGTTATAGCTAGACTTGTTGGAAATAAAGAACAGCCACCAGAAGCATCAGCAACCAACAAAAGTCGTGTAGACCAAAACTTCAGAAATTTCTGAAATTTTCCGTCGACAAACGAATAACACAACCTTTCCCCAAAAATACACAAACACATAAGACTCCACCACCTAAAGTACCACCACGAAAAAAGTAGACCCATAGAAGAAAGCCTGTCAAGACAAAAATACTCACAGAGAAACCAAACCCGAAAAAATTAAAAAAAAAACTTCATGCAGAAAGAAATAAAACGTACAAAGAATTAACCTAAAATAAACCAAGGCAAAAAAAATAAATTTAAATATAATGCTGCATCTTCTTCAGATAATATTTCAATCATTTCCTCTGAAGAAATAACTGACATTGAAGATCAGGTAAAAAACGAAAAAAAAAGAAGAAGAAGAACGTGATTAGTGTAGAACGGGTTGCGTCTAGATCTACAAAAGTACTCAAGGCACACCAAACATAACCGAATTTAAAGAAAACTTCATCCAAAGAAAATCGAAACGTAGAAAGAATTTTCCTAAAGTAAACTAAATAAAAAAAAAAGAAATTTAAATACGGTTATGCATCTTCTTCGAATAATATTCCAGTCGCTTCTTCTGAAGAAATAATCGACAATAAAGATCAGATAGAAAACGAAAAACACAAAGCAAATTTCTGCCAAGACGTGACTCCATCTAGGTCTACAGCACTGTCAAAACAAAAGTATCCACAGACACATCAAACATGACAGAAATTAAAGAAAACTCCATGCATAGAGAAATAAAGCTTAGTAAGAATTTACCTGAAATAGACCAAGACAAAAGGCAGAAATTTAAATATAATTCTGCATCTTCTTCGAATAGTGTTCCAGTCACTTCTTCTGAAGAAATAGCCAACAATGAAGATCCGATAGAAAATGTGAAAGAGGAGAAAGAGGTAGGGTGTGATTAGTGTAGACAATTATACTGATTCCGTCTAGATCTGGCAAAAACTGGCAACCACTATGTAGGACTAGTTCTCCAAGTAGATAAATAAGCAGACAAATGTCAGGTTAGATTCACGAGATGTAAGAGGTTATCGTTTCAATTTATCTAGTAAATTTTTAATGCACCTTGAGTGTTAAATTATCAACCCTCCTTACTCTCCCTAAGTTAGCCACTAGTTGTCTAAATTCGTTACACTTTGGATCTTTGAAAACATCAGCTTTGAGTGTGGAAAAAAATTTTCTTTGCTTTTATATATAATTGATAAATACGCCTTTTTCATCTACGTGTTCTAATGTAATAAATTCAGCAAATAGACATTTTAGCAGTGAAAACAATTGCATTTGAAAATTTTAAAATGCCTGAAATTATAGTGTGGTAAAAGCGCATTTGGTTGTTTGCAAAATGCTCATAAAAGCAATTTAAACTTATTAACTCTGAAATAGGTATGTAATAATAAAAGTTTGCAAAATGTTCAATTTAAGCAAAATAATATAAAATTCTGTGGTAAATCTAATAGAGTTGAACGTTATACAGATATTTCATTATTCGGAATTCTCTTGCAAATTGTCTAGTGAAGTTCAAGACAATTGAAACTTTCAGAATAAAACGTTGAATTTTTCCTAATCGCCTCATACGGAGTTTAACGTTTGCCATTTATTTTTTGTGTTCATTTGACTAAAAACAAGAACTGTAAGAAAAACAAAATGTTGTGAACAATTCTCTTGGGGTTGAAAACCACATGCACGCATGTCGAGTTCATTGTTGAAATTACAGGGTTTCACCAATCTGTCTCTTTAAATTTATAGTCGTGCAGTAATTTCGCTGATTTATATCCTGCTTAAAGTAACAACACACTGCACTGATTTAATTTAATGACTGCAAAATTTTTCTAAGAAAAAACATGCCACGTAGAAAACACAATAAAAACTTTTGAGTGTTGAGCATGTTGTTAAACTCGAAATAAATAATTCATAAATAAAATTTGGAATCTCATTCTTCTGCAAAGTTCTGCCTATAAGTCGAATCCAATTTCGTGCGGTGTGGACGCAGCTTCAGTTCCGGTCACATATATACGAGTATAACAATATTAAAGTTGGGGGTCTTGTCAGAGTCGATGGCGGGCGGGTAAGGGACACACCAAGACGACAGAAGACAAGCCTGCAATAACAGCCTACTCCATATGTAACGCTCATGTATATTCACGGAGAGAACAAAGCCCCGAGTAAACAATGATAGCGAACGCGCGTCTCAGACGGAACGCTATCTGGCGGACCCAGTGAGAACATTACCATAATCGGATAAAGCTTTCGCAATCATTATGACGGCGATTAGGACGCGACAAGATAGACTCCACAATGGTCATTCTAACCCACTGATTATTAGCCAGACACACCCAATGACCCTAAAAATTAAAAATTTAAACCAACAAACGCATTCTCCGTTACAAAAATAATCAGGAATTGCTAAAACCACCACTTCGAAACCTAACAGTTAGGATTAAGTGGGGGTAGCGATTGGAGGGGCAATTAATATATAAGACGCAGCTTACGGAATTTTATTAGACCGATCGAGCGCCTAGCGAGCTCACTTAGCATTCGGGAGGTGCCAAATATTTTTGAAATTCTATTTATTACCAGTCTATTAGTCAAATGTGCTGCTCCTAGACATTTAGACTTTGGAAATTCAAAATTTCCTTCAAAAAACATAAAACGAAAAATAACACAACTAGTCCATCAAAAGAAAGAAAAACGGAAAAGCAAATTAATCAGCAAATAACGAACTTAATAAATCCTATAATCAGAATCGCTAGTTAACAATTATTACAACTCCTGTCGTGTTAAAACTTTTCTGTGTTAGTAAAACAAGAGAGAAATGTTCATTAATTTTTATATAAGTTAAAACAACAAACCAATTAATTAGTAACTGTTTTGAATCTCAAAACAAATCTGCACTTTTATATAAAAACAGTTAACCATGCCTACACAATCCCGCTAAAACATTTCACCTTATTATAGTCGGTTGTTTGTTGCCTTTGAAAACAGCTCATACAATTAGTGGCGACAACATTATTTTTAAAATATAGAAGGTGAAATGTACGTCAACGCAGGTGTGTTTCATTAAGCGTGAAATGGGTGCCGGCATCTCGATCGACGGTAGAAACGTCAAGACAAAACAAATTGTATAAAGCTTTAGAGAGGAATATTGAAGTCGCCTTTGGCCGAATTAGAAATTAAACTGAGAAATTGCAACAAAAATTATTTCTGAACTTAGGAGGTGGTCCTCTGACTAACAAACGGTATAATCCACTATGTAGTTAACGTATACGAATAATTCCATACATCCAAAGAATGCTAAACCCGCAGTAATCCAGTGCATTCAGAAGTACTCCAACATTCTCCAATACGCACTATTGTCACGAGGGAATCCGGCAGTTTATAGCGAATAATTCGGTGCTTAACTGCAGATTCTGCAGTTCTGTATTTGATTTCTCGGTCACCGCCACCAAAGACGTGCTATTATAAACATTCGAATCAAGCTAATAGTGTTAGTTGTTTTAATACTAAAAAGAACACAGAGAAATTGATTTACATACGCAAAATCTGATAATTATGACCAGTTTATATAATAATTTTATTTCTATTGTACACACGATTTAAATAATGTCGCTTCCGAAAATGTCGCCCAATTTACTCTCTTGTCTGGTTCTCACTAACTGACTAACTATCTGGTCAATGTCTCCTTATATAACCATACGTCATTCCAGAATGTGACCGAAAAATTCGTTACCTTTCTCAAATCTAGCGAAGCAATGACATCACTCGCAAAGATTTTGCAGAATTCCACGCATCGAGCGCAATATTTTTCTCTTATTTTCTCGAGCTATTTACTCAAACTATCTTTCTACTATTGTTACGTTAAACTGTTCGTAACGTTATGTATTAACTTAGGTAAAAGCTTTAATATTTTAACTGAAAGTAAGATGTATCTATATCTAGTTAGAATTTATTGTTGTTTCTAGTTAAAATGTAACTAGTGGTTTTAGTTTTATTAGAAGAAATCATGTGACTGAGCCATTAGACGTTTCAAATTTAATTAAAACAGGTCTTAGCTAGTTATCTAGTTACAATCTGTCTGACTATTATTACAGTACCTAATTTGCCAATTTTAGTTAAATTTTTAATATTTTAACTGTATTATTTTCGTAATCGGCGTCATTTAGCATTTCTAGTTGAAACTGTCTAGCATTTTAGTACGTTCTTGATGTGTTTCCGTCTCGAAATCAGAAAAGTTTGAATTTATCTGTATGTTTTGAAAATGTGGCAATCTGTGTTTTTCCATTTTTGTAAATTTCCCTTCGGTAGCTTTAGAAAAGGTATCATTGATCGCAAGTTTTCCGTTAACCAATCTGTAAATTTGCCCGCTTAGCCTTGATTAAATCCACAGTGGCGTGTAAATTTTCACGGCTAATTTTCCGGCGAATGTAAAATTCCGTCCCCATTTCATTCTCGATGTAAATAAGCGTGTTTGCGGGTAATAATTGCGTTTACACGCATTTGCGGTCGGCTCAGTGTAAAGTGGTCTTTTGTCTGGTTCATCATTTCTGTAGATGTTGGCAACAAATCAGCGTCTTGAGAGCTAAACATTTATATGTGCTTGAAACGTGCTGTAATATCTTCAATATTTGTATTCTTCGTCCTCTGGCCCCAGCACTGAGTAAATAGTCGGATCGTGCCGGTGTACTCCCGGACTTTAATATAGAAAGGGTGAGATAGAACCAAGGACCGCCGCAGGTGTAGGGAATATATGAACACTAGGTAATGTTGCAAATAGGAATCTCGCCAGCAATAACACTATGTAATTACTTGGGTTTAGGCTCGCGAGGGATCAGAGTGGTCTACACATGGATGATGGGTTATTACACCGACCCCAATAACATAAAAGCGGGAATTCCACGAATTTAGAGACAATTTTTAATACCTGACCGTTTCAATGTGACCCGAAATGGACGACATTTATTCAAAATTAATATTAGGACCACTGTGCTATAGTACAAATTTTATATTAGTGGTTCCTTAGTAATCATAACGCAATTAGCTTAACCACTAGTTATAGAATCTTCTTGTTGGATCTTCTTGGTGTGTTTAAATGAAAATTGGAAATGAAACACCCACTAACACCAAACTTCTTTACTTGATACGACGCACGTTTCGACAACAATGTTGTCATCCTCAGGTAGGAATTAAAACTGAAGTTATAGAAGCAAGAGAATTATGTAGAATAGATCAGTAAGTTTTTGAAAACAAGCTCAGTTTTCAGGTTTTAGTCCTATTTCGTATTTTTAGAAAAACCGTGATTCTAGTTAAAACAATATTAGAAACATTAAATAACTTTTAACTAAAATACTAGTAACAAAAATAAAAAAAACAGTCTAGTTATGTATTTAACTAGAGATTTAACATACTTATTCCTTCAACTAAATTATCAGATAAAATATTAGCAGCTAAAAATTTATACAATAATCTAGCTAATTTTTTATAGAGTAATTAAATAGTGAAAAAATCTTTTTTGTTCTTTTTAGTATTGGGTTATTCGCTGTATATGTGATAGTTTAGCGTGTTGTGGTTAAAACAGTGTGGTAGGAAGGGCTCTGGTGTAGTGTTTGTTGTCTTGGTTATAAATGAAATGGTATTGGAGGCTTTATCGTTGTGAGATAATCATTTTGCGGGTAATAATGAATATATCGTAGCGATAAATTTGGGCAATTTTGTCCTTTACGGCTTGGTTTTCGATTTAGCATTTGGGTTTAGTGTTATCCAAAAATAATTGTGGTTCAATAAAATTGTCCCCGATCATTTGAAAACGAGTTAACATCGATGAGGCAATTTAGTGAATTTATTAGAGTATTTAATGTAGATTCTGTGTGCATTCATTACCTTTAAAATGCACCGCAAATATGCATTTAATATTTTGTACAAAACGCTTGAACGCGAGCGAATCTCGTTTGCTTAATTATTTAACTCTGGGTTAAAACGGCTATATCACGATGTTGTCGATGTTATGTGCAACTTGCTAATGAGAATAATTAAAACGGCTTCAATTCTCATTTGTTATTGGTTTCGGTTGGAGGCAACACAATCGGCCACATTTGATATAACAACGAGCAGACCTCAAACTATAGCATAATCAGATTTCGGCTCGGTGAATTTCATGTCATTTGTGGCATACGGAGGGATATTGCTTGTGACTCGAGGAAAATAACGTTGTTCCTGATAAGCTCGTCATTTTTATTAGGTCGAAAGCGCTGCTTTGTACTATGCGCCCTAACAATTATTCAGTTAGTTCGGCCTAACAGAGCGGAAACAATGAAATTAACTGCAATTGGTAATTGTGTTAGTGATCGTCAGAAATGTAATGAAAACGGCGGCGCCGGAACGCAGGTACCGATTAACGAGTCGTGATTCTATTTCACTCTTTTTCTATGTTATTGTAGCGTGTCAGAGCACCCTTTTAAAATTGGAACGTTCCATCAAAGTCTCCTACATACTGTGTCCGATTTATATTAACTTTGTTCGTGAAGTCCGATCGCGAGGCAATTCAATGCCGGAACTACTCTTCTAACGACTCCATTGCACCGCCAATTTAACGGATTGCTTACGAAGTAATTGCCAGCTAGCAAAGAGGGTCCTTGCACGACCAGACCAACATCACAAAACCACTCACTGCCAGGACCTCTAACAGATCTTTCCTCTAAAATTCATAAAAATACAACAAATTTCGGACTGTTTTAATTAGCGTTTGTGAAATTTTTTGGAAAAATATTCGAAGCATTTGTCAAACGGGTGATTCACAATACCGAAACCGTCAATAAATAACTCGGAACGAGCCGGAGCTGTTGTTATAAGCAGGAGGATTAGGAATGTCAAAACAAATCTGCTCCAGCTCGGGTTTCCCAATTAATCAGGTCAGAGGTTGGCAAACAAGAGATATACAATAGTTTGACGATGCTTACTTGTATAGACTTGTTTAAATTTACGAGCCATATTTGACACACTCGATTTAGAACAGTCATTTTCAATTTATATTGATTACAAACTCTCCAAGCTTTTCTCCTGCACAAACAAAAAAAAATTCTGTTTGTTCTCTTACATTTAAATACTCTTCATTTTAGATTAATCTGTAAAAAAAGTATAGATATTTTTTATGCCCTTTAAAAGACAATGGGCTACATAATCGACAAACGCCAAAAATTAAAGCAAGTACAGATCTTCTCAATATTTGACTAAAATTTGTTATTATCATAGGCTCTAGATTGGCAATTTAAATATCAATAGTTGCAATCATCTTTTAAGCCATCAAAATGTAATTTTCGGTTGAAGTTGATTAGTTTTCACTAATTTTAGACAATATCTTCTTAACGTTCTCAATTTATTAACAATTTATTTATCAACATTATTAATCTTCTGCCAAAACTCAAAGATTTCGAACATTTAGACAAAAACAAAGTTTGTAATACAATAAAGTCCAAAGAGAGATAAACAAATCAATTATTTAACAATATTAATCTTTCTCTTACTTAAACTTTAATTTTTATGCTTGTCTTTTGTTCTTAAGTCACAAATTCTAATTATTTAGGTAAGTTCGGGTCCAGCAAAATTATTTGTAATCAAACGAAAAAAGCGATGTTTTGAATCCTATTCAATTATAAATTTCATTTACCTACTATATTTTCTTTATGCAGTTAGATATAAGTTGATGTCTAGATCTTAGTTCTCCTGTTTTTTTATTAAAAAACAATTTAAAAAAATTGTTAATAATTATTTTAGAAGGTACAAGTTTATGAAGCTAACAGCAAATTGGACTACAAATGCCCTAGTAGCAAGGGAAGTAGAGTAAAGCTAGAACAAGGGTAAAAATTTTAAGAAACTGAAAGAAAAACGTACGACTTGAATTTTGAAAGAAGCTTACGTAGTGTAAATTCAAATTAAGTTGATTTTTGAGTGTATTTTCTGGTTGAACAAAAATTAGATGAGTACTCTCTGATGAGATGAGTGTTCTCTGCTTCATATACTTATTCAAAAATAATGTTTTGCACTCAAACGCTAATATAACCTGAGTTGTAGATTATTTTTTCCTACTGACTGCGCCAATTTTTGAAAAATACCTTTTTAATACACAAAAATTATTTTTTACTGTTATAAAGTTATTCTTAACTCTATTTTTATAAAATGTAACTGTATACAATACTCGACAAATTAAACAATATCTGTTTTATAAAACAATAAACAAAAAATTAAATCGCTCGGTAATTTAAAAAATATAAAAACTCTTTAATTTTGAGCACGAAAAATTCGAATTTGAGTTAATTTTTCTTATTTAAGTGTCTACTAGAAAGCAGAAAATGTTAGTGTTTACAACCAAATCAAATCTCTGAGATAGTTAAAAAATAATTGTGAAGATGTTATTAACTATATCTAAATTAAATTTTATTAAAGCGGAAGATCGCTATTTACGTCTCGCTTGCAGTGAACTAAAATGTATAAAAGTTTCGAAATAAGTTTTATATAGCGGTCATAAATTTGATAGCTCTAGCTTAATAATAAAACAATTCAACAACAACACGAGTTGCTGACTCGAGTCGAAAGCCCTTCTTTTAAAAGCTCGTATGCTAAGACATGCACTCTAATCCTGATAAAAACATGTAAAATCCTTAGATTTAAATATGATTAAAGGAGAATCTGAGTCCTCTATCTAAATAATAACATACACAGAACACTACAAGTTATGCAACTAACCACTAAACATCTAGGAAGTGATTTAGTGTGAGACCATTGGAGAAACCGTTAAATCCAATCGATTCGAGAGGTCCTAAAATAGATTTACTTACGACAAGACTCGTAGAACTACGACTATTTGCATCTATATAAAAAAAAAGTACAAAAAAGCGTGATGAGATCATTGCAGATGGGGTTTTAGCGCGTGCGGGCCTTCGAAAAGACTTTTTCTGTTAAGTGTTAAGCTATAAGTAATTAATGAAATCTCGTGAGTAAACTTGATTGAAGTTGGAAAAGTTTGCGGGTCGAGTCCCGGCCTGGCTCTCTAATACAAGTCCGAATCTATTAAAGGGGCGATACGTCAAAAGGATGGATAGAGTTTTGGGGAGTATCAGGGATCATCACATCAAGGAAACTAAGTGAACAACCCAGTTTATCCAGAACCACATCAGTGACTTAAGTTAATTCATCTCCTGGAAACTTGGCAGGAGTGAAGTTCAGCTTAGTTTACTTGACTCTATGCGATTTGTTTGAAGGAAACTTACCTCGACCGCCGGGTGGCAGGATCTTTCATTACCATTACTTCTGTTATGTCGCCGTATTTACTAAAGTATTCTCTTAGGCTTTCTGAAACAAAAACAAAGCACTTCAGAAACTACATATAATATCGCAATTTATACTAAGAAATCACAATGGATTTATCTTACCACGACCACAATAATTATAAACTAATTGATTCATTCAATGTTAGAAAACATGTCAATTACATTCCAAAGAGAAGGACAGAGGACTTACGCAATCCGTTTACTAACCATTAATTAACCACTCTTTGCGGTTTTGTGATAGAAGAGGGTTTTCATTAAATTTCACTGTATGATATACTTCTAATATTACAATTATTATGTTCTGTTAAACATAACCCCTAACAAGAGGTAGAATTACTCCCTGAAGAGACATAGTAGATAGTAGATAATCTGTTCGTGCAAATAGAGCGAATAGTTGGAATAAATAATCATAATAATTTGTCCAAAACAAGGTCTGTTATGACTGAGCCACAATCACAGTAAAGCGCTAACAACAGAGTATTATACATGTTTAAAAATAATTTATACCAAATGTTTAGCAAAATGTAATTCGTTAAGCACAAAATTTTCACAATGGAGCCGACTCTCCATTGAAATGAACTCATAAAATTTTGTGTCATTAACAGCTCACATTCATAAATATCTTTGTGTGTTTATAAAATTGTGCAATAAACCTCTGAAACATTGTCAGAATAGATTATTATTACCTTTGTTATTTATTGAAACAAAGTTCCAATCGAAAATAATACTAGAAAAGAGGAGCCAAGTTTTGCAGTGACAAAAATAGCAGTTGCTTTTAGTTACTTTAGCGGTATATATATTATATTTATTTTTTAGCGGTCCTAATACTTTATTCAGCGATTTTATTACAAAACGTTCCAATAACGTTTTCTAATTTTTTCATTTTACTGCATTCCCATACCAATTTCCAAATTTAGAAAGAACTAACTAGATTTCTAAATAAAAATTCGCCACACTACCTCCTCCTTAAAGATTCGATGTCCCGACGGGGTTTCTGCCATAGTAGAGAGCTTAACGATCCCCACGAATCAGCTTTGCAGATTGTGTCCTCTCTTTATTGTAAATACTACATTATTTTTTTCTTCAGACACTTTTCTATTTTGAACGGTCCTTCCCAGTCTCGTAACTTCAGGCACTCTCAAACACTTCTCTTCGGGTTGTAGATACAAACCAAAGCGTTTTGTTTCTCTTTTTGTTTTTCTAGTTCTTCCAATTCTTTGTCTTTCACATCTATCTCATGTTTGAAATCATTAAAATCGAAGCTAACAGCAAAATCTATTAAATTTTATTTTTTACTTACGACGTTATCCTCGAAGGAACAATTCACACATAAAGGTAAAATCATGTGCTGTAATATTCAAAGCTTTGTAAAATTTAAGTCATTCATGCTTGCTCCAATCGTTTATTCTCAATTACCAAGCTTTGCTCATCTACGATAAGTTCTCCTTGAGACCCTATTTTAATCCGTAGAACTTCCTAGATCATCAACTTTTCTTCCCTTTCTTCTTGCTCTTCTGTTTCTTAAGTAACTTTTTAAGTGCCTATTTACGATTTCAAATGTCTCTAATTCTTTACGATTTTTCTTCAATTCTTTATTCTCGATTACCAAGTTTTGCTCATCGACGATAACTTCTCCTTTTAGTTCTATTTAATCTGTAGAGCTTGTATTTCATTCTCTTCATCACTTTCTAGATTATCAACTCTCTTTTCCTTTTCTTCTTGCTCTTCTGCTTCTTCAGTAACATTTTAAGTGCCTATAGATTTCAAACGTCTCTAATTCTTTACGATTTTTCATCAATTCTTTATTCTCGATTATCAAGTTTTGCTCATCGACGATAACTTCTCCTTTTAGTTCTATTTTAATCTGTAGAGCTTGTATTTCATTCTCTTCATCACTTTCTAGATTATCAACTCTCTTTTCCTTTTCTTCTTGCTCTTCTGCTTCTTCAGTAACATTTTAAGTGCCTATAGATTTCAAACGTCTCTAATTCTTTACGATTTTTCATCAATTCTTTATTCTCGATTACCAAGTTTTGCTCATCGACGATAACTTCTCCTTTTAGTTCTATTTTAATCTGTAGAGCTTGTATTTCATTCTCTTTATCACTTTCTAGATTATCAACTTTCTCTTCTTTTTCTTCTTGCTCTTCTGCTTCTTCAGTAACATTTATGTGCCTATTTACGATTTCAAACGTCTCTAGTTCTTTACGATTTTTCATCAATTCTTTATTCTCGATTACCAAGTTTTGCTCATCGACGATAACTTCTCCTTTTAGTTCTATTTTAATCTGTAGCGCTTGTATTTCATTCTCTTCATCACTTTCTAGATTATCAACTCTCTCTTCCTTTTCTTCTTGCTCTTCTGCTTCTTCAGTAACATTTTAAGTGCCTATTTACGATTTCAAACGTCTTTAATTCTTTACGATTTTTCTTCAATTCTTTATTCTCGATTACCAAGTTTTGCTCATCGACGATAACTTCTCCTTTTAGTTTCATTCTAATCTGTAGAGCTTGTATTTCATTCTCTTCATCACTTTCTAGATTATCAACTCTCTCTTCCTTTTCTTCTTGCTCTTCTGCTTCTTCAGTAACATTTTAAGTCCCCATTTACGACTAGAGTTCTCTAGTTCTTCACGATTTTTCTTCAGTTCTGTTTTCAACTCTATTTTTAATTTGTAGAACTGGCATTTCTTTCTCTTCATCATTTTCTAGATCATCAGCTTGTGCTTGGTTTTCTTCTTGCTCTTTTGTTTCTTCAGTGATCTCAGATATTTTCCTCTTATCCTTATTAAATCAATCATTCTTAACTTTTGACGATCAATTCTTTTGTGACCAAATTTCTCAATAAAATCTCGTTCAGCTAATTCCAAAATATGATTTTAGAAAACCGCTTGCAATCACACACAGAGAATCATTCCTGTGTCTATAATTTCTCCGAGGTTCGTCTTCTAATTCACTTGCACATAGAACACTAGTCTGTTTCTTAGCGTTAGAACAAATTTAGTCCTACACCTCTTGACTTTACTTGAAGTACTTCGCTTCAGAAAATAACATTTGTAGACCTCTTTTAGATGATCTGCATCCATTACTTTGTTTCTGGTTTTTCGACACTCTTTTGGTATTCTCAGGCTAAATCAATTTCGACTTTGAATAACTTCAATTCTTGTTTCAAGCTGTCTCGAGATCTTGATGTGCTTCTCTTTTCTCAATTTGCATTCTTTGCTGCCCGATCAATATTTCTACATCGTTATTGTAGGTTCTCTCAAAAATCACTTTTCCTTGTTCAAACATCTTTTCTTGTTTTCAAGTCTCAAATTTTCTTTAAATTCCAGATCCGAAAATTGTTTTTGTTCCGCTTTTTGTAAACACTTAAATTCTTGCAATTCTTGTTTTCTGTCATTATGTAAATCAGCCAGGTTGTAGTTATACTCGTCAGAAGAAATCACTTTACTTGTTGTCGTGGTGATTCCAGCGCCATCTTCTTCTTCTTCTCCTTCTCATCCGTTTTTCCTTATTAGCGTTTGCTAAGATTATTTCATTAGCTTGGCCTTTTTCTTATAACAACAATATCTTTATTTTCGTGTAGTTCGAAGTATTTCTGTTCTTTTCCTGTTTTATATTCTTCAATTTCGTTTCTTACTTTACTAATTCCCGACAAAAATTTTCCTTGTTCTTCTCTAAATTCCATAAACACCTCCATTTGTTCCTCTAGATGTTTATTCAGTTCTACTCTTTCTACTGTCTGCTCTTCTTTGAGTGAATAAAAATTTTCTTGAAAGAATTCTAGAGTCTAGAATTCATTTCTTATCTCCCTATTCTCTAATCTTCTTTGGGAAAATAAATATCTTCTTTGAGTTTATTATTTATTTTTGATGCATCAAGCACACATCTCTGCTCAGATGAGATTTGTGTGGCACAATTTACATTTCGCCTACTTATTTAGTAAAAAAAAATTGTTGTTGATGGTTAGTTATTGTAGAGAACACGGCTGCCTTGCTGATTCAGTTGGTGGTCTTTAAATTCATCAAAGTTAATGACAAATTAATTGCTACTTTGCTTTTGTGTGTGTCGACCATTACTTAAAACGCTCCATCACGCTAATTTGTGTAATAAGTCAGGAACGAACCGATGTAAATTATAGCAAAGAAAATTTTTGTCGAATTCGACATGACAGAGCGTGATCAATTTAAAAACTTTAAAGATATTTTTCTTTCAGTTGTTTACGTATTATATTGTAGTAAAAAGAACAATAGAAAGTTTGTATTCTTGAAAAGTTTGTTTCCGCTAAAACCGCAACCACTTAACCAATTTAACACAAAACTTAAAGATCCTTGAAGTAATGATCTTTTCTACCGGGATTAATATAATATGAAGGGGCTGGGAAATCTGGCTCTTGCCGCGAGTCGCTATTTTTTATACAAAGGTATTAATCATATTTATGAGTTTTTTCGTGCAGTATGAGTTCGTCCAAGTAAATTGCGGCTATTAATTTCCAAGTATGTAGGTAACGAAATTGCAAGACTTGATAAAAAATAATTTCTTGATTAATGATGTCTTGAATTTTAATAAGTGGCGCGCTTGTAATTAACCTAAATTAGAAACTTTTATTAAACTTATTTTAATTAGTATTTCAACAAAACAGTTTAATTCTGTATATAAATAAATTAAAAGTAACATTCTTACCCTAACTAAGTGCACCCTAACACAAAAACTTTGCCCACTGTTTTCTAGTTTTTGTCAATTACATTGCATTTTTCTAATGAACTTCTTTCTTCCCTAACATTTTTATTGTGTTTTCTTTTCCGTTTTCCAAGATTTTCCTTTAAATTTACCATAATTCCGTCCTTTTCTCTTTGCATTTTTAGTTTTTTTAGAAAAAATTTCCGTCTTTTTTAGGTATATATTATAATATCTACAATACATTTTTAAAGACCTATTGCTAGATTGTCTTGTTTATTTTGTTTTGACTTTGTATTTCCTTTGTATTCTTTCGGTCTTCATATTCTTCAGTTTGTTCTCACTTCTCGTTACCTTTTTTTTTCTACATATTATAAATTCTATTATACACGTTTTATTTCCAAATTTTTATCTCTTCTTCTACTTCTATCTCTAGAGAGTATACCACTCAAGTAATCTAGTATACAATTGCTAAGAAATCCTTAGAAATTCTATAAAACTCTCTAAAAATACTTAAAAATCTTTAGGAATATTTAAAAGTCTCCAGAAATCTCTAGAAAACATTAAAAATCTATAAAAAGTACTTTAAAAATCTTTAGAAATCCTTACAAATACTTAAAAATTCTATAAACATTTTTAGAGATACGTAAAAATCATTAGAAATGCTTGTAAATTTCTAGAAATCTTCAGAATACTTAAATAAATCAGTGCAAATTTTTAAATATCATTAAAGATCAACAGAAATATCAAGAAATCATAATAGAAAAAAAATCTTGTGTACTAGTAATAAAACATTTTTAGAAATACTATAAAAATCTATAGAAATCTTTATGAACCCTTATACATACAAAAAAAAAACCTAAAAATCTTTAGAAAATTTAGAAATCCTTACGAATCCTTGAAAATCGTTAGAAATCCATTTGAATCCCCAGAACTCTCTAAATATTCTTAGAAATATTAAACATCCTTCAAATTATTAAACAAATTTGTAGAAATCTTTAAATATCATTAGAAATTATCAGAAGATCCATGAAATTATACTAAAAAAATAAATCTAGTGTACAAGTTCTAAGAACTCCCTAGGAATCTTATAAAAATCTCCAAAAATCCTTAAAAATCTTTAAACACACTTAAAAATCCTACAAAAATCTTTAAAAGTTCTTAAATAAATTTACAAGTTCTTAGCAATTTTTAGAAATGTTTAAAAACCTTTTAACATTCTTTTAATTTTTAGAAAATCTGTAAAAATCTTTAAATATCATTAGAAATCACCAAAGATCCCAAAAATTATTCTAAATAAAAAAATCCAGTGTAAAAGTTCAAAGAAAGCCGTAGAAATGCTATAAAATCACTAATAATTCTTAATTTTTTTTTAGAAATACTTAAAAATTGTATAAAAATCTTTAGAAACCATTAAAAATTAAAAAACAATCTGTAGTAACCTTTAAAAAATTGTGAAATCTTTACAAATCCTTCAAATCTTTAGAAATCCTTATAAATCTTCAGAACTTTCTAAAAATCTTTAGAATTCTTAAATAAATCTGTAAAACTCTTAAAACATAATACCTAATAGTCTTTATTTAGAAGAATAAAAGAAATATAAATCAATAATTCTATGTTTCATCATAATTTCAATAATCATTAGAAGTTATCATAAGTCGTACAAAATCATGATAAAGACAGGAATCTGATGTACAAGTTCAAAGAAACCTGTAGAAGTGCTACAAAAGTTAGCAGAAATCCGTAGAAATTTCTAAAATATATTTTTTTTAAATTCTAAATGAAAAAATGCTGTAATAATCACTAGAAATCCTTAGAAATTTCCTTAGAAACTCTAAAGATTCTTATTGATCTTTAGAAATTTTAAGAAATCATAAAAAATCTGTTAAATCCTTAGAATACTTAAAGAAATTCCAAGACATTTTGATAAATAATTCTAATGTGCATGTTCTAGAAAATCCCTAGAAATCTTAGACAAATCTCCAGAAATAGGTACTTAGAAATCTTTAGAATTCTTGAAGAAAGGCGTAAAAATATTTAAATATTATTAGAAATCACCAAAAATCCCATAAAATCATGATAAAAAAAATCCAGCGTACAAAATTATGCCAGCGGTGAACCCCCCATCTATTCCCAACTTCCCAACTCTTTCTTTATCAAATTAGATAATGTACCTTTTACGATGTTTTGATCGGTTGTATTAATTGCTAGCTCTACTATCATTTTCTCTTTCTAAAGCGTAATTTTAGTTTTTTTTTTGTTTTCTTGAAGACTTCTCTTTTCATCATGTTTTCTTAAGATTTTTGACAAATTGTAAAAGTTTTTAATGATTTCTGCAATTTCTTCAAGATGTCTATAAATTACTAAAGATTTCTAAGAATTTCCACAGATTTCATTAAGATTCCTAAGATTTTTAAAAATTTTTGAGAATATGTACACTAGAGTTCTTGAGCGGATTACACCATAATGTATTTATTATAAATTGTAAAAGAGTCGACACACGAAGTGGGACTAGAAACAGGTAGTAAAACAACGCAAAAACAGAACATTTTCATCGACGTACGAACTGAAAATGTGCGAAGTGTGAACAATGCATTTCTTTAAATTTTTGATTAATGATGTCCTGAATTTTAATAAGTGTCGCGCTTGTAATTAACCTAAATTAGAAGTAGCTTTTATTGAACTTATCTTAATTAGTCCGAATGAAAATTACATGCACTAACGCGGCTACTGTGCGTTTCTTTTATTTGAGAATTAATCATTTGGACACGCTTATTTTAACACGCACCTACTATTTTACTTAATATCTCATTTCTTCGACTTTATCATTGTTGTAGGCCGCACCTAAATTTATTGCTTTCGCACCGTCGTCTTGAGCTATCCTATCACTGAGCGTGACTGGAGGAAATGAATGATTTAGGGGCGACTCTCCCGTGATTGACCGCTGGTGATGAGGGGGCGAAGTGATTTTTTTCGCCGAAAGTTATGTAACTTATATCATTAAGTTAATCTGAAAATGTCGTTTCCGGTGGCGTTTTTTCTTTGCTGAATGCTTCCGGTACATTCGTGTGTCAGAGTCATTTCCTCGCTCACTTAGAAGAGGGCGAATCTAAACTGTTTAGTGCTTATAAAGTTAACTTTTTATGCGCACGACATTTTTTATAGGGAACAGAAGTTATTTTCATATAAATCCGTGATTTATACTTTATGTTTTCTATGATTTCCTTTATGAATTATTTTCACTTTCGCTCATTTTTATGTCAAAAGTTTTAATGGACCACGACATTCTACTCAAGTTTTTTTATTTTTCATTCCGATTTTTGTTGCTACAAGGGTACGCTTTCTTAAATGATTTATACATTCTCAAGGACCTAAATTTGTTTTTATTTATTTCTAACACCTTTCTGTGTTAAATTTAACAAAGCGAGCTTTAAAGCTCCCGGATTTTCAATTCCGGGGCATATTTCAAGTTTGTAACATAAAAATATTTTATTATTTTATGTGCTACTATAAATTATTACAAAATGCTCTTATGTAACCAAGTTTTGATAAAACGTTCACGGGTTTTAGATTTAAAACACTTTAGGGACTTGTACCATATAAAATCAGTATACGGTAGTAAAAATAATATATAGTGATGGTTGTTTTTTCGCAGATATTTACATTAGAATTCACCCCAGTTTAGCATAATGACCTACCTATAAAACGTCGTTTATCGACAGAACGTTAAGCATGCACACCATTATATCAGAAAAATATTGGGATAATCTTACACAGTTATGATTTTCCTAAACTTTAAAACACTCATTTCTTATTTTCCAACAACTTTAAGAGAGTATTTAACAAAGTTTCTAAATAAACACAGCTTATCTCACCATTCAATTGAAACTTATACCGAAAAACAATGAGAAATGTAAGTAATAATAGAAATATTAAAATATCGTTTGCTAACTTTAGTCGCGCTGCCTTTCAACGTATAGCTGGTGGGGTAGTCAGGTGATGCAATGCTTAGTAAAAATGAAGATTAACAATTATTCTCGGGTAGTTTACTAATAAAAGCACAAAAATGTACTTTAAAAAGCTACAAATAAAAGAAACAATTTTCCAATGCTTATTATGAGTGGTTCTACAACAACAGCTAACAGCTGAAAGTCTAAAGATTTAGGCCCGCAATTCTAACCTCTGCACTCGATATAGAGTCACTTAGACCTCACGTTTGAGCCTCTTGGAGCACCTCTCTTAAAGGTAGACCTCACACTGGTACTAAAATCTTGCAAAATGTGCTGAAGATTCGTCAAGGGAAGGCACAAACAAGCGAAAACTTCGCGACAACCGAGTATACAAAATCCTTACAATTTCTGAATCAGAGCGGTAATAAAACGATAAGATACGGTAATTCTACTTTTAAGACCATAAACAATACGATAAATGGTATGAAAAATTAAAAATGGTTCAAACCAAACAATAATCGGTACAATTGGTTCATAAAGATGATCCACCACCAATAAAATTTTTAGAAACTCTTAGAAGTTCTAAAAAAGTCTCTAGAAATTTTTAGAAACTTTAAATATTATTAGAAATCTTTAGGAATCCTTAGATATCTTTAAAAAATCAATTCAAATATTTAAATATTATCAGAAATTATACTAATAAAAAACTGTGTTCAATTTCTAAGAAATCCTTAGAAAAACTATAAAAATCTCTACAAATCCTTAGAAATCTTTAAAAAGCCTTAAAAAACCTTAAAATTCTTTAGAGATTCATAGAAGTTCTTAAAAATCTTTAAAAATACTAATAATTTTTAAAAAATACGTAAAAACCCTAAATATCATTAAAAATCACCAAAAATTTAGTTAAAGTGCCCAGAAGTCCTTAAATTTTTTTAAAAATTCATAGAAATCCTAGAAAAGTCTCTAGAAATCTTTATAAACCCTTAAACATCGTTAGAATTCTTAGACTCTTCTTAAAAGTCTTTAAATATCATTAGAAATTACCAGAAAGCCCAAAAAAATCATTTTGTCTAGGATTTACCCCCATCCAGTGTTGTCAACCCATTGATAATAGTTTCCCCTATATAATAGGACAAAATCCCCTAAATCCAAGCTAAATTCCCCCAAAACATACTTTATTTTAAAAAAGACTAGAACCGCAAAGTAAAAAGAAAAAAATTGTTCTTTACAACATACAATTTTAATTTTATTTCTAAAAAATAAGTGGTAAATTTAAATTACACTGTTATAAAGAAAACTGTTTAAGTTGGCAACAAAAAAATTAACATTTTTTTGATAATTTGTAGTAGTAGCTAAAAATCCTCTAAAATCCCCTACAAAGCTTTCTACCTTAAATAGATCCCTCTTCTCCAAAAAATACCCTAAATTTAGGGAAAAATCTCCCAAGTTGGCAACACTGCCCCCATTTATTCCCTACTTTAATTCTTCCTTTATAAAATTAGTTTCTGTACTTTTTCTGTTTTGATCTGGTGTGTCAATTGTTATCCCTTGTATTATTATTTATTACCTATATTGTTCCGCTTTTTCTGTCTTTCTAAAGCGTCTAACCTGTCGTTAATTGACATGACTTTTTCTTTCTTTTCCCCTTTTCTTTTCTTACTCACTCTTAAAATTATTTAGACAGAGCACATTAAACATCTTCATTGCATTCTCAACATGTGAGATAATCAACGAAGATGCTTGTTTAGTTGACAATGTCCAGTTTCCAAATGTCCATGAGCTTCTGGAGGACAAAAAGATAATCCGCCACAAAAAAAACAAAAGACAATCTTCGGGGCAAAAGTAATTATAACAGTTTTCTAGAGTGTTAAAACAGTCCTGCTCAGTGAAAATATCTCAATGAAAAAATCTTGCAGGATTTCCGACAAAATTGTTTTCTGAGAATATCAGACAATTGAAGAAAGTGTAGAGTAAACGTATTTAAAAAAAATTATAACATGTACGCCCTTGCATATTTCAAACTGCCCAAATAGTGTTCTAAAGTTTTATTTCTTTAAAATAATGTAAAACCAACAATAGACAAACTGTCTAAAAAAATTCTGTAGCAATTTTCCCAGAGAGAAACCAGCAAGCGTTGAAAGCGTTTGCGATTAGTAGATTAAAAAAGAAACAATCACAAGTGAGTATTTCAAATCACTGATTTTATTCTGGTAAAAAGCGAAAAAATAGATTCTACATATCCGATATTATTGCTAACACTGTATAACAGATTCATTAGCAAAATAATGATGAAACAATTAGCTATGAAAAGATTAAAAATAAAAGCTTATTTAGAGTAAATAACGCTAAACATTTACCAAGACGTCTGCAATAATTACCTTTTAAATAATTCAGGTGGTGCTTTTACAATGCCGTTTAATATTTGATTAGCGATCATCAGAATGATTGTATCTGGTTGTTAAGTTTTAAAATGAAAAACGATGACATAGTAGCGTGCTTTATGCAATGTAATTTCTCAATCAATTTTATATGATTTCATTCTATTAATACGTCTATCAAAAATTCACACGTCCTTGTCGGTAGTTGCTATGTCATCATTTCCGCTGCCTATTAACTACTTCCCAATTAAAAACTTTAAATGAGTTATACCTGAAAAGCTTTTCTTCGTCGTTTGCTGAAAAATAGTTGCACCTGAAATGGTAATTACGCAAACGAAATAATTAACGAATTGAATCGATAGAACAGTTGCGAGAGTTGAAATATAAATGGGTCCAGATCTGGAATATTGCCGTTTCGCATGTTCATAACTGATAAAGGCCTTTTATAAACTTTCAGGTCCGCGGGACGTCTTGGAACAATTTCTCCTCAAGTTGAGTTTAATTTTGTTAAGGGTTTCAATTATTTCATTAAACAGAAGCGGCGTGTGGGATTTATTTTAATATTTAGAACTGTTCTGAACGTGAGCTTTCTATATTTGAACGTAACGAATTTGTATGCACGAGCCAATATCAAGAGCTGTTTGTTATCTATTTTATACACTATAAAATGTGGGAAATGCATCGTTTTCAAACTGGCTTTATTGTTTTTCAATAAATAAGTTAACAAGCTTCCGATTTATGATTTATCTCTTTTATATACACTTTCAAGTCAAGCTTTCTACTTATTTATTCATAAAATATGCCCCGCAGCTGACTTCAAATCTGAGCCGCCTTTATTAATATTTAAACCATTACCTTGGCTCGAGCTGTTATTCTAAATGGCGCAACGATTCCCGATATTACACCTTGTTAATATTTATTAAGCCTTAGCGACACCAAACACCAAAATTATCTTTTCAACAATAAGCCCAAATCACTTTCTATTTAAAAGACTAAAATACTAAATTTTGACATTAAACCCCTTTTTACCTAATAAATTTGTGGCAAAATCGTAAATTTAATTAAGAAAAGAAAGTTTGTTGTCTTGTAGATTTCTATATTGTGTGTTGATTTTCCAAAACCAATTTTTTAATGTTTAATATTTTAAAAGATTTAGTGTCGCCTAACAGGGAAATAATCTTTTCGGCAATAAAAGTCTAAAAAATAATTAAAGTCGAGCCGAAGGCAATAAGGGCCAGTAAATGCGATTTAATGTTTATATAAGAAGAAAGTTTTTCTAGTGAAACAAGTAAATAACGTTAAGGAAAATGCGCAGGCGAACACAAAGCTCTTCACTAGTGCGATTCGAGGCGGGCGATTGCCTCTTAAAGTAGAATTTAACGTAGCGACTTTTAAAGTTTCAGGAGTTGGAAAACTTTATATAATGCTCTTGTAGAGGCAGCTTGCCCTGTCACTGTCTGATCTCTGCCGCACAGTGATTATAAATTGGTGCATTTGCCGATACAAAGAATTGTGTTTGCTTTGATTCATTCATGAGTTTCTTGTTCGATTGATTTAAGAGGTGAATAATGAAAATGTAGGACTCGAACAGTTGCTGCATTCATTTTTATGATGGATTTAATTACGGTAATGCAAAACGCTAAATGTCAGTAATAATAATTACCCCATTATCGAGAATAGACTAGAAGCCAGTCATAAGTTAATGGTAGCAAGTCACTTTTATATCACGTAATTGGCACGTCAGTTTCATAGTTGCCGAGTTTAATAAAAAAAAATATTTAATTATGATTGATATTCTTTTAACGACCTATGTTTGTTGCTCACTACTTCTGACACTGTCTCACTTTATCTTATTACATCCAAGAGCTTAGTTAAACTTTGATATATCGATTTATTTCTACTATTGATACGCACATAAAACTCAATAAGATTTTATTACACTTGTAAACAAAAACAATACCAAAGAAAAATTTTATTCATGTGTTACTGTTATGTTTGTATCGTATATAAGTACTAAAACTTGTCTTGGAGGATAATAAATGTCAAACTTTTCTGATAGAGTTTTTGCAAAATTATTTTCCGTTAGTGCAGTCATTTTATACTATAGGGTAGTTTTATTGGTGGTGTTCTAGTGTTGCTTTTGACCTCATACAAACTTAAATCGCTTTCATATGGTGTATCTAAAATTCAGATTTGTTCCAAGTTCAAGTTTCAAACTTTCAGCAAATAATACAAAAATGTAAAATATCGTCGCTGTAAAACATTTCTTAGCTTGTTTGTGGTCGTTTGCTCGTTTGTAGGTACTTCTTTTATTACTTGAGACTCCTAACAGCATGCGTTTACATTTAAAATCTCATTATTCAATCAAGACAGATCGAAAAAGTATTTTTGAAAGACTAGTGACTTAAGGAGTAAATTTTTAATTTTTAAAAATTTCTGATATTTTTTAAGTTTCCAATATAACTAATGGAAATGTGTGTCGATGTAATGGCGATGTTTTACAGAACAATTGCTGCTTACAGACCAACAACAAGGTGGAAATAACTACTCTGAGAACTAATAACTTTATTGACATCAGTTTGAAAATAAATAAGGAACATTTAAAAGCCTTTTTTGTCCTTCATTTTCATAAAAATTCTGTCTACAAGATTCTATTTACAACTCTTTTTTTACGATTTGTTACAATAAAATCGTTCAGAATTTTTTTAAATAAACCTTCTTAAAACATTAAAAAACTTAAAAAAAAAAGAAATGAAAATTCTGTCTACAAATTTATTTAAGTAAAAAGCTTTAATTTACGATTATTAAGTTGTCAAACTATAATGACTAAAGAAACATTTTAAAGTTAGCCCTTTCAATTCGAAAAACAAAAAAAAAGATCTTATGGAATTCTATCTTCAAGATTATTAAAAGTCAAAAATCTTTGATTTTTTGAATTGTCACAATAAAATCGTCGAAGAATCTTCTAAAATTAACCTTCTTGAGTTTATTTTAGTCTTAATAGCTAAAAAAGTTTTTAAAGTTAATCCTTTCAATTTGAACAGCAAAAAAAGATCTTATAAAAGTTCTATCTACGATTATTATATGTTAAAAATGTTTCATTTTTAAAATGTCAAAATAAAATCGACAAAGAATCTTTTAAAACTAACCTTCTTAGGTTAATTTTAGTTTAAATAACCAAGAAAGCTTTTAAAATTAACTTTCTCAATTTAAAAGACAAAAAGAAGTCTCATGAAATAGTATATTAAGTATGGAGAACGGTAAGGAATGCTTACGTTCGAAGACAATTGTTTGGAGGAGGAGCGAAGCAACGACTCCAATTATTGTCTGAGAACGGTAATCCTTAACGTTCGACATGCTTATAACGTTTTTTGTGCGATTGGAGTTTCTAGAATAATAATAATAATAATTTATATCAATACATTTGTGATAATCGGGAAGATTGAAACTGAAAACTTTGGGTGGCTGTTCCATGGTTGCTATGGTTTTGTTCCAAACAAGTAAAATTGTCTTTTTGATACAATCATTCTTACATAGTTCTGTTTTGTGGTTTTGTTTTCGAAGCAAATATGAGCGATAGTGATGATCAACCGGATGATTTAGAAGACGCTTGGCAAGAAGGATGTTCGGCAATAATTCCAGAAAAATCTAAAGCCCGATATGAACAGACATACAAGGTGTTTAAGGAATGGCGTGAAGCAAAGAAGATTTCTGTAAATGAAAAGAGCTTATTAGCGTATTTTGTGGTGAGAAGTGGACACTTGAAGGCCCCAGGCAGTTTATGGGCGGAGTATTCTATGCTGAAGAGTACAATTTTTCTCCATGATGCTATTGATATTTCTAAGTTTGCTACATTAATAGCTTATCTTAAGAGAAAAAATATTGGATATCGGCCTAAGAAGACTAAAATTTTTACCTAAGAAGACATGGAAAAATTCTTGAATGAAGCACCAGACGAACAATTTTTAATTCAAAAGGTATGTTGTAGATCATGAGGTGGTACATCTGAGTTCTAAGGAAACAATATATTTGCAGATAGCAATGATATTGGGAGTATCGGGCGCTTGTAGACGAGAGGAATTGTACAATATTAAAATGAGTGACATAGAAGAACATGAAGAAATGATTATAGTAAATATTCCAAATACAAAAACGAATATTCAGCGAACGTTCACAGTTATTAATAAAGAAAATGAAGCAGTTCATTATTTGGAAATACTTCAAAAATACATAAGAATTCGACCAAGCAACCCGACGTCAGATCATTTATTTCTGAACTATCGAAATGGCAAATGCACTAGGCAAGTCACAGGAAAAGGCACAATTGGGGGCTGGCCGTCAAAAATTGCAAAGTATTTAAAGTTGCAAGCCCCTGAAGGTTTTACTGAACACTCGTTTCGACGCATATCGGCTACACTTTTGGCGAATAACGGAGTTCATGTTGGGACTAAAAAGACATGGTGGGTGGCGTTCATCAACGGTGGCCGAGAGTTACGTGGAAGATTTCCTCCAAAACAAAATTGAATTTGCTCATAAAATTTTACACAGCGATGTTGGTGGACTATTACAACAACCTGGGACTTCTACGTCGGAAAGTTTGTCTATTAACACTAGAAACTCAAATGCGAGTGGTATTACTACTATTAATTATAATAATTGTTCATTTAATTTTAATAAATAAATCGCAAAATTTTTTTTTTAGATTTAATTGCTTACCGTTCACTGAACGGTAAGTGAATTACTTACCGTTTTGTTACACGTAGCAACCAGTAACAGCAACCTACCGTCGTAGAAACAAGCACAGAAAAGATTATTAAAAGTCAAAATCTTTCATTTTTTGAATTGTCACAATAAAATCGTCATAAATCTATTAAAGTTAACTTTCTTGGGTTAATTTAAGTCTTAATAATGAAAGAAGCTCTTGAAGTAAACCCTTTCAAATTTTAAGCAAAAAGAGGTCTCATTAAAATTCTATCTACAAGATTATCACAAGTTAGAAATCTTTCATTTTTTTTTAATTGTCACAATAAAATGGTCGAGGAATCTTTTAAAATTAACCATTTTGGATTAATTTAAGTCTTAATAACGAAAAGAGATTTTAAAGTTAACCCTTTCAATTTAAAAAGCAAAAAGAGGTCTCATAAAAATTCTATCTAAAAGATTATTAAATATATTTCGTTTTTTTTTAAAATGTTACAATAAAATCGTCGAAAAATATTTTAGGATTAACCTTTTTGAGTTAAAAAAATAGAACATTTAAGAGGTAAAATATAATAATAATTTTATCTACAAGACTGAAAAAAGTCAGTAAAAAATCTTTAATTTATTAAATAGTCATAATAGAAATGTCAAAAATCTGTTTTAATTAACTTTCTTGATAAAAAATAGATATCTAAAAAACAAAAAGTCTATAGATTCCCAGAAATTCTTTTTAATAATAGAAATTAATTTTTTGAATTGTCACAATAAAATCGTCAAAAATTCTTTTAAAATTAACTTTTTCATAAAAACAAAATTAGAATTAACCAACTCCATAAAAAAGAGTACATTAAAAGAGCTAAAATAGGTTCTCAAAAATCTATACAAAAATTTAGCTACATAATGGTCCAAGTAAAAAATTCTTACAAAATTATTCTTGTGGATAGATAAAAAAATTCTAGATAGGTACCTATAAAACAGTAATAAAAAAATAAATTTCTAGACTTGTCTGAAATATGTTTAATAAAAATAAAATTGTATCCCAACCTTGTTTCATTAATTTTATTCTCACTGATCATAATGTCATTTCGCCTACTACTGTTTCTTATAATTCTGCTTTAATAACTGTAAGAAACAATAGTAGGCGATATTATATTATATCCCACTTCTGATATTAGACAGTAAGCTGATATTTAATAAAAATAATAATTGTATTCGAATATCATCCCGCCTACAACTGTTCCTTACAAATATTAGAATCTATTTCAAGAGACGTTTTAATTTGCCGTTTCTGTTGCCTGAGTGATGTGATGAAAGTATATTTTTGGTGTGTGTGGCCCTCCTGGGCCGATTTGTGTAGTAAAGAGGAATTGGTCCGTGGAGGTTATAGCATAGCAAGCATAATCTGATCACATATCGGACTTGGAGTGGCATCCACGTCGAGTTCAAGAATACAAAGATTTCAATTTGGTCTCGAAATTGCCTTTCAATAAAAAAGAAAAGTGGAAAAGTATATGAACACTAAACTAGATTGGCGAACCGAGTGAGTCGACCCTGTCTTATTGTGTTTGACAACGAACATGCTCGTGCATAAAAAACGTCAGCCGGTATGATGGATTATTAAAAACGAAAAAGCTCGATCTTTATATTACATCGCAATCGACAAAACGCAGCTTTACAGTGCCAGGATTTTTTTCCAGTGGATTACATACATGCGAGGACTTGATCAGTATTACAGGCACGTTTTTCGCGTATTTTAACTTTCTTTAACTTTTTACGGAAAAATTCTATTTGTCACAAATAATACTGTAACAAATGGTGGACGTGTCCGAGTTGACTAGACCAAAACACCGTGTGGCACTGCTTAAATTAATACAATTTTAAATAACGACTTTCTTTGAATCATCAAAATTCTCCAAAGACGCCAATTTGTAGACAGATTTAAGTCAAAATTAAAAATTCCCAACACATTTCTGTAATAAAACCTCTAAGACAACCGGGAGCTATACATCTTAACTAAACTTATTTAAATTAATATTCCTCGAGTGTAATTGACAAACCCTCCACAAAACACAATCCTGGATACTGATAACGCACCCCTACTCTAATAAGACGGAAAACTTATTGAGGTAGCTGTATTTTTCGGTCAAAGCTTAAAAGGATTAAAAACATTTTCAATTTCAGAGAGGTCAGTAATTCCTGTTTATGCTCTACAATGCGAATTTAAATTTTCAAAATACTATTGAAATGACAGACGGCTATAACTCGAGGCAAAATCGAATAAAGAGTAAAAGTACGTTTATGTGCTGGTTCAGCTTTTGTTAGCGGCCTTTTTAGAATGCATCTACAATTGTAAAGTTTAAGTGCACTAAGAAGAACATTGTGACGAGTGTAGTCACAAAATCAGAATTTTATTACGACTGAAAAAGTTATTTTCGTTTTTTAACTCAAGGTACATAATTACAAAACTTTAAAATAATTCAAAACATAGTTGCAAAGTCATCTAATTACAGTTAAAAGTTTTCAGTTCGAGAATTCAATATTGGGAAATTTTAAAACGCTTAATAAGATTTCATTTAGAATATATTCAGACGACTGAAAATTGGTTCTTGTTAATAAGCTTTATTCTGAAGTAACTAGACAGTCTGGTGGTCACAGATCAGTCTCATCACTTTTTTGTTCTTCGTTTTCTCTTCTTCTTAAATGTTTTTACGAGAACAAGCCTTACAAAACTGTTCACACTGCGATTTCTTCACTTCACATCCTTTCAAAATAACATCTCTTCACAAAATGTCTGGAATTGCACCCAAGCAAGTCTCTTTCTTCTACAACTTTTCTTCATATAAGCAATGCTTGTAGAAAAAGAAACAAAAAACAAAATGTTGTTTCTCGTTAATAAACTTCTTTCTGAAGTAATTGGCGCCTGGTAATCACTCCAGTCTCATCAGTTTCTTTGAGATTGCTTAAAATCCACTTAAATCACATTTTTCTTCTTCTTTTTCTGTTCTTCCTTAAATATTTAGAAGTTAAAGCCTTAGGAAACTGTTTGTACTGCGACTTCCTCATTTTCTACTATTCTAGCATTACATCTCTTCATGAAATTCTAAAATTGCAGCCAAGCAAGTTTCTTTCTTCTCCAACTTTTCTTCGTAAACATAAGCAACGCTCGTAGAAGAATAAATGTTGTTTCTCGTTAATAAGCTTCATTCTGAAGTAACTAGACAGTCTGGTGATCACAAATCAGTCTCATCACTTTTTGTACTTCTTTTTCTCTTCTTCCTCAATGTTTTTACGAGTACAAGCCTTACAAAACTGTTCTCACTGCGATTTCTTCACTTCACATCCTTTCAGAATAACATCTCTTCACAAAATGTCTGGAATTGCACTTAAGCAAGTCTCTTTCTTCTAGAATAAGCTTCATTCTGAATTAACTAGACGGCTGGTGGTCACTCCAGTCTCATCGCTTTCTTTGACATTGTTAAAATCTACTTCAATTCCATTTTCCTTCTACTTTTTCTCTTCTTCCTTATACTATTTGCAAGTACAAGCTTTAGAAAACTGTTCCCACTGCGATTTGTTCACTTCCTACACTTCTAGCATTACATCTCTTCACGAAATCTCTAAAATTGCAGACAAGCAAGTCTCATAAGCAACGCTTGTAGAAGAAAAAAGTGTTGTTTATCGTTATTAAGCTTCATTCTGAAGTAACTAGATGGCTGGTGATCACTCCAGTCTCATCACTTTCTTCAAGATTGTTTAAAATCCAATTGAGTCCCATTTTTCTTCTTCTTTTTCTCTTCTTCCTTACAATATTTAAAAGTTAGGACCTCAAAAAAACTGTTTTCACTGTGCTTCTTCACTTCATACCCTTTCAGCATCATATCTCTTCATGAAATCACTGAAATTGCACCTAAGCAAGTCTCTCTCTTCTCAAACTTTTTTAGAACGCTTCTAAACCCTCTTAAGGTTTAAATCACTATAACTAGCTTCCCAGTTCCAGTTCCAAATTCTTCCTATTAACAAATCACTACATTGCCTTTTGTTTGATCTCCTAAACATCTTCTACTTTTTATGTATTTGTTTTCAGCATAGATCTAAAATTTTCCTCTTCTTTTGCGATAATTTCTTGTTTCTATTGTTTTTCGTCTTTTTCTTCTTCTTAATTTCGTATTGTTTCGTTGTTTGTTTTCACATACATTTCTAGTCATTTTCCATAAATAGACTAGATAGATTTTGTAACCGTTGGTTACTACAGATTATTATACAAAGAGAATTATTCACTATTCAAAAAAGAGCAAGGGAAGACAACAAAAACAGTGTTTAAAACGAACAGAGAACTTTTTAAAACAACGATTAAAATATAACAAAAAAACATACAAAAAAACTTAAAAAAGAACGATAAAAATCACCAAAAACTTTCACATAACAAAAAATAGGGATTGTAAGAGAAAAAGAATAAAAAATAGAATAAAAGTGCTAAAAAACAAAATAAAGTTTCAGAAAATCTTAAAAATTGAAGATCCAAAGAAGTAAAAAAAAATTTAAAAAATAAAACAGTATTCTTAATCAGCATGAAAAACAACGTTCAGAGAAGAAAACAAAAATAGTTACAATTAGAAGAAGAAAATTAATGCTTCAGATAAACTAGCAAAAAAAATAACTAACAGAAAACAAACTAGAAGAGCTTAAAAAACGACGACTAAATAAAGAATCTAAAAGAAATAGAAAAACGACTTGTAAAGAAAGAGAAACAAGAAAAACGGCGACATAAAGAACACAAAATAAATACGATAATTTAATGATTTACAATAAAAACGTTCGAAAAATAAAAAAAAAGTTAAAAAATTATATAAATCAAAGAAAAACGTAGATAATTATTAGGAACACTACACCAGAACAAATTAATCAAACTACCTACCGTCATAACGAGTCAAATTTCCCAAATTTTAATCATTTGGATTATTTTTTAGGAAAATTAGGAAACACCATAAAAATACCGTCTAAATCTGTCCAGCCTTGTGCCTTCACACCATTTTAAGAATAATTTTATCGTTCCCTTTTCATTCTGCTTCAAAATTTCACAAGATTTTACATATTCGGTCATCGTAAAGTTTCTGCTTGTTTGTACTTTCCCTGAGAAAATCTTGAGCAATGTTGTCAGGTCAAATCTTCATTTTTTACTTCACGTCTTCCTTGTTTGTGAGCCAATAACTTCAAGAAACTGCAGACACCCTTTATATCGATTAAAGTCCATAAATAGAACAGCCTTAGATAGATTTGCAGATATTGTAGGCGTACTAAGCGAACTTAGAAAATGGGAATAGATAACGTTTATAGAGGTAAAAAAACTGCAAACAAATTAATATATTTTGTTTAAAATTTGATACAAATTGTCAGAAAAAATGTGTTACACGCCCACAAACTCTTTTACGAGGAGTCGTATTCTAAAAGCTTTACAGTAAAATACTCTCGTCGTAAAAGTAAGTTTCTAAATTACGGATACAAGAAGGTTTTTTTTGAGTGGTCTTATCTTTCTTATTATTATCAGATTTTCTATATTTTAATTAACGCCACTCGTTTTTATCAAAATCCCAGTAAACGGTTTAAAATCCTCTCATAAATAAGAGTCAAGTGTCACCTGAGACTTATCACATCTGCAAATTAAATCTCAGGTGTGACACATAAACTTCACAATATATCAGTCTTCTCAATCCCACTCTCTAAATAATTACGAATCCTTCTTTCTTTATTCAAAGACAAAAAGCGGTATACAAGCTATAATTTATCACATTCACTACTTGTCGGATTTGTTTTGGTTGGATGTAAGTTTTCATGGCTAGCTCATTTATTTGTTGTTAAAAACACGACCGCATCATTTTTCTGATGAAGTTGACAATATTAATGACGAAACATCAAACAACTAATGAAGACGAAACGAAACAACCCGGTTTTTCAATTTTCCTTACTTCAAATCATGTTTGCATGTTTCCAATTACACACATTTTTCGGAAACAAAGCAATTAGGGAGTTGGCTGAAATTATTCACAGATTTACGGTTGTTGGGAAAAATTTTGAGTGTGGTGAGGGCTTATTACGTCTAATGTAGGCCTGGGAATGAACACTATAATCAACGTAACTAACCTGCAATTTTCTAAACAAATTTCCCATAAATTTAATACAATTATTTCACATACGCTACCGACAAACAATCTTGCATACATCAAGATGTAAAAGTTCGACAGTGTGATATACAGTATGTCCCCGAAACAACTTAAAAAAAAATTCGTATTTTTGATTTCTCAGAAAATTTTGCTCTTGTTGCTTGTTTTCAAACCACCAAAACACAAATTACTTTTCATTTAACTCGAACGATTTTCTGCGACAAGAAATCCTGAAGTTTGGATTCGTCTCACTCCAGTACCGGCAATGTTGAAATAAAACGACTCCGTTAGTTGAAAAGGTTGAATCATCGGAGAACATATTTCGTTTATTTGAATCTTCCTAAACTCTGTAGGCTATTTCCAAACAAAAATCCAGACGTTTGCCTTATCACCATTTTCCAAAATTTGCCTAGATTGCGGTTTATATAGTAAAATTTTGTTCTCCTTGAGAATCCTTTGTAAATAACATTTACTTATCTCACTTTGTATTGCCTTTCTTAAAGACAATCTTGGTGCTTCTTTTGCAGAATAAACGGCAAGAACTGAAGCAGCATCGCCTTCATTGACAACGTTTTTAACTTCTTAATGTTCAAAACCGAGCCCGTTTTAAAAAATTTGAGATAGTAACATCCCGGTATTTTTGAAATTTTCCGATAGTTTTCTGAAGTTCCGTAATATTAAATTAAATAATTTCTTTGTTGTAAAATTGACTGTACAGCATAAATGGTGTTCAAATTAGCCAAAATTTAATTTGCAGTTTTACTAACTTATTAGATTTGTCATCTGCTGTCGGAAGTATTTTTCAATAAAATCCGCCTACTGATAATTCTTTTTACGTTGATGAGTTAGCGTCAATCGCATACGTTCAAACTTCCACCGTACTTTATAATAACGTTTACCCGTAGCGTCAGCTGTAGATCTTTCCGAGGTGAGAAACCAATCATAAAGTTCTTAGAACGTAGTAACATCAGGAGAACGACATATTAAACGAAGATTCTCCCAAACCCGTACTCGCCGACTTAATCCTCCAACGATCGGTTAGCTCTAGAGCTTAACCCTTCTTCTTCATCTCCCCTAACGCCTTCGGCCGGACGTGAAACTACTTCCTAAAAGCGAAACAATCACCACTATATTTCTAAACTTTAAAACCCTCGATTGAATTTATACATCGTCTTGACAAATTTGAAAAGACATAAAACACAGCTCGTATAAACCCCATAAACCCGTCACTTACAAACTCAAAAGCTATTATCCGTTCAGAAAACTTAGCCAGTGGATAACCCAACAAATCGACCATGACACTTTCTTATTTGATTGCGAGAGGGACACAAAAAGGTAGTGACGGTTTTTACCTTTGCAATCAAAGATAAGAGGTAACTTACACTGTTTTACACCAAAAAAAGTGACGACACAACTTATATCTTATAGTAGACAATAATAATAAGACAGTAACTCAAAAAAGTTATTAATTACATTTACTAATTATTTTTAAAAAGAAAAAGAACTTAAAACTAGAAATCAGAAAAAAAATAGTTTTAGAAATAGTTGGTAACGCCTTAATCGTCCGAAACCTCTGCACCTGCTGCGGCCGGTCCGCAAATTTTGTTTTCGCAGCCGCTGCCTCTAGTAACGGCCGCAAATAAACCAAAATTAAACAAATTTTGATAAAACTATTCAAATTCTGACAAGAAAATGACACTTTCAAAATTTTTCAGCTTCAACAAATATTTTTGATAAGAATGTGTTTTAATATATAAAAAAATCGTCTCGAAAATTGATTGACATTTTATTTTGACAGATAAGTAGACAAAGTCCGAGAAGAACGCCGAAACAATTGTTTTATAATTTCAATAAACACATAGAAAACAGATTTCGCCTGACCCATGTTGCTAGTGGCAACGGCCGTAAAATCGAATTTTCGCGGCCGATTTCCAATCTTTGTTTATTTTATCTACGATAATTTTTGTGTTATTACACTTGATTCGCATGCATTTTTTTAAATTTGTTATATTTATCGTTTCCTAGTGTTTAACGTCTTCCTTTGAAAGCAGCAATTCCTAATGGATTCAAAACATTCCTGCTGTCGTTCTGCTCGGCTGAAAGTAATTAAGATTTCAAGCATTATTTTCCACAAACCAGTTGCGACTGAAATAATTATGTTTTCAGCTTTAATTTAGCATAAACGTACGTCGTAAAGCTTGTCATAGGTTCCAGATAATCATCGCTGCTGTAAGCGATAATAACATTTCGCCAGCAACCTGTAGAGATTTAAAATTTTATTTCAGTAAGATTAAAGAGTACGGATTGAAAGTTATGTTGCTGACGAGGCAACGTAGGTTTCCCTTATCCTGAAAGTTATGCAGAAGTTAGCCCGAGAGTTGCGGTCTATGGTGTTTGCAATTACGCCATGTAATATTGTTTCAAAGTTTTCCACCTAAAAGCACAAGTGAGAAAGCACAAAACATTTCCGTTTGGATACTTAATTATTGATTGCTCTAGGCGTGATACGAAAATTCAAATAAATAAAAGGTTTCGATTTACTTCAGTAAGATAAAGTTGCGTGATGCACAAAAGGACGAAATCCTGTGTAAGAATCTCGAATCCGTCTCATTGCTCTTCATTCTCATCGCTATTCTTCGCGTTTGGTGGCATCATTGTATTTATGCTGTGGCGAAAATGGAGCTTTTTTTGCAAAATGCTACAACCATTTGTTACTTATCTGGATTGGATAGCGAGATATAGCATATATCTCACGAGAGATAATATAAACAGAATGTCCAACCTCTATGATGTATAACGCTACCACTACTGTTACTCCTTAATCACGATTATTAATTCCCAGACTAGATTAAAACTTTGCGGTAATAGATTTTTACACCTCCTTCAACAAATTACTCTGTCAACTATACATAAATTACAATAAACTAACAAAATAAGTAAAATCTTGTGTTATATAAATTTAAAAATAATAACTGTCAGCGATATTTCAAATTTTCGGCATCATCTCAATTCACCAGCCAGAAAAAGAGTCACGGGTCTGAACTGAACAAGATGAGGCACTCGGCATTGAGACATCGCAGCGTACACTGCGTAATAAGTCAATAATTTATAAATGTCTTTTATTAGCCGCACTTTTGATTGGTCTGTTCAAGCCGCGCAAAGCAGCATGATGCACTGATCTGACTTGGGATTATCGTTGTGTCTGAAAAAATTTTTGTAGCTTCTCTGTATTTTTGAAGTAGGTGTCATTTCGTAAAGAATCTAGTGTAAGTTTGAACAAGTGCATTCGCCAGTCAGAATAGCTACTAAAAATGCAACGGTTGAATGGAAATGTGTAATGGCGGTGCTCGGAGAGCGACGAATTTCAATCAGGTGTCGTCTCCGCGATAAAACCTCTCGATTCGACTAGTGGCGCTATTGGATTATGGAAGAGATTCCATATTCGACATTTTCGAAGCAATTACAAAAGGCCTCATTCGTATTCCGCGTTGGTCACCTTTTTATGTGCCACGGTAAATATGTGTACTGCCTTTCCACTGAATATCCCTTTCTCGTCCATGAATATTTCATGGAAAAATTGATACGGAAACTAAAATCCCATCCAGGAAGCCTTAAAATTACTTCAAAATGATTACCTCTTGAAAAAATTGCGACACGCCTTTAGCGTGCAGACTTCATTACCGCACATTCCTGATTCAAATTGAAAAAATCTTTAAAACACGGATTATGACAGACGATTAGTCACAAGAAACTAATTAAATTAAATTGGAAAAACAACAATGAGTCTTTTTCCGAAAACAAACCACTGTAATTTGCTTTTTGTTCCAAAATTTAATTAGGAAAAATTTTGCAGTTGGACATCAATTTTTATTCCCAAATGTAGTTCAACGGAGCACAGCTGAACACCATCAATGAACTTTTTATTCCTTTTAACTTTTAGAAAAAATTAATTTCAAAAAAACTCGCAGATTTATTATTCCAACGTTCTCATATATCTGATAAACGCACATTGATTTACTGCCAACTTGCCTGGATCTTGATCTAAATGACACAAGTTGTTTATTTTAAGAATTTTAATATTTATTAATAAAACTTTTTTCTGTTATACAGTTAATTATAGATTTTTTTACATCTAGAATCAGATACGTAATATTGTAGGTGTATTAACAATATTGTAACCTACCAATTAAAACTTGAAGAAAGCGGGGGTGTATATATTTTATCTTTTCTTTTATTAACAATCGTGACAGTAATAGTCCCATTTCTTACAATAAATAAGGTGTGAGCGGAAGCGAATTAGAAACTATAGCTATCCAAATTATAGCTTAGATAGATCGATAAAGATAGGTGGGTGCTATATTGTTTTGTGGTAATGAAAAAATAAATTCGTTTTATTGTGGCACAAACATTTCAGCTTTTAGGCCAGTTGAATAAACGCAAATAATGTAAACGATAGTCCATAAACACAAATTGTTTGTTCGGCTTAAAAGCAATTATCAATAAAGGATTAAAGTATAAATTTCAGTTCGTCCCAATCTCTGTTTTGCATTAAACAATTTTCTTCTTGCATAACAATAACGTCATCATTTCTTTAATGCACACGAATATTCTCACAGCAATTGTATGGAAACGCAACATGATTTTATACTGAAATTTTCTCGGTTTGTTAGCCAACAACATGGGAAATGACAATTCAATCAAAAGATATAAATACCTGCCGGCAAAAAGCAATGCGTCTCTATCACAATTTAAAGCCAACACAAATTAGTGTCACAATAATTTTTATGCAGATGTGGAAGAATTTAGAATTATCAGAAAAAAAAATGACAGGAAGAAAGCAAATGAAGTATTGATTATATCTGTATTTTTGTACTTCTCTATTGTCCTTATATGTTTACAAATTTTAGTTTCAATCCTTCGTCCTGTCTAACTGATATAAACTGCATTGCAGTTATTACAAAATAACTTGTAGGAGCCTGAATGATGTAAAGGAGAAATTTGATCCTTGTTGTGTACAAGACAGGTCAAAAGACTACCTTTAGAATTAAAATCAACATTTATATTATCGTTTTCTAAAATATGAGAAATAGAAATAAAATTTGTTCATGAAGAAAATAAAAAATATATAAATACAAGCCTTGTAGACTCATGGCTTAATCAGCGATTTTTGTCCATTCTTTCTTATTTAGAGCTTTCTTCTTCCACTACTTCATTTGTACCTTTTGTAGGTAGTTCTCTACTTCTTTTTTCCACTCTGTCCTTAGTCTGCCTCTTTGTCCGTTAGGTCCTAGTCCTGCTTCTAATAGTCTTTTTGGTAATCTGTTTTCTTCCATTCTTGTTACATAGTCTATCCATCTAATACTTTGTGATTTAACTACTCCTACTCTCCTACTATATCTGTGTCTTTGTAATGTTCTTAATTCTTCGTTTATTCTTCTAAGTCTCTTCTACTTTTTTCCCTCTTTTCCAAATTTTCTATCCCATATTTGCATCATGGACTGTTCTTGTTTTCTTAGAGTCCATTGTAAAATGTATTATAGTCTTGTAGACATAAAGTTTTGTTGCTCTCGCTATGGATTTTGAGCTTAGTATGGAGTGTAATGCATAAACGCTTTTGTTTCCAGCTAATATTCTTGCTTTTATCTCTTCTGTGCTTGTTGGTTTCTTCTCTATTACACTTCCTAAATAAACAAATCTTTTAATCTCTTTGAATTTGTATCTCTCCTTTTCGTTTACTTTTACTTCTAGAAGCTAGACATCTGCCTTCTTTAAATGCTTTACCTTCCCATATCATAAATTTAGTCTTTTCTTCAATGATTTTCAATCCCACTTTTTCGCGTTTATAATCAGCCCTCTTGTTACTCTTGATAGCTCTTCTTTGATTTTTGTTATAAGTGTTACGTCGTCTGCAAATGCAAGACATTGATGTTGTTGACGGAGAAGCAAACCTTGTCTACATAGATTGTTGTCTCTTAATATTTTTTCTATGAAGATTATAAACAATGTCGAAAAAACGGATCTCCTGGTCTTAAGCCATCAAACACTTCAAACTTTCTTGACAGTTTTCCATTAACCCGAATCCTATTTGTAATTTTTTCCAGTGTCATTTTTGATAATTTCGCTATTTTATTGGGTGTTTCAAGGTCTTTTAATGCTTCGTATAATTCCTTTCTGTTTATGTCGTGCCACCTTGAAATCGAAAAGCAACTCTTGTATCTGTTGTAATAAAAATATTTGCTCTAGTACGGATCTTCCTTTTCTGAAACCACACTAGTTTTCTCCTATTAGTTTTTCCGTCTGCTCCTTCAATTAATTATTCAGTACTGTTGTCATTATCTTATATACAGTGCTCAGTAACGCTATTCCTCTATAACTATTACATCTTGTTTTGTCTCTTTTTTTATAGATTAGACATAATATTGCTGTTCTTCATGCTTGTAGCATTGGTTCTTTCATCCATATATTTTTAATCAAATCATAGATTATCTTAGTTTCTTTATCATTTGTCCTTGTATGTTGTCTTCTCCTGAACTCTTGTTGTTTTTCAGTTTTTCTATTAAATTTTTAACTTCATGTGCAGAAAGTTCTCCTCCTCTTCAACTAATCTTCTTTTGATCGATGATTTGTTTAAGACTTCTTCAAAATATTCGGTCCACCTTTCTGCCACTTCTTCTTCGCTTCCCTTCCCACTAATTGGCCGAGTTTATCTCGACAAAACAAAAGATAATTCTCTTGTATCCCTAATAGAAGTTTCTTATCTTCTTATTTTTGTAATTCTCTTCTATATCTTTTATTTTTTAGCGTTGTGCTCTCGTTTCTTCTTTCTACATTTTTTTGTATTCAGCTCTTTGTTTTTTCTATTCTTTCTAGCTGATCTCCGTATTTTCTTCTAACATCCTTTTCCTTGTCTTTCTTCTGTTCTTGAACTCTACAATTTTCATCGTACCGTTCTTTTGTTTTCTTTTTATTTTTCTCTTTAATTTGTTCTTCTTCTATTGTTCGAGTATTTATATTGTAGTTTTCTAAAATATAAGACATAGAAAGAGAAATTTTGCTAATAAAGAAGATAAAAAAATAGAGATGTTTTAAAAGAGGAGATGTAGAAGAAGAATCATGTGATATGTTAAAGCTTAAAAAGAATTTGTTAATGGAAACTAAAGATTTTAATTCATTCATTATTTGATGACGTAAACGCATTGTCCTGTGAGGCACTTGTCTGCATCTTTAGTGAATTGGATAACCGGTGTTTTAAGATATTCAATTATGCAACAAAATCGATTGTGTTTTTATTATGTTATAGTAATGTTTTATTCATTCATTCAACTGTCTGCAGATACGTTTGTGGTCATCTATAACATAGCTGTGAAATATGCCGGTAAACAAACACACCAATAAATTTACCTAATGCACACAGAAACGTCAAATACAAAGAAACGTCATATGAGTAGTAGAGTAATATAAACGCATCAAACATATAACACACACGAATTATTATTGCGCATTACAAACTAATTATTATTAATTTAGAAGTGTTGATTTGTATCGCATATTCTGTTGTAGCAAACACAATAATGATCTAATTAATTGAATATTCCCTTCGTAATGGTGTTTGCTAACTAATTGTGTTGACTCTGAGAATAATTATACTTAAATTAAAAATTATATAACTACAAGACACTGGAAAAGAAATATTTTTTGCTCAAAAATTACCGATTATGTACACAGAATCTACATTCTTATTTCTTCATTTATTATTAGTGAAGATAGCTGATTGCAAAGTCTCTGCTCCATTCGCGTTATTATCACTTTTGAAAAAATTAAAAATCTGTTATCAAGTTTCTAGTACAGAAATGTAATAAAGCACCGATTTTGGGGTTGAATCTATCACGTATCGGGGTGTTCCCCGTCTATGCCATTACGAAAGTTGATTGTGTATCGATTTGTAAGAACGAAGGGAGTGACAACGTCACCGGAAGTCTTCTTTCATCTGTGTGATAATTCGATGCTTGCAAGCAATCAGACCAAAATTGCTATGCCGTAATTAAATTTGACAGTTAATAAGACAGCGTGTCGATGACGAGCCGTCCCTGTTTAGAGATGCGGAAGATAGGGACTCAGTTCCGAGTTAGCACGCGCATATCCTGCAAGATTTAACGATTTGATAATGGTCGAAAACTTAGCGTGGGCGTAGACAGGTGTCTAAGACTAATTATATCAGAAAAAAATTGACGTCACGCTGTTTAAATTTCGCATGTTGACTGTAAAACCGCCATTGGGTGGTTTACATTTCAATTAAAAAGGGTATTTACATAATAATTTGATGGAAAAGTCGATAATTGCGACTGAGGTAAAAATGCGCTTTATTCTTGGAGGTGTAATAATTGATTTTTCTGTATAAAGTATCCTTTAATAAGTTTTTGTTCCTAAAGATTGGAAAAAAAGGGTGGATGCGTGCCGTAAAGCGATAAAGAGAAAATTGAAATTCTAAATTTCAAAAGAGTTAATAGAGTTAGGATTCTGGATTCTTTAAAATAGACCGTGGAAATAACAAGTTCGAAAGTTTTTCCATCATATCTCAAACGCCTGCTTTAATTTCGTTCCATATTCTTTTAAGTAGACGTAACCTGTCGACCGGAAAAACGATATTAAAGGTCTAGAACCGGAAAAGACTTACGACAAAAAGGGCACATTCATCACATACCTGAAACAAAACGTTGTTATTAAAAAAAAATGAGTCATCTTCAGAATAGCCTTGAATGCTCACAAACAAATCACGAGAGGTAATTGTAATTATCTGTATCCTTTTACGGAACAAATCACGATGAATAATCAAAATATTTTGAGCGATATACAGGGTGAGGCAACTTCAATAACATCCAAGACAGGAGAACTGCGTTCAGTTGCCAAAACAGGCATAAAATCACTAATAAATAACTTTAATCTTCGAAGTAAATTACGTTCACAACAGTAAAGAATTAGACACTTTTTATTTTTATTAGACTAAATTTTGTTAAGTACAGTAAAACGTCGATAATCTTGCCGGCGAATTTTTCTTGCAATTCTAAACATTCTTTTGTACGCGGATTTTCCGTAATTGCTAAAATCCGGTGCGTTATCCCATTTGTAAACATTTTAAGCTCTCATATTTCTCCATTTTTTTCTTCAAATAATCGAGGTTCTACTGTAGTACATAATTTTCATTTTAAGACTGTTACCTCTACTTCGCAAGTAGTTCTTAATTTTTATAATTGTAGCACAGTGTTTAGATGATTGATGATATGAATAACGAATAGCAAAAGCTTTCTTAGTTAGTTATCTCCTCTCAGTCATAGTAATTGCTTCGATTGTTTTAATCAAGCAAAAGCAATTAGCAAACTTTTACGCATTTTACTGTATTTGTAACATCTAATTTTGGTTAACAATATAAAAATTTGTCTAAGAATTTTTATTCTTAAGTAATTGTCGTCTGCCTCTGTGGCTCCATTTTTTTCCAAACTGTCGCCTACGGCTCCCCATCTGATTGAATAATAATTACAAGTCGCAGAAGCCATAAAAATTAGAAACCAGAAGCAACAATTTTAAACAATTCTAAACATTCTTTTGTACGCGAAGTATCCTTAACTAGTAAAATCTAATGCTTTATCCTAAGCATTTTAAGCCCACATATTTTCACCATTGTCAACACGACTTTCTAACTTTAAAATTACTGAGGTTCCACTGTAATAATCAATATGCCTGCAAGCAATAGTTTTCTTAAAATTAAAACCCGCAAACGACGAAGGTTTCCGGTGCCAAATAAGTTTTAAATTACTACGGAAAGCCACTAATCCTCATCCTTACAGTAAATTGCGTTTAGTTAATAGGACAACAACCCGAAAACCGGTCTGCAGTTACCTGGTTGCTGTTTCGAGTTACTACAGTTGTTTTTTTTCAAATTCTCAGACTATTACGCCCGTTTTTAGCGTGTTACTTGGTGAAGCGGCTAGATTTAAATTCAGTACCAAAATTCGTCAAGTAGTTGTTTCCATTCTAGCCGTTAAACACTGTGTGTTTGACTTTAAGTAGCGATTTTGGCTTGCAATAAAGGTTCCGCTCGGATTTCGGTTCTAAGTGAGTAAAATACGGTTTCATTATTTCGGTATTAAAAAAAAAGTTAAATAGAATACAAGTTCCGGTCCGGTTTTCAGTTCTAGTTCAGTTATGGATAGATAACTGCTTATTGGAGATTTATCTCGATGGTAAACGCCAATATTATTATTTTTTATTTAGTGACTGTAACTGACTGCAATGCAGACACCTGCTGGCTGTACCTAATAAAATGTAGGTTCTGTTCCGGTTCCCGTTCTAGATAATCGAAACAAAATCGATTCTGGTTCGGAAAAAATTAAATTAAAATATGGATTCGGGTTTCGGTTCTGTTTCATAAGAAAATATAGTTTTTGGTTCAAGATTCGGTTTCATCTCTCACATAAAACGTCTTTAGTTGTTTTAGAAGTCAGAATCGGAAGTAATCGATAATAAAAACAAGAAATTGTTGATTTCTTAAGAAGACAGATGTAACAACAAATGACATTTCATTTTTGCTTTAAACAACTATTAATTCGTTAGTTACTTAAAGAGTAATTCGCGTCATGGTATGCTGGGAGTTTTATTTTTAATTAGCAGTATATTATGCGGTGAAGTTTTAAAGCCAGAGAAGCAATTTTAATTCCTCTTGGATTTTTACATTTAAAATCGTATTTCGAACTAGTCCTTTTCAATTTGTGAGTAAAACGCGACCTGTGCTCGAAAGAAAAATCTCGCTTGGTGCATACGGTTAAACTTCTCTCAAACTCGGATTCTCTAGTACATTTATTTCGAAAAGTTTTCGGCAAATTATCGTCGAGTCGAGGCCATTTCGCAGTGTTTGGTGTTGGAGAACTTCCATAACTCAATGTTTTTACGGGCATCACGCATTCGATTTGAACTAATTGAAACGGTCGGTTCACCCTCTAAGTGTTGACTAAGTTTCCATGACGCGTTTTGTAATTTACCAGTTTCATACGAACCGAAAAAAGCCCGGTTGGAATTGATTTCACCCTGTTTGGAACACACAGAGACGACTCATTTCTCAACGCCGTTATTTAATCCTGCGAAAGAAGCGCATTAATACGTCAAGTGTGACGGGTCTCTAGCGCCTCCTAACGGAGTGTTTCCAGAGATAAATTCCTGGTCGATGTGCATCTATAGAGATATTTTAAACAGCACAAAATTTTTTTTGAAGGGAAATTTTATAATTACTGACATAATTATCCTGGAGGGTATTATATAACGTGTTATAAAAGTTCGAAACTGTTAAATGTAACGAGGGAGACCTAAATAAACCAGATTACTTTTGTAAATTTCCTGGTGATGTGTTTTTTCTTTGTGTGCTAAATCACATTTTAAAGGAGAATTATCGTTTAATAGAATCTTCGCCCAAAGCTCTCTTTTGCCAGCATAAATAAAAATTTCGTTCAAGTGAGAGCTTTCAATATTCACTCCAATTTATCATATTTCAAGATTGGTCCTTTCAAAAATGGCCACGCACAAGCATAATTCAATTTTCTACTTATCTACATCTAACAAAATACCCAAAAAAAAAAAAAACATTGAAATGGCTCAACTAGCAAATTTGCATATTAGGCGAAATCTACTATTCTTTATGATTCTCTACAATTAAAAAAAATATTGGAAACAATCTGGTCCTTTGATGGTAGTAATTCGTGTCTAATAGTGTTTCAGTCGACCAAACGGGAATCGGGAACAATAACGAGAAACCATTAATAATTACAGTGAGGTAGAAGGGTAACCGCATTTAAACAGTTCGTGACGTAACACTCTGATGGCCATTGTGGCTTAGTATTATTGCAGCGGAAACTGAAACAATGCCGGTTCAGGTCAAAAACTACACGCGCCAATGGAATTACTTGAATACCACTTTCCCATGCACAAAAGCTCCGTGATCTTTGATTTAGGAACGGTCTACTGAAAGAGAATCATTGACGCTTCCGAAATATTGAATGAATTTAATGCGAGGAAGGAAACTTTTACGTCAATTTATAATGAATCGGAAAAAAAATCATGACCTCGTCAATTAGGCATTGATAGTGACAAAGTGAATTAACTTAGAGAGGTGACCGCATCAGCCATGTAAAATAGGCGGGGCCACAAAAAGATTAAACCGGTTATATGCAACCAGTTATACAAAACCATACGATTTGTATACACGCATGATAAAGATAGCGGTATAGTTGCAACCTTAAGTTGATTGGCTAAATAGTCAGCTAATTTTATTAGTATTAAATAGCTATATTAGTTATGAATGACTCCATTTTAAGTTTAGAAATATTAAGCGGTGATTATAACATGTATAAAAGTGTTAAAAATAAATTGTTTGATAACAGTGCGAGGATATAATTTCAACGAAATAAAAGCTAATGGGACAGAGTTATTAAGGTGGAATAACAGTAATAGAAAGCGCTATTGCCACGGAACACTACAGATTTGGCTCCTGATATCCACCAAGTTCAAAATCCAATAATTCCGTACATATTTGATCACTATCAAATAGTAAACGCATGGCAGCAAGATGGCGTGCAAGAATAAGGTGTAGTAGTAGTCTTGGAGATATTGATTAAACAATTCCACCAGAACCGGGTTTTAACAATTTAATATGGTCCTGAATTTTTTTCTCGGTTATTATTATAACTTGTAAGTCTTAAATCAAAGCGCACGACAGGTGTTTTGATATAAAAAGGAGTCGAAAATTAATTTTCACTGCCGGATAAGACAATATCAATATTATTAACTGATAATGTAACATGGAATATTAATTAGCATAAAGTTTGTTTTATACATTAGGTCAATACGAAACACATTTCCATATGATTGGATTGGAAGTACATAACCGGTAGTAATAATAACACAAAAGTGTCACTTATAATAAAGAGGAATCGTTGAAACAAGTACTAAATTCTCAACATATTCCAAGCTGAAACAATGTTTATTTATCACAAGATTTACTAACAGATCAAACAGTAAACACAGCTGAAATATTCTACCGCATATATTAGCAGAAATTCTAAAGCTCTTGTAGATTTGTTTTCTTTCTTCCGGAAACTTTATTGTATACAAGATATTATTATTTGCATATTATGTTATACTGTGTCTTCCAAAACAAAAAAGAAAAAACGCAGGATATAAAACACTCCAGCCCTTCATTAACTAGCAAAAAGCCCTATCCTGAAAACACTACTAGTGTTTGAAAAAATTCGTATTGTAGCTATATCATAAAGAAAATTTTATTTCCCCTCATCAGTGCATCCTTGAGTATTTCACTCAATTGGAACAGATCGAGGTCAGCTCTAACTGACACTGGCAGTAGTATTACCAAAAAAAGATGTTTAAAATAAGACAAGCAAGGTTGAAGAATGTTAAAATATATAATAATGTTAAAGAACGAGAGTCATACGTAAATACTAAAAGAACATTGCGTCTTGAGTCATACTGTAGTGTTAAATTACGCAAAATCATTATTAGTTATGCTTATGAACCGAACAAGAAAAATTATGTTAGCGTAAGACGACAATTGTTCGGAAAAAAAACCAAAATTGAAAAAAAAAGGATCACCCAAATAAAATTAGATAAAAAAACAAAAAGTATAGAGCAAAATTGTTCAGGAAAAAATCCGTCAAAACTGAATAAAAAGAAGCAATCAGAAGAAACAGTTTCTGATTTTAAACTAAGCGCTTCAATTTTAAGACAATTCAACAGATTAAATCTTATAAAACTTATTTTTTTGACTTTGTTCGGTGAGATTATAAAAGTGATTGTAACGTTTAACACGTGTTCTGTAAAAATACGTACCGCACTGGTATAGGTCGTCTGTTGGTTGTGTTGTTTTATCACCTCTAACGCACTAGTAAATAAGGGCCGACCTTAAACCAGTTAATGTGGATGGCGTCTCGAAGTAAACATTTATTACAATGCATAAACAAGACGGTTTGGGCTCACTGGTTATCCCACCCTGAATGCGACTCTAAAAATTCCACTTAGCCGGCTTAAGAATGAACCTTACATATAAGTGCATTAAGGGTCATGGAAGAACACAACCAAGAGACGATGGTACAACTTCTTTAAAGAGCGGCTTACAATTTTTGCAAAATGTTACTTGAAAGCGCATTTCTTCGAACAGTACTTTTCTGATTACCTAAAATTATGTTTCATACTTTTACCCACCAACTGTTAAACTTCCACTTTTATGATCTCATCGGGCAAAGTTAAATAAGTAAGCTTCAGAGGTAATTCGAGAAAAGACTAGATTTGCAATCGAGACATTAACTCACAACTTGGTTGATTGTAAATCCAGAAACTGTTCAGAAAATAGCAGTTTTTAAAGAATATGATGCTTAAATAAAGATGCAAAAAATAGCGATGGAAAAAGAAACGTAAAACTCGAAAAAAGTTTTCTTCAAAAATCAAAGCCAAAAGTGAAGAAACACCCTTAAAAGTTTAGCAAAAGTAAAAAAACTATGTAATTAAAAAGGAAAATAATGTGGTTATCTAAAAGAAAACAAAAGCAGCAAAAAATTATTCAGAAATAACACTAAAATAATGAAGAAATCAAATGATATAATCTAATCTAAACAGAAACAGCTAGTGAGCCAAAACACATGAATAATGTAGAAAACAATACTCAGAATGTTATATAATCATTATATAAAAATAATTAACGTAAAAAAAAAACAACAAAAATGAGAAAAATAAAGCAAATTAAAAAAATCAACAGAAAAATTATAACTGAAAGAAATCCTAAAAATGTGAAAAAAGAAACAATTTCTAATATTAGAATGACCGCTTTAAATTCAGAAATAAGAATGTTTTAACTATTTGAACAGAAGATACTAAATTTACAGTACTTTCACTATAATTTGTCAATTTGTCTGCAAACTCAAATTCAGAATCTATTCAAAATATAACAACTCTTAAAAAAATGATGCAGAAGTTGATACGAATCTAGAAGATAAAACAAAAACAATATACAAAAATTATATCCTCTGGTTCTACAAAAGTTAAACAAGCTAAAATTAAAAATATATAGAAAAAATAAAGAAACTGTTTTAAAAAATACGAGATACCTTCAACCTATTAAAAAGAAATAAAACTTTCAAAAATAAACTAGAAGAAGTAGAAAATGTAAATCTGCTAAAGCATGAATTGTTAGTAAACCTGTGCCAACCACTAGAAGTAAAAATTTCATTCAAAAAAATTTACTTTTAATTTTATTAAAAAGAAGCAGCAGAAAAAAACCAAAATAATATCAAATTAGCACATCAAATGTTATCTAAGTCTGCTGGAGCATAAAAAACTAGTAAACCTTTATAAACTACACTGCTCCAAGAAATTAACGCACCACTTGAAAATAAAGTAAAAAAATTAAAACTATGTACATTTGACAACTTGGTTGAGAAGGTTTAATCAAGCTATAATCTAGTTACCCATTGTAATAAAAGTTTTGACATTAAAGTCAGAAATTTGAGTTTAATAGTTTTTTAAGCAGAAATTTTAAAATAATTTTCATTTTTAAATTGTGTTAATTTGTAATTTCGTTTTATTGCTATTTGAATTTGCCGTTCTGTGGATAGTTTTTATCATTTGAAACAATAATAAAAACATTATGAGGAATTTGACTCGAGAAGAATGCGCCCAAGCTGTGGTTTTGTTGGAGGAAGGATGGAGCTACAGAAGAATTGGTGAAAGGTTTGGTATATCTCATACGTCAGTTTCGCGTATGATACAAAGGTACAGAGAGACAGGAAGTCACCTCAGAAGACCTGGGCAAGGAAGCAAAAGGAAAACCACTCCTATCCAGGATAGATTTTTAAGAATATCTGCGCTAAGGGAACGCTTTGTAACTGCCAGGAAGCTACAAACTGAGTTCCGTGACATAGAAGGAATTCAAATCAGTACCGAAACTGTTAGAAAAAGACTAAGGAGGATAATTTAACATCCCATATTCCTGCTCGTGGTCCTGCATTGACTGCAGAACACCGCAGAGCCCGATTAGAATTTGCTAGAGAGCACATACATTGGCAAAGAGAGGATTGGGAGTCTGATCTTATTACGGATGAGTCAAAATTTTGACTTTACAATTGCGATAGACGTGTTCGTGTGTATCGTAGACCAAATGAGCGGTACGCACAGTGTAACATTCGGAATACCACATTGTTTGGTGGAGGCTCAGTAATGGTTTGGGGTGGTATTTCCTTACAAGCTCGCACGGAGTTAGTGGTTGTAAATACTGGCTTTATAAATGCGGACCGTTACATAACAGACATTCTTGAAGAGCATGTCGTACCATATGCTCCTTATATTGGTCCAAATTTTGTGTTAATGCAAGATAACGCAAAACCCCACACTGCCCAAATTGTTAAAGATTACTTGAACGAGGCAGAAATCAATGTTTTGGATTGGCCAGCTCGAAGCCCTGACCTGAATCCTATTGAGCATGTTTGGGACATTCTCGGGAAACGTTTAAAAAATCTTCCACATCCTCCTGTCCATCTTCAAGAGGTAGGTCCTCAACTAAATAAAATTTGGAATAACTTAAATCAAGAAGACATAAGTTCGTTAATTTTGAGTATGGAACGAAGATGTGCAGCGGTTATTCAAAGTAGAGGTGGAAATACGCGATATTAAGATGTTTTCTGTAACTTTTATAACGGCGTAACTTTAATAAAATTTTGTTTTCGGTTTGTTTTAAATTAGATATTAATTTACTTTAAACAAATGTTTTTGTTAAATTTTTCTTAATTTTGTACCAATTGGTCGAATACATGTATCAATTTTCAAAAAAATTCAAATGGTGCGTTAATTTATTAGAGCAGTGTATTAGAAGTAAAAGTAAAAAACAAAACCAAAAACAAAAAATTCAGGAATAAACCAGAAGTAACAGAAAGATTCAGAAATATGAAATTAGCAGACCTGATGTTATCTAAATCTGATGAAGCACAAATTGCTAATAAACCTTTATAAATTAATTAGATGAAAAAATATTAGTCTTACAGTCCTGGAAATAAAGAAACAAAACCAAAAAGAATTCAAAAATAAACCAGAAGCAGTAAAAAAATTGTGAAACAATATCAAATAATATCATTTACGAACAACAAGACAAAAAATGTTTAACTGAAGTTAAAGAATTGTTTGAGACATTTGAGAAGAAAGGAGTGCCAGTTGGTGGGGTTAGAGTAGAGCCGATTCAATCAGAAAGAGGTGGTAACAAAGCCTCTGATGAGTTTTTCCAGCAGCTCCAGAAGATTGTCAAGAAGAATGAGCTTATTTGATATTGTTTCATATTGTAAAGATTGTGAAACAATATCAAATAAGCAAATAAAATGTTGTCTAATGGGCTGATTTCAAGTTGAGATAATCTCGGCAGTATATTCGTTTTTATAAAAAATTAATAAAGTTTGTTGATTTGATTAGTAGTTGCCATGGAAAAGTATTAAAATTTGCGATACTACCGGTGTTATCTCAACTTGAAATCAACCCATAAATCTGCTAAAGCATAAGTTGGTAGTAAACCGGAAGTAGTCCAATAACAAATTTTTGGTGTAGGGTACAAAAAATCAGCAGCCAAATAAATCTATCAAAAATCTGAAAATAGAAGATCAAAAGATATACAATAAACTAACCAAATTAAAAAAAAAAACAGAAAGAGAAATAAATAATTGGTAATGCTTAAATCATCAGATCTAGAAGTGTTTTAAACTATTAAAAATATTGTAGCAAATTTAATTTTATAAAAATTTCCATTTGCTTTGTAATTTCTACACTGGTAGTGGCATTCAACCCGTAGAAATAATAATTTTTTCCACGATTGAAATGCTTTTTTTGTAAAAGTTGTATTTAGGTTTGTTGACAAATTGGTTCGCTGTAAACATTCCATCCGGTGATATGTTTTTGCTTTTACGTTTTTACATTTTTCGTCTTGTATCGATTTTCCCCTCGTCAATTTCTGAAATTTGCAATATTGAATTCAATATCCGTAAATCAAGGTTTCAGATAAAATGCTGAAAATTCGTCTTTAGATGCCGGAATTTTTGTGAGAAAATTTGATGTCCTGTTATGTCCTAATTATGTAATTATAAGTTTCGCGCCTTTGAAAATGGAATGTGTCGTGCCGTGCTGTTAAATATTTAATATCGCCACAAACAGAATGTAGAAAGTAAGTAAAATTGAAAAATACACTGTAATTTGTTTGTAGTTGTCAAAGTTTGCGTGTCTTACTTAATGATACACTATGATAGCAAACTCTGTCCTTCATTCAGTATCAGAAAGCGGTGTTTTCTTCCTTTGAAACTTGTAAAATTGATGCGTTTTGTAAATAAAACCTGCGAACATTTTCCTTAAAACTTGTGATTAAAGAAATGTATTTTCGGAAGCTGATGCATTAATTATGCAAGGAATCGACGTAATTCTCAGTTTAATTTTTAATAACATAATTGGGTTAATATCGATTTCAAACTCCCGACTGAATAAATAATTTTAATCCCAGATAATCCCTCTAATAATATCCATAACGCTTTTTTCCACCTCCGGCTAACCGCGACGGTTTTAATTATTTACGTGAAACTATAAAAGATGCCATCTTTATAAATAATTTAAAACGATTACTTGTGAAACTCCCATATGGTTCAAAATTTAACACAAATGTGATACATGAAAAAAAACTCCAACATACAAATTGTCTGAGTTTCAAACATCCAACAACAAGCATTCTGACATGGGAATTTACTCGTGTTACATCAGAGCTTTGCAAATAAAACTTTTGCGGCCGCTAAAATGAATAATAATATAAAACTTGAAGTTTATTTCTCACTTTTAATATTGTCGGAAATTCGACTTAAAGCTCTTGGTTTATTTATTTTATAAACAAACTAGGTTTCAAGGGAAAAAGTAAAACTGGCCTCTGAAGTATGTTCCTGAATTAAGTGCTACATTAAAACAGTAAATTATAAATTAAAAAGTAATTCTGTTGTGTAAAGTCGTTCTTGTTGTAACTGTCCAGTTTCAAACATTTTAAACGCATTTGCATAATAGTTGGCCAAAGTCTTGACAGTCATAATTTACTAGTTGACTAGTGTCATTACGGAATCAATAACAAACAAATAAAAAATTTAAAATAGACAACCTACACCAATAACATCGATCCAACATTATTAATTTCATTCATACATAATAAAAATTTGAATAAAGAAAATTCCAGCAGATTAGATAAGTACTTTGGTGGTAAGAAGCAGCTAAGAAGGTCGATTGGGGCGTTTCTCGTTCTGAGATTGTTTGATTCTAAGGTAGCGCTTTAAACTCGGATCTAAACAACCGGGTGTCAAACGTGTCACGCATATAAACAACCCCCCGAAAGAACGCCGTTTCTGTTGCAGGAACGTGAGTTGTAACGTGCGTGCGTTCCAAAAACGTGCGTAGCCGACGACGACGCCTCTTGTTTTTTAAATTCAATGCTTCCAAACAACCGGTCCGATGTTGGGTTAGATAGCTGCTGCGGACTTTTCATATATGGCGTTTTTATGTTGGATGGAATTTATTATTATGAGTGACGAAACATTTTCAACGTTTTCGTTATACACTGCTTCTCCGTGTCTTTGTTTACCTTCATAGACTGTAAAACAGTGCGGCGACGCTTTGTTCACGACAATCTGCATACATATCAGCACTAAATAAAACAGGACCAGTGAGGAATTTTTCGCGAGGGAAAGACTCATTTCAACAGAGAAATCACTGAATTCAATTAAAACTACCTCACAGTAAGTTAAACGCATTTTTTATTTATTATTTATGCCACATGTTACATGATAAACACTAATTTCACAAACTTTAGAACAGATCTTTTTTCCCTCAGCATTTTTTTCATTTTTAGATGTAATAAGTAGGAAAAGTTTTCCTTTTTCTGTCCGATATTTCCTTCACGATACTCCCTTGTGTCAAAAAGTGAAATTATTCAAACATTCTGTAACTTCCAGTTGCATGACATGGATATTTTCATTGCGTGACGCTCTACATGATATCATGCAAGTGTCTAAAAGAAAATTTTTCAAGAATCACATGAAAAATAAAAGGTAGTGACTTCTCTACTGGGAAAAAAAGAAAGACAAATCTACGTTAAAACGTCCCACAATTCAATGCAACGAAACAGAAAAAACAGAGCCGCTAAAATCTTAAAGAATTGCCTATTAGAATCGAAGTTTCTAGTCCAAAATAAATATATCTCTTTACAGATTTTATCATTCAAAATTTAATTATCTTTAATTATCCTATAAATTTTTTATTGACGATTTGACCGTTTGCGCAGCATTCAACTTATTTTGTAGAATATCGTTCAGACTTCTCTTCTTTAGTTGAACCATTTAATAACGCTTTCTTAATTAATCTGTTTACTATATTTCCATGCCAATTTGCAAATTTAGGATCAACTAACTCGTTTCCTAAATGTTAATTCGATCCTTCTTAAAGTTTCGAGATCCTGACGAATTCTGTAGGATCTCTGCCATGGTAGAGGGCTAAAGAACACGTTGTTGTTCACTCATTATTTTAAACACAAGATTACTTAGTCTCATTGTAATTTCGAGCACTTTCCTACTCTTTTCTTCAGATTGCAGAACCAGACCAAATCGTGTTCTTTTTCTATTTGTCATTCCCGTTTTTGTTTTTCCAGTACTTGCAATTCTTTTTCTTCCATCAAAGCAACACGATTGCAAAATAAGACCATCTGACGAAGATTTGTTTGTTAATCCTTTCTTCTTTCTTAAGTTTCCTTTTTTATTTTTCAAAAAAACAATTCACCCATAAAAGTAAAATCAATTCCTATAGTATCCAAGACCTTGTTAAAGTCTTTATTTACGACTTCAGACTTCTCTATTTCTTCACGATTTTTCTTCAGTGCTGTATTCTCAATTATTAAGCTTTGCTTATTTCCGCTCTAAAGTCCTATTTTAATCTGTGGAGGTAGCATTTTATTCTCTTCATCACTTCTTAAATCAGCAGCTTTTTCTTTTTTATCAAAAGTCGCTTTTTCTTCCTTAAACTTCTTTTATTGTTGTAAAAGTCCCAAGTTTGCTTTAAATGCCAAATTCTAAAATTGTTCTTATTCCTGTTTTTGCAAGTACTTCAATTCTTGCAATTCCTGTTTTCTGTTATTATATAAATCACTCAAGTTGTAGTTATCCTCGTCAGGACAAATCACTTTACTTGTTGTTGTCGTTATTACAACAGCATATTTTATAAATTTCCCTGTCTTCTTTCATGTTTTCTTATTATAGTTTGCTACTATTGTTTCTTTAGCTTTTTGTGGCCTTTCTATTAAGACAACAGCATCTTCATTTTTGTTTAATTCAGTTAATTTCGGTTCTTTTCTTGTTAAGCATTTCATTTTTCACTTCAATCTTACATTCTTCAATCTCGTTTTTTACTTCACTAATTCTCGACGAAAGTTGTCCTCGTTCTTCACTAAATTCAATAAACATCTCCACTTGTTCTTCTAAACGTTTATTCAGGTCTTCTTTTCCTTCTAACTTAGACTCTAGACGTTCATTTATATCTTCTTTTGCTACTCTCTATTCTTCTATCTATTCTTCTTTGAGTAAATAAAAAAAAATCTTGAAATTATTCTAGACGTTTATTAATTTCTTCTTTTCCTATTATCTGCTCTTCTAGAGCAAACAAAGTTTTTCTTAGAATGATTCAAACATGTTTCGTAATAAAGCTTCTAGGTTACTGGCTTCTCTGCGAACCACAGACATACTACAACGAAAAGAGGGATAATTTTAGGACTAAGCTAACGCCACTTTTCCTTTTTTCCTTTAACATTTTTATAGCTCTGCCGGTTTCCACAGCGTTTTAATAATAAAACGTATACAAATTGTCCTGCTGGAAGCATGTCTCAAAACAATATCTGCTGGTTACTTAAAGACCTCATTTTAATTAAGTTAGTTGTGTTGTCTGCAATTACTGGTGAATTGCAATTGTATACCTGTCAAAATGTCTCACTGATTGAGAACCCAAAGAGCTGCAGACCCAAGCTAAGATTTCTTGTTTTGGTCAGTTCTATTGATTATTGTGTCAAATTGTTGTTGGCCGTATGGGCAACCGATTTTTAATTGAAATGTCTAGTTTAAATTGGTTTTGAGTTATGGTATATGGTTTTTCTGGTGTCGTCCGATTTGAAAAAAATCCAATTACCTGAAATTTTGATAGCATTGAATAATCTGCAATAAATTTTGGTATACGAATACAATTTGATAATTGAAGACCATTTCTTGTTGAGATAGAGCCTAAAACTCCAATACGGTTTCTCGTATTTGGTTCTATTTCTTTTTAAGTAGATCAATCGTAGTGAATGATTCATGTGGGTGACTCCCTTCGACGATAGAGAGCCGAAAGCAATAATCGAACCGTTTATTTGAAACTACATCGTTCAGAGGCGCTGCTTTTCTTTTTTCCGAAGACCGTTATGGTGTGCTATTGAACATGGCACATTGATCTCACATGTCGTATAATATCCCATCATTCATTCCTGTCACTTAGTCTTGGAAAAAAAATCGCGATTTCATTAATCGAATGGAAAGTGAAAATCACCTGGTGACGTTGACGCGTACAAATTTAGACTACTCTCATTGAAAATTCTATTAAATATTTTACAGGGTAGAGTCCGATGACACGTTTCACCCTCATTTTCTTCACAGACCATTACGTCACTTTATCTAAATACGTGATTTATAATGCGCACGTCCAAAAACATTTCGCCCTCTTCCGATACTAGATAAACGCAATTAAATATTCAACACACCATAATCCTTCTAATCAACTAATATTACTTGGTGGCATGTTCTCTTCATAAGTAACACTATTATCAGGTATTCCACGTTTCAATCTCCCGCTGGAGGTTTTACCTCACTTGTCTCACTAGCACCCTAACCGATACCTTTTCTAGAAACTTCAAATACGTTCCTGCTGTGCTCTAACTACTTAATAAGATATTTTAAATAGAAAAAATCACATCAAAAAGGAGAAATAACTTAAATGTTGTTTTACCTAAAGAAGCATAACTAAAAAACTTCAATTCCTAACACTTCTCCAAGTAGTTTCCATACTTGGTGTACGACCCAACCTCCCAACCCATTCTCTAATTGCTTAAAGGGTTTTCTTTTTAATACAAGTGAGTCGTGCGTGGTTTTAATCTGGTAGAGAGCGTATCTGTATCGTTATCCCACGCGTTCTAATCAGAGTCACAGGTGCGGCTACCACAATACTCGTCAATCAGGAAAACAGTCAGCAGTAGTCCGATGTGTATTGATCTAGTTGGCTGCGAACATCATGCATCATGCACATTCGTGTGCATGGGAAAGTGGCATGTTCTACCACCGCACGTTGTAGCATCACCGGAAACGTGACATCGTACAATATTCATCCAACATCGACCCTCTTTAAATATACGTAGGTAGTTAGAAGCGAATTATTGATGTTCGGGATAGTTTTCTTTCAATTTGACCCAGTTATAGATGGAAATGTTGACAGCTGCGAAACTACAAAAGTCGGAAGTTGTAGTTGCTGTTTTAAGGATCGGTCACGTTGCAGGACCTGGTGTAGTCTCACTAGCAATTTTTTCAAAACTAACTAATTAAAAATAGCTATGTGAAGGATGTGAGTTCGACTAGCTAGTCCAAAGAGATCCTAACCCCTTTCAGAATTATGAATCACACTATAGCGCGTGATTCTGACAAATATTCATCAACTCTTTATTATTTTGTATAAACTTGGCCTCAACACATGCAAAATAAAACTAGTGTTGAAGGATAGTGCCCACTTTATATTATAATCTGTCTGGCAGCTCATACTTTATCAACTTTCTGGGTACAGCTTTATCTACTGCATAAAGCTCCTTGCATAAGCTTTATTGAATAAACACCAGACTAGTAGATCAATAATTCGGTCCAGTCTATTAATTTTAAAACTGTTGATGTGACATCTAATTTGTTTTAAAAAGTGACATTACCGTCTATTATTGTTCGTAAAAAGAAATTTGCATTGAATGGATTAAAAATTTTTTCAGAGTTGACAATATACGCCATTTATAACTAAAATAAATTACATCAGCCCGTTTTTTAAGAGCAATTATCCACAAATTAAAAATTTAAGTTTGATTAAAAAGTTTTTTAATTAAAGTTTGTGCTGTTTAAATCAAGAGTAATTCAATAGAAACAATAGTTTTAACAAATTAGTGTCTTGACTTGTACAATTGCATTAATTTTAATTTTCTCTCTATTCTGCATGTCTTGTGTGGCATTTAGTAATTTAATAATAAAATTACTTGAGAATTAGTTATAATTTTGATTGTATTTAATATAAATCATTGGACATTGTCATAATTTCATTTATTAAATAGGGTAATGATCGGAATAACATGTTAACCATTTGCAATTTCACTTTATTAGCTGACATTGCAGTAATTACTGATGTGCTCAGTACAACTTCATTGATTTAAAACAAAACAACTGATCATTAGTTGATTTTTATCATAATTATGACACTTAAAACTCGTATTTGTCTTTGCCAAACAACACTTAATGAGAAATTCACGAAATAACTGTTAATGCTGTACATCACAGTGATACAACGTGAGAGCGAAAAAATTAATTGTGTTGGGATATTTAAAACGGGTTTTGGTTTAGTTTATTCGCAAATATGTTTTTAGTGTGAGGTAAGACACACAAGTCATAAACTTCGACATGTATTCGTTAAACAATTTAATATCATGTGATTTGCACCAACTAGGTCTTGTTTGCGTACGTCACATCAACATACATTACACCTTGACAGGTAATTAGATACATTAAAGGCGCATGTTACCTTGTGACTTTGAGAATATTACGAACTGTTACATAATTAATGCAAACATTTGTTAGAACGTCTTCCAACTATGTATTAATTATCCATTTACTCGTCATTTTAATTGTGGCTTGTGAATGTTGGTTTAGGATGAGAAAAACACCACTGAAACTGTTTTAACTCCTTTTAGGAGAAAAATATACAAAACTTGCTAAATTGGGTTGTCTTTGGACAATGGAGATGGTAAATGAAAGCGTTCTAATGAGATACTTTAGATTGCTTATCTGCTAAAAACAAAGTAGCAACAAATGGAAATGATATAAAAGAAAGAATTTTTGAAGCCTTAGGACCTGCTGACAACGCATCAAGCAGTCGTTTATTGATTTCAGTGATATGCAACGTCACAAATATCATTTCAGAGAGATATTACAGACACTATGCTTAATGAGAAACGGAATATATGATTTCTCGTATGGTCACTACATAATCGATTTAGATATTTAGAATTCTTTTGATTCAAAGAGTTGGATTAATTACAAATAATTTATTTCTAATACACAACAATAATTTGGGAGATAAATCATTTAATAGGAAATACGATCGCAGCGCAGCGCCGTCACTTTACTCACTTGTTTGGTTCTCACTATCTGACTAACTGCGCGTTTTTTTTTTAGTTTTTTTTCTTAATTTTCAGCAGATAATTTACTTAATCTCAATTTCTGGTATCACTCTGTGGCATAGATCATGCAAAATCCGGATTGTTTTTGTCCACTGATCAATGGTGAATTTTAATCGAATTGATAAGTGTTTTCGCACCTCTTGATGAGGGTTTAGATTTAGGATGTTTACGCAGGAGACTTGGAAGGCCGTAAATTTTGAACGTAATAGTCACTTGACCTCCCTTGCGATCATCTAAAAAACGGGGAACGATCAACAGAACGCGAGACGCACTACTAAAAACCTATAGAAAGGGAGTTGAACATGTGTTGGTAATATAGAAAATGTACCCTTCTATAATACTGGATCAAAAGAATTCATATCGTAAATTTTGTACAGTAAAAGTCGGGTTCAAATCAAGTTTGTTAGTATTGGAAATTGATGTGTTCGTTTGTTATAATTATAACCGGTTGTTCATTTAGTTCAACTAGTTTATAACATTGTATTCCTTTATGAAACAGCTTTATATATAAACTGAAATTTATCTGCTAGAACACGTGCAGGTTGGAAATTACTGCGGAGAAACCAAGCCAAGCTATCCATTGATTACTTTTAATTAAATAAAGATTAACGCTTTCGTACCTTATTACTCTTTTAATGCTTTGATGTTTGCTTTCATTCTTTCAAACTGACTGCTAGTATCGAACAGGCTTAATTGCATTCATTTACAGGATTAAACATTGTTTATAGCTTGAGTTATAATCAAACTTTTTATCAGATACAAAATACAATTTTTGAGAATCAATAAAAGTGTTGTTCCTTTTCTTGATTGTAGTCATGCAATTTCAGAAATTAAACTAACTGCAGTAGTAAAAATTTCAACATTTCAAGTTTCGTCGTTTGCATAATACTATCTGAAACATACAAGGATAGTTCTAAAATAACCCATATCTAAATCGACCTGCACTGGCTATAAATACCTTGAAGAGCGTTGCAGATGATCATAAAAGCTTCTTTAATAAAATATTAAGATAAAACTTCTGGAATTCGCAAAAATAAATCACACTTGGTGCAGTAAAAACAAAACCAAGTCGTCGCAAAGACAATTGAAAAACCCGTAGGGTATGTTGAAAGTGCTTTCTTTTTTCGTAATCGAAACCTGTCCGATTCTAAAGGCCAAAGGGTTTAATCTCGGTGTCAGGAGAAAAAAACACTCAAAATTAACGAGATTTTAGTTGCTATCATCGGTATAAAAATGGGGTTGCAGTTTTTTGTGTGCCCTTAATGAAACGAGCGATGCTCAGTGGGTTGTGTATGAAGGCGTATATCATTTATCCCCTCGCAATATGGCGATCATATTCGGTCTCCTAAAAACGACGAGGTCGCCCATGATCATATTGTCCGTATGCTGGTGGCAGCTCTTGATTTACACACTTTACAAAACCATTTTAGTTTGTTGATAATTCTTTGGATTTAGAGCAGCACTCGAGATATATATTTTTTCAGGGTTTTCAACAGAAACACCTTCTTTCTCTAAATTCTTAAAGGTAAAGTGGCAATTTAGCAGAGCATCCACTTCTTTGCAAAATTTCAATCGGAAAAAGTGCACTATTTGAATTTTATTGCTCCATTGTGAGGACCAAGTCGCACATACTCGCCGGATAATAATACATTTTTCCGTCGGCATTTTCTTCCGTTCGCTTTTTATGTATGAGAAAAACGGCAAAGGAAAAATATTTTCAGCCGAAGAAAAATGATACCACAAACCTAATCATTCCTTTTTTCTCCCTTCTTATATATTGCCCTTAAAAACCTCAAATTTGTTTAGATTGGATGATTTTTCTTTATTGAAAAACTTTTATCAAGCTGATAAGCTCACAATTGAAAAAAAAAGTTGTATCCGCTGACTCACCCTGTTTAATGAAGCTTGTAAATCTCACCATCAGAGTTCACCGAACTCACTTAATGCAAAATAATGACACTGATTTCACCCTCCTGAAGCACGTGGGCAAATTTTTAAAATTATGTCAAGGGCACTTAATTTTTGCTCTACGTTGAAACGAAAAATATCTGAACATACCTATTTATGAGAGAAGCTTAGCTTTAAGACATCGCTCCAAATTTAATTTAAAGATCATAAAAATGAGTTAGCGGTGAGTGAAGTAATAAAGTTTCTAGATTAGGCACCTATAATGTCTTTTATCGGATGATTTAGATCTAACAGCTTGCATTTTTGCAACATAGAACACACACTTTTCCTGCTACATTCATATTCACCTCACTTAAACTAAAACTTCTTGCATGCACTGGAAATATAACCCTCTGCAATTTGCATACAAAGATACATAACTTTCGCCTTAAGGCAATATTGCTAAAGTTATAGTAATTTAAACAATGGATGGCCACACATTTTTCAGACAACATCCCTGAGTTTTAGAAAGATATTGTCACAATTAGGAAAATAGCAGTTGTTATTGTGTGTTTAAGAAGTTTTAAGAAAACCAAGTTTTAGAAAAAAACAAGGTCTAAGTTTTGTTGAAGTCAGCAAAACTTTGTTAAATAAAAGCATGCAACAATCAATAAAAATTTCTTTTTCTCTCAAGATGTTGCAAAATTTTTCGCACGAGACTTTGATCATCCTAAATTTTATATTTTGTACAGATCTATTAAAAAATTTACGATTTTTGGAATAGAGAAGCAGATAAAAACAGCAAGACGATACAAAGATTTATTTTAGAAATCTTTCTAGCAAAAAGAGTTATTTAGAAAACAACAGACTGTTGAAGATATTTTTAAACTAAGCCAAAAAAATAAAATAGTGTCTTTAGAATCTTCAGAGAGAATCTAAAAATTAGATCTAAAATTAGAAAACTTGGGCCAACTTATCAACCGTTTATTAGATAAACAAACAATCTTTTGCTTCAAAACAGATAGATCAGACGTACCTAAAGTTGTAGTAAAATAAATACAGGCAGAAAGATAAAATAGTGTCTTTAGATCTTTCGGTAGAAAATCTTAGAAACTAGATCTAAAATTAGAAAACTTGGCCCAACTTATTAGCCATTTATAAAGTAAAAACCCATTCCTTTGTTTCAAAACGTAAACGTAGAAAACTTGGCTCCACTTATCAACCGTTTATTAGACAAAAACCCAATCTTTTATTTCAAGACAGATAGATCAAGCATACCAAAATTTGTAGTAAATAAAGAAAGACAGAAAGATACAATAGTGTCTTTAAAACCTTCAGTAGAAAATCTAGAAACTAGATCTAAAATTAAAAAAACTTGGCTCAACTTATTAACCATTTATTAGATCAAAACCCAATCTTTTGCTTCAACACAGATAGATCAGGCGTACCTAAGATTGTAGTAAAAAAAATACAGGCAAAAAGATAAAATAGTGTCTTTAGATCCTTCGGTAGAAAATCTTAGAAACTAGATCTAAAATTAGAAAACTTGGCTCAACTTATTAGCCATTTATTAAGTAAAAACCCATCCTTTTGTTTCAAAACAGATGGATCAAGTGTATCTAAGGTCGTGGTAAATGAAGACACCCCAAAAAAAACAGAATAATGTTTTTAGTACCTCTAGTAAAGAATCTAAATATTAGATCTAAACGGAGAAAACTTGCCTCCACTTATCAACCGTTTATTAGACAAAAACACAATCTTTTGTTTCAAGACAGATAGATCAGGCATACCTAAATTTGTAGTAAACAAAGAAAAGCAAAAAAGTAAAATAGTTTCTTTGGAACCTTTAGTACAGAATCTAGAAACTAGATCTAAAATTAAAAAACTTAGCTCAACTTATTAGCCATTTACTAGATCAAAACCCAATCTTTTGCTTCAACACAGATAGATCAGGCGTACCTAAGGTTGAAGTAAAAAAAGACAGCCAGAAAGATAAAATAGGGTCTTTAGATCCTTTAGTAGAAAATCGTATAAACTAGATCTAAAATTAGAAAACTTGGCCCAACTTATCAACCGTTTATTAAATAAGTGCCCAATCTTTTGCTTCAAAACAGATAGATCAGGCGTACCTAAGGTTGTAGTAAAAGAAAGACACCCAGAAAAATAGAATAGTGTCTTTAGATCCTTCGGTAGAAACTCTAGAAACTAGATCTAAAATTAGAAAACATGGCTTATCTTATCAGCCATCTATTAGGTCAAAACCAAATCTTTTTAGAAAAAACCAAAACAGCACCCAAAAAACAGAATAATGTATTTAGTACCTCTAGTAAAGAATCTAGATATTAGATCTAAAATTAGAAAACTTGGCTTAACTTATCAGCCATTTAAGAAAAATAGAATAGTGTCTTTAGTGCATCCAGTAAGAAATCTAGAAATTATAGCTAAAATTAGAAAACTTAGCTCAACTTAGTAAGCGTAAAAACTAACTAAAAGATAGAAAAATTGCCAAAATAGTTAACAGAAGTGTCTATATGTACCTACCTCCAATAAAAATAAAGCAGTTCTACCCCGAAAAATGGGTGAAGAATATTATTAATTGTGCGTAATTGTTGATCAACTAAATAATAGATTTTGGAATATGAGAGGAATTGTTTTAGTTCTTTCTCAATAAGCCACCATTTTTTGTTTGGAACCATTATATGACGTCAGCACTTGCACAGCGAGTTGTGAGTTAGCTCTATCACAATTATCGTATTTTCTTAGCCTATTTTATATAATTTAGCCCTGTCTAAACATCCTGAATAAAATATAGAGTTTTCCTTTAGATTTAAATAATAGAGAAGTCACATTTACCTAGGTAGAAATTGAAGTTAATCTAATTTGACAGACGGCAGCATTTAGCTTTTAGTTTCCTACCTTAATGAAGGATACAAAGTTTCCAACATGTCGAAACGATGCTTTAACGCGACATATTAAATTTCATGGCCGACTGAACATCCTCTTACCTGAAAACAAAAAAAGACATTTAAGACAAAACGGAAATATCTGCGGTTACAGTGCTGATCCAGCAATTGCAGTATCCGCAACATTGTTAAACTTCATTAAAGACAAGTAGTGTCACCGAAAATTCTCGACTTTCCAGAAAATTTATGGCGATTTTTATGTTGCGGTCGTGTTTTATCAAAGACATATTGTCACGGAATGTTTATTAAATTAATTAAATGAAAAATGTTGAAGGCATTAATTAAATTCATGACATGTTAACACGACGATGAAAGAAACCGGTAGTTATGGAGCGACAAGACCATCGAAATAATTTAACACCTCCTAAACCTTTCGTCACGTTTAACTGTCCTTGAAGCATTACAAGCGCTACTCAAGAAAAACATCAGACGACTCGCTAAGCTTAGAAAAATTACACAAGAGATAAATTTAGGGACTAAATGGAAATTTCTTATCGTTAACACCAAACACTTAATAATACTTATAGCTGGATGTGTTCCACTGAGATCAAAAGGAGCTACTGAAAAATGGTTTATTTATAAAATCAATGAAACACAAACAAATACTTTAGGTAAATAATGACACTGTTGACACCACAATTTTTTTTTTCAATTTCAAAATAATACGTTGAGACCCTAACCAGACGACAATAATAAAGTCATTTGTGACCATTTTTAGCAAATTAATCTCGCATTGAATACAAACAGGTTTATAAGGCAATTTCATGTAGCCAACAGCATGAAAATAAGACTCCTTTGACGATCAATGAATTGAGTAAAATACGCGACACATAAAGCCTGACGTCACAAAATGCAATCGGTTATATGCAACCAGTTATACCACACAACCAAATAGCTATTTAGTTGCATTTGTCGTTTCAAGGATTGATTGGTTAAAGAATTTTGTGCGTTAATGACAAGCTCTTGCCCTGTTGAATTTTTGCTAATTGATTCGAGCTGACCGATCAGCGAATCTTGGTATATGCGCCACAACTCTAGTCAATTTGGTAGATTAATTTGCCGCTACAGTTAATTAGTTAATCTTCCTCTAATGGAAGCTAAGTGTGTGCATATGCCCAAATTAAAAACTAATTTTCTCCATCAATTTACTAACGTCTGGATTAATTTCCGTTATCATTTTATCAATTTTCGCTGCGTTAATATGCAAATCGATGAGGGAAAAACGGCTATTTTTGTAATTATCTGGAGAAAGCTGCGTTTTTAATCCCACTTGTTGGCATCGACATTTTTCACATTCTGGCCAACATAGCTTAAGATGTTTTAGAGTTTTCGCCCTCAGAAAGCGCAATTGCATTTTGTTATGTGCCCTTTCTTCAGAGATCTTTTTGCCGGCTTTGATATATTGCATTTCTTATCTCGAACACAAGCACTCGTTTAGTTCTGTCCGCATTTTTTTTATTTTAAACAAGCCAAGCGACGTGAATTTTAGTTACTTCATTTAAAACTCTACAGAATATAATTTTTCTTAATCTTCTCTCTTGCCAGAATTCATAAAATTAAAATGAAGGTAGGAAATTGAATTTTAATCTAATATTTTCAAGTGTCTCTTCATGGGGAGATTCGCGCTTAGCTATCAGCCGAACATTCGCTCCGATAGCTCAAACATAATTTACTAAATAAAATACATGTCTCAATCTGCATAATAAGCTCGAAAAATATTCAATGAACGAGAACAAAAACTCGATCATTTACATCGTTAATTAAAAGAATATAAACAATTTTTACACGGACGTTTAACATCAAAGCTTTTTACTGAAAAAGCTCCGATTTCAAATCAGGTTGAATTAAAGTGCACAATAAATTCCTGTTAACACGTATTTATTTCATTTCTACCGACATCAATGACCATTCGAAACGATCCGAATTTTCTTTCATTTACAGAGTAAATACAGTCAGACTCTTTTTCCTTTTTTCAAAATTATTTCATAATTAAATACGCCTTTTAGTACAGAAACGTTCCCTCATAAAATACGTATACAAAACTTGCTAACTTTATTACTTTTTTATTGTGTGTTTTTAATACTCGCTGTTTAATTAAATGTAACACGCTTATAAAAGTGTTAGTTTTCTGAAAATAAATTTTAATCCCTACACAACAAAATTGTGTCCTGTTTTGCTTCTTTATTATTGATTCTAAGTTACGTGTTTGATCCAGCGTCTTGCTAAATAGACTGTCTAGCATAAGTTGCAAGCGACTTCATTGCTCTTCTAGCAAAATTTTGTCAAAAGTACCAGTTCAGCCGCTTCACTAAAAATTGATATCAACGGTAGAATTAAAAGAGGCTTTTTCGGTGTCATTCTAAAGAGAAGAGAAATCCCTTTTACACCAGAAAAGTTTTCTGAAGCAATCATATGCTGAGAAGCAAAAAAAGAATTCGAATAGAAAGAAAAACAGAGAAATGCTTCTAAAATAAAATAAAATAGTTAAAAATCTAGCTATTTCAGGAATTTTAACTAAAAGCTAGGAATTTTAACTAAAAAACTCAGTTTAGCTAAGTTTATGTAAGATATGTTCTAAATGTTTCGCATTGTACCTGACCAAAGCTTAGCATCAGAGCCACCTCTCTCCCTCCGTCGTAGCTACCTTACACTTGCATACAGTCTTCGAGTCACCGAACATCCAACAAATCCCACTAATGAGCTTCTAAAATCAAAACGTTCATTACAAATATTTGAAAAAAAAAAAATCTGCTCGCCCACCCATATACCGCCGCATACAGCTTACTCCCCAAAATCTTTCATACAAAGTTAGTTCCATTTACCTTCGTAATCACCTGAATCCCCCTTTTTGGGCCCACGCCCACATCAACTGTAATCTTCAACTAACGTGCATCTCAAAGTCGGAACTCCCTATTTCTGTAAGAGAAACGCTCATGTACATGCTTCAGTCATACAACAACCCATATACAATCTACGTTGATACGTCCAAAAGAGAGAAAGAAGTAGGATGTGCATACGTAACACCAACATCCACTAAAATGTTTCAACTACCCCCTGAATACTCTGTACTAACAGCAGAACTTTCTGCAATACATTTGGCTTTACACGACCAAGATCTACAAACAATTGCAAACAGAGACATTATTATCTGTACTGACTCGCTTGGATCTTTACACCAGCTACAACAGCTAAACCCTAACAGCCCCCTAGTTAAGAACATTAAAAACAAGGTCCATTCTCTTCAACAAATAGGAAAACCAGTACACTTTATATGGATCCGGTCACATCTGGGAATCTCAGACAATGAGCAGGCGGACAGTGCAGCTAAAAAAGCCATAGATAGTATAACAGCAAACCAGCAAAGTTGTGTACAAAGACAGGATGAGGTAACCGCTTTGAAACAGCAAATTCAAAACAAATGGCAGACCTAATGGGCTAATGCCAATACAGCTCTTCACAAGTGCAAATCTACCGTAGGCAAGTGGAAGTTCGGCATCCACTCCCGAAAAGATGAAGTTGTTCTCTCTAGACTACGACTAGGTCACACACGTTTAACCCACTAACACCTGCTCACTGGAACGGATCCGCCCGTATGTTCCAAATGCTCAGCATCTCTTACAGTCGAACACATCATCCAGGAGTGTCCATTTTATAAAACTCAAAGAGAACAATTCGGTCTACTAAATCCGAAAACCTCAAGAACAATACGTAAAACACAGGAAAAACGCTGTAGTACCTAAAATCCACTAAACTGTTCATTTACTGTAATTAATATCTATATATTGTATATATTATGTTTTTGTATATAGTTTCAGATGCTAATAATAACCCACGTCGGTTGATGCACCCTAAATAAATAAAAAAAAGCTTAGCAAAATAATAACTAAAACAGTCTTTCCAATTAAAATTTCAAAAGATAATCTTAAAACAATCAAAGATGTTATGTCAATCCGTAACTGTCCAAAAAATATATTCAAGTAGAACTTTACAAGATTTTTTAAATAATGTCCTTTGTTTCATGTTTCAACTATCCAAAACTAGTTAAAATTTAACTGGTAACAGTTATTTCAAGTAAAATTTCTTAAGATGCTCTTAAAAAGAGCAAAAACCTAGTTAAAAATCTAGCTGTTCCAGCTCGTAACTGCCAAATACTTAAAATTTAAACTAAATTAGTTTCAACAAAATTCAACTCAAAGAGGCTTTTATCTAGAATTTCTAAAAATCTTAAAAGAATTAAAAATTTAGTTTTATCTATTTGTAGCTATTAAAAACTAATAAATTTCTAACGAAAACAAGATCTCTACTAGACTTTTACGAAGTTTTTTAATAATCTAATTGCCTTACGCTGTAGCTGTCAAAAACTAAACTACTCCAAACAATTATCAAATTTTTTCTCAAATTTTTTGTTAGTAATTTTAATTAAATATTTGCAATTATATAGTAAACAAAACAACATTAGAGCTTCTTAAATGAAATAAAACTTATATTTTTCAAACACAATTATAATATTCTACAAAAACAACTTTTAACCAAAAATTCAAATTTTATAAAACCCAAAAAAACGGCAGTAATGAGTATTTCCACCTCTTTTCTAGATAACTTCTCTACACCGACTCGGCATACTCAAAAGTCGTCTAATTGATTCCTGTTCCAAATTTTCCCAAATTTCAGTTAAATGTTGCCCTACTTCTTGCAGATTAGCTGGTGGTGGTTGCATGGTTTTCAGACGTTTTCCCAGCATGTCCTACACATGCTCTATAAGATTTAAATCTGAACTTATCGGTAGCCAATCCATTTTTTCAATATTTACTTCTTCAAGGTATGTCTGTGCAACGCCAGCGACGTGCGGTTTGGCGTTATCGTGCATCAGGATAAAGTTGTCTCCAATATAAGGTGCAAAAGGCATAACATACGGTTCCAAAATATCGGTAATGTACCGTGCAGCGTTCAAATTTCCTCCATTAAAGACGTGAAGGTCCGTGCAACCCTTCAAAGAAATGCCTCCCCACACCATCATAAAGCCTCCGCCAAAAGAATGGACTTCTTGAATGTTGCACTCAGCAAAACGTTCATGTGGACGTTGGTACACTCTTGCACGTCTATCGTTGGCGTACAAACAAAATCTCGACTCATCTGTAAACAGAACCCGTCCCCGATCTTCTTCATCCCATTCGACGTGTTCTCTAGCAAAAGCTAGTCTAGCTCTATTGTGGTTCACAGACAAAGCTGGGCATCTAGCTGGCAGTCTGGGGTTTAAGTTAACTTCTGCAAGTCGTTGCCGGACGGTTTCAATGCTTACTTGGTTATTATGCACCCTTGCTAACTGTTGTTGTAAACTTCCAGCAGTAGTGAACCTCTCCCATAAAGCTCGAATTCTTAGAAAACGATCTTCAATAGCTGTTGTCCTTCGATGTCTGCCTTGTACAGGACGTCTAGTATACGCATTAGTTTCCCGGTAATGTTGAACTATCCTAGACACTGTCGTATGAGCTACACCAAATCTTCTTCCTATAGCACGGTAGCTCAAGCCTTCTTGGGATAAAGTAACTATTGTGACACATTCGTCATTGCTTAAATTGCACTGATTACGTTCCATTGATTTCAAAATTTAACGACATTTTAATTATACTGACACTGGTGGAACAATGAAAACCAAACGTTCATTTCAGGTAAATTTTATTCTTATCGTCTTTTTTTCTTTATCTTCGAAGAAAAAATTAATGCCACATAAAAACGCTTCCTGATAATGTTGTTGTAATTAGAAATAAAAGAAAAAATCTTTAAATGCAAATTCAAATTTATCATTTTCAAAAAATCGCAAGTATTACAGGTGGTGCGATAATTGTTTTGAGTAGTTTAGTTAAAATGTTAGATAAAAGTCGTTCCACATAAAATTTCGTAAACTGCTTCTAAAATAACTAAAAAAGTAGTAAAATTCCAGCTATTTGTAACTGTAATTTTTTAAAAGATATACATTTAACTAACACAATCACTTTAACTAAATTTCTGAAAGCTAAAAAAATTAAATAACGTTTCAAAAAGTCCTCTTAAAACAACTGGAAGACACAGTTAAAAAACTATTTATATTAATTTATAGTTGTCTAGAACTAATAAGCTTTTGACTAAACCAAATTCTAATCTGAATGTTTCATGTTACAATTACCCAAAACTAGTTAAAGTTTAACTGTAACAGTTATTTCAAGTAAAATTTTCTAAAATACACTCGAAAGAAATAAAAATCTAGCTATTTCACCTTGTAACTATTAAAATCTTAAATTTTAACTGTTACTAACTAAATTTTTGAGAGATGTTCTAAACGATTTAAAATATTTTAAAATTTGGCGTAATTTGTTCTATGAATAAATTTGTTGGCCCTTGGTGGTTGTATCTTGGTTGTGTAATTAATAAATTTGGTAAATTGCGGTGTTAAATCAGAAAAGGTATCGAGGAGTATTTATTGAAGCATTTAGGTAGTAGCTTGGTTGCTTCCCCAATATTTAGATATAATGTCTCCCCATAACGACCGCCAGTTCGCTCTTGTGGAGAAAGTTTACGGTTCTCCCGTCGAGGTTTTCCTCGAAGCCGTGTGGTCATTTTGAACCGTTTCCAGTGTTTAATTTAAATTAATTCTCCCCATTTTGTTATTTATGCGGTAAAATTGGCCGTTTTGTAAAGCTCTGTTTTGTATTATATGTCGTGTACGTTTTACGTTGCATTGTGGTATTTGTTCGCATTGCACGCGCTTAATCCAGATATATATTTTACGGTTTAACATAATGCGTTATATCCTGTCATTTATATTAAATAATCGAATAAAGCCACCAACTAACGTGACGAGGTAATTGGTGATGGTGCGTTGATTTTTGCAAAAACGAATTTTCGATGAATTCAGTGTCAAATTTTAATCCGGCAATTGAGTAAAGTTCCATTAATTTATATCGATGTTTGTTTTGATGAATTGAACTATCGGGCCTCGTATAAATTTAGCCCTGTTTCTGAGTTAATCCAAATTTAATCCACAATCGGGTCACGAACGCACTCGTGTGTGTATGACTGGTATAAAATCGAACAGCGCACACACACATACACCTCTATTACCTACGACATTTGACAGATGGCCACGAGAGCAAAATTACCACAATGACTCTCTCTCTTTTCCTACGTTCTCTCTGAAAGACACTCAAAAACTATCAGAAATTACAGCTAAAAATTTAGACGAATTTTATCAATTTGATTCCTAGCTGTTCTCTGTTACATGAACTCTAGCTGATAATCTAGTTAAAATAACAAATATCAACCAGCTAAATCGAAAATGTATGTCTTCTAGATAGAAGACATTTGACAGATAGCCAGAAGAGCAAAATTTCTTGGTTTGAGCGTTTGAAGCGATTTCTTAGATGTTCCTTTTCTCGGATAATGGATAAGGCGGAGAGGTTCCATTGCGTGGCCACCTAAGCCTCCCGATTTAACCCCTTTAGATTTCTTTTTGCAGGACAACTTAAACACTCCAAGGTTTATGCAACACCATTTAAATCGCTCTGACATCTCCCCAGGAGGTTTACACAATCATTTGTAAACTGAAGAAGAGGAAGGCACCAGGCCCATATGAAATCAGCAACAAGCGCTGAAGAATCTCCCGAGGAAAGCCATCGTCGCCATGTCAGGTATTTTTAATGCAATGTTTCGTTTCAGGTACTTCCCCAAAAGACGGAAACAAGCCCGGCAAATACCCCAAATTTCCCCAAAATCACCGGCCAATGAGCTTGCTGTCGGCCGTGGGGAAAGTCGCAGAACGCCTCATCCACGCCAGACTCTACCAATCCATCGAGGAAAGAAAAATCATCCCCGACGAACAATTCGGCTTCAGAACGAAACACTCCACAACAGATCAACTTCTCGAGTCGTAGAACACGCTTCCACCAGCATCGACCTAAAATCGGTGACTGGTGCAGTGTTTCTCGACGTGGCCAAAGCCTTTGACGCTGTCTAGCACGATGGACTTATTTATAAGCTCTATCGGGCTGGGGTGCCTTTGGCGATGGTCCAGTTGATCCACTCGTTCCTCAGAAAACGTCAAGTTCAGGTGAGAATTTCCAATTTTCATTCCAGAATCTATACTCTAGAGGCCGGAGTCCCACAAGGCTCTGTCCTATCTCCTCTCCATTATGCAGTATTCACTGCAGACATCCCAAAGACTGCTCGTACAACACTTGCTGTTTACGCAGACGACACAGCGATCCTAACTCGATCAAAGCAACCACACATGGCTTCTCGCTATTTGCAAGAGGCCGTAGATGCGATTGAGAAGTGGGATAAATTGTGGTTAATCACTGTCAACCCTGATAAGAGCCAGGCTCTAATCATGTGTAGACGCGAAACAACTACAATGATGTCACAAATGTCTCAATGTTCGGCCGGGATATTCCCTGGTTTAACCAGGTGAAATATTTGGGTTTGATATTGGACAAAAGACTGACCTTTAATGCTCATCTTGACTATGCCGAAAGCAAAGGCAAGATGGCATTGGGACAGTTGTCATGTCTTGTAAACAGAAGAAGCAAGTTGTCCATCAACAACAAACTGCTGTTGTACAAATCAGTCATCTTACCACAAATCACTTATGCTTCGACTGCATGGTCCTACCAGCCCAGCAAAACTCGTATGCATAAACTTCAAGTCCTTCAAAACCGATTCCTTCGCATCGCCTTCAATGCACCTTGGTTCGTTCGAAACAACCAACTGCATAAAGAAGCAAAGATGCCACTGATGAAAGAAACTCTCCACGAGATGACACTGCGCACCCTCACGAAAGCGACCACACATCCGAACCCACTTCTCAGGGAAGCCCCTGACGAAGCTGGACCATCACGATGTAAAAGACCGAAAATGGCACTCCTTGATGAGTAGCCCTTCGGAAAACAGGTAAAGACACTCTTGCTGAGAACTTACTCATCATCGCACCGACAGATGGTGCTCTCTGTTTCAGGACCCTTCTCCAGGACTTTTTCTTTTTCAGGTTTACAATGGCTTTCAGCGTGCCATTCGGGTCTGACAGAGAACAAGGGCAAATGGCCTAAAATCTCTACGTCAAAAGAGGTTTAGTGGGTATGTCCGACTTGCACACACCATCGGTACGAGTCCCACACTCCCAGCCTTCAAAGGCTGGCGTGCGCAATCGCATTCCTCCTTCCCAAAAAAAAAGCAACACCATTTAAATCTCTTCAAGTACTTCTAGAAAGAATCGTCGCAGAATGCCGTTTGATTACGCCCCAAATCATGCAAAACGTTAGGCAATCTTTTGAAAATCGTTTGTACAATTGTATGGAAGTTGAGAATGGACATTTTAAGCAATACATTCGTTAAACTGAATTGTTGTTTATAACAACTTTTGTTTCCTCTTAGAGTAATCTAGACAAAGATCCCAAAAAAATCGTTCAAAATTCATAAAAGATACGTGGTCGTATAAACGGCTTTAAAATAATGTGTCACTCGATCCCACTTACTATTTAAATTTTTTGAAGTGGTGGCATTGAGCGCTAGAGAGATGGGGTAATAACTTTAAAAATGATAAAATTGGAGCCCCTTTAAACTAAAATTGACCTGTTTTAGGATTTTTTTTAGAAACTTGGACGAAATCGGAGAAATACATAGTTGAAACACCCTGTAGATTTTAAATTTTAACTGACAATAATCAAAAATGTATCTATTTCAATTTGTAACTATCAGAACCTTAAAGTTTCAACCAAAACAGGTGCTTTAACTAAATTTTTGAAAAAGATTCTATCGAGCTGCAAATTTGCAAGGCTGCAAAAGACTCTTCTGTACAATACCCTGAGTTACCCTATTATAACAAAATATTTTTCAATCAATATCTGAATGAAATTTTATATTTAGTAAATCATAATAATTTGATCATACACAAATTTTACATTCTTGAATTTGTTTTGAAATTTGTTATCGAAATGTTCTTTAGACCCTGACTTGTTCAATACAGGAAGTAACAAAACAATTCAGTTAGAAACACGTATCTTTATTTATTTGATACATGTAATGGAATATTGTAACTTTTTTTTAATCAAATAGTTATTAGATTTCGTTTAACTAAAAGCGATTATTTCCTGATAAGAGTCGCCTTCCAATTTTTCTTAAATAACCGGAAATGACTGTTTGGTTCGATTTCATTATTGTATTGTGGATATTTCAAGGCTTTGAGACTACAGTGCGGCCTCAAAGAGATATTGTGATCAAAATGCGTTTACCCCTAGCGTCATTGAAGCATAAAGCTGCTCATAACTTGAAGCAACTGTCTGAAAAAAATCAGTAAGAAGCATTTATTTAGTATTTTTCCGGTATTTGATGGAAATGAGATAACATCCAACACCTAGAATTGTGCATGCAAACCTTTGCTCGATCTTCCCCCTATCAGTCGAATGTAAATCACAGACCATCGCTAAAGAGATGAGAAATCGACTCTTAACTTTTGATCAAACACGTACGTCATGCAAATTCCATTCACGTATTCGTATCTCTGGAAAAATCTTTTTAAATTTCATCGCTCCCTCAACACAAATCTCGATTTGTCTGACCTCTGGGTGACGCTCGTTAAAATTGTGTCGCGTGATTGTTATTATAATAAACACGAGCTAATGGGTGAGCAAGCAATCAATTGATAGTAAAAGTAATCAACAACGTCATTAAATTATAGATTCGCCGGCAGAAAAGCTCGTGAATGTGTATTAGATAAATATTTAATAACGCTGTCGCAGATTGAACGCATTAGGGGCTTGCTGTGATTCACCGTAATCATACTGTTAATCGATTAATTGTATGATTTATTGCTGAACGTTTATCGATCATTTTATTTATTTATTAACGAGGTCGCAGTGATCGTATCAGTCTCTTTTAATAGTTTCAACAAATCACTTTGTTTTTTCTATAATGATTGTGGTAATAAGTGTCAAACAAGAAGTCGCATTAGCTGGATTTGCAAATTTTTAACGAGCTTCTGTTCTATTGGATGATGTTCCTTATTACCATCATAATAGTCGTGAGAAATAGTCTTGGTAATTGTCTTTATGACGTCTCTGTGCTTTGGAACAAAACTGAATTGTGTTATGTCTTAGTTAGATATTATCATACCGAAGGGCACTCATTGCAGTCAAGCCGGAATTACCAGAGAGAGTATAAAAATGGCTGTCATTATTACAGAACAAACGAGACTCTTGGGAACATGAGGTGTTAAGAATGACATACCACATCTAACCTGGCAGGTTCATTGTTTTAGCTCGTCTTTATGTAAACAAGGAGTGCATCGAGTGTGGTTGTCCAACACAAGCACCCGGATCATTGCAGGAATGTTTCTCATTACAGAGAAGATGCTTGAAATCGAATTTTGTTTAGGTTGTAAAAACACGGAAATGTCTCCATAGATAAAATGTATGAAGGCGCGACCTCATGACCGTACTTATCAGGCATTTTTGAGCTTATTTCATTAAGTGTAACACTTTGATGACGTCCATTTAGCTCGCTTGACTGTCGCGGCTGTCGGCTTATCTCTGCACCCAACTAAAGAGTAATGAGCAACCGTTAAGGGAGTACATCCCGTGCCAAACTTCATCGTTTATTGGTTTAGACAAGGCGGCGTACTCCATTAAACTTATTGTAATGCGGTCGTTCAAAATCGCTTGATAAACATGGAGGAAGACCTCGAACAATGCGAGTTTTCTGAGTGCTGACACTATTGGACCCTTATTTATTGATCGATCGATAGAGCTTTGCATGTCTTTCAGCGATTTTGTTTTAGTTAATTCCTAGTTAACACCATCAGTTTATTAATTTTTCAATTGCAGGAACGTTTTATATAGTTGAGACAACATTCTAGTTAATGTTGTACATAACCCAGAACTATATATACTTAACTGAATATAACTGAAATAACCCAGAACTAGAGCTGGGAAAAGTATCGATACTTACAGAAGGTATCGATACCTGCTCAGGTATCGTACACCAATACCGACTGCGATCAGGTATCGAGGTATCGATACTTCCGATACCTCGATACCTCGATACCCCGATACCTCCGATACTTCCGATATCTCCGATACTTCAATACCTGCGATATCTTGATAAAGAGTGGCTATAAATGAAAATCCTACTCAGAGTGCTTTGGATGTTGGAAACACAAGCTATTTTGATGAAAACAAACAAATTCACAAGCTATTTGATGCGATATTTATTTATCGCCACCCGATACTTCCGATACCTCGATACCTCCGATACCTCGATACCACGATACCTCCCATACCTCGATACTTCCCGATACCTCGATACCCCCGATACCTTGATACCTACGATACCTCGATACTTCGATACTTTGGCAAGTATCGATACTTTGCAGGTATCGATACCCGATACCTAAAAACAGGTATCGCCCAGCCCTACCCAGAACCCTCTACTTGGGAACCACTGCTTTAATCAAGTAATTAATAAATACGTAAGTGCCACGATTTCTGTGAGATTTATGGTTGAACAAAGACATAATTCTGACCGTTTTTATTGTGTTAGTTGGTGTTTTGCATACGTAACAAACACATCGTGTGTATTTTATGTAAGCGTGCATGTTGATTGTTGATATTCTGTCCGTTGTTGACGAGTGTTTTGCGTGTGCATCCCCTCCTTTGACAAGAATCATGTCTCGACGTATCAAAGGTCCATAAAAACCCATCAACTGTTCAAATGATGTTCTTACAATTTTTATATTGTCTATGTTGGCATTTATAACGTTGGTGCTTCGTTCCGGGACAGGGTTTTGTTTTCATTTGACGTGTATGTCAGCGAAATCCGTTTGAAAAACCAAACAAGAAACGGATTACATGCAATCGGAATTTTATGTTTGTACTAGATTGATTTTGTGTTCACTCTATCTACATGTTATGAAAAGTTTTTCGTTGTTTTTTTTATTGTTTGTTGTAAAAAGAACATAATTTTATAAATTGCAGTCCCATGATTTATTCGAGTTTTATATCAAATTATTTATTTTCCGGTTTGTGATTGCACACTAGGGACGAGGTCAACACCTTTGCTATTTCTTAGTTACAAAGTTGAGTTCACATTTCATAAATTTGGTCTTTATGACTGGAATATAGAATCGAGTAGGAGAACAATTTGTAAATAAAGGATAATGTGAATAACGCCGTCTTATGGGAAAGTTTTCTCACTTCAAATGTCTTCTTATATCCTTTTCTTTTATTCCTTCTACTTTTTACTTATAACCGGAATATAGCGGGATTCAAGCTTCCGACCTAAATTCCTCAAAGTATACCCGAAAACGCACAAAAGCAGAAGCAATGAGGATTTGCCTCTTAACAAATGAATTATATATAAGGAGAGACAGCATATAAACCGCAAGTAATGGAAAACAGATAAAAGAACTTGACGGAAACTACTGAATTATTAATTTGAAACATCAAAGAAAGTGTACAGCAAATTGCCAGATTATATAATATGAAAATTAAACTAACCACTACAAGATATAATAACAACCTAACATAAACCACCAGAGAATTGAATATTGTACAAAATAGACCTCTTGATACACCATTCAAAATAATAACAAGACGTTGGTATTCTACCGATTTAAACACTTTGCTCTCGCTTCATAATGGGATCCTTTTGTAGATTTTATTAGCGGTGTTATTACGGCTAGGTATTTTCTTACTCTCAAGAAACGAGCTTTTTGTAATTTAGATACAAGTTTGATGCTATCGATAAAAAACAAAACGAGTTGCGTGGCTCTCCTACTAAATAAACTTTGTCCATGAGAATCATGCGTTCACGTGATTTATGGAATTATGAAAATTACAGTCGTGGCTTCCACGGGATCAAGCTTTGAGAAGCTCTTACTAGTTTTATGATTTTTTTAAATTTGCAGGATTCTCCAGTGGCAGCTTAACGAGAGAATAATTAGGACTGAAAAACTGAAATAACTACTATAAACAATAATATTTAATAAGATAACATTGACAACATTATCTTGTCAAATTTTCATTCTTTACTAAGTTTACAAGGCTTTGTGCCATTCACAGTCATGACCTATTGAGATATCAATCTTTCTGAAACGGTCTATATGAAGATACTACCACTATTATTAATCTTGAAATCTCCCTAAGAATGTTTTCGCCTACGGCTCCCAATTTATATTTAATATAAGATTCTCAATTTGTAAGAAACTCTCATCTACAAATCATAATTATTATTTAAAAAAAAAATGGAAAACACAGACGACAGTCTTATAAAAATTTGGAACCTCAGTATCATTAAAATTGAGAAATATAAAATTAAAAAAAGATTTTGACCATTTCTAAAATTGTTTATTTAAACGATTAATGTGCCGTTTATTTCTTGATAAATAATATTAAAAAAACATTTTAAAAACCCTCGGTCAATAAAGTAATTTTCTTTTTAAATAAGAGGCGACAAGCCGTATAAGTTTGGGAACCACTGGGTTAGAGATAAGTATCAAAAATAAAGTCTAAATATAATTTTATTCTCTAATGGCTTAATGAATCTATTCACGCGAATAATTATTATGCCATTTATAAGCAAAGTAGGAAAAAATAGACGAAAAACAAACTCGCAAATGACAGATGAACCAGATTATAACAACCCTATTGATACAAATCTACGCCTTAATTTTTAGCAATACGTTTTAGTGTTTTGCTTATCAATCCTTGGAGAATAATAGTTGTTAAAACGTTTCTAATTTTACCAAGTCGCTTATTCTCTCTAGATGTTTCAGACACAAATACATAATACATAACAGATTTACATAAATAAAAAAATTTCACAAGGTGTTTAGATAACACTGTCGATAGTTTTATTTCACAAATACAGGTAAAAACAGGTTAATCAAGCTTTTCTGTCAAACAAAATCGCTTGATTTGGCTTGATGTACTGTCCCTTCCACTCTCTGTTTAGCTATTGGTAGAGAGTGGGAACAGAGAGATATAAAGAGAAGACGCATGGTAAAAGCAAGATATCTCTATAACTGGTATGCCAGCTTTCTAGTAGCGCGTTGTTGATAAATCATGTGCCAGTTGGAGTCACCGATAGATGTCGCCAGGGGTCGAAGGACTGTCACTGTGTTTGTTAGTTGTCAAACATTAATATATAAACATTAATATAAACATATTAAATATTAATATAATATATAAACATTAATTGTATGGTTGTCATTAACTTTCTATGCTTCTGTTAACTCATTAATTAAGAAAATTTACGAAGAAAACTATATAGAAAGGGTAAGAAATCAATTTTATATAATAATAATAATATATTTAAACTAATTTTGATAACTTAGCGTATCTCTTGTTATTGCTGTTTTCAGCACTTCTTTTCCTTGCTTCTGTTTGACAAGAAAACGACATTCATATAATTAAAAATGAAAAAATTATTTTCTTGGATAATTCTAATTTGTGCTCCGCGCAACCTACAACACCATGGATTTTTGTTCTCTGGATGTTCTGCAAAATTTCTATAAAAGTATTTTTTCTTATATTTTGCCTAAGATTCTCCGAAATAATGGATTCCACTTCTTGCAGAAGAAGAACCAAATCAACAGATGGGAATGTTAAATGTTCTCTGCTTCTTAGAGCGATGAATGCATTAAATGATTCAACTCCATCGCCTATAACTGTCTCTCGACAAACAGAACAATCTAAAGATTTGTACTTTCGTGCAATGGCACCACAAACGTAAGCAAATGCTTCTTCATTATCTTTAAATATAATGAGATTACCACAACTGATGTCTTCTTCTAGGACCTTATCTAATTGATAGTCAATTTCAGATTTGGAAAGTTTATAATTGGTTGGTGAAGTACTATATCTGAATAATTCATTTGGATCACTAACCAAGGCTTCAAGTAAATTGCCTCCAGTTACATTACTACCTTTGGGAGGTTTCACAAGTGAATAGAGTGACATGAGGCGAAAAATCTGAGCAACTTGCACTGATTCAGGATTATTATTTGCTCCTCCATTAGCTCGCAATAATCCGAAAAAATGTTCAAGAGGATCTTGATTCATTCGTGATGTCATAAGGTACTTAAAACCCAGTTCTTGTGTGCAGTATTTTAATAAATTTAATGTAGTGTTTATAGTGCTTTTTAGACCATCTCCAGTAGAATTTGTTAAAAAATAATTGGGTTCTGAGCAAGACTTCCATAAATCCATGTAAATAATGAAATTTTCTAACTCCTCTTGTTCTTCTGAATTTGGTCTTAGGGCATTTAGGCAACTATTTGAATTGAGAATATCTGATAGTTTATTCACACGTCTGCAAAATTGTATTGTGGGTTCACAGTTTTCAAATCCAGGTTCATTTTTTTCTTGTAATAATGACAAAGCGTCAGCCACAGTTCCACTAAAAAGTTGAAAGGCATACCGAGTAGTCATTTTTTCATGTAATTTTGGATGAACATGTTTTAAAGCAAGTTTTGGAGCTAATTTAAATTGATTTTTTGCATCAAATGCAATTAAATTTTCAAAATGATTTAATTTGACAATGCCTTCAGGAACATGGAATTCTTTTTTTTCCACAAGCCGATTTCGTAGACATTTTAAAAGATGAGGATAATCCGAACACATTCTTAATGTCCTATTATTATCACAGGGATGAATACACCATGGTGCATCTGGATTACTTGCATTCAAATGTTTCCACATAGTCCTATTCCAAGACGCACCATCTGAAGTTACCACATCAATAAATAGTCCAGCTGCCTCACATAGAACAATGGCTTCTAATATAAGCTTGACTTGGATATCACCAGTAACGTTTCCCTTTGACAAAAAACAAGCAAGAGCCTGCATGTTTTTTCCAGCAAATGATTGAAACATTATAACCAGTACATGGTCACCTAACTGGTCCCTTTGAGATTCTGGTGTAAAATCACCCAGTTCAACAAAACCCATAACTTGCAAACGATTTTTATCAAAATGCTTACTTGGTGTCACTTTACATTCATCAACCATTAAAGTACCATGACGCTCAAATTCTGGCATGTTTTTTGTCTTTTCTTTTATTAATTCAAATAATTTTGTTTGAAAACCGTAACTGCTATCAATGCGTCTTATGTAATTAGAAAGTGTGCTTGGTGATGGTAGTGGAAGGAGCATTCTGGTTCTTAAATGTTTGTATAATTGAGGACTTTTAATTCTCATAAGAATGCATGTGTAAATCCAGTCCTTATTATATCGCCTTCCAGTTAACGATCGACCTGCTGATTCAAAACACATTCGCACAACTAACTGCTGGTTTTCTGGTAGTTTTTCAATCAACTCATTTTGATTTATAGTACTTGCCATTTTCTTTTGTAACTGGACAATATGTTGCTCTTGTTTTTGTTGTTTTTTTCGTAAATAAAAATTCTTTGTTGCCTTTAACTTTTTTTTTAATTTTAAATTTGATTTGTTTTTTTCTAAACTTTTCGTCTTTCTGATCCAATACTTTCGTAAAGAACTACAAGCACTGCATCGAGTTGCTCTTATATTTGTGTTATCACCCGTACAAAAGCGACTAGCACGTTTACCTTCTCCAGGACCACTGCATATATTAATATTACTAACACTATTTACAACCTCATAAAAGCCTTGCAAATTATTAAGCACAAAGTTGGAAACGCGCATTATGCCATTAATAAAAATTTTTAAGTCATTTTCACTGATTATGATGGTTTTGTCTACTTTTTGATTTTCATCGCTCATGTGACTCACTATAATTGAATCGGTTTTTCGATGGATACCCCATTCAAAAGGTAGGGACATGACCACTTCTGGTAATTTACTTTTTAAAAAAACATAAAAACTTAATGGAGTATTTTCCGAGGAAACAGGAAAGTTTTCTCTATTTATTGTACAAGGATTTTTCTGGGTTTGAGAATCGGGACTAAAATATAAAAAGGATTTAGTTAATGATATGTAATGAAGATGCATTCAACACCCACTTTTCACGTTTCTTATTAATATACTGTTTGGGAACAGTATGGTACGATGTGGAAGGCGATGGTAAAGCGGATGGAGGATAAGATGTGGATTCTAAATGTGTGCCAGGAACCGCATCTAGTGTTAACGTCCTTCGAACTACTTTATTTGCATGATCTCCCGAAAATGATTCCTTGATGTATTTTAAAGCAAAGTGCTTCATGCAAATAAAATTGTTTTTTGTTAATGCTACACCCGTCGCTAGAATCCACTCTTGAAGTCTCTGTGTATTCTACAATGATAAGTAGCAATAAAACTTACAAAAAGGGAAAAGTTTTGCAAAAGCTTTTGTATTAATCTTTTAAGCAAGAAATTATTTACCGAAGGAACCTGAAATAACGATAAATCTGTTTGGAGCAACTTAATGTGGCCGCAAAGCGCACACTTCTTCATAATCGATGATTTTATAATTTTCACTTCAGCAAAAACAAGAAGTTTAATTTGGCGGTTGTCAATTTGAATTGACAGTCCGTGACAGTCCGCGATACGGTGCTGCCATCTGTTGAGGACTTTAACGGGAACATATTTTATTATACAAAATGGCGGCGAGCTGGTGTACCAGTTATAGAGATATCTTGGGTAAAAGAAATAGTTTTGTTCTTATCTAATAACATAGACACTTTGTAGTTGTAACCTGTTCTGTTCTTAAGTTCGTTTTCACATAAATAATAAAATAAATTGTCCAAGAAATTGTATCCAATTTACTAACTTAAATAAAAGGTTAGTAACTCGCTCATAAAAATATCTTAAATATGTAAAAAATGATTTAAGAACGAAGGCTTTTCTGTAGATTACTTCCTATATTTACCGAGATATAAAATATATCTGTAAATAAGAGTGCTGTATAGAGTCATGAATTGAATTTTCGTTGGGAGATTGGAATGAAGGCCTCAGTAAAAACTTTAATAATGTCTAAGTAGTCGAAGCTATGTTGGTCTAGCCAAATGGGTAAATTTTTAGTTAAATTTCCTTGCAACCACTCGAGAACTTGCTATCAATAGTTCTAATCTGTCCGGTTCAGTACAAGTTATCCGTTTGGCCGCAATTCGCAGCGTTAGCTAGCCTGCATTGCGACATATTGAAGCATGGCTGCATCTTATCGGTGAAAGAAGGTGGCGGCCGTTCTCTAGATTTGTTATGCAGTTGGCAAGAGCTTCGGCCCGACTCACCATCCATCTTCAATTTGCTAAACTAGGAACGCGACCACCTTAAAAATAGACACGATGCAATCATCTTCAAGACTCCTCCATTCGATTTGATCTGGACGAGTAAACAAATAACAGACGCAACTAAGCAAAGTGGTGTCTTATAGAATACCGATGGCGACAGTAAAGGCACGTTCACGATGAGAAAAGGAACAGTTTTTTGTTATCGGCGCGGTTTGCGGTAGAAAAGGGAAATGTGGAAAGGAAATTGGCAGTACTGAAGGCGGCCTTAACGGAAATTAAGCAAGTTGCTTCGTTCCTGACATTGTTTCATTTCATCCTGAAGATGCACAAGAGTCTGCGACGTCTAAGAAATTTAAGACGGGATAATTACACGGCTGTCACAACTTTCGTTCGTAATTGACGGCTTGGCACTAAAACAGTAGAAAAAGTGCTCAAAGTTTAACACCTGGGACTAGTGGCAAAATGTATTTAAAAACTAGGCGTAAAATGGGGCTGTAGCGCCATCTCAAATCAACTCTACCAAGTTTAAGAAAATTGTTGTTTCCCATTTTTAAACAACTACTCCCCAAACTAATGTAGCAACAGGCATTGATTACTCCACTTTGGTCGCACTAACAAGCTAAATATGCTTGAGGGTGCTTACAATTTTTAGTGTAGTCTGTATGTAGATGCAGAAGTTCCAAGGCTTACTTAAATTCAGAATTTTCTAGCTCACACTATACCTTTTTTTTTAGTAAAACAACATTGTTATTAAAATCCTAATTAAATACAATTATCGATTAAAATACGGCTTTAATATTTCATAAAGTTGTTTAATAAAATGTTTAAGATGAGAAATAAGTTTTAGTTATATCTATTTATTCAGTTTATGTCCTAAAGTTTGCCATACTTTTGAACAAAAGCGCACATAATCTTATTAAGGTGATGGCACTTGTGTCAGAGTGAGTTTCAGTTCTATTTAATCTCATCAGAGATGCACATACACACACACCTGTCTCATACCAACACGTTTTATCCGGATATGCACAACATCTAATTAAATAGAAGAGATTCTCTTGTATGGAAGAACAAATTTTTCAATTTAAAAGATAAATCTATTTATAATCTCTCAAGTGTATCGATTATTTCCGAAAATTTTTTTCGTGTAATTTCTGCAACGTCTTAATTGGACAAAACGCAGTAGAATTATTAATTTAGGATTTAATTTTTTGTGTTGTTTCTTTAGTAAAGCCGTGGGGTTGTCAATCTAAAATCCACACCCTCGCATAAAGCACTTAAAATGTAAAACACGAATTATTTAAAAAGTTCCCAGTAATAATGTTAGACGAAGTGCAGCGCATGATACTATATAGCTACATACACACCCGTAAAAGTTGAATGTCGAAAAATAAAAGAAAAGTTCTTGTGGCAAAACGTTTTAAAATTATAATAAAACCGTAAAAGGAAAGAGTCTACATAAAACAATTTTACGTTGACGACCCAAAACCGCATTTGCTTATCCATTTATTTATTAAAAGAGTTTCACTCGTTTATATAAATTAATTTTTATCAAATTTCATACCGACAATAAAATTAAAAACGCGTTAATAACTTAATCACCACTAAGTTAATTTAACACCTAAACTACTTTAACCAATTAAGAAAATTTCATCATTAAAGTCCTCAGGGAAATGCGGCGTGTCAACATCAACATTTCACACATCAAAGATAACTTTCTTTATTACACACAAAGCCCACCAATCAAATGCTAAGAGGGGAAAATTAGCACGGGTTATTATCCGTCCCAAAGGACCAAATGTGGATCCCTCGTACTTCTCTCTTAATTTAAGCACTAATGACGTCACAGGTTCACGCAAATACTCACTGATCTATTTAAGACAGAACACAAGTTATTATAAATTCGGTTTGTTTAAATATAGAGACTACATAACAGACGATTTTTCTCTGTCGCTACTCGCACAAAGCGGATTTGTATGCAGTACAATAGAACAGTTTGTCTGTAAATGCTTGAATTTAAGTTTTTGAACATTAAAGATAAAGAAACCACAGTCCTTGCAAGGTTAATTCAATGATTTAACTTTGGTTAACTGATAGGAAATCGGTCAGGTGATAGACACCTCTAGCTTGTCGGAGAAAACTTCTTTCTTCTTCAAAACATCCAATCGTGTCTGTTCAAAAAGAAATTTGTGTGTTGGCTAGTAATTTGAGTGACGATAATTAATCAATTAAAGCTAATTAATCAATAAATCTTTCAATGACAATGAATTATACAACAAATTGATCTACAACAATAAAAACATATGTCTAAGCCAAGTTTGGGTATCAAGCGTCTTTTTGACGAGTCGGTTGAACAATAGGAAGTCAGACACCTCTAGCATGTCAGAGAAAACTTCTTTCTTCTTCAAAGCATCCAATCTTGTCTGTTTAAAGAAAAATTTGTCTGTTGACTAGTAATTTGGGAAACGATAATTAACCAATTAAAGCTAATTAATCAATAAATCATTCAATGACAATGAATTGTACAACATATAGATCTACAATAGTAAAAACATTTATCTAAGCAAAGTTTGAGTATTTAGCGTCCTTTTAACGAGTCGGTTGACTAATAGAAAATCGGTCAGGTAGTAGACACCTTTAGCTTGTCGAAGAAAACTTCTTTCTTCTTCAAAACATCAAATCGTGTCTGTTCAAAAAAAAAATGTGTGTTGTCTAGTAATTTGAGTGATGATAATTAACTAATTAAAGCTAATTAATTAATAAATCTTTCAATGACAATGTATTGTACAATATATTAATCTACAATAATAAAAACAATTGTCTAAGCCAAGTTTAGGTATTAAGCGTCTTTTTAATGAGTCGGTTGACCAATACGAAATCAGTCAGGTGATAAACACCTCTAGCTTGTCAGAGAAAACCTCTTTTTTCTTCAAAACATCCAATCGTTTCTGTTTAAAAATAAATTTGTGTTGGCTAATAAATTTGAGGGACGAAAAGCTAATTCACCAATAAATCTTTGAATAGCAATGAATTGTACAACATATTTATTTAGGAGCTAAGTTTGAGTATTAAGCGTCCTTTTAACGAGTCGGTTGACCAATCAAAAATCGGTCAGGTGACAGACACCTGCAGCTTGTCGGAGAAAACTTCTGTCTTCTTCAAAACATTCAATCGTGTCTGTCCAGAAAGAAATTTGTGTGTTGGCTAGTAATTTGAGTGACGATAATTAATCAATTAAAGCTAATTAATCTATAAATCTTTCAATGACAATGAATTATACAACAAATTGATCTACAACAGTAAAAACATATGTCTAAGCCAATTTTGGGTATTAAGCGTCTTTTTGACGAGTCGGTTGAACAATAGGAAGTAGGAAGTCGGTCAGGTAATAGACACCTCTAGATTGTCAAAGAAAACTTCTTTCTTCTTTTAAGCATCCAATCTTGTCTGTTTAAAGAAAAATTTGTCTGTTGACTAGTAATTTGAAAAACGATAATTAACCAATTAAAGCTAATTAATCAATAAATCTTTCAATGACAATGAATTGTACAACATATAGATCTACAATAGTAAAAACATTTATCTAAGCAAAGTTTGAGTATTTAGCGTCCTTTTAACGAGTCGGTTGACTAATAGAAAATCGGTCAGGTAGTAGACACCTCTAGCTTGTCGAAGAAAACTTCTTTCTTCTTCAAAACATCAAATCGTGTCTGTTCAAAAAAAATTGTGTGTTGTCTAGTAATTTGAGTGATGATAATTAACTAATTAAAGCTAATTAATTAGTAAATCTTTCAATGACAATGTATTGTACAATATATTGATCTACAATAGTAAAAACATATGTTTAAGCCAAGTTTGGGTATTAAGCGTCTTTTTAGCAAGTCGGTTGACCAATAAAAAATCGGTCAGGTGATAGACACCTCTAGCTTCTCAGAGAAAACTTCTTTCTTCTTCAAAACATCCAATCGTGTCTGTTTAAAAAAAAATTGTGTGTTGGCTAATAAATTTGAGGGACGAAAAGCTAATTCACCAATAAATCTTTGAATAGCAATGAATTGTACAACATATTTATTTAAAAGCCAAGTTTGAGTATTTAGCGTCCTTTTAAAGAGAACTATTAGCAGGTAAAACCTCCAGCCATCATTTAATTACTGATTTCTGCTCATGAATATTGCTTCTAATAATAATATTTTTCCGGATGAGTCCATCAGTAGAGACAGGTGTCATTTATTCCGCACGCACTGTTCCAAAAATTATGAGATTAAAGCGTTTTAGAGAACGTTTGTGGAATAAAAATGATGAGGAAAAAACTAGGTTACGGATTTATGAGCTGGTGTAAAAATTAATTAGTTGCAGCGTTCGTTTTATCATGGCGGCAATCGTCACGACTTCCTCCTTATTATCACCATATAGTTTTTATAGGAATCTAAATCGCGAATAAACTTTAACAACGTAATAAAAAGTGGCAGAAATAAAAATTAATGTCTCATCATTGGATGTAAGGTAACCCTGGTCGTGCGTAAATTTGTCTTTTAATTTTACTGACAATAAGTTAAACTGCGATGTTAAATCGAGAGCTCCCTTTTTCCTTTATTTTCCTTATAAAAACCCGATCCTAAATTGATTTTTCTCTGTGAACTTTAGGGAATTGATTAAACGCATTCAAGTCACCCGAGTGGAACTACATACATTTAATTATGTTCCAACACAACAATCAAATTTCTATACACAATAAAGACGCTCCTCTATCCGGTTCCTGTGATCACGACGTGAAAAAAAAAAAACACTCGCAGGACGCCTGATTTGATGCGACAGAATATGAAATTTTACATATTGGAGAGCACAAATGAGTAATTACCAAGCAATGTCATTAACGGTCGGCGGAAATCTCATCCAAAAATAACAAACCGGTAATTATCAGAGGCGAAACACGTCATAGGCCCATCCGTGACAAAAAAAAGATCTAAAATCTACTTAAATAACTCTGACCGGTCAAATAAAAGATGTAGAGCTTTTAACATGTGCTTGTCGAAAGTAAAGGTTCTTTCTTACCTCAGACGTTGGTAACTAAGACTCCCAACAACCAAATTACAAAACAATCTTATTTAAAAGTGTCTTAAGATACATTACAGAAAAATAAGTTTTGTATTTTCCACAAAAAACACGTGTTGATAAGCTCCACCTTCTTTATTGCTTTAGCGGTCAAAGTCGTTTAAATGTGCTTTAAATTATGTTAATTAAATCCCAACAAATTTGTCATTATTGTGTTAAATTGTCGTTGACATGTGTTTACCGGTTATTCAGCATAATTTTTTTACTTTTAGATTGAATTAATAAACTCTCAAAAGAATAAAATCCTCTAAATTGAAGTTTTAAAACCTTCCATTGTGTTGTCTCGTAAATAACAATTTATTGTATATTTTACTAATATTGTTATAGTACTGCAACAGATGGTCTGGTGAATAGAAAATGTTTGAGGAAATATCGCGATGCGCTAACGATTTTTCCATTACTGTACCGTGAAAATGTAATGACAAGTAATTGTTCTGTTACAATAATGGAATTTGTTTAAATCGCTTCACAAACCTATGTTTACATTAAAATGCTTTCATTACTCCCACATTTTGATGAAAAAATATAGAAAAACTAATTTTAAAAAATACTGCATTATCGCCAAACTAATAAAATAAAAACGACTGGATATCGGTTGTATAAAGTTACTGTTTGTTCGTACCTTCCCTGGAAAATCTTGAGCACACTTCTCAAGAATTTTAAGTCCTTTCATTTCGTGTTAGATCATCGGATATATTAATGTGGTTGTAAATTAAAAATAAACCGAAATAAATTTTTAATCTGCTCTAATCATAAACTAAAAGTTTCATTTTATAACATGTTGATTTTTTTGATATCGTTGTAATTTATATTTCAATATGGCAAGATAAATTAGGTTGTCATTTTCAATACAATACAGCACCAAATACAATATTTCAAACTGTACAAAATTTCACATCAATGATTTATTTAACATATACCTCTTGTAGTGAAAATACAGTAAAAAAGCTCTGATAAAAGTACATCACAATTTTGCATACAATAGTAATGAAAAATGATCATATTTCATTGCAACGCATTAAAACTGAAACTACAACAAAAATATTTTCATTAGATTATAACAGAAACCTATTTGAAGCGCATGAAAAATTAGGAAAATATGTTTTCGCGATAGCGGATTCATTTAATTCGTTGGTAGTGATACGATTATAACACATTTCATAAAGCAATAAAATAACACTGAGTAAAAATATTTCAGTATTGCAACTCATAAATGTTAATTCACCGATTTTAACATGTTGCAATGTCGGAATTTATGATACCATATGTGCCAAATTTTCTACTAAAACTGTTCGCTTTTCAGAGAGTTAACTAGCTTAAAAGACTCGAGAAATTCTGTCATTTCTTTAATTATTTATTTAGTATTATACAGATGGTCAAAATTACTAAAAAATAATCTTTATTGTCCCTTTAAACCGTAAACTTAAGACGTAATAAAATATACAAAGTCACCGGGAAAAGGTCATGTGATACATCAACTTGTCAATGGGTGTCTCTACTTTGTTTCGACCCAATTCATATTTAAACCTCGATAAAAATGATCTGATCAATATTATATAATTAGGTTTTGTTTTTTAGTAAAGGAAAAACAACTTTGTTGTAAGAATGTTTCGAAGAATAATTTATGTAATTTAAAATGAATAAACCGTTTTATTGTTTACAAATCATTTTCTTTAACTACATAATAAATAAAACAGCATGACAATTTACGTTATTATGTAATTCTACGGAAGAGTAGAAACTGGAATTAGAACGACCGGCATGGTTTCTCCGCCTTGAAAAGATTCTTTTTACAGCAGAAATTAAAACATAAAACCGACAAAAATACAATGTACCTGAACCTAAGTAAACAAATATATAAATTATATTTTGAACGTTTTTAAAAAAGACTATTTATATCAAAATCAATCTACACTCGACCGCAAAATTAACCGGACACTAAGTTTTTTGGAAAAATTTCAGTGACGAAAATTTGAATCAAAATAATTTTAATTAAAAATTAGCAACGATAAATATTTAAATTAAAATTAAAATATTTATTTACAAATTAAACAAAAATTTGATTTTAAGTAACAAAACAAAGCAAAACAAATTTAAGAAAACAGCAAAAAAAATGGTTTCAGTAGCGAGTATTTCCTCCTCGCGCTTGAATTACAGCTCTCATTCGTTGAGGCATACTTGCAATCAAGTCTGCGATCTCATCTTGGGCTATTAGCTCCCACTCATTCAGCAACGCCTGTTCCAGCTTAACTGTTGTATGAAACTCGCCGTAGTTCTGCCTTATACTTTTCCCCAGGTTGTCCCATATGTGTTCAATGGGGTTTAGGTCAGGGCTCATTGGTGGCAACCTTAGCACCTGAACATTAACGTCGTGAAGGTACTGACGCGTAATCTGGGCTGTGTGAGAGCGCGCATTGTCGTACATTAAGAGGAACTCTTCCCCTACAAAGAGCGCAAAAAGAACCACATGCTCTTGTAAACACTCCCTAATGTACCAGTCAGCGTTAATGCTACCTCTCCGCACCGTTACAAGAGCTGTATGAAGTATGAGCCTCCAAAGAAATCCCTCCCTATACCATTACACCTCCACCACCAAATGCTACTCTAAGCGCAAAGCAACACTGGGCATGCCGTTCCCCCGGGCGTCTAAATACTCGTTGACGGCGATCAGGTGAATACCTAGTGAAACGCGACTCATCCGTAAAGAGAACGGAGCTCCATTCGTCCATATTCCATTCAACGCGCAAATTCCGATGCTCTGCGTTCAATTTAGGGCCAGTAGCAGGTGGATGTGATGTCAGATTGTTTTCCTTCAACCTTCTTAAAACAGTATCAGGAGAAATCATGGTCCCATGAACATCCGCCAGTCTCCTGGCCAAAGCTGTAGCAGGAAGAGTCCGTTCTCGCAGCATTTGTAATCAAAGAAATCAGTCTTCCACTTCATTTGTTACTCGTTTTCTGCCTTGTCCAGGTCGTTTGGAATAGAAACCAGTTGCCCTAAACCTTGGTATCGCATCGGATACCGTGCTTTTAGGAAAGCCAAGCACATTTGCAATAAATCGTATGCTGCGTCCATCATTATGTAAAGCAACAGCCTGGGCAGCTTCTTCGGGACTCATTAAAATATGAATCGCTTCTACAACAAATCTCTTCCACAAAGAAGCCAAATTAAACAAAACAGAACTAGCTATCGACACAAATTTGGCAGACGTGTAAAACAAACAAAACCTTTCTGATTGGAAGCCGCGTAAGAAAATAGGTGCAAAAAGTAATCTGCGTGATAGGGGTTAACCCAAAAACCTTGAATATCCTTTCTTTATTGTTTTTTATGTTTAGCCATATAAAATCAATGTAGAAAGCGTTTTCGCAAATTTACGGGACAAAAATCAATTGTCCGGTTAATTTTGCGGTTGAGTGTACCTATATAAAATTTAAAATTTCAAGAAAATTAAAAAATCAATTACCCAAATCAATAAAACAATAAAAACTTTTGCATAAAATGAGAAACAAATACTCTCTAACGAAACTTGTAAAATGAGATTTCCAAGAAAAGAAGAAGTAAAAAAACTACGTTTAAAGAAAAGATCCTGGGAAAAGCAAATGGTAGTTTCAAAAAACTTGAAAATCAGCAATTGAAAAAATATCTACATATTCAGAAAAAAGAAAGCAACGGTAAAATAAAAAAAACAAAATATATTTAAATAATTTTAGAAACAATTATCAGATGAGAAAGTGCAAGAAAAACTACAACTAAAAGAAGAAATAGAAGATGCTTTAGAAGTATTTAAAAAACGATAAATAAAAAATAAAAAATCTACAAAAATTTTAAATGCTAAAAAAAATTGAAAATCTAAGAAAAAGAGTAACAAAACAAACTTAGAAATTGTGAACAACAAAATAATTTTTTTAAAAAAAAGAACAAAACCACAACTGAAAGAAAAACAAAAAGTGTCTAGAAAATCTACAAAAACTTAAAAAAAGACGACTGGAAAAGAATGAATAACAAAGATAAAAGAAAATATTCTAGAAATTAGATAGATTACATCAAGATGTTATTATAAACGTTTAAAGAGTAAAAAATTAAATTAAAGCTTCTAGAAGATCTGAAAAACAGGGTAATGAAACAAAAGCAAAGTAAACAACTTGGAAATTGAGAACAACAGTACAAATTACAGTCATTGTTACCACCGTTATAATGAGTAAAACCTCCCAACATTTTCCGGTCAGGTCAGGTCAGACTTGCAATTATTTTTGTATTATTTTTCATATTCTTTTAATTTATACAAAATTCTTATTTTTGTAACCATAATTCGCAGAACCTTAAGCTACAGTCTGTAAAAAACATGTCTAAATTTGAAATTTGTTTCAGTGGAGTGTTAAGAAATGTTAATAAAGTTACGTTGTAATTCAGTGGTCATTTATACTTATTGCGATATCAAGCTTAAAGAGTTCTACTTTTTTTTTAATAAATCACTGGTCACTTTGGCACAAAAAACTAAGAGAAAAAGTAATACAGTTTGTCGACTCTACTTTTTAATAAGCAATTTATTCGCAAGCTAAAATGTTGGCAGTAAACTCATTTAAAAAAACTAAACGAAAAATCACTGTAACATATTTTCATCTGTTAGGACATTCCCAACTTTTATTTCACAAAGTACTTCTTTAATTTTTTTTCTAAAAAAAAACTTACTGCATCATCTACTTTGTCCCTGCGGTGATTACATACTGTCCACAGTTAATGGAATCGGATGAAGAATCATTGATTATTGTGATCGGACATCTCAGAGGATGTAGCTTTATTTTTCATAAAATAATGGCTACATCCTAATACGGAAATGGGAAAGGCTATATTCTTAATTCAGTTTATTTGATTTATAACACTCTTCTTGTGTGAACAGTGTCTACAATAATTTGTTCCAGAGAAGGTAAAAGTAAATGTAACCTCATTTTATTGCATGATTTCAAATTGTAAAAAAATGTGTTTTATGAATGAAGCTCGGAGTATTAAAATTACAAGACAATCACTTCGCGTCACAAATTTATATTCCAGTGAGGTATGTCAAGTTCTGTGTATTTTTAACTTGGAAAGAAATGACGTAAATGTTATTCATTATACCTTTTCTTTGCTCAAGCTTCAAATGTAATTAATTTCATGAAATAATAAACTTCAGATATAATTTTTAAACTCTTGTAGTCATTTTTTAATCAGAAGAAAACGTTGAGTGGGCTTTTACTTCTTGTCATCTTTCACAAACCTTTTAGTGATTTTCGGTTATAAGCTTTTATTCTAAATAATAATTTGACAAAGAAGCTTTATTCTCTTCACGTAATGTGACATTATTAATCTCTAATTAAAATCTTTGATTTTTTTTCCTCATTAAGATTACATAACAGGCAATAGTCATTACTACTCAAGCATTGTTTTCAAGCAATTGTCGTAAATGACTTATTTATAGATCCTTTTGTAATTCCGACACTTCTTGCTTTGACTTTTCCAGCTAGTTTAACTTGTATTATTTACATAACATTCAACTAATTTGTCTTAATTTAATTTCTAATGACATTTATTGATCATTTAACGGCATGATGTTATTAAATATCCATCAGCTCTCTTCATATTAGACTCACAAGACAGCTACTGGGAAATAAAACGTGCTCAAGAATTTTCATTAGACAACATTTTCTAAGATTATAATGCAATTGATGTCGAGACTACAAACACGAGGTGTTTTAGTGGTAATTCAGGACAAACTTTGTTTTCAAGATGAAGCCTTTACAGCAATTTAATATTCTTCACATTCTGTTTGTTGCCACCGGAGTGATAAACAGGCTTCGGCGGGAGCGAGCTGTGTGCAGTGGCGTGATTTTGCCTTATTATTTATACCTTATTTCGCAGTGACGTCACTCACTCAACTAGTATTTGTTAATTTTTCACTGAAATAAATACTCTCATTTAAGAAATATCTTGGGTACATTTGAGGCATTGCTAAATTACAAAGTTGTGTTTTGATGAGTAATCGCAAATGTCCTGACTTACTCTATGTTTTCGAGCTACCAAAATATGTGTTAAATTATCAATGCCGGTACTATTGTGCAACATTGTTAAATTTTATACAAACACTTGCGTCACGTTAAGTGGAATATTCAAATCCTCAATTAAATTTTTATTGTCATAATGTTGATCGCGTTGTGTAAATAAAATTTTAATCGAGGCGCACAAAATCATTTTGAACACGTATTTATATAAATTTGATTTTCTGTACCTAGAAAATTGCTCAATTAATTATTATTGACGATAATTTTAGCTGGGATAATGTCCAGTTAAGTTATTTATGCCGCTAATTAGTGGATTTAAAAGAGGTTAATAAAACCAAACATATCATTTTAGAGTCGTTAAATATACTCTTTTGTTTTATAGTATCACATAATGGTATCACAAATGTCTTAGAGGATAGATTTGTCTATAATTATCAAAGTTGTTTGTAATCAGAGAAATCCCATAATTAATGAAGGTCATCGTCTTTGTGAATGAACGGACACAAATAAAGGTTACCTCTTTATACTATCTCTTGTTTTTTCAAAATTTTTCGGTTCTTCTCTTTAAACGTAGTTTTTCCTATGGTACTTCTTCTTTCTCTTCTAAAACTTATTTTGCACGTTTTCTAGAATGTCATTACATGAAGAAAAATTCTAGATGAGCTTCCAATAAATAGTGCAGAGAAAAAAAAATAAATTTGCAAAGCGACGATTGGTAGAAAAGAGCAAAAACCATTATAAAAAAGTTAAAAAACGCTGGCTAGAAAAGCATACGTAGTTTCTAGAAGAAGATGAAAAATAAAAATGACAAGAATAAAATAAAATTTAAAACAAAGATAAAAAACGTCGACTAGAAGAGAAAGAAAAGCTCACAGTAATAAAATTCTCTTAATAAAAATTATAAAGCAGATTCTGAAAGAAAAAAAAGACTATAGAACAGCAAATATAAATTTCTAGAAAAAGTAAAGAAGATTCTAAAAGGGCTTCCGATACAGTGCAGAGAAAACGAAGATAAATTTAAGAAACGACGATTAGTAGAAAAAGAGCAAAAAACACTCTAAAAACAATTAAAAGACGCAGGCTAGAAGAGCATACGAAGCTTCTAGAAGAGTATGAAGAATAAAAATGACACAAACAAAATAAAATTCAAAACAAAGATAAAAAACGTCAACTAGAAGAGAAAGAAAAGCTCACAGTAATAAAATTCTTTTAAGAAAAATTATACAACAGCTTCTGAAAGAAAAAAAAGACTATAGAACAGCAAATTAAAATTTCTAGAAAACGTAAAGAAGATTCTAAAAGGGCTTCCGATATAGTGCAAAGAAAACGAAGATAAATTTAAAAAACGACGATTAGTAGAAAAAACAGAGCCAAAAACACTCTAAAAACAATTAAAAGACGCAGACTAGAAGAGCATACGAAGCTTCTAGAAAAGTGTGAGAAATAAAAATAACAAGAACACAATAAAATTCAAAACAAAGATCAAAAACGTCGACTAGAAGAGAAAGAAAAGCTCACAGTAATCAAATTCTTTTAATAAAAATAATAAAGCAGCTTCTGAAAGAAAAAAAAGACTATGGAACAGCAAATAAAAATTTCTAGGAAAAGTAAAGAAGATTCTAAAAGAGTTTCCAATGCAGTGCAGAGAAAAACGAAGATAAATTCAAGAAACGACAATTAGTAGAAAAAAGAGCAAAAAACATTCTAAAAAAAATTAAAAGACGCAGGCTAGAAGAGCATAAAAAGTTTCTAGTTTGTAAAAAATAAAATTCAAAAAATATTAAAAAACATTGGAAGAAAAAGAAAAGGACAGGAAGACAGGTTGTTCCCTATATTTCTCTACTATCTGCTTTCAATTGCTTGTTTTCTGCCTTTTTAATTAATTTTTCAAAACCTAACTAACACGTTTCACCTATTTTTGTTGATAACGACATTCATCTTGCAGTTCTACAATTACAAGCTTTTGGTAATGCAACTGATCATTGTTTGTTGCCTCTCATGTACCCAAATGAATATTTTCGGGTTTTACGTCTTGAGACTCTTGAAAGTTGGTCTTTCGCTATAGATAACAAAAGTATAAAAATCTTCCATAAATCTTAAATTTTTATAATAAATAATAGCTAGTTGAAACGTGATATTTAAACTGATCAAGAATTGAAGTGATCCACCACAAAAATTGTTAATTAGACAGAATTTATTCTTGATTCTTGTTGTTTTTTTTTGTACTTTTTTGCTTACCTTAAGTATTTTATGATCTATCTGGCGGTAGTTTTTAAATGTTTATCATAAAAGCAGACTTTTTTGCAGTTTTATCTGGCAAAACAGGCAAAATAAGAATTTCACTAAGTACCTTTTTCAGTAATATTAAAACTGACACGTTAAAATCGTTAAGGGTGACTTATCCTTAATTTCTAATGCCTCAACAGCGATTATCTGACCGAGAATCGCAGCATGGTTCGCATGGTGCAGGAAGGGTTATCTCATCGCGAAGTGGCGCGAATTTTTAATGTGGCACATGGGGTGATCAATAGAGCCATTAATCGCTTTCAAAATTGTGGAACTCCTCGTTTCATACATGGTGGAGGTCGTGCACGTAGTCTAACTCCAAGACAAACCCGTTTTTTACAAATTACTGCTCGCCGAAACCCTACCTACAACGCTACTCAGTTAAATAACGCGCTACGACGAGTTACAGGAGTAGTTATTTCTACTCAAACAGTTCGACGAAGGCTACACGAATGTGGTTTAAGGGCTAGAAGACGTGTACCATGCCCACTGTTAACCCGGCAACATCGAGTACAACGGCGACATTGGGCGGAAGCTCATTTGAACTGGACCCAGGAGGAATGGTCCCGTTGTATGTTTGTAGATGAGTCTCGATTCTTCATCGTTCGGATGGGCGTATAAGAGTGTGGCGACGCCCGAACGAGACGTACCGAAATGCGAGAGCACAGGGTACCTTTTAGAGGAGGTGGTGTTACTCTTTAGGGAGGCATTATTTTTAACGACCGCACAGAGATTGTGTCATAACGGAGGTTATGCATGAATGCACAGCATTATAGGAAAATGTGTATTCTACCAATTGTAGTCCCTTTTGCCAATAATTATGGAATTGATTTTGTGTTTGTGGATGATAATGCACGACCGCACCGTGCTCGGATTGTGAACAATGTTCTTAATGCACATGGTATTGAACGAATGGTGTGGCCGGCACGCTCCCCTGATTGCAACCCCATCGAACATCTATGGTCGTACATAGAGCACAGGTTATCGAAACAAAATGTCCAACCAAAAACTTTTGAGGAGCTTCAAAACGTGTTGGAACAGGAATGGGAAGCAGTGCCTCAAGAAGTCATCAATAATTTAATAGACAGTATGCCTAGGAGATGTATAGCTGTCTGTAGGGCTAGAGGTGGTCCTATTAGATATTAATTTATACAATATGTTTAATAAATAAATATGTAAATACAATATGTGTTTACAAAATATTGCTGGGACTATTTACCGTATTTGTAAAAAGTTGAATAAATAAACAAATATACTGATTTACGATGTTGCGATGCATGTGTACTTTCCTTTTTTACTCGGATTATATTTTAATAACGTTTTTTTAAAGAAATATGTTGAATGAAAATGAAAACATCACTTATTGTAGAGTGGATCACTTTAATTGTTGAGCAGTTTAAGTATCTACAGACCTACTTCTGACTTTCTCTAGTATATTTTTTAAATTCTGTATTTTCTTACGTTTTTTTTAAACAAACTTATCACATAAATAGGTATAAACCCGAAACTTCATTATGCAGTTGGTAAACAAAGTTATAAGAGATAGAATGGATTAATTAAGCATCTACTACACACTGAATTTCTTGAAGATGTTCTACGTTTATTTAATAAAATGTGAACTAAAATATAAACCGGTTACGATTAGAAAAATAAAAAAATCTGAAATGAAATTCCCATAAATTTTGTGGAATAATTAAGTGATCATTATTTGTCAAAGAAAAACATTAGGTGAATATTTTAACAAATACCAGATAATCTAATAAAGTTAACAAGTCGATTAGTGGTTCTTAAAAATTAATTATGTATGTAAGTTAAATCATTATGTAAATCAGATTTTTTTAATAAATTATTATGGGAGAAAACCACATCTGGTCAGCATTTCTTACAGATATAAAGATGCACAACTACTACAAAAAAAAATCAGAAAATTGTGTAGTAGAATATCATTACTCTATCAATTCTTGCGTGGTGATTAAATTTACGCCTTTAACACTTAGAAAAACTTCTTTTTAAACATTTATTAAAGCATTTCTAGACATATTGTAAAGAATGTGTCATTTGGCAATCGACTAATTTGGTTTAGTTTTATGTCGGCAAAAATTCCAACTCTTCACTATAAAAAAATCATTGAGAACCGACGCAATTTCCACGTGATCCTCCCATCTCCTGACGTTTCCCGTTTATTATTTACTCCCGTGACATACCTACGCAATCGCAAAACTCTCGTACTCGTGCCAACTCCTCAAAGTCAAATCCCTCCACTTTCGCTTCGTATCCATAAAATCCTTTATATTTCAAATTAACATGCGCCACTTCATCTGTTTTGATGTTCTCTTGTAATAATAAGTTTGCAAAGTAAACAGAAAATTTATTTGATAATTTCGGCCGTGCGTCTTATTCGTTCCAATCAATTAAGCATGGACGTCATGGGAAAATCGTCACACAATAATTGACCCGGTCAATTACTATTAAACTCCACCGATCGATTAGTCGTGCCGACTCAATCAAAACCACTTGAAAAAATTACTTTCATTTGTGGTGCACTTGAGGTCACTGGACAGGACATGGTACTCCTGAGTTATAATTTATGCATACATGCGTTTATAATAACACCTGGTCTGTTTGCGGATTCAATTACATTCTCGCTCTTCACGTTGATGGAATATCTATACAAGGACAGGGAAATGATAAACGAACAATATTGGAAGATTTAAATTTTAAATCGACTCTCTACTTCAGGATAGGGACACAAAAGGTTACAAGGTTACGGAATTCATCTCAAAAATTTAAATTTGAAATATAATGACTAAAACATGTCAATCTTTTTCAAAAAACTAATAAATAAAGACTTGCCCTAGATACTGAAACTACTCGTGTTAACTAAAATTTATGGTTGTTGCTAGTGAAAAATACAAAACGAGGCGAGTGGAATTACAAATTCATTTATACATTCGGTATAGACGATTAAAACGTCATTCTTATGTACATAAAACACGTTAAAAACACTGGAAATTACCAACAAGAACACTCTGTAAAGCAACAATTTTGTAAGGAAATCCAGCTTTTGGTCCTCTCCTATTTGGTCCTTCAAAGTTTTGCCTGATTTAGGTACCGAACTGCTCCAAACGTAAGTGTCTTAAAACTGATACAACTGATTGATTTAAAAATAAAACTCTCAACAAGAAACAGTTGTAACATTTCTCTTAAATAAACAAACATCTAAGTGAGATTTTATTTCTAATATTGAAAAACTAACTGGTGTTTTTATTTATTTACAAAATATAAAAATTAAAAATCGGATACTAAATTTTGATTACATTAATGAATATTTAAAAGGAAGTAATTCAGATAGTTCTTTGTTTATAAGTGAGAAACACCAGACGCAATAAAAATAATTAAAAAGTAAATTTGCTGGAAAATCCGAGTAAAATAATTATAATTGCTTTAGATAGATCATATCAATGATTATTATTTCGGTCTTAATGGTACACTGCTCACCATAATAACATTAAAACCCTAAAAATAGTATTTGTAAACATTTGTAGGTACTGTCAGCAATATTTCAAATTTCATCCCATTTCAATTGTCGCCATAGTCTAACCAAAAAAACAGAGAAACAAGATAAGAACACTCGGCATTGAGACATCGTGGCGTATTCTAACTTATTTTGATGAATTAATTTTTAAGTGCATAAGTTTAATTTTAATTTCATCTGCACATGGAAATTGCTATCACATCTAGATAAGATTTTTTTGTAAAATTTTAGCTTTGTTTAAGCGATAATCTGTTCAAAACAGAGCTAGAATACACTGCACCGAAGATGACACAACAACCCCTAAACCGGTCTGCAGTTCCTGTTGCATGTATTTGACTTCAAAACTTTTTCATTTTAGTAAAAAAAAATGTATTTTGCGTTGAACCAAAACGCAAATATTCTTTTTCTTAAGACCGGCTAAAACAGCCCACAAGAGAACCGGTCCACAGGAAAATTTCTCTATTTACCTATGATCCCATCTACAGCCGAATAACACGCTTAAATCTCTTCAGTTAAATAACTAAGAAATGTGGCCGTTTAAAATTTTAGAGTACTTAATTAAGGGACGTCTTTAAAATGTAGTAAAATTAAAACTATAGTATCTTGACAACAAAAAAAATTGTAACTCTTGAATTTTGACCACATAGAAATGGTTATAACTCAGTTTCTTTAGAAAATCCCTCCAGTTACTCAACATTTCATTATGTTGGCCTAATTTAACTGAACTAATATACTTTTTTTATTCTTTAGTTGGGTCTAATTTAAATAAACTAATATACTTCTTTTTAGAAATAGAAATAGCGACTTCAATCGTAAATATTATTAACAAAGACCTCCTACTTGAGCAGCTATTAGAATTATTATTAGATTGGTAAAACCGAAAAAGGGCTGATGTCAATAGATGTTTGTTTTTGGTTTTACAGTACAAGATGAGAGACGTCATAAATGGTAATAATGCTAATAGCTCAAAGAGGTCTTTGTTAATAAGATTTTTGCGCGATCGGTTGTTTTTATCAGTTTACTGTGCCTGTTTCCACGACGGTAGGTTGCTGTTACTGGTTGCTATGTGTAACAAAACGGTACGTAATTCACTTACCGTTCAGTGAACGATAAGCAATTAATTCTAAAAAATACAATTTTGCGATTTATTTATTAAAATTAAATGTACAATTATTATAATTAATAGTAGTAATACCACTCGCATTTGAGTTTCTAGTGTTAATAGACAAACCTTCCGACGTAGAAGTCCCAGGTTGTTGTAATAGTCCACCAACATCACTGTGTAAAATTTTATGAGCAAATTCAATTTTGTTGTGGAGGGAATCTTTCACGTAACTCTCGGCCACCGTTGATGAACGCCACCCACCATGTCTTTTTAGTCCCAACACATCAACTCCGTTATTCGCCAAAAGTGTAGCCGATGTGCGTCAAAACGAGTGTCCAGTAAAACCTTCAAGGGCTTGCAACATTAAATACTTTGCAATTTTTGACGGCCAGCCTCCAATTGTGCCTTTTCCTGTGACTTGCCTAGTGCATTTGCCATTTCGATAGTTTAGAAATAAATGATCTGACGTTGGGTTGTTTGGTCGAATTCTTATGTATTTTCGAAGTATTTCCAAATAATGAACTGCTTCATTTTCTTTATTAATAACTGTGAACGTTCGCTGAATATTCGTTTTTGTATTTGGAATATTTACTATAAACATTTCTTCATGACATTTCTATGTCACTCATTTTAATATTGTACAATTCCTCTCGTCTACAAGCGCCCGATACTACCAATATCATTGCTACCTGCAAATATATTGTTTCCTTAGAACTCAGATGTACCACCTCATTATCTACCTTTTAAATCAAAAATGGTTCGTTTGGTGCTTCATTCAAGAATTTTTCCATGTCTTCTTTGGTAAAAATTTTAGCCTTCTTAGGCCGATATCCAATATTTTTTCTCTTAAGATAAGCAATTAATGTAGCAAACTTAGAAATATCGATAGCATCATGGAGAAAAATTGTACTCATCAGCATAGAATACTCCGCCCATAAACTGCCTGCGGCCTTCAAGTGTCCACTTCTCATCACAAAATACGCTAACAAGCTCTTTTCATTTACAGAAATCTTCTTTGCTTCACGCCATTCCTTAAACAACTTGTATGTCTGTTCATATCGGGCTTTAGATTTTTCTGGAATTATTGCCGAACATCCTTCTTGCCAAGCGTCTTCTAAATCATCCGGTAGATCATCACTATCGTTCATATTTGCTTCGAAAACAGAACCACAAAACAGAACTATGCAGGAATGATTGTATCAAAAAGACAATTTTACTTGTTTGGAACAAAACCATAGCAACCATGGAACAGCCACCCAAAGTTTTCAGTTTCAATCTTCCCGATTATCACAAATGTATTGATATAAATTATTATTATTACTATTCTAGAAACTCCAATCGCGCAAAAAACGTTATAAGCATGTCGAACGTTAAGGATTACCGTTCTCAGACAATAATTGGAGTCGTCGCTTCGCTCCTCCTCCAAACAATTGTCTTCGAACGGTAAGCATTCCTTACCCTTCTCCATACTTAACATACTATTACTATTTAAGTCACTATTTCTGCTTCTAATAGAAAAAGAATACAATTTGTCAAAATAAAAATTCTGACATTTGAAAGGAAGCACAAATCTCAGACATGACCACTAAATCCAGAGATTCCAGGACTTTAAGATCGACTCTATTTTCTAAAAATAACTATTGCTAAACCTCAACCAATCAAAGCACTATTAAAAGAAGCTTAAAGATATAAGAAAAAAATACAGAACGAGTATATATCAAAAATAATATTCATAACTAGACACGGACAATTTTCTCGGATGTTATGCTTTAGAGATAAAAATAATAGTTTTATAAATTGGTCATGATAAAAATACGAGATTTATTAAAAATATAAAAATACAATAAATAACGAACTTGAAAATAATTACAACACAGACTAAATAAATAGGATAAGACTACTACATAGATAGTATAAATAAATATTTTGCTTCCTCAAATAAACGCAAATATACTTTTAATGGTATATGAATGATAATTCCGGCGCGAACGCCACGGTTGGTGACTTATGTTTGCATAATTTTGTTGATAAAAAAACAGCAAACAATTGAGTTATCACCAATTTTTTTTTCTAAATGTGCCTAATTTGTAAATACCTGCCATCTAGTAGCAGCAAGTTAATAACGTGTGGGTAATGTCAGTGTCTGCTTGTGGAACAGATTTGGTTTAAATCTCGTTTGTCCTACATTTCTAAAAGCTAAAATTTCAAAAATCTAATCAATTTTGTCTCCGCATTCTTACAAATGTTTGTATTCGATATAGCTACCTAAAATTGAAGCAGCCAGATGTTTATTTAGTGTCATGTTTACATTTAGAAAAATTTTTGAAGTAAATAATAGAGGGGACCTCTTAAACTTTTTAAACAATTGTGAAATAAATTTAGGAATTATTCCCGTCACGCGATGACAACAAAATGTACTCAAGCACATGTTTAATGCCACGATTTAGCAAAAAGACAAGTTGTTATTGTGTTTCCTGATTGTTAGTGTCATCTCGTAATGGTGTATGTATCCAGGTGGACAAACAAGTCATTTAAATGGATGAGAACAAGTCGAGTCGATAAAATTTGATGCGTTTAAAGGCACTTAATTAAGATTAATTAAGTTGTTTGAAGATGTTTTTTTTGGGAGGAAATTAAGTACAAATCGATTGTTCGATGAGACGTAAATCTCTCGGTGTGTTATTTATGAATATTATTTTAATTAAATCCGTCAGAAACATTTTAATTCACAATTGTTACACGTATAATGCCTTTGTATTGCTTCCCGTTTATTGTTTTTGTTCGGATCCCGAAGCATTTCCATCTATTACGCTATATGAAATTATTCAAATAGCATCGTTTTGCATTTCCAGGACCTGGTGTAAAGGCCCCTCTCTCAAGACATGATTGATTTTTTACAACGTTACACATCCATTTCCCCTAAACTATCTGGTTTCGAGACATTTTCAATTTACGGGCTAACGAAATGTTACCGGTGAGATTTGAATTTATTTTTAACACATTGTAAAGCAGCAACTTTTCTGATACACCACCACAATAAAAAGTTGGTGATAGGGAAGCCAGTCGAACGTGTAGAAAAGAGCTTGCTTTCTCAAAGACTCTAGATAAGATAAGAAAAATACATACCCGCCGTACACTTTAAGAAGTTTGTTTTACGAAAAAATCCAACATGTTTACATAAATATACACAAATCAGGCCGGATGACAAATGCTTTTATTTATGATTTTTCCTTCTTTTCGCAATTTACGAAAAGTTTACCTTGCAAGCGCCAACTTAAAATTTATGCAAGGACCTTTACATATGAATGAAAAGGAAGAAATGCGGAGCGCTCTGCAACAATACAGCGAGTTTACTCTTGTATTTATGTGTGTATAACGCAACATTTCAAAATGTTACAAATAAATTGCATAATGAAAACGACAATGAAACGCAATTACGACAATTTCAAAGTTTTAACAGGAAACCGCCCACAGACTCAGACAGATCTTACAACTCTCTCATTCATCAAAGCGAAATTATAAAACCTAATCGAGAAACATCAATCTTCAGACACACATGCAGGAATACCAACAAAAGAAAACAAGACTGAACAATGCAAGCTTCAGCGCTTTGCACATGTGGAGACACAAAGATGCCACATGCAGAGGCATACAGGGTGGCTCTTTCAATTTGGTTAGTGGAGAATTGATACTACAATGTGTTTCAAAAAACAGAATGTAAAACTTAGTTGTTTTTCTAAAATATTTTTTTCAAATAGTACAGTACGAATCAAAACTAATGACAACATACAATAGTCAACAATGAGGTAAAAATTTTTTTTTTGAAAATGTCTAAAATTGATTCATTTCATGAAAATTTGTTTTTGAAAACATCTAGAAACAGATTTTGCAAATGTCGGAAGTTCAAACACGATTTTTTTAAAATATCACCAGAAAAAGCGGAAAACGAAACAAAATTGGTTATAAAACCTGTGCCTTCCAAAAATTAGTCAATTGTTGGTTTCGGTTTATCAATTTACAAAAAATGTTGTCTTAGTCCCTACTGATTTGAAAATTGATAATAACCATCGCATCCGACATCTAAAATTAGTAAAATTACTCTAAAACTCAGACTTTCAAAATTAAAGATGGTGCCTTTGACTTAAAATATTTGGTAAAACGTTGTCTTTCTTTGCCCTAAATACAAAATAAAACAGTTTGCCTTTATTAATTTAAAAATTGATAAAAAAAAATTAAAATTAGCAAAAGTATAGCTTTTATCAGTTCCAATGTTAAAATATCTACACGGGCTTTCAAAATTAAGCTCATACCTGTAGCCTGTAGCAAAGGTGTTCCAACCGAACAACAACGTCGAGAAACTGGATACCGGTTTCGGGGTTTTTGCCCCTCATCACTTCAGTGTATCCCGAAGCGTTGTGCTCGATTGGAACGGGTGGGAGAACTCGCTTATATCAAGCAAAGTTCGACTAGTAGTGGTATAGGGAGACACAGTGTGCCATCTAACGAAGAGTGCTGAAAGGTAGCGAGAGTTGGTATAATAATGTTGGCGGATAACAAAGTTGTCTCTTAGGCTCTCGCTCGGCCACCAACATAACCCCGAAACCGGTATACAGGTTCTCGACGATGTTGTATGATTGGAACACCTTTGCTAGGTCTGGTTGCACTGCCTTTCAGTGTGTTGCTGGTTGGGCGAAATTGTGGAGGTTGGTTATGTTGGTAGCCGAGCGAGATAACTTTGTTATCCCCCAACCTTATTATACCAACTCTCGCTACCTTCCAGCACTCTTCGTTAGATGGCACACTGTATCTGTCTATACGACCACTAACTCATACCTGTAGCTTCCTAAAATTAGTAAAATATTGGCCTCGGTTTTCCAAATTACAAAAAAATGTTGTCTTATTAGTCATTAGTAACTTAAAAATTGATAATAATTAACGACTCCGGCTTCTAAAATTGCATCTCAGGTTTTCAAAATTAATGAGATGTTTCTTTGACCTCAAAAATCTGGTAAAATGTTGTCTTTCTTTCTCAAAAATTGACTCGAGATTCTTTAATTGAAAGAAAATATCGCTTTTAAAATTACTAAAAAATATCGCTAAATAAAAATCGCTATAAAAATATCGCTAAAACATCTCTGCAAGCTTTCAGAATTGGTAAGAAAATGCCTGTTGCTTCAAAAATTAGTAAAATATTGGCTTCGGTTTTCCAAATTACGAACAAAATGTTGTCCTAATCTTTATTGAATTAAAAATTGATAATTAGCGCCTCCGACTTCTAAAATTAGTAAAGTGATGTCTCAGACTTTCAAAATTGGTAAAACGTTGCCTTTGACTTCAAAAATTTGGTAAAATATTTTTCTTTTCCCAAAATACAAAACAAAAAATGTTTAATTTCTAAAATTTAGAAAATTTCAAAATTACTACAATATTAATTGTTGCCTCGGTCCCAAAATTGTCTCGAGCTTCTTTATTAATTCTAATATAAATATAAAAATTATAAAAAAATGTTGCTCTAATCCCTGAAAATAAAAAAAGTATAGCTTTGATCAGTTCTGATGTTAAAACATCTCTCCAAGCTTTCAGAATTGGTTAGATAATGCCTGTGACTTCGAAAATTGGTAAAATACTACTTTCACTTTCCCAAATTACAAAAAAATGTTACCTAATTAATCTTTATTGATCTAAAAATTGTCAATTATCGCCTCCGCCTTTTAAAATTATGTCTCAAGCTTTCGAAATTAATAAAATGTTGCCTCTGACTTTAAAAATATGGTAGAACGTTGTCTTTCTTTCCCAAAATACAAAACAAAAAGGTTTTGCTTTTATTAAGTTCAAAACTGATTATTTCTTATCTAGCTTCTAAACTTAATAAAATTTCGAAATTAGTAAAATATTGATTGTTGTCTCGACCTCAAAATTATTCCGAGTTTCTATAATTAGAAGAAATTATCGCCTTTGTCATTATTATTATAAAAATTATCAAGAAATGTCGCCTTCAACTCTCCTCAGTCTTTCAAAATTGGTAAAATAGCGCCTATGGCTTCAAAAATTGGTAAAATTAGGTCTCAAGCTCTCAAAATTGATAAAATATTGCCTTTGACTTCAAAAATTTGATAAGATGTTGTCTTTCTTTCCCCAAAATACAAAATAAAAAGATTTTGCCTTTCTCAAGTTAACAATTGATAAGAAATGCTTTGTATAACTTGTAAAATTAATGTAGTTTTAAAATTAGTAAAATAATAATTGTTGCCTCGCTCGCAAAATTGTCTCAAAGTTCTATAATTAAAGAAAAGTATCGCCTTTGTCGTTATTAATCCAAAAACTCCTAAAATTAAAGAAAATGTAGCTTTCATCAGCTCCAATTTTAAAATATATCCCCGGGCTTTCAAAATTAGTAAAATTTCCCTGTAGCTTTAAAGATTATGTTGTCTTAGTCTCTACTAATTTTAAAATTGATAACAATTATCGCCTCTATCTTCTAAAATTAGTAAAATTTCAGCATTTTAGCATTAATAAACTGATAATTATTGTCTCGCTCTCGTAGAATTGTCTTGAGTTTTTTAAACTTTAAATCTCCTAAAATTAAGAAATCAATTTAAAAAATTTATAAAAACGTTCCATCATCAACTCTAAGGTAGTTACAATATTACCTTCTATAGTAAAATTAGTAAAATTGTTTTTTTTTTCTCCGAAAATAAGAAAAAAATCGCTTTAAAAATTAGTAAAGAGCAGGCATCATCTCTTTTCAGTTTTTTCCCCAGGCGCCAATAATCCTTGCTACGGTCCTGTGGCAAATTATTCAAAATGATTGTAGTTGAGATACCAAAATAATTATTTTTCTAAAATATTGGTAAAAAGTGTTAAAATGTGGTTATAACAGATTAACCAGAGTTATGCTGCAAATGGCAGCTTAGTATGTAGGTTGAGAGCTAAATCGTGCATTCAGGAGTCAACAAATAACAATAATAATAATAAATAAATAAATAAATAAATCCAAAAATTGATAGCCGAAACTGTTTGATTAGTTTAAAATATTTTTTATAACATGTACAAGTCTTAGAAAAATTTTTGTTCGACTCAATTACCGTCTAGAACGTCTACAATCTTGTTTTTTCAGTAAAAATCTTAAAAAATTCGATATCCGGTTGCATCGATGACGTTGTCTAAGTCGTTCTTTGTACATAAACCGCGTCCATTTTTCTCCGGTGTTGGCTTTAACTTAGAATTGATTGATCACGTAATCTCTTCTCGAGTAAAATTTGTCTCTTACGTTTTTATTTCTCAGCACAATACCTGATGTGCTGTCGTATTAAAAAATTCGTGCGTAATGCGCCCTTTGAAACCGCTGTTAAGTAGAGATTGCAGAAGTACACAAAAGATGGTTGGAGAGCTGCAGGGGTTGCAGACAAACAAAAATTTAGATTACTTAGGAGACAAGCCCGAGTATGGGCTTCGCCTTTTATGTCTACATATTCCGGGTAAAAAACACTTTGAATAAAAGGGGGAGTTGAAGCCTCATCTATAATCATCTCATTTTCAGAATCTTTTGTTCTTAATAATGATCCTATAGAAATACCGAGCAGAAACTTAAGTACGTCAAACACTGTTTCAAGATCCATTCAAACGGAACTTTTAGAACCCTTTTGTCGTCCTTACGTTGCATTTCTGATGCGTCCTGATGGAAATTACGCCGAATTAAATATGCACAACGATTTGTTACACTATCAAATGATATAGTAACGTCTTAATTAATCTCTGGCGAAAGGTTTGACACAAATAAACTGATTTATACTGTTTAAACACACGACAATTATTTGAAAGGGCATTAACACTTATATCTTTCACAAATCTATTGATTTTCCTGGCCTTTCAAGGTTGTTACATTAACCTCATGATAAAGCAAATACCTGATACTTAAATTAGTCACACCAATTCAAGTAGCAAAAATTATCTGATAGAAAGACTATATTGACTTTACTATTATTTCACTTCAAGTGAAATAATTACAGTCGTTTACAACTCGAGTGGAAGAACGATTAAAATCGTAAATTCCCACAACAATAGAAGCGTTAATAACAACTAGTAAAGGATTTATTATATCAGCTTCAATTAAATCGCTTTGCAAAAGCCTTTGCCACAGGCACTTTCTAATTGCCTAATAAACTTTACTTTTACAAATGCTGTTTTTATCAAATATGTCTAGACCAAAGTGATAATAAACCGCCAAAATAAAAAAATTAAATCTAGTTTGCAAAACTGGAATCAACTGATTTTAAACTGCCAAATTAACTACTCGCAATAAAAAACTTTGAACCTTTTAACAATAAACTTGTCGAAAGTAAGAACCCAAAACGATGTTCCCCACTTTCCACAAACACGTGTTAAACATCTCCACCTTTTTTACTACTTTGGCATAAAAGAAAAATACTTCTATTGCATGATTTCTTGTAATTTCAGTATGCACAAAGTGCGAAAGAGTTGAAATGCCTACACGAAAGCACGCACGTGTATCTAACAAAATGCAAAAAGAATTTATTTTTAGGCCAAAACGACTGGATTATCATAAAAAACATATAAACATTAGATATCTGAGTAGAGTGATTCCAGTTACAAGAATTATATGAAGTATGTTCATTGCTTTCATGATAACGAGACCGTTAATTGCATAAAAGTAAAAGCATGGAAGTCGACGAGATTGTTATGTGTTTCGTTAAAACCTTTTTCTTTTCAGTGTGCATATTATCGCGGCTTAAAAATATCTGATTATAGCTTAGTTTTCCACTTAGTGCTTTGTGAACGGTTAATTAAACCAAATAGTGTCGTCTAGGGTTTTTTTAGAATTTTTCAAGACGTTCTTATCTCGTGTTTTGTTTTACAATTTATTTCAGTGCTCCTCGATTTTTCTCGGGAAAATCAAACACTTTCAAGGTTAATACTTGTTTGGATGCAGTTGTAAAAATTCCAATTTGCTAAGAAAATGTTTATCTTTTAAACGAAAAGAGGAGAAAACGACTGGAATCACCTGAACGAGATTTTATTAGATTTTTAGTTAATGTTTCGGTATAATTTTGATTCTGAGCGTTAGCTGTGATACTGTATGAAGTAGTAAAAATGTTTTAAGTAAAACATCAAAACAATTTAATCTGTTAAGCAAAATAAACCACCTGTGTAAAATCACAGGTTTAAAGTCCACTTAAACCCTCTTCCTTGGGAAATAGTAAAATAAAAAAAAGATAAGAGACTTATCTCCGTATTGTAAACAATTTTAGTCAAACTGTTATTCAAACAAACACTTTTAAATAATTCTAAATGCAAAATAAGCTACAAAAAGTTTTAAAGACCTGTTGCAAAATCTGTATTTAATAAGTGTATAAGAGTTTATTACCTTACAACAGTAAAAGGCTTTCAAAATAAATATGGCGTGAAATTAAGTGCATTTAATTTAGATAAAGCGTTGAATGGATGAATTTATGCGAAAACGATTGTCGTATACCTGAGATGAGGTGATTTCCAAGCACAAAGAGAGAGGCATCAAAGCTTACCTGAAACAAAAAAGCTTTGTAAGTACTGTAAAAATAAACAAATTATTTATTATAATCACTTGTGATCAATTTAGATCCGTTTAATTACATTACGAAGCCTATTAAATGTCCATTTAATCAAATCGCCAACTACAAAGAATTTCAGTAGATTTTCTTATTTACCACAAATTTGAAAGAAACAAAATTTATAACTTGAAAGAGGCATTTTCGATTTAAACGACATTGTTTTGAGTTTACCACACAGCGATGGAACTACCCAACATTAATTATTACAGCTAAAGCAGTGTTACTTTTGTTGAACAGAAAACATGAGAAGTTGAAACTAGACAATGCAAGTTCGTTGTAGTCGGGAGACCTGAAACTTCCTCAACTCGCTGCAAGTAATAAAGTGGTGGATAGATTCCGTTGTCGACAATACAAATAAACAAGAATTTTAATCGAAAAAGATCAAAATTTACTCACAGGATTTTAAGAACAGTTTAACTAGAAAATTCCCTTTCCCAAATTTTTTAAATTGACTAGATCTTTGCTCTACTGTAAGCTCGAGGATATTTATAAACTAACCATGACTAAGATAGGATTCGAACTTATACATCGATTTGGCTCTAGTAGCTCAGTCGCTCCATGTTTGTTTTTTGACTAAAGCTTCTAGAACATTTTATACAAATTAAAAACTAGATTTCTAGCTGTTTACAGTCCAAATAAACAAAAAAATTTAAAAATAGTTTTACTGAAATATTCTAGCATTACTCCAACTTTCATCAGCGTTTCTCCTTTATATTTTATCATTTCTCCTTATATGCTATCTTCTCTTAGACTCATTATTTTAAATTTATTGCTAATGTCCTTCACTTCATCAAATGTAGGAATTTCTTCCTCCTCTTGGCCTTTCTTGCCTTTTACCATTCTTTTTCAATAGCTCTTTCTCCTCTTGAGCTCTTATTCTTTTCAATCTATCGATAATGTTCTCTATTTCATCAAATGTAAGCATTTCTTCCTCTTCTTGGTCTTTCTTGCTTTCTACAATTCTTTTTCTATATCTCTTTCTTCTCTTGAGCTCTTATTGTTTTTTAATTTATCAATAATGCTCTTTACTTTATTGATTTCTTCCTTTTACTAATCTTTCTTGCCTTCTACTATTTTATTCCAATTGCTCTTTCTTCTTTTAGGTTCTTATTGTTTTCAGTTCATCGATAACGTTCTATACTTCATCAAATATGAGCATTACTTCCTCCTCTTGATCTTTCTTGTCTTCTGCCATTCTTTTTCAATAGCTCTTTCTCCTCTTGAGCTCTTGTTCTTTTCAATCTATCGATCATGTTCTCTACTTGATCAAATGTAAGCAGTTCTTACTTTTTTTAAATTTTTATTGCTTTCCACTATTCGTTTTCAATTGATCTTTTTTCTCTTGGAGTCTTATTGATTTTAATCTATCGATAATATTCTCTACTACATCAAATGTAAGCATTTCTTCCTCCTCTTGGTCTTTCTTGCTTTCTGCAATTCTTTTTCTATAACTCTTTCTTCTCTTGAGTTCTTATAGTTCTTTAATTTGTCAATAATGCTCTTTACTTTATCGAATGTGAGCATTTCTTCCTTCTCCTAATCTTTCTTGCCTTCTACTATTTTATTTCAATTGCTCTTTCTTCTCTTAGGTTCTTATTGTTTTCAGTTTATTGATAATGTCCTTTACTTTAACAAATGTAAACATTTCTTTCTCCTCTTGATCTTTCTTGCCTTCTAATATTCTTTTTCAATAGCTCTTTCTTCTCTTGAGCTCTTGATGTTTTCAACGTCATCAAAATGAAGGCAATTTCTTTCTCCTCTCCATCTTTCTTGCATATTCCTGTTGTTCCATTCTTTTTCAGCTCTACTAGCTCAGCCACTACCATTTTTTACAAATTAAAAACTAGATTTTTAGCTATTTACAGTCGAACAAAACAAGAATTTCAATGAAGGAAGATCAAAATTTACTCTCAGCCTTTTAAGAAGAGTTTAACTGAAATATTGTAGCATTACCCCAACTTTCTTAAATTGACTGAACTGTGTGCTAAGATCTTAGCTTTATTGTGCCCGCAAAGGTTTTGATAAAGTACCAGTGGTTAGCTAAGATTCGAACTATACAGAGAATTGGCTCTAGTAGCTCAGTCACTACCACTTTGCTATCGTCGCTCCTTCTTTGTTTTTTAACTAAAATTTCAAGAAAATTTTATACAAATTAAAAACTAGATTTCTAGCTGTTTACAGTCCACCCCAAGTCGATTTAGTTAAACCTTTCCCTTTATTCAGGTGAGCTTTTGTTGTTCAATAATGGTATGAAAGGGTGTAAGAAAGAATTAAAATAAGTGGTAGAGCTGTCGTCAGCTAAAGTTTAGTAGAATCGAGGTCTGGAATCAGTGAATGGTCCTCAGGGAAGAGAACAACTCATCCTTAATACCGTCGCGCCCCTCGGCTCGACTGTCACCCCCACAGCATCTTATTCTGAAGTAGGCATTTGGCAGACAGTTGCCTAGGCAACGTGGACGTAGGGGTTCGTCACGTGAAGTGCGTTTCCGCCATGGGTCGATGCCCTTGACCTACACATGCCTTAACCCCAGCACATGGAGATAAAGCGAGGATTATTAGATAACGTCGACCGGCCACATGGTTTTCTTGAGCGCTCTAGATTTATCAAAGCGCGCTGAATGAGGAAGTTGGTCAACGACGGAAATTTGCAATAAGCTCCTCAACCCCAATTTAATTATCTAATTAGAGTAATTATTTAAAAAAAAAACAAACAATGCGCTTCCGACTAGTTGACAGACGTTTTAAGTGAACGAAGATCGTTTGTCATTGTTTTGCTGCAGGAAATTCGAGCTAATTAAAAAAGCATTTAGCAGTGATAAGCCATGAAATAAGACCTGATAACTATCAAGCGGTTATTTATGCAAACAAACATTGGATGGAATATTTCGCTAAATAATTCAACACAAAGCAAGCGCAGATTTTATGCAAATGCACAATTCCGCAATATTGATGCGGATTCAGAGGTTTTTTCCTATTTAGCCACCAATCCCACTTCAAGCATTCATATGTCTCGCATTTCAACGGTTTTACTAATTTCAAAATCGATTTTTACACTGATGAATTTCAAATTATTTTAAATAAACGGTGCACTTTATACAAACATTAATTTCACTCAAAATTATATGCATTTTTAAACAACCCAATCAACGATTAATAATGATGCAAATTAACGCTTTGTTTAAACAGACAAATACGTCATAAATTCTATTATAATTATTCTTATCTTAAGCTTATCAAATCATTCATAACTGTCTCAATACTTATCGTTCATTCGCTTTTATAATTCTTATTTATACTGAGTTAATTCACTTTTCATTTGGTACGTCATCATTTTGAAAACGATTATCGATGCTTTTACTATCCTAATTACGAGCTTTTTCTTTTAAAGCTTCTTGTGAGTAATAAAAGAAGCTATAGAACTGACAATTACTGAGTGAGTATAAGAGAGGGTCGGTGGGTGTTAACAAATAAAAAACAAATTTATTGATTCTTTTACTTTCCATAAAAATAAGAAGAAAAAACAACTTCTTAATTTTAAATAAAGGAGTTCCTTCAAAAGTTTAAAAAACTAGATTTCTACTTTTATTAATTCGGCTTTCAAAAGAATGGTGTAGATCATAAAAATTCTAGTTAAATTTAAACAACCAAATTTCTAGTTATTCAGAGATTTTCCCAATTTCTTTAACTAGTGTTATTATAAAATTTAATTAGCACAATTCTAGAAAATGAAATGAAGTAACGAAATCTAACTATCCAAAGATCATCCTAATTTCTTAACTAGTTTCTCTATATAACTACTCTGTAACTCTTAATTAGTAATGGTCTTTAAAAAAATTTAACTATTGTAACTCTTCCAAATCCTGGTCAAATTCGAAAATCTACTGTATAGATGAAGATCGAGAAAAAAAGATCTAAGATCAAACTCAAGAATAAAGGTTTAAGAGAAAGATCTTTATTACGAAGAGCCTAGAAGTAGAAAATTGAAAAAATCACGTAACAGTTTCAAAGTCTTGAGCATATTATTATTGTTGTTGTTTATGTTTGTAGCCTCTTTTTTTCTTTCCATACAGTTTTAATAAAATTCCACATTCACATCAGCGTTTCTCTCTATATTTTATCAGTTCTCCTTGTTTGTTGTCTTCTTTTAGACTCTTATTGTTTTCAATCTATCGATAATGTTCTATACTTCATCAAATGTAAGCATTTCTTCCTCCTCTTGGTCTTTCTTGCTTTCTACAATTCTTTTTCTATAACTCTTTCTTCTCTTGAGCTCTTATTGTTTTTTAATTTATCAATAATGCTCTTTACTTTATCGATTTCTTCCTTTTACTAATCTTTCTTGCCTTCTACTATTTTATTCCAATTGCTCTTTCTTCTCTTAGGTCTTATTGTTTTCACTTAATCGATAACGTTCTATACTTCCTCAAATATGAGCATTACTTCCTCCTCCGGATCTTTCTTGTCTTCTGCCATTCTTTTTCAATAGCTCTTTCTCCTCTTAAGCTCTTGTTCTTTTCAATCTATCGATCATGTTCTCTACTTGATCAAATGTAAGCAGTTCTTACTTTTTTTAATTTTATTGCTTTCCACTATTCATTTTTAATTGAATTTCTTTCTCTTGGAGTCTTATTGATTTTAATCTATCGATAATATTATCTACTTCATCAAATGTAAGCATTTCTTCCTCCTCTTGGTCTTTCTTGCTTTCTACAATTCTTCTTCTATAACTCTTTTTCCTCTTGAGCTCTTATTGTTTTTAAATTTATCAATAATGCTCTTTACTTTATCGAATGTGAGCATTTCTTCCTTCTCCTAATCTTTCTTGCCTTTTACTATTTTATTTAAATTGCGCTTTCTTCTCTTAGGTTCTTATTGTTTTCAGTTCATCGATAACGTTCTTTACTTCATCAAATATGAGCATTTCTTCCTCCTCTTGATCTTTCTTGTCTTCTTCCATTCTTTTTCAATTGCTCTTTCTTCTCTTGAGCTCTTTTGTTTTTAACGTCATCAAAATGAAGGCATTTCTTTCTCCTCTCCATCTTTCTTGCATATTCCTGTTGTTCCATTCTTTTTCAGTTGCTGTTCCCTTCTGGAATAATTTATATAAAACTTCTGCAAATTATTCTACACTACTTCTCGCTTCTACAATTGTTTCTAAACTCTGCTTATTGTTTTTTGTATTTTCTTTAGCAATTCGGTGTATTTTCTTTGTGAATCAAATTAAGAATCTTATACTGCAAGAAATAAGAATTGGTTGATGGGACCAGTGGTGGGATTATGCGTTTTACAATTCTCTAACACAACCATCTATCATTTTGCATCTTGTAGTTAAATTTTAATAATTAATTAATTTCTTTTCTTCTTTTCAAAAATAATTGTTTTTGACTAGATTTCTTATAAATCTAAGACCTAAACTAAGCTTGTATCAATTTTTTTTTAATTCTGTACGTTTACAGTTCGAAATAACAATAAAAGAATAAGAGCAGAGACATTGACCGGGCAGTTATGAGTGGAACTCGACAGCGAATGAAGAGTGAGCGGTACATCGCAGCAATGAGTTTATCTGATAAACAATTCTACGTGATAAAAATTAATTTCCCGGCTTTAGTTAAAATTGTGGAGTAGCCTCGCTTTTAGCCTCACTGCAGTAATATTCTACTGAGATTTCAATAATTTTTTCCAAGTATTTTTTAATCAGTAACAGAAAGGTACGTCAGAAATTTCATAAAAATCCGTTCTGTCATTTAAAATGAAAGAGGCGTGAAAATGAATTGTTCGCACATTATTTTATCATTTTTCATCAACATTTGCGCGCCCGATTTTAATTTGTAACTCTGAAAACTGTCATCGATTATGACAGATTTTTATTACGATAATATATTTAAAACTAAATCAGTTCATAGAATTTTATCGTCAGTTACACTAGGTGCATTAATGAAAAATAGCTGATGACGAAGAGATTTATCAACTTTCAGTAAATTGTTGTTGAAATGCAACGTTAGCTGTAGCAACAATCTTGCAATGAAACCACATTGTCATACGACAATAGAGCCATAAATAATGGTCATTCGTCCTTTAACCTTTACCTGAAAGTAATCAACGGAAAGTCGTCCTTGATCAGCTCATCTGACTGGACATCAGAAAAATGCATCTTCATTTCAGAACATTCCATGCATACTGTCTGGCCCTACTTACATTTTCAAATAGCTCAATCCAACCTTGACTAAATTGAGTTTAATTGAAGCTACTCCACTTCTTATTGAATCAGCAGAATGAGACGTTCACGGTTGTTGCTCGTTTAAAGAAGGCCTTCCGGGTTTTGCCGCGTATGCAAGATTATTGTAATTTCAACTCTTGTTATTTAAATTGGAATTTAATATTCGTTATTTTTACATTAGCCAGTAACATCCTGATGACAAACGTAGACAAGATCATTTATAACATGTTATTAAAAAATTCTTCCGGGATTAGACACTGTCGTGTTTTTAGACTCGACGTCTCAGTGACTAGCGCAAGTAGCTTCTTCAGAAGTGGGGAAACAAACAAAGTGAAGTTAGCTAGAGTTGTGAGCAAAACGAGCAAAATTCTCAAAATTGAGACACGACATCGACGAAATCAACTCAAATCAGCAAAGCCGCTTTAAGATTTTGTCCGTTTTATATTATGACAATCACGTGATGCTCACAACTAGCTAACTTCACTCTATTTGTTTTCCAGAGTGTAGCGGATTGCATATGAAATGAAAAGGAAGCGAAAATTTTATAACAAAGCTATTTTTATTTAAGGTCAACAACATTTTCTGTCAAAGATTCAATAGATCAATGTGTCTCTTTCAAAACCTTGTATAATTCAACCGTTTGAAAGTTTAATAATGTACCCATAATCCAGGTGACCGAACTATAAAGGATAGGTGAAAATTATAAAATTATAATGTTTTAAAATAATTACATCGGGGTATGTATAGCTCGTTTGGCAGTTATTCAAGTTTGAAACGATGCAATACGTTGAAACTGAGCTGTTAATGTCTTTTAACTCGTGATACAATAATTTTGTTCTATGAGAAAATATAAATTCTTTCACGTCACTAATATTGAAGTCAACAGATGGTATGTACAACTCGAAATCCACTTGACTTGTTTTAGCAATTTTTACAAATGACCGTGATCTATTTTTATTACAATAACCGGGCAGACGATGTGAAATTCTGATAATTAACTAAAATAACAAAATCTGTGACATGCTATTTCTGTGAAAAACAACAAATACCGAAGTAGCATGAAGATTTAGCAAGGCAAACTAAGAACAGGCGCGTCTATTTAATAATAATGACCCTATTAAGAAGCTAAAACATTTTATCACAATTTTATGTGTAAAAAAAGGGCTGTATGTTTATGTTCTAGGCCATATGGGTAAGTGTAGCCCAGGACTTGGTAAGAACTTCTTAATTATTAAAATAAAGTATATAAAACACCAAAAAAAATCTAGACAAATTCAAAAAACGACAACCTAGATATTGGAGAAAGAGAATTAGGAAAAACAATGTTTGAAACAGAAGAATATTTTTTTGTTCCAGAAAATCCAAGAAGATCATGTGTTATTTACAATAGTAGATTCTAGAAAAAACAATTTAGAAGAATTTAAAAAACAACGAACAAAAAACTAAAAAAATATTTAGAAAAACTTGATAAACAACAATTTTAGAAAAAAAAATCAATAATAAGGACTGAAAGCGGATGAGAACTAGTACTATAAGAAAAAGAACAAAAAAAAATTCTAGAAGAACAGACAATATCCAATTTTAATAATTACATACAATAAAAAAATCTGTAACACGCTATTTCTGTAAAAAACAATAGGACGAGAAGTAGCATAAAGATTTAACAGAAAAAAAAATTAAACGAATAAAGCCAGTATTTCATCAAATAATTTTGTCTTAAAATTCTAAACAACAGGTAAACAGACTTGTCGTTTTAAAATCAGTGATAATAACTGTGTAAAAGATAACAACAGTTTTTAGCCTGCAAAATTGACAAAACGGTACGTTTCTAACGACAAAGCACTTCTTTGTTAATTACACACCGGTGTGGAAGCAGGAATTTAGTTGAAATTTTCTCGTGTATGGCAGTCATCTTCATCTTTAGAATCGCTTGCATGTCGAGGTTGTTACTGCAAATTGTTTCTTTTATTTATATTGTCAGCATTCATGCCGACTGAAAGACTCAAGTAAAAGTTTGTATTAGCTTGTCCATAGTTGCCTCAAGTGACAAATACATTACATGAAACTTGCTAATGAAAATGACTTCGTTCATTTTTCTATTCATTGAGTAAATCATCCATAAACTGAGAGTTTATTTAAATTATTAACTTATTAATCAAGACATTTAGATTGGTTTTTATTCGTTCTACTTTTGAAATTTAAAGGTTTGGATAATCGGTCGTTGTGAGCATTCGGCTTGTTCGTATTTTACTTTAAAAAAATCTAATACTGTCTAAAAAAATATATAATATTATTATTGTGGCTAGAGATACATCACCGTTACAGTGCTTTCCTCGCTAGTATTTCATTAGAAAAAGGTTTTTCTGCTTGACAATCTGGTAATCGCCGTTGGTTAACTACCAGAAAATTAGAGTACCGTCAGCTTGACATATCCACTCAAAGTTTGAATTATAAACTGATAAGAATTCGAGTGACTTGACTCACAACATTGTCTAGACATGCATTAGATAAATCGGTGATCCGGAATAAAATGACGTGGGTGAGGTCAAATCGCGTCAATTTTATTATTATTTATTATTAGATTACGTGTTAAAACTAAATCGGCTTTCGATCAATGACATCACCTGAGTCCTTAATGCTTTTTTCCTGCACCTGATCGATTACGAAACGCGAACAATTAGTGCAAAAATCTTCCATATTTATGAGAGGATTATAAATAAAAACGTGTGGGTAGGAGTTGTATTCTAGTGTACTTCCTGTCAGGTTTTCTTGAACTACTGTGTTGCAGTTATTGCAGCAGGATTCTACAAATCGACATTTTAATCAGTTCTAGCCTCGAATTTTACTTATAACAATTTCTATTATTATATCTTTTGGTGTATTTATAGAAACTGGTGAATTTTCGATGCCAACATGTCATAAATTATGCTGCAGTTTTAGGCTACAGACAAATGTTTGAGTTAATAAATTTATCCTGCTGGACTCTAATTTTTTTATGTCATTGCCACGCCTCAAGGATTTTACTCTCATTTAAACTATTAAAAATTCAAAATGCCAAACAGTAACTGTCTTCTCCTAACTTAGAATTAATATTTTTAGATTTTTCCTAAGTATTGCATGTGTCACATGCTATCTATAATTTTGTGCAAACGTGACAACACACAAGAAACACAAACTATTAAAATCGTGAAGAAGTGTCTCAGATTCTCCAAGATAAAATACGAACAAACATAATATTCACTACGACCGATTATCCAAATCTTCGAATTTCAATACTAGACTCGTCTAAAAATACTAATTGTTAAGTAATAATTGCACTATATTTCCGGTTAGATTCTATTGAGCTAATGTCAAGTTGAGATAATATCGGTAGTATCTTCGTTTTTTTGGGAAATTAAAAGAATTCGGGGTTGAGATTGGTTGTTGCCATGGAAAAGTATTAAAATTTGCGATACTACCGGTAGTATCTCAACTTGAAATTAGCCCATATCACAGAATATCTGTGCGTTTTTTATCTACCATAAGATTGTACAATCATTTCTTATTGGTATCAGTAAGACTGGTAAAGTCTAACCAGAACTATAGTGCCAATATTGCTTTGATTTGTTAAGTAATATTGTCACTATATTTCTGGTTGGACTTTATAATAATGTACCTTCTTTATCTACCATAAAGTTTTACCTTATTAGTAAGTTAATGAAACCTTGTCACAATTTTGTACAAGCGATAGTTCTGTTGAATAAGAAATATTAGGATTTGTGGCTCTATCTTAAGTAAGAACCGTTTTTAAGGGAATATTTAGATAGATATCTATCTCTAATTGACTTACTATTAATAAGAGATGGTTGTAAAATTTTATAGCAGCTTAAGAACGCACAGATATATGTATATTTAGTATATCTTTGCGTTTTTAAGCTGCTATAAAATTATATAATCGACCATTATCAGTAAATCGATGAGAGCTGATCACAACAGATCTCAAGATTAGTGCAGAGACAATGTTTTATGCCTATTTTAAATTAATAACTACAAAGACTTTCCGGAAAGGCAGAAGTGGCATTTTACTAATTTTAAAATACGGAAATGTTATTTAATTGATTTTAGAAACGAAGGAGATATAATGACAAAAACAACATTGCTTTTGTAATTTTAGAAACTTGAAGCAATGTTTTACTAATTTGGAAGTCAGAAACGTCGATTTATTAATTCTGAAACACGGATTTTGCCACTTTTAGAAACTTTTAAATTAATAATGGCAAATGCTGAACTGTTTTGTAGTTTTAAAGTCGTCAGCAATATTTTATTAATTTTTAAATATAATTTTTTTAATTGAAAGATATTAATTATAATAAGATGTTTTTTTAAAATTTTTGCAGTCGGAAGTGACATATTCTACTCGTTTTGGATGTCGGAAACGATATTTTATGAATTTTGAAATACAGAAGTGCAGTGTTTTCAAATTTACGCAACATTTTACTAATTTTAGAAGCCAGAGGGGATATTTTGTACCCTTTTTAAATAAAAAAATATACAAGAGTAACATCTGAAGTCGGAGGCAACATTTATTTTGCTAATTTTGGAAATTAGAAGCGATATTTTACTAATTTAGAAATACATAAATGTAATAATACCAATTTAGAAGACGTCCGCAAAATTTTACTTAATTTTGAAAGCCAAATTTGACATTGTTTAATTCTACAAATTGTAAGTGATATTTCTTACTTTTACATTAATAAATGCATAAAGCAGACAATTGTTTTCTAATTTTTTTAGGCTAAAGGCGTATATTATAAACAAACGTTTAGAAGAAAGAAAAATAAACTAAAAGAAGCTGTAGAAAAACCTGAAAAGCGACAATTGAAGAAGAAGACTAACCTAAAAAACACGAGAAAAAAAAGTAACAAAAAAGATAATGTTTCAAAAACTTACAAATCAATTATTGAAAGGAAAAGAATAAAAAAATATTCTTAAGAAAGAGAGAAAAAATATTTTATTTAAAAAAAAATATTCCATTATTCCAGAAGATCCAAGAAGATAATATGTCTACCTACAATGGCTTTGCTCTATTCGTACACTAATATCTTCCTCAACATGTTAGTAGGAAGTTTTGTTTTTGCAACATTATCTGTATTTAAAAGACAATCCACAACTCGTATACAATGATGTTTAAAGATAATTAAAGATGATTTATCTATAATTAATAGTGTAAAATTGCACCCGCAATTCTCAGTTTTACAAATTTCTGTCCAGTTCTTACCGAAAAATCCATCTTAGAATGTAGAATAATAATTTAAAGGTCGAAGTGTTAAATTAGACAACCATAAAATTGCGCATCTACTGTAGTTACTTGTTTAATTTGCAACATCACTGCAATAAAATTTTACTTATGCTAGTAATTCCTTTTTAATGTTCAGCAGATAGTTAAATTTCACATAAATCTCGTTGTCTTTTTATCAAATTTAATGCAACGATACAATTTAAACTGTTATCAATGAATTGTTTATAAACATTTCTCTTGAATAGTGAACAGACTTCCGGCGAAGAAGCGATAATTGCACATGTATGGGCGATAAAAGGTGCGTCAAAGATATGATTAGAATTTTTCGCAGTATTGGACATTGACCCACCTGTTTACTTCTAATTGTTTAATAGCTGTCAGATTATAAAATACTACGTAAAGTTGATGCGACATCATCAATCAAATTGCTGACAGAGGACAGACTGCGTCTCATCTTTAACTTCAGTTCCTATTCAGAGGCAGATATCCGATTTTTTGCGACCTGGGGAATGATTGATTGCACTAAAAGACGGTCCTGTGCATATATTATGACCGGTAAAGTCGCCATGACATCACTTTACGTAACTTTAGACCCATTTCAAAGATCGACCGTAATGACACTTCGTATGGTAAGTGACCGGCCTTGGAGTTAGAATTACTAGTTTTTACTTCTGTTTCCGTGCAATTTTTTCTGTTTGGTGGTCACCAAATGCAAGCGTTATGTAACAATGAAGCCAATTTAGTGTCAATCAAAGTGCATTCAGCTAACAACACAGATTCAAATCTGACAATGCAATCGATACAAAGAATAAATTAAAATGGGGTTTATTCTTTTAGTGGCCTTTTATCCACGACTATTACCATTAATTCATGCCAATAACTCGGTTGCTATAGTTACCCTGTTATGCCCACATATTGTTTTCTAATGACACCTTACATCAAACACAATTATTGTTATTCTATTCACGGTATAAATTTAATGAACAAAAAATCCATTTCGTTTCAGTAATAACTTCATATAATTGAAAACATTTTACATTGATAATATACAGATTAACAATAGTTTCACAAATATTAAAAATATGTTCAATTATAAAAACCATTCAAAAGGTTTCATTGTTAGTAATATTGATAAACCTATTTTGAACAAAGAGATTTTATAATAAAATAAATTAGTAGATAAAATTCGGATTTTAACAGAGTCGAATCACCATAGTTTTTTCCATTTAACTGTAGTTTTTATTTTTATTTTAATCATTGATTTTCAGGACTTTTAAGACATTCAGTTCCTCAAAAAAAAAAAATTTCTTCTCTTGTTGTGGTAGTCCTTCTTATACTTTATTTGTTTTCAGTTGTCATTTTTGAGATTTTTAGAATCTCCTTTTCCTTCAGTCGTCGTTTATCAAGTTCTTCCAAACCGTCTTTTAATTTTTGTCCTTCCAATCGTAGTTTTTTAATTCTTCTAAAATATATTTTTGTAGATAGACACATTATCTTCTTAGATCTTCTGGAATAATGTAATATTTTCTTTTAAAAATAAAATATTTGCTCTCTCTTTCTTAAGAATATTTTTTTATTCTTTTTCTTTCAATAATTGATTTGTAAGTTTTTGAAACATTATCTTTTTTGTTATTTTTCTTTCCTCGTGTTTTTTAGGTTAGTCTTCTTCTTCAATTGTCGCTTTTCAGGTTCTTCTAAAGCTTCTTTTAGTTTATTTTTCTTTCTTCTAAACGTTTGTTTATAATATACGCCTTTAGCCTAAAAAATTAGAAAACAATTGTCTGCTTTATGCATTTATTAATGTAAAAGTAAGAAATATCACTTACAATTTGTAGAATTAAACAATGTCAAATTCGGCTTCGAAAATTAAGTAAAATTTTGCGAACGTCTTCTAAATTGGTATTATTACATTTATGTATTTCGAAATTAGTAAAATATCGCCTCTAATTTCCAAAATTAGCAAAATAAATGTTGCCTACGACTCCAGATGTTACTCTTGTATATTTTTTAATTTAAAAAAAGTACAAAATATCGCCTCTGACTTCTAAAATTAGTAAAATTTTGCGTAAATTTGAAAACATTGCACTTCTGTATTTCAAAATTCATAAAATATCGTTTCCGACATCCAAAACTAGTAGAATATGTCACTTCCGACTGCAAAAATTTTAAAAAAACATCTTATTATAATTAATATCTTTAAATTAAAAAAACTATATTTAAAAATTAATAAAATATTGCTTACGACTTTAAAACTACAAAAATAGTTCAGCATTTGCCATTATTAATTTAAAAGTTTCTAAAAGTGGCAAAATCCGTGTTTCAGAATTAATAAATCGACGTTTCTGACTTCCAAATTAGTAAAACATTGCTTCAAGTTTCTAAAATTACAAAAGCAATGTTGTTTTTGTCATTATATCTCCTCCGTTTCTAAAATCAATTAAATTACATTTCCGTATTTTGAAATTAGTAAAATGCCACTTCTGTCTTCCCGAAAAGTCTTTGTAGTTATTAATTTAAAAAAAATATAAAACATTGTCTCTGCACTAATCTTGAGATCTGTTGTGAGCAGCTCTCATCGACTTACTGATAATGGTCGATTATATAATTTTATAGCAGCTTAAAAACGCAAAGATATACTAAATATACATATATCTGTGCGTTCTTAAGCTGCTATAAAATTTTACAACCATCTCTTATTAATACTAAGTCAATTAGAGATAGATATCTATCTAAATATTTCCTTAAAAACGGTTCTTACTTGAGATAGAGCCACAAATCCTAATATTTCTTATTCAACAGAACTATCGCTTGTACAAAATTGTGACAAGGTTTCATTAACTTACTAATAAGGTAAAACTTTATGGTAGATAAAGAAGGTACATTATTATAAAGTCCAACCAGAAATATAGTGACAATATTACTTAGCAAATCAAAGCAATATTGGCACTGTAGTTCTGGTTAGACTTTACCAGTCTTACTGATACTAATAAGAAATAATTGTACAATCTTATGGTAGATAAAAAACGCACAGATATTCTGTGATATGAGCTAATTTCAAGTTGAGATACTACCGGTAGTATCTCAAATTTTAATACTTTTCCCTAGCAACAACCAATCACAACCCCGAATTCTTTTAATTTCCCAAAAAAACGAAGATACTACTTGACATTAGCCCAATAGAATCTAACCAGAAATATAGTGCCAATATTACTTAACAACTCAAAGCGGTATTGCCACTAGATTTCTAGTGAGAGTTTACTAGTTAAGCAAGGCATTAAATTAATACAATTCGTGTTTTTTGCTAAAAACATAAATACTCTGTATTGTTTTGTATATGTTTGTAGATATTGTTGAGCCTTGACCGCGAATCCATGTGACGATTTCAGTATAGTCGTCTGTTTGTTCGCTGCAGGTACTTAGGCATTGTAAACATGGTGGCATTAAAGTGGAGATAATAGTTGTAGTTTAACTGTGGAATATTAAACAAATTTCAGTGTATGTAACAGCACGTTCTCTCCGGCATTATTAGAGTGTATCACGATTAGAGCCTCATTCCGTTTATTTGCATTCGCCGCTTATATTTACAGGGCACCACGCAAATGGATAAGAGAATCCAACTGAAAGCTCAGAGAGTGAACTTCGTCGTTTAACATTAATTGCGACATAAACTTCTAATCAGTCGATTTAATCGACAATAAAACCAATCAGTCGATGTTGAGAACGGATCAGCCACTTTCTTTGCCACTATCAACAATCCCAAGGATCCAACGATATGGAACAGTTTAATTTTGAATAAATATGACTAATATAGCGTCGTTCTTTACTATGATTCTCAAGGGACAAGTGTCGTTCCCTTTTTAAATCTAAATCGGTTCCGGGATTTGTATCTTACGACCCTTTTCTTGGCTCGCCCTTAGTGTCTATTTCTTCTTATTTTACGGTTATTTCAAACTTTGACGTTTTATACCGCGCAAATATATAAAAGAGTTTATTTTCATCTCGTAAAAAACTAAATCGGACAAGTTAACGAATTACCACTGACTGATAAGCTACAAATTCACAAAAAAATCATTAAAAACAACAAATTAACAGTTGCAGGTGTTAAAAAATTAAAACAGAAGATATCTAACTGTAACAAACTGTTCTAGAAAGTTTCGCGAAAATATAACGTTGCGCCATACAATGACTCACTTTATAGTGCGTGTTTCAGGAAAACAGTAGTCACAGCATTGACTGCATTCGAAAAATCCTTACGCATCGGTCTAGAATCTAAATCAATAAAAAAATTATGAAAAGGCGGCCTGACTGATAAAATGCAAGGAAAAAAACACTAACCAACAGCTGTAAACAGTTAATAAGCTACAAATTGACAAAAAGCTATTAAAAACTACAAATTAACAGTTAGAGTAGTTGTTGAAGAATTAAAAGAAAAGTATCTAACTGTAGCAAACTGTTCTAGAAAGTTTCGAGCAAATATGACGTCGCACCATACAATGACTCACCTTATAGTGCGTATTTCTGCAAAGTAATAGTTACAACCGTTGACTGCGTTCGAAAAATCCTTAGGCATCGATCTAGATCAACGAAGAATTTACGAAAAAGTGACCTGACTGTATATATAACAAGACGAAAGCACTGACCGAACAGTTGAGTCCCTATTTGCGAAACGAGTTCAGTAAAGCAATAAAACGGAATTATCTAGTGTTATTTAATTAGTTATTTATCGAGTTGTTGTGTTGTTCGTGTAAATAGTTCACAAGTTTTTAAATTGCAAGAACTCAGTAATAAAGCTTGTTATTTCCAATTAAGAAATTTTCTTCTAATAACTAATAAAAGGAACAACAATGTCTTATACCTATCACAGTCCATGTCTGAAAACGCTTTTATTCTATTCATTCGTCCAAACTATTATGTCTATCCGATACAATAGAAGCTTTAGTTGTGTGATGAAATCTAATTTTAAAATATATTAAAACCTAATTTAATCGTAAAAATTGATAATAATTAGCTTGTAAAAAATTCTCTTAAAAACTAGTAAAAATTCTTGATTTTGCATTTCCACTGTTCTCTGTTTAAATCCGTGTATGCGGGGGTGGTCGCCCGAGTCTCGTATGTTGGCGGTTTAGCCATAATAGGTCTAGCCTAGCAAGTTCGTGCGAGTTCCATTGTAAACCAGCGTGATGAAGCACTCTGTGTAATCGACAGCGATGCTGCGAAGAGACCCTTTTCCTCTCCTCAGATGGTGAACCTTGAACATTAGATTCACTGAAGCGATAAAAGGAAAGCCAAAGCAAGACACGCTGAGAAGGAATCTCTACATCCAATCTTGCTGGTAATCTGGTTAAAAGCGATAGTGCAACCGAACATTCGGTGTCTTCTTTCTCTTTATATGTGCCATATGGAGATGGTTTAACATCCCAGCCACTTGATGGCCAATGCCTCCAGGACATGCGGCCAAGCGCGAAAATCACATCCAGTTTAATCTCCACATGAGTGTACTAAATTGGACAAATTACGGCCAAAGGGCTAATCTACACCCTTAAGACGGATTTACATCAAAAACTACAGAATACTCGAAGTAACGTTACACTTGATGTGGTCATTAAGAGATATAATGTTAATTTGTAGACAGAGCTAGACTGGTGTGTTACAAAGTGCTTCTCTAATTAACAGTTAACACTTGAATTAACGTTTTTAAATGTTAAAAATGACTGTTTATTGTCCTAAAATGCCAAATGTGTTTAAATGTTAAGAATGACAAACATTAACAGGATAACATTTATAATCTATAGATAATTTGACATGATTTGACACTGTTAAATTATTTTTACTATTTTATTTGATTGGAGATCTTAACGTAAGACTAATGCTAAAATATTTCATACAGTTTTAATAATTAATTAAGAAACTACAGCAACGTAAATCGAAAAAAAAGATTCTGGTATCGCGCCTGCCTGTTGGTCTTCTTTTAGGATTTACCTCGCTGTAATATTTATTTATATGCTCTAATGAGCTAATTTCAAGTTAATATAATATTGGTAGTATCTTTGTTTTCATAGAAAATTAGTAAAATACAGGTTTGCTACAGAAAAGTATCAAAATTAGTTAGCTTCTTTATGAGTAAGGGGTAAGGACTTCTTTGAGGTCAGAGCCCCGAGGAAAATTTTCCGTTACTACGCCTGTTCAATCCGGAAAAAACTGTGTCATTACTTCTGATTCACACTACACACAAAATGTACTTCAATCAACTGAAATGCCATAAAGCTATAAAAATTAAACAATAATGGCGGATGTCATAAATATTTTCTAATTTATGGTGCCTACACATTTTAGTATCATAAAAAATAAGAATTACTCGAATTTAAGGTAATTTATCGAAATAACAGAAACTTGGTTCATTAATAAGCATTTTGGAAAAGTTCTAATAACTATAGACATGCAAAATCTCAATTGAAAGAAAAAAACTAGTTGTTGAAACACTCTCCTAGATTCTATTAAATTCCTCTAGAATAATTTCGAAAGGATTGATTGTTTGATTGCTAAAGTTTACCTTCAAACTGGTTCCTTTCCTCAAGGACTCCCTTGATCAAGAGTTAATTTTTCCGTTTAGAGTTTTACAAGGATAAAGTTCAAAAAACGATTTCCTAATTATAGAAAAGTAAAACTAATCAACACTGCCAATTATTTATCAACTGGCAACCTCGTCTGAACTAAAAATATTTATGTTTACGAGTAAGTTTTACTACAAAGTAAATTACAAGATAAATCTCCTGGCTTTAGGATACTGATTGTAATCTATGACAAATATCAAGCAAAAAAATTCTTTTCGAAATTTACATGAATTCCAACATGAAACTACTCATATGGGACAGAATATGATTAATTAATGAGATTTTTCACGAAAATGTGGGCTGGTGACCCACAAAATTCCTCATCAGAAAGAGATTTAGCTATCATAAGGTGCAAATGACATTTCGGGGATCTGCTGTGGCAGAGTTATAACAGCAATAAGAGGACATTATCAGGTATTTCATCCGAAACGGAGCAAATTAAACATTTTACCGTGAACAGAGACAGAAGCGATAGTATTTAATTAGCAAATTGCCAAGTGCACATTTACGTTCTTTGAAACAAGTCATAAAATATGAAAAGTAACCTTTAACTAGGCACGATCGGACCATAAAGCTATCTAATAACAGAATAAATAATGTAAAGAAATAGCAATGAAATTAGTGTAGTTAGTACAGGTGTAGGTTTCGGAAGCGAAAATAAACAGAAAAATTGGCATCAAGATGGGAGCGATGAATTATGTTATATCTTCCTAATTATGTACATAATTTCAACATAAAGACTGCAATAATACTATTGTTGCCGATAAAAGAAACTCAACAATAAATGCCAAGTATTAAGATATTAAATTCCACAAAGGAAACATTGCGGGTTTTTTTTTGGAAGGGATGTCTTGACACGTTTCTCCCCGTCCCTAGAGTACATAAATTCCGTGGAATTAAATAATTAGCAACATGTGTTAAAGATAATATCAATTAAACGTTTACATTCAACACATTTTAAATAAGGGTTACGTGTGACGGATCGATGCCGTAAAAAATTTATGACTGGATGAGTGGCAAGCTAAATTTTTATTTTTATTTGATTAATTAAAACGAAACGTAAATTGCAACCTTGACACTGCTATATTAACAACAAATGATATTTATGCAAAGATAATGTTCAACAATATTTAATGTAATTCATATTTCGTGACGAAAAGGTAACTAGTGTAATAGAAAATAATTTAACAGTGTCAAAAACATGTCCAATTATCCATATATTAGAATGTTATTCTGTTAATGTTTGTCATTCGAAAACTGTCAGCATCTTAACATTTAAACACATTTGGCAATTTAGCACAATAAATGTTAATTTTTAATGTTTTAAAAACGTTATTTCAAGTGTAAACTGTTAATGTTTATCACTGAAACAGAAAAAATAATTGAATAATAATTGTTTTCACTAAATAATAATACATATTTAAATAATTTATATCTCGTGGGAAAAAGCTAACTAATCTCATAAATATAATTTAACAGTGTTAAAATCATATCAAATTGTCCATAAATTACAAACGTTATCCTGTTAAAGTTTAACATTCTAACAGATAAGGTTCTAACTGTTGGCATGTTAACATTTAAAACCATTTAGCATTTGAACACAATAGACGGTTATATTTAAAATTTAAAAACGTTAATTCAAGTGTTAAACTGTTAATGTTTATCACGGAAACAGAAAAAATGATGAAAACAATTATTTGGTTAACAAACGGTGTAAATAAGAACGAAGATTCTGCTAAAAGAGGGCTAAACCCGTATTTTGTTTATATATACTGCTCCAATAAATTAACGTATCACTTGAATTTTTTTGAAAATTGAAACATGTATTCGACCAATTAGTACAAAATTAAGAAAAATTTAACAAAAACATTTGTTTAAAGTAAATTAATATCTAATGTGTCCAAATATAGAAAAACAAACCGAAAACAAAATTTTATTAAAGTTACGCCGTTATAAAAGTTACAGAAAACATCTTAATATCGCGTGTTTCCACCTCTACTTTGAATAACCGCTGCACATCTTCGTTCCGTACTCAAAATCAACGAATTTATGTCTTCTTGATTTAAGTTATTCCAAATTTCATTTAGTTGAGGACCTACCTCTTGAAGATGGACAGGAGGATGTGGAAGATTTTTTAAACGTTTCCCGAGAATATCCCAAACATGCTCAATAGGATTTAGGTCAGGGCTTCGAGCTGGCCAATCCAAAACATTGATTTCTGCCTCATTCAAGTAATGTTTAACAATTCGGACAATGTGGGGTTTTGCGTTATCTTGCATTAACAAAAAATTTGGACCAATATAAGGGGCGTATGGTACGACATGCTCTTCAAGAATGTCTGTTATGTAACGGTCCGCATTTATAGAGCTATTATTTACAACCACTAACTCCGTGCGAGCTTGTAAGGAAATACCACCCCAAACCATTACTGAGCCTCCACCGAACAATGTGGTATTCTGAATGTTACACTGTGCGTACCGCTCATTTGGTCTACGATACACACGAACACGTCTATCGCAATTGTAAAGGCAAAATTTTGACTCATCCGTAAAAAGAACAGACTCCCAATCCTCTCTTTGCCAATTTATGTGCTCTCTAGCAAATTCTAATCGAGCTCTGCGGTGTTCTGCAGTCAATGCAGGACCACGAGCAGGGATATGGGGTGTTAAATTATCCTCTTTAAGTCTTTTTCTAACAGTTTCGGTACTGATTTAAATTCTTTCTACGTCACGGAACTCAGTTTGTAGCTTCCTGGCGGTCAAAGCGTTCCCTTAGCGCAGATATTCTTAAAAATCTATCCTGGATAGGAGTGGTTCTTCTTTTTCTTCCTTTCCCAGGTCTTCTGAGGTGATTTCCTGTCTCTCTGTACCTTTGTATCATACGCGAAACTGACGTATGAGATACACCAAACCTTTCACCAATTCTTCTGTAGCTCCATCCTTCCTCCAACAAAACCACATCTTGGGCGCATTCTTCTCGAGTCAAATTCCTCATAATGTTTTTATTATTGTTTCAAATAATAAAAACTATCCACAGAACGGCAAATTCAAATAACAATAAAACGAAATTACAAATTAACACAATTTAAAAATGAAAATTATTTTAAAATTTCTGCTTAAAAAACTATTAAACTCAAATTTCTGACTTTAATGTCAAACCTTTTATTACAATGGGTAACTAGATTATAGCTTGATTAAACCTTCTCAACCAAAGTTGTCAAATGTACATAGTTTTTATTTTCTTACTTTATTTTCAAGTGGTGCGTTAATTTCTTGGAGCAGTGTATATTATTATTAAAAAATATATCTAAAACTAATTTGTAACTACAAGACGTTTAAATAAGTCCAGCATTGTAAATTAGCTGTAATACCTCGTTGTTGAAATACGTGTCCAGATTGTGTTAAACAATATATTTATTAAAGTTGTGTTTGATATCTATACCGTGATGTTTTATTAATATGATCCTCGATAATCATGAGTCGCGTAATAAATCTTCCGACTACCTACTGCTCATTATTACCACCACAAAATCGTATTCATCAATCAAGAAACTTGAATCTTCTCTTGTGAACGAACACGTAAAAAGTTGAGGGTTTTCCTATCGATCTCGGTGGCTTTTATCGACTTTAAAAATGACAGAAAGCGGCGTTAATAAGCCAGCGGCAAGACAAATTTGAGACATCATTTATCTTAACGTGTGTGATACTAATTTTTTGACCACAATTCTATAAAAAATTCTCAAAGGTGGAAAGCTAATCAGCAATTAATTATTAGGTTTTCAGGCATGTCTGCCTCTGAAACGGACACGTGTACTTTAGACGAGGTTTAAATAATAAAAAGTAGAGCAATAACATCGCATGCAAAAGACATTAATTCTAGTTAAATGTAACAAATCTTAAATTTCTTAGCTTATTCCATAAATTAAGAAAGTTTTTAAAAATAAAAAACAATTTTCTGAATTTAGTCAATTACTTATGTAAGGACCATAATTGGAATTGCAATTTCTAATAAATTGCTGTAATTGCTGCAGCATAGATATATTTATAGTTGTCAATTTAGAAATTCCCTAGATTTCTGTTACATTTTTCGTCGAAATAATTGATTAACCCAAAGAAACGTAACTAGTTAAATTGCGCTCACACCTTATTTGCTTTCATTTTAAGAAAATTTGGCTTGCAGGGATTATTACAGAACCTGAGGGACATTTTCTAATAATTAAGAGCAAAGAAATTGTTACTGGAAATAATAACATAAAACTTTAACCCATTTCCTAGTGTTGGAACCCATAAATCTCAATCACTTCTTTTCAAAATGTCTTTTCAGTGTTTCTTCTAATTTGGTCTCAGTTCCTTTTCCTTCTCAATTCCTTTTTAATAGATCTCAAGTTTCCGTCTCATTTTTTCGTTCTTTCAAGTTTTTCTTTCTTCTTCTCTTTCATCCCCATTTTTTTTCTCAACTTATTTCACTTCTTTTAAGTTCTTTTAGATGCATTGTAGTTCTTGTCGTTTATCTTAGTTTCTCTCATCTGTGTTTAGTTTCTTGCAGTTTTAGGCTAGTTTCTAGTAGTTGTTGGCAGTTCTTGTTAGTTCTCCAGTTTAAAAAAAATAATAATAATTGAATAATAATAATATTAGAATTTACAGACAATAAAGAAATCCCAAACAACGTTCAACAACCCAACGTTCTTTTGTTAACAAAGTTTACAATTCTGCCCAAAAGAAACAGAATTTTTTTTTAAAGAAAATTAGAATTTAAAGACACTTTCAGTTTCTCTTCTCAGTTTTTCTCTTCTTGTTTCACTTCTTTTCAGTTCCTTTCGGTCAATGATAGCTCTTGTAAGTTTGTCTCCCTTTCTGTAAGTTTCAATTTCTTTTAATTTATATCAGTTTATTGCAGTTTCTGACAAGTTTCAACTAGAATTGCGAAACTAAAAGCACTAGTTTCTTTCTATCCTCAGCTTTTCTCAGTTCGTCTAAGTCCTTTTCAGTTCTTCTCAGTTTTTCTTCTTAATTCGTCTAAGTCTTTCTTTCCTTATCATATCTTCACAGCTTCGTTTCTCAGTTTTTCTTTTCAATTATTTTCAGAGCGCCTTTTCAGGTTTTCTTCTTATTTGGTCTCAGTTCCTTTCCTCAGTCGGTCACAAGTTTTCGTCTACATTTTTTCATCTTTTAAGTTTTTTCAGTTTTATTTGGTTCTACTTCTCATTCATCCCAGTTCTTATTCTTAATTTCCCACAGCTTCTTTCACTTCTTTTTAGTTTCCTTTGGACCCTATTAGTTCTTGCTAGTTTGTGTTGGTTTCTCTCAATTTTTTACAGATTCTTGCAGTTTTAGCCAGTTTATGGTCGTTGCTGGCTGTTTTCGTAGGTTTTTCTAATTTCCTTTAATTTCTATAAATTGATTTCAGTTTCTAACTTGTTTTTAATAAAATTTTTGATCTAATTTCTATCCTATGCAGCTTTTCTTAGTTCGTTCCACTCTTCTTCGGCTCATCTCAGCTTTTCTTATAATTGTTTCTCAGCTTCTTTTCACAAATAATTACAATATTTGACTCTTTTTTTTTCACTTGACAATATTTATTTACCAGCAAACACAAATCTAATATCAGAATTTACAGACAATAGACAAATCCCAAACAACCCAACTTTCTTTTGTTAACAAAGTTTACAATTCAGCCCTAAAACAAACAGAAAAAAAAGTTTTAAAAAAATTAGAATTTAAAGACACTTTCAGTTTCTCTTCTCAGTTTTTTTCTGCTTCTTTCTCTTCTTTTCACTTCCTTTCGGTCAATCATAGCTCTTGCAAGTTTGTCTTTGTTTCCTTTAAATTTTTTCACAGTTTTGCAGTTCCAGACAATTTCTTTTAATTTATATCAGTTTATTTCAGTTTCCGACAAGTTTCTACTACAATTGCGAAACTAAAAACACTAGTTTCTTTCTATCTTCAGCTTTTCTCAGTTCATCTAAGTCCTTTTCGGTTTTTCTCAGCTCTTCTTCTTAATTCGTCTAAGCCTTTCTCTTCTTATTATATCTTCACAGCTTCGTTTCACAGTTTTTCCTTTCAATTATTTTCAGAGTGTCTTTTCAGTTTTTCTTCTTATTTGGTCCCAGTTTTCGTCTAAATTTTTTTATTTTTTAAGTTTCTTCAGTTTTATTTAGTTCTTCTCATTAATCCCAGTTCTTATTCTTAATTTCTCTTTTCTTTTAATTTCTTTTAATTTTTATAAGTTTATTTTAGTTTCTAATATGTTTTTAATACAATTTTTTAACCAATTTCTATCTTTGCAGTTTTTTTTAGTTCGTTTCACTTCTTTTCGGGTCTTCTCAGCTTTTCTTCTCAGTTTTTCTTATAATTTCTTCTCGACTTCTTTTCTCAGTTATTCCTTTTAATTCTTTTCAGTGTCTTCTTACTTGTTTTCAGTTCCTTTCTTCATTTAGTCTAAAGTTTTTTTCTCATTTTTTTCTTCTTTTAAAAACACAGTTTCTTCAGTTTTTTTCTCAATCATTTCAGTTCTTTTTCTCAATTTTTCTCAGTTTCTTTCACTACTTTTAAATTCCTTTCGATCCATGGTAGTTCCTACTAGTTTGGGTTAGTTTTTCTCAATTTTTTACAGATTCTTGCAGTTTCAGCCAGTTTCTAATATTTGCTGGCAGTTTTCGTTGGTTTTTCCAATTTCTTTTAATTTTTATTAGTTTATTTCAGTATCTGACATGTTCTTAATACAATTTTTAAACTAATTTCTATCCGATGCAATTTTTCTCATTTCGTTTCACCCCTTTTCGGCTCTTCTCAGTTCTTTTTTCGCAGTTCTTCTCAATTTTTCTTATCATTTCTTCTCAGCCTCTTTTCTGGGTTTTGCCTTTCAATTATTTTCAGAGTATCTTTCAGTTTTTCTTCTTGTTTCTCAGTTCCTTTCCTCATTCAGTCTCAAGTTTTCGTCTCATTTTTTTCTTCTTTTAAATTCTACACAGTTTTTCTTCTCATTCATCTCAGTTCCTTTCTCAACTTTTCTCAGCCTCTTTCACTTCTATTTAGTTCCTTTCTATCCCTAGTAGTTCTTATTAGTTTGTGTTAGTTTCTCTCAATTTTTTAGACTCTTGCAATTTCAGACAGTTTCTAGTAGTTGCAGTTAGTTTTCCAATTTCTTTTAATTTTTATTAAATTTATTTCAGTTTCTGACATGTTCTTAATATAATTTTTAAACCAATTTCTGTCTTATACATCTTCGCTCATTTCATTTCACTCGTCTTCGGTTCTCCTCAGTTTTTCTCATAATTTCTTCTTCAGCTCCTTTACTCAGTTTTTCTTTTCAATTTCTTTCAGAGTGTCTTCAGTTTTTCATCTTACTTGTTTTTATTTCCTTTCCTCATTCAGTCTCAAATTTTCGTCTCATCTTTGCCTTCTTTTAAGTTTTACTCAGATTTTATTCTCATTCATCTTAGTTCCTTTCTCATTTTATTCAGTTTCCTTCATTTTTTTTAGTTTCTTTAAGTTATTTAGTCTTTCAGATTTATAACGCAGCTCATGATTATCGAGGACCATATTAATAAAACATCTGAGAAATATTTTCTATTAAGAACAAAAAAATATTACTGGAAATAATAACATGAAACTGTAGCCAATTTTCTAGTGGTGTAACCCATAAATCTCCTCAGCGTTAATTTCTAATTTTGGTCTTAAATTTCGGCGAGACTTTACGAGCTAAAAACCTTATTTCTGTATTTGTATAACCGTGGAGGCTTTCAACTCGTATATTACAACACTTTCAGTAGTTCTATTGAGTCATAGAGATATAATAAAAAACCAAACCATATTTTAGTGTGTTCTCATTGAAATGAATGATAATAATCACAGAATGCAACATTATAATCTAATTAATTTATGAATTTTAAGTAGCTTTGATTTAATACCAAAGATTAAACCTTTGTGTTACTATTTAAATTAAATCCAGTCCATTATAATTTCTTTCTAATAATAAAATTAATTTTAATTATTAATTAAAGTACAGTCGTTATTTATTGCCGCACATGAAGTTTGTGGTTTTGAAATGTCAATAATTGCACGTAACTAGATATTTCAAAGCTTGCATAAAGCACAAATTCTGGATTTAACATAGAAAATCAGCACTGGAAAATGGCTTGTGGGTAAATTTGTTAAAGTTGCTTAAGTATGGTGTAAAAATGGAAAAAGTTGCGGCTGGAAATTGCGGTTTTAACCTGCATTAGCCTAGAATTTTTACTGCAATTTGTTTGTTGTAGATAAGGTTTTTCATTAAGCGCTTAATCGACTAGTAGTTGACGTAATTTATAATTGATTTTGAAATTTGTTCGGTATTTTTAACTAATGTGGTTTTATTATCATCTTTTTTATGTTGATTTCGACTGTCGTAAACGTAGTTTTTTTCTATAAACATTAAATAAACAATTGAATTTTGATTGTTCTATTTTATTTTCACTAGTTTAATATCCATCAGTTAATTGATGAATTGACTGTTTATAATTTTGTCTTCTTACTCTCAGTAACCATTTGTTTATTCAGGCACTGATGGTGAGACATAGCTCTTGAAAGCGCTCTGCCACTGTACATTCGAATTTTGTTTGCTTAAACTAGTGGGTTTGAAAATCACCCCACTTTGAAAAAAAAAATTGTTCCATAGAATTTTTTGTCAAATACAGCTTTAATAAATGTGTTAGAATCTGAACAGGTATTTCATAGGAAATAGAAGAAACTGTTAAGAGTAACAAAAACTGTTGAGAACTGTCAAAAAACTGACACAATTGACAAAAATTAACTGAAAGAAACTAGAAAAAGTGATAGAAACTGAAAAAATTGAAAAAAGAACTGAGATGAATGAGAAGAAAAAATAAAGAAACTGTGAAAAAAATTTAAAGAAAAAACTAGAAGAAAGAAGTTGAAAAAAAATTACAAGAAAAATTGAAAAGAAAAGCCGAGAATAATCGAAAAGGAGTGAAAAGAAATGAGAAAAGCTGCATAAGATAGAAATTGTTCAAAAATTGTATTAAGAACATGTCAGAAACTGAAATAACTTATAAAAATTAAAAGAAATTGGAAAACCAATGAGAACTGCCAGCAACTACTAGAAACTGGCTGAAACTGCAAGAATCTATAAAAAATTGAGAAAAACTAACCCAAACTAGTAGGAACTACCATATATCGAAAGGAATTTAAAAGTAGTGAAAGAAACTGAGAAAAATTGAGAAAAAGAACTGAAATGATTGAGAAAAAAACTGAAGAAACTGTGTTTTTAAAAGAAGAAAAAAATGAGACAAAAACTTTAGACTAAATGAAGAAAGGAACTGAAAACAAGTAAGAAGACACTGAAAAAAATTAAAAGGAATAACTGAGAAAAGAAGTCGAGAAGAAATTATAAGAAAAACTGAGAAGAAAAGCTGAGAAGACCCGAAAAGAAGTGAAACGAACTAAAAAAAACTGCAAAGATAGAAATTGGTTAAAAAATTGTATTAAAAACATGTTAGAAACTGAAATAAACTTATAAAAATTAAAAGAAATGGGAAAAACCTACGAGAACTGTCAGCAACTATTAGAAACTGGCTAAAACTGCAAAAATCTGTAAAAAATTGAGAGAAACCAACAGAAACTAGCAAGAACTAGTAGGGTCCGAAGGAAACTAAAAAGAAGTGAAAGAAGTTAAGAGAAATTAAGAATAAGAACTGGGATTAATGACAAGAACTAAATAAAACTGAAAAAGCTTAAAAAATAAAAAAATTTAGACAAAAACTTGTGACCGACTGAGGAAAGAAACTGGGACCAACTAAGAAGAAAAACTGAAAAGACACTCTGAAAATAATAGAAAGGAAAAACTGTGAAACGAAGCTGTGAAGATATAATAAGAAGAGAAAGACTTAGACGAATTAAGAAGAAGAGCTGAGAAAAACCGAAAAGGACTTAGATGAACTGAGAAAAGCTGAAGATAGAAAGAAACTAGTTTTTAGTTTCGCAATTGTAGTAGAAACTTGTCGGAAACTGAAATAAACTGATATAAATTAAAAGAAAGTGTCTGGAACTGCAAAACTGTGAAAAAATTTAAAGGAAACAAAGACAAACTTGCAAGAGCTATGATTGACCGAAAGGAAGTGAAAAGAAGAGAAAGAAGCAAAAAAAAACTGAGAAGAGAAACTGAAAGTGTCTTTAAATTCTAATTTTTTTAAAACTTTTTTTTCTGTTTGTTTTAGGGCAGAATTGTAAACTTTGTTAACAAAAGAAAGTTGGGTTGTTTGGGATTTGTCTATTGTCTGTAAATTCTGATATTAGATTTGTGTTTGCTGGTAAATAAATATTGTCAAGTGAAAAAAAAAGAGTCAAATATTGTAATTATTTGTGAAAAGAAGCTGAGAAACAATTATAAGAAAAGCTGAGATGAGCCGAAGAAGAGTGGAACGAACTAAGAAAAGCTGCATAGGATAGAAATTAGATCAAAAATTTTATTAAAAACAAGTTAGAAACTGAAATCAATTTATAGAAATTAAAGGAAATTAGAAAAACCTACGAAAACTGCCAGCAACGACCATAAACTGGCTAAAACTGCAAGAATCTGTAAAAAATTGAGAGAAACCAACACAAACTAGCAAGAACTAATAGGGTCCAAAGGAAACTAAAAGGAAGTAAAAAAAGCTGTAAGAAATTAAGAATAAAAACTGGGATCAATAAGAAGAAGAACTAAATAAAGCTGAAAAAACTTAAAAAAAAAAATTTAGACGAAAACTTGTGACCGACTGGGGAAAAGAACTGTGACCCAATAAGAAGAAAAACTGAAAAGACACTCTGAAAATAATTGAAAGGAAAAACTGTGAAACGAAGCTGTAAAGATATGATAAGAAAAGAAAGACTTATTAAGAAGAAAAGCTGAGAAGAACCGAAAAGGACTTAGACGAACTGAAAAAAGCTGAGGATAGAAAGAAACTAGTGTTTTTAGTTTCGCAATTCTAATAGAAACTTGTAAGAAACTGAAATAAACTGATATAAATTTAAAAAAATTGTCTGGAACTGCAAAAGTGTGAAAAAATTTGAGAGAAACTGAGACAAGCTTCCATTGACCGAAAGGAACTGAAAAGAAGTGAATGAAGCTGAGAAAAACTGGGAAGAGAAACTGAAAGTGTCTTTATTAAATTCTAATTTTCTCTAAACTTTTTTTAACTTATTTTCTGTTAACTTTTTGGCGTTATTATAGCTAATTTACAATGGTGGACACATGTAAAGTCTTGTAATTTCAAATGTAATAAACACAGGTGGTTCCATAATTGATAATTAGGCACTCAACAATCTTTTCCTAATTATAACAAAGTCATAAAGATAAGAGTGTTTAAGATTGTCGCTTGTAATAATTTCATTCATTTTTAAATTATTCGCAAATATTTACAAGTAAACAAATTACGAAATTATTTATGAAAAACGTCAATAAATAAAAATTGTTAGCTTTGTGGAATTGAAGCTTCAGAATTTCAAATATTCAATTGTATCTCCAATGAATGAAACTTTGTGTTTGATTATTGAATTGTAGCACTTTTTTTGCAACATTGCACATGTATTACAAAGTAATATCCGTTTGGTGACACAATGATGAGATTTATTTAGAATTTTTCGGAAAAATAATTCGAAAATTGAATTGAGCGGCTATAAAACTCCAATTCAGGAGTTTGAGTGGGTCGTGTTTATCGTTTTATCTTAAGTGACAACATTTTACGACTTGTACAACATCGAATGCACGAAATTAATTAACTGCCACCAAATATCTCACTAATGTTTTAATTATCGACTATTAAAAATAATATTCTTGAAATAGTAAGAAAGAAACATGTGGGGCGGCAATATCCATTTGGTTTTTACTGGAACATAACACCCGCTTTATTCTCGTGTCTAAATCTAAATTATATTATCATCAGGCCGTATAACGGCAAACGAAAGAGAAAGAGGTGCTCCCCAGAGAGATAATATATATAGAGAGATTGTGAATTTATCTCCAGACCAAAAAGTAGGGGCGGTATATAAAAAGTTAGAAGGAAACCGACGATAAAAACCGTACGAATTAACGAAAATGACGGAAAAAACATTTTTGCGAAATTTAATTTCATTCGAACGTTTTAATGTCGCAGATACCGTATAAAGTGCCGAGATGGCTCAACAATCTAATTAAAATACGCAAAATTTAACTTAAGGTCGGCGCTTCTACATTCCTGCCGAATGCTGAAAAGGATCCGAGTTTATGTAAATATATAAAACTACTCGACTGTAACGCTTTCACAGAGAATTTTTTTCAACAAATATATAGCAATACAGAAACAATGATTTTGTTTTTTTGTAATGTCGCTTAGATAACTCGTAATCCACACTAACTGCCCGGTCATTGTTTCCGTTCGCTTATATAACAGTACGGCCTTCCAGAATGTGTCCGCAAGTTTCGCGACCTTTCTCCACTCAGGTGAAGCGATATTTTGGTATTTTCTCAAACTATTTACCCGAAACTAACTCTCCCTCTCTTATTGGTATTCCGAATTTTATTAATGATTGATTAGCTATCGCTAACAGATCAAGGCAGGTCAAAACATTGAAAGAACTGATTTAGAGTCGGCATACCGTCTGATAAGAGACAATAGAGGTCGATAATTGATTCTTTATAAAATTAACTTTAGCAGATTAAAGTGACAGGGTTTATATAACGTTAGCGTTTCTGGATTACTATAAAACAAAATTGCGATCAGTGATCAAGACGTCTTTCAGTGGGTTATTCTAGGATTATGGTAATATACGTGTTTAGTAAGATAAAGTGTAATCATATTTAAACCTGACACACTAACGAAATGTACGATCATGTAAACTTGCTTGAAATACAACTGAGTATAAGTAGGCTTGTGGGAATAATTTATGGAGAAAAATAAAACAATATTTATCAGCTAGTCAGATTTTTTAAATTTAAGATTAATGAAGTGCGGGAATTGAAGCTTTAAAATCTTGTTGTTGTAAAATTTAATTTTCTGTTAAGGATTACTAACTCGGAAAATTTTTCGTGTTAAAACTTATAAAATAATTAAATTTTTCCTAACTGTCAGAGCAATAAAGTATCACATGTGTTTTAGTGTTTCTTGTTTTTATAGGAAACACGTTTTTGGCTTGGAAACAATTTTAGTTTTAAGCAGTTTCCCGATTTTTATGCAAATTAGAGGCTTCAAATATCTCATTACAATAATATGTTACTTGCAGTTTTCCTTGTGAAAAAAGTCAAAATAAAAGGCTAAATTGGGTTAAAACAGTCTCCTTGATAATCCCAAGATACTCGTTAGGTAAAATTGACGTCACAGACGTTTTTGGAGAGAATCTTAATTACTCTAATTAAAATTCTTTGATGATACTTGGCACTTTTCTCCATTCTACTTGGATTATTTCTTTGTAAACTGTTTCTGGATTTAATATGCTCGTGTAAGTGTACATTGTCATACAGTATAGACTCTGTAACGACTCGGAGAAGAAGTTCCGAGAAAAGCTGGAAATTTTCTCGTCCTCAGCAATATCTATAATCTTAATGCAGCTTGAGAAGTCATGTAAAAAAAATTGATAAAAACTTCAAATAATTTAATGATCCAAAGTGGCCAATTTTACCGCCAAAAACCCTCAATTGTCATTAAAGTATACTTCTCGCAAGTGAAATCCGAACACCTAGAAAAAATGATTGTTGAACGATGAAATTGTAGGGGTGTGTATAGAAGGTCTTGAAAAGCAAACGATTAAATTTTTGTATCAATTAAACAGCGTTTAAGGGTGTTTGTAAAAACTTTACCGCAAAACCTTAAAGACAAAAATGATAGTTTTTTGGATTGTGATACGGCTTTATCACTCTGAAAAAGATAGTATTAGAAGCCACCCAATGCAGAAATGCCCCATAGAAGGCAAAACGCAAATTTTTCCCAGCTTTCCGGGTTTGAAAGAGGACGCATTGTGGGGCAGCGCAAACGTGATGCTTCATTCCGCGAGATTGATGCTGCTGTGGGGCGCGGTGTGTCAAGTGTGGTGGATGCATGGCGGGCATGGGCGGAGGAAAGACGGACACAGCATGCTAGAGGACCAGGGGCTATTAGAAGAACGACCCAACGCGAAGATCGTCTGCTGCGACTAATGGCTCTAAGGGACTGACGCCGTACTACACGATTTGTGGCTGATGAATGGTTTGCAGCAGTAGGAACAGGAAGGCTAATTCGACTCCGCACGGTATACTCAGATTGCGCACTATGGGCTGAGATCTTACCGTCCACACTTGGTGCTCCCGCTGACGGAAAATCATCGTCGTCAACGTCTCTGGTGCGTTGAACGACAACAATGGAATGATGAATGATATAACGCCACGTACACCGCACTCTTGGTGTGATAGTTTGGGGTGCCATTGCATTTGGTAGTAGGTCCCGTTTATTAATCATTCGTGGCAACATGACAGCCGAGCGCTATGTAAATGATGTGCTAGAGCCAATTGTTGTTCCTTATGTAAGAAGAATCAAAGGCGAAATTTTCCAGCAAGACAACGCACGCCCTCATATTACTCGTGCTTCTCGACGCTTTTTGGAATCGGAGAATATTACGGTATTGCCTTGGCCACCAAAATCTCCTGATTTGTCGCCAATAGAAAAATTGTGGGATGGGATGGGTCGCTATATCCGTGATTTACTCCGTCCTCCAACAACTGTAGATGAACTCCGGGTTGCAGTACAAGAAGCATGGGACGCTGTACCCCAGGAATTCATAAATAATCAAATCGCAAGCATGCCTCGACGTATACATGAGTGTATAGAACATCACGGGGCACACACTCATTACTGATAAATTAGAGGCAATTTTAATAAAACTTAAATGAATGCTTGGGTGTACACAATCTTTCATTTTTCCAAAATATTATCTTTTAATAATTGCAATTTCAAGGTGTTCGGATTTCACTTGCGAAAAATAATTACAATATTTACCTCTCTTTTTTCAATTGACAATATTTATTTATCAAAAAAGACAAATCTGAAATCAAAATTTACAGCCAATAGACAAATCTCAAACAACCCTACTATCTTTTGTTAACGAAGTTTACAATTCTGCCCTAAATCTAAATATCTAAACAGAAAAAAAGTTTAAAGAAAATTAGAATTTAAAGACACTTTCAGTTTCTCTTCTCAGTTTTCTCAGCTTCTTTCACTTCTTTCCAGTTCCTTTCGATCAATAGAAGCTTGTCTCAGTTTCTCTCAAATTTTTTCAGTTTTGCAGTTTCAGGCAATTTCTTTTAATTTATATCATTTTATTTCAGTTTCTGACAAGTTTCTACTAGAATTGCGAAACTAAAGACACTAGTTTCTTTCTATCCTCAGCTTTTCTCAGTTCGTCTAAGTCCTTTTCGGTTCTTCTCAGTTTTTCTTCTTAATAAGTCTTACTTTCCTTATCATATCTTCACAGCTTCGTTTCTCAGTTTTTCCTTTCAATTATTTTCAGAGTGTCTTTTCAGTTTTACTTCTTATTTGGTCCCAGTTCCTTTGCTCAGTCGCTCACAAGTTTTCGTCTAAATTTTTCATCTGTTAAGTTGTTTCAGTTTTATTTAGTTCTTCTTCTCATTCATCCCAATTCTTATTCTTAATTTCTCACAGCATCTTTCACTTCTTTTTAGTTCCCTTCGGACGCTACTAGTTCTTGCTAGTTTGTGTTGGTTTCTCCCAATTTTTTACAGATTCTTGCAGTTTCAACCAGTTTCTGGTCATTGCTTGTAGTTTTCGTAGGTTTTCCAATTTCTTTTAATTTTTATAAATTTATTTCAGTTTTTAACATGTTCTTAATACAATTTTTTAACCAATTTCTATCCTATGCAGCTTTTCTTAGTTCGTTTCACTCCTTTTCGGCTCTTCTCAGCGTTTCTTCTCAGTTTTTCTTATAATTTCTTATCCGCTTTTTTTCTCAGTTATTCCTGAAGTTATTCCATTTAATTTTTTTCAGTTTTTTTTTTCGGTTTTGCTTTCTTACTTGTTTTCAGTTCTTTTCTTCATTCAGTCTAAAGTTTTCGTCCCATTTTTTTCTACTTTTAAATTTTACAGAGTTTCTTCAGTTTTTCTTTACAATCATCTCAGTTCTTTTCTCAATTTTTTCAGTTTCTTTCACTTCTTTTAAGTTCCTTTCGATCCATGGTAGTTCTTACTAGTTTGTGTTAGTTTCTCTCAATTTTTTATAGATTCTTACAGTTTCAGCCAGTTTCTAGTAGTTGCTGGCAGTTCTCATTGGTTTTCCAATTTCTTTTAATTTTTGTAAGTTTATTTCAGTTTCTGACACAATTTTTGAACGAATTTCTATCCTACGCCGCTTTTCTCATTTCGTTTCACTTCTTTTCGGTTCTTCTCAGCTTTTCTTCTCAATTTTTCTTATAATTTCTTCTTAACTTCTTTTCTTAGTTTTTCCATTTAATTTTTTTCACAGTTTCTTTAGTTTTTCCTCTCATTCATCTCAGTATTTTTCTCAATTTTTTCAGTTTCTTTCAGTTAATTTTTGTCAATTGTGTCAGTTTTTCTCAGTTCCTGCTAGTTTTTATTAGTATCCATATTTCAGTTACCGCCAATTTTTGACAGTTTTCAACAGTTCACGTTAAATTATGTTTGATAATGTTTGCATAACTCGGGTTAAAACAATTTATTATAATTCGGGTTAAGATATTTTATTATAACTCGGGTTATTCAGGTTAAGTCACAATTATTTTTGTAAATGGTCGCCATTAGATTTCAAATTGTAACTTGTTCTTCTAACCAAAAGAAAAGATATTTGTTATTCTTTGAGTAAAAACTCTTTTATTGCTGAAGTAATTGTTTGTAGAAAAGTTAGTAATTTACTTTAAAAGCGAAAATTGTAGCTTTACAGTATCGGTAAACATTTACCTGTTTACAAAGTTTGAATAAGACAGTTTTTGTTCAGTTGGAAAAATACATTAATGATATGAATTATAAATGCCGATGAAATATTGGCGTAATAACTAAATCTTTGTAGTTTGTATAATAAATAATAAATCAACCATTTATGAATGTTTCAATTTAGTTATTTGGTAGTCTTCAGGACATTTCCCTAAAAGCTTACTTCTCTTATTTTAGATAATTGTGTATAAAAGCATCAAATAATCGGTAACGTAGTTGGAAAAGTAGTCGTTTACACAGAACTGGTTGTTTGTGTTTTACGACACAATTAAGACGAACAAATTTACCTATACCTGAATATTTCTAAGTACTTAATTTATTTAAGTGTGCTGATATACTTTGATGTCAAAATATTAGGGCATTTAATGTATCCAAGGTTACTGATACACAGAGTGTCTCAACTAAAATTTGCCATGGTGGATATTTTGAGCAACACATTCGTTAAATAAAATCTGTGTTGTTTCCTCTCACAGTAATCTACGCAAAAATCTCAAAAAAGAATCGTTCAAAATTCATAAAAGATATGTGGTTGCATAGACAATAAAAGGAGCTTTAAAATGATGTGTCACTCGATCCCACTTGCTATTTAAATTTTTTGAACAGGTGGCTTTAGGCGCTAGAGGGATGTGGTAATAACTTTAAAACTATCAAAAAATTTAATTCTCTTATAAGCTAAAATTGACCTGTTTTCAAAAATTAGACAAAATCGGATATTTTAAGGAGTACAAATTTTAGTTGAGATACCCTGTATTTAACCCTATAAGTTGATGGAATGAAATTTACGTTTGTTGATTGAGGATTTTGTTTTGTTTGTTCAAAATAATATTTAATAACGTATTTTTGCGCAAAATTTTAATAAAGTCATTGAAAGCGTTCCCATCAGGTAAATTCCTTTTGTTCCTTGTGATGATTGAAATTAATAATTTCCACCAACGAAATATGTATAAGGAGCTCCTGTTAGAATTGTGCATTGTTGTGTTAAAGTCTGTAGTAATAATCGTCATTATATCAGTGCGTGTCAATAGAAGCAAATCCGGCTATGATTTAATGGTTGTTTATTTTGGTAATTGCGGTACTGTGTTACCGAGTCTGGGGTCCTCTATCTCTTGTTAATTGTTAATCGTGCACTTATAATAGCCTTCTGGACAGGTTTAGGCATTGTATGTGAATTATGTTAATTGAACCGGGTCCAAGTCGGTTATAACCCACACGCACCGATCTCTAATCGGTTCACGCACTGAGGCCGAAATAGAGATAACAACATGGATTGGGCAATAAATCAGAGCGAGAACCCTAATGGTCACGTGCTTGAGGTCCCCTAATGTGATGTTAGTGGCTGTAATCGTTCATCTCGGCTCATTTCTCGCCTTTTTCGCCATCATTGCGAAATAAGGTTTGTTTTCGTCTCGGATTTTTGCCAGATCTGTGCCAAAAAATTTCAATGATTGACACTCGAACAGACGAAAATAGCACCTCTCTTCTGGTATTTTTACAAAATCGGCCGCAATTAATGGTTTACAAGCGGGTCACGTTCGGATAGTGGTTTCGATAGTATTTTTGGACGGTTAGCACCGAAATAACGAATATTTGGCGGGATTGTTATTCATAAAGCAAATGCCACACCAAATTTCGAATCACGAGCAATTATTCATTGTTAAATTGTGTTTCTGACAGTATGAAATTGGAACTTCCACTATATTTGTGTTGCATGTTATATCCTGGACAACATTCGGTGTTTTCGATACTCTAGGTGCCAGAGATACTATACATAAAACTCTATTTTATAATAACTACCAATAATAAATAATTAATTTGCTGATTTTGATGGGTCATAATGACCATTATGAATGATAATACATTTTTCAAATTTTAAAGAAGTTATTACTGTGGGCGGTTACGCTCTGTCATCACTACAAACACTAATAACAGTTATTTATAATTTAACTACAGGGTTAGGCCACCAAAAGTTTTTTTCAATTTTTGTTTTCACATAATTAGTTTTATCTTTCTTTTCTTTACTTTAAAAATCTCTCACTTTCTGATAAAACACACAGTGTGTTCCAGAGATTATATCTTTTTTTAACAATACACAACTGCATGCTCCGGAATCACATATTATCTAAAATTTTAAGCAGATTTTTTCACTTTTATCTCCTATCAGTTTCTACTGCTATCTCTTTTTATATCAAGTGTTCAAAAAAAACCGCTAGAGAGCGCTTTGGAAATAAAAGCAATTTGTGAGGTATGTCCTTAGTGCCATCGACTGCTGCAACAGCCAGTATCAAAACTGTCAGACTTTGAAAGGCTCAATGACCCCACCCGAATGTGTAGCCGTGAGAACAGCTGATTTGTAATTATGAAAAACAGTAAACCAAACAAAATCTTGAAAATCACTGAAAAAACTTTGACTAAACACACGATCGGATAAAATTTGGAAATTATATTTAATCATAACATTCGAGTTAGGACCTGCGTTTTTAAGAGCGTCTTGTTTCAACACAATTCGCAATCTAGAGCCTTTTTTTACTTGAACACTTTACCTACGTCAAAGAGTCACTTCTTATTTTTTTCCGAACGCACGCTATTTAGCCATTGGAATGACTTTGGCTAGCTATTACCAGCGCAAACAACATATTTAATTTTAAAATTGTAAATTGTTATTTTATTAAGTAATTACTGCATTACAGTAAAGTTTTCTTTTATAAACTTAATTACTGTAAGCAAAATTTCTTTTTTAAATGTTTCTAAAATCTTATAAATTACAATTTACCACACTGTGCGTAAAATTCCTCTTTCCACACAAGTACACACAACTGTAAAGCGATTTTTTATTCTCAAAACCAAAAATGTCAATTGTGTCAACGTTTTTGATGCAAACATTATTGCTACTAGTAGAGACGGCCGCGAAATCGCGTTTTACCTACTTCTGGTTTAAACAACTCGCTAAGTCTCGAAAAATATAATAAATATACCTATTATGTGTTTGTCGCACTTAAGACATTAAAAATGTAGGTCGTATTATAAAATATAATTTATAAAAGCTTCCGGCGATGAATTTAAATTAATTAATTAAAGAGGCAATAAATTACATTAAGTCAAATTTGTGACATGTGTGCACATATTTTTTGTAAATTACAAATTACCATTTTAAGTGTTATATACATATAAATTCTTGTCTCTTATTAATAAAACATTAATTAATTTAATTTAGACTAGTTATTAGTAAAACATCTATAACTTCGCATAGCTCTCTGCAGATTTCAATAATTCAAAATGCCTTGACAACTTTGAAAATCTTTTCTATGGCTTACTCAGATTTAGTAAATTTTAATCACCCGTTGGTTTATTTATTTGCCACACATTTCCGTTTTAATTACCGTATTGTCATCTGTAAGGCTTCCTATTGGCTCGTTTTTATTGTAGGTTTCTTTTTCAGCCTTATTTTGATTTGTACACGAATACGTGGCCACAATTTCAATTGAATTCAAAAGAGCTAAATCAATTCGTTTGTATCCCTATAATAATATAATTGAAGCGACATTTCTTTTCTGAAAAATATTTACGACATCTGAAAATTTGTATTTCATGCATATCTCTACAAAGAGAAGAATATTTGTAATAACATGCATGAATTTGTTCAACGTAATTGCAGTTTAAATGAACTATTGAAAATGATGTATTACAAGACCTAATTGGAAATTAAAGTTGGAAAATTACTTTCTTCAGCAGTTAAGGGTTTTTAGGTGAATAACGTGAACACTCTTTCGATACAGTTGTCATTTTGCAATTTCTGTAATTATAAAAGACAAGCATATACGAATTTAAAGTCACGTAATAACAGGCGAGGTTTTGTTATTATAAACTGTCAACAAAATATATTGTAAAAGACTAAAAAAATTAATAAGTAAAAATTGAAATTAAAAAAATTGATATAATTATGTTGACAAGCAACAATGTTGCCACTTTGACTCTCACCCAGCCACAATTAGGCACAAACAACTACTTCGCGAACTAAAATCTTTATCTCAAATAAATTTTATTGAATGATGAGTGTGTGTGAAACGACCAGTGCGATAATCTTCACACCTTTCTACACTAAGAACTAGTTAGGTCATTTACACGTAGAAATATCAAGAAAACAATTGCAGGATCTTGGTGTTTGCAAGTGAAAAGGCTTGAGCAACAATCTGTTGGTGAATTTAAATATTTATGTTGTTCTGGTAGTGCTTAAATTATGCAGTGGAATGATCTTTTATCTTTGCGGTCAACGAAACCGAGTTAAACTGCTCAAAAATGTAGAGTTATCGGTTGCAGTTTCAAAATAAACAATACTATTAATACCTAAATAGCAACAAACTTTTTGCAAGCGGATGAAACCAACCGCATCAAAGCTGGCGGTCATTGGATTCGTTCTATTGACAACCGGAAATCTGATCTGACTTTTCACTTTCATTTTAACGTCAAATGCAAGTTATTTTTTTGTTAGTAACAATTTTTTACAAAATATGGAATTTTACGTCTTTAGATTTAGGTTCAATAACAAAATAAAATTCATAAAACAGTCTGCTTTTAATTTTTTTAACGTTTTTAACTGTAATAACCGACATTGGAAACTGAAACCGGTACTCAGTAAATTACAGAATAAATTAGGGTGAAATATTCCCTTTAATATCATTTTTCTGTAACCAGAAAATTATATACATAAAATTCTGAAAAAACAAAGATAAAAAGATTTTAAAAAAAGAAATTAAAAAAATTCTAAATTGATCAATATCAATAATTAAAATTATTGAAAAAAAAATTAAGTAAGACAATTGCTAATAAAACGAGAGCAAAAGAAATTTGTAGAGACGTTTTAGAAAACGTCTGAAAGAAAAACAGTAGTAAAAAATATTCTAGATAAAGAATAAAACTCTTGTGAGATAAAAATAAAAATTTGTGAAAAACGAGTATTAGTAAAAAAAAATAAAATTAATTAAAAAACGTCGGATAGAGAAAAGAAAAAAAATAGAGAAGCAAAGAAAAGAATCTAAAAAACAAAAAAATTTTAAAAATGTGGAAATGACAACTGGTAAAAAAAGAAGAACAGAACGAAAAGAAGAAAAATTTAGAAAAATAAAAAAGTTTTTAGAACAGTTTGAAAAGGATTGCTTAAAAAAATAAAAACATAAAAGACTCTAACAAAACACAACTGACTTTGAAAGGGCTTGAAACACGACGATTTGGCGATTTGCTGAGAAAAAGACGCAAAATACAATTCTAGAGAAACAAAAACACTTTGAATAACAGCGATAACTGGAGAAACAAAAAACGAGGAAAACTACGTTTCGAGAATACGAAATACGAAGAAAAACTCTGTAAAATATAATAGTTTCTAAGAGAAAAAAATTAAAAACTACGACAAAATAAAGGGGAAACAAAAAGCTTCTTAAACAATGTGAAGTCGATTGGTGAAAAAAAAAACCTTCTAAAAAAATTCTAGAATTCTAAAAACAAGAAAGTTTGGAAAGCAATGCTTGGAAAAAATGAAGTAAAACGTAAAAGACTCTAAAAGAACAAAAAAGGAATTTGAAAAAGCTTGAAACACGCCGATTGAAAGAGAAAAACATACAAAAAACAATTCTAGAAAAACAAAAAACAAACTTAAAACGTTTCGAGAAAACAAGAAGCAAAAGAAAATTCCAAAAAATCAAAGAATGTCTAAAAAAAAATTAAAAACAACGACTAGAAAAAAGAAACAAACTATCTAAAATAACAGAATATTCTTGAAAAATTAGATTTAAATAAAGAGAGCGATAGAAGCAAGCAATTGTGGGAGCGTTAATTGAAAAAGCGTGTTATTCTGTTGTTTAATTATTCAGAGATATTTTTAAGTGATTCGTGAAAATAATTTGTTGTTAAATAAATTATTGATTTAAAAACTCAGCTCTTTAACCATCAAGAAACCTCGATAAGAACAAAAATCTCATAAAAAAGAGTTGATTCTGCATCCGTTGACATCGAGAAAAACTATCAAAACTATGACAGACCAGAGAGTGCACGATTCAGCGAATTTTCGTTCTCATATCTGTACAAAACACCAATACTCGACAAAAACTCGCTGAAACTAGCCAAAACTCTTCAATAAAAACCGCATTTTTGTAATAAATCGTTTCCAAAAGAATTGGCGTTTCATTTTAACAAGTAGATGAATCAGTTTTCCAAAAATTTGCTTTTCTAGCATAAAACCAATAAAACTAGGCTTAAATAATTAATTAGAAGATATCAAACCGCTTGCAATGATCTAGTATTAAATTTAATAAGAGAGAAAAAAGTGTCTCAATTAAAAATATAAAAGTAAAGGTAAATAACGTCTAATAAAAACGTTTTGATAAAGATTGCATAAATAAAACTTCTAAATTAATTAAAATTGATATAATAATATACAAAATATTCAGATATCAAATAAAAAATGTTTTATAAAGACGCTAATTAGAGGCTTTTTTGTTTAAAATACGAAAAAAATTAATTACTTCTAGTGTTTAGTAGCCTTTTTCTCAAAGCAATGTTGACGCACTGTGACAACATTTACGCATGATTTAGCAACAAATATAATAGAAAATAGTTTTTTTGTATTTTGGTGTGTTTAAATAGAATTTGTTTGATTGTTGCTGTTGGAAAGTGAGATTTCCAAAATATTGGTAAACTTGGTGGTTGGCAATTTATATTTTAACCATGCTTGTAAACCGATTTCGCTAGACGCCTCCATCTAATAAGGTGTCATTGTTGTAATCTCCATTGAATGAACAAAGTTCCATCCCGATATTCCGTGAGATTTAATGCGTTGGGAAGAGTGTTTGTGCTTGCTTTCGTTCGGAAATCTCAACAGCCTGCGGTTATTTAAACCTTTTAGAAAATAATATTATTCCAGAAATCACGGCTTTATCTCCCCCATGCAAAATCCGCCGGAAATACCTGTCATTAAAAATCCTCACCGGTGCTAAAATCGATCATTTTAATAAAAATTCGCTCGATACCGGTCCATCATAGTGCGCCGATTTCATTACATGCCTGGAAGCGTTTTACAACTGATGCGTAATATTCGCGCGATGAATGAATGACGTGATGCGACAATGGCCTAGGGCAGCTTCCTGGTGCCCGGCGGCCAGCGGTGGTCCATAGACCCACGCGGGTGTACGAACACTATTGATTTTTGCGGAGCTGAGGCAGTATAGTCGGTGCGGGCACGCCAGGCCGGGTGTGACACCGAAGCCTGAGCCGGCGTTTGAGACAATGCCGGTGCCCCAGGGGCTTAACGCATTTATACCACCTTTTTGTAATTCATAACGGGCAAAAAAACCAAACAATCTGTACCGAAATCAGCCAATCATTACAGCGAGCCAACCTTGCCGAAAATAAATGAGAAAACAAACACAAATAAACAAGAAATTTACCTTTCTAGGTCAACATTTTAACATGCAACGCTTCATACGATGAATTTCGAGAATAAAACAGATGCGGTAGCGCTAAATTTTGATTTTATGAGAGCCTTTTAGGAAATATCACAATTTATTGCACTATTACTTGTTTAGCCATAGCGGTTTACGACTTTTTGACATTCTCTTATTGCATTTTACACACAAATTTTAAAAATATATTATAATATAAGGTATAAGTACTCGCCTCAGAAACAAGTTGATTCAACTGAATATTAAAAAGTCAGGCCAAACATTTCTGAAGCTAGTATATGTTAGAAACAATGAATATACAAAAGTCTCTTAAAGTTTGTACCAACAGAAGTTCAGAACAGTTCAAAATTAGACTGCACATGCGCAGCAACGTTTAAGCAGTCTAAAATCTCGATTACGCATACTCAGTTCAGTTTCAAACCGGTCTGAACAGGTCCTGAAGTGTTGCTAAAACAAACTCTATTTATTTTTTCTTCTTCTCAAATAATACAAAAAAAATTAAATCTCAGTAATCTATTCAAGAAAATAACAAATAAAACTTTATAATTAATCCATTTTCAACAAGAAAAATAATTTTATTAAACAATACATTACAAAATAATAAAAACAAAATTTGAAGATAAAATTCAAATTGTACACTATTATTTTCAATCAATAATCCTTTTAGCATATAATACATTAATTAGTATATTCGAAGTTAATAAGTAATAAAACCTGTTTGCAATAAAAGCTTCTTCACAGATTTTCGGAAGCTTTGCTCCATTCGAACGCCAACGTTTTCTAAAACCTCTTCAGTAAGAGTGGAAGGTCGACCAGATGGTGTTGTTTTTGCAACATTACCTGAACTTAAAATAGTCAAAATTTAGCGACACTTCAATGCTGCCAACCTAATCAATACTTGTTGATTACGTTGTATTATAGAAAGAAAAATTAATGTCTGTTTCTTTACCAGAGAGAAACCACGTTAGATCTTTGCAAAACCCATTTATAATTGCGGTTAACTTCGAAAATTGACCAATAACAAATGAGTATTATTCAAAAACAGCCTTTAGGTAAAGTTAAAAATTTTTGAAATTAAATTTATTTGTTTATTTAAATGTTATTAATAAATTACAAACGAACAAATAATAAAATATTTGCTAATAATTTGTACAAACAAAAGTTTATTTAGAATTAATACAAATACAATAAACACCAATATTATTTCTAAATATTTTTTTAATTACTTCTATCTAGTGTTGTTTTAGTTTTTCACCTAAATAGAACCAAAATCGAAAATTTGATTTTGTGACAAAGCATTCGTGCAAATAAATCACAATTTATCCCTTTATTACCTGTTCATTGGAGTTAGTTAGTGCTGGATTTTGATTAAACCGTTTGTTTATTTATTGTAGATCACTTTATAATTTAAATAATTCAATTTAATAAGTCAGAACATTTAATTAACGTAAATTATAAAAAAATAGAGATATTTCATGCTTGCTCAAACAATCCTTTGGATCAACACCAAGCCAAAAAAATCGTGTTTGTTAAACACTTACGTCATGTTAAATTGCCATTGTAAAACCGAAACGGTGTTTATGGTGTCGTAAATTAAATAATCTACAACTTTGTTAAAAAAAAATCATAAACATCGAACGGTTTGGCCTAAAATCGTTCTGTTTTTGGTTCAAAGCACCCCAAAGTAAAATCACATTTTAAGTAACAGAAACCTTCTGGTTAACCTTCCACTCTTAAGTGAAGATATTCGCGTTCGAATGGAGCAAACCGCGCGAAAATCTGTGAAGCTCTCATTGCATGTTTAAATTTTGTTTCTAAATTTATATTTTCGTTATTTTTTACTGTATTATTTAATAAAATCATTTTTATTGTTAAAAATAGATTATTTGGTAGTTTCTTGACAGGTGTACCTACATAGGTATGAGCTAACAAACCGACAACTTGTAAAAAAAAATCCTACATTTATTGCCAATTCAGTTAGTATTTGTTGATCACGGTGTAAATCAAAATTACGTCATAGAAATCCACTATTTTAGTGAAAAATTCGTTAACAACACAGCTTAAGGTGAACTTCAAAGTAGCAATTACCTGTTTGCTTGTAAAAATGTTCCTTGAGACGGTTTCGATAAGAAAACATTGCTACTGCAATTTTTCAAGACTAAAAGAAATAAAAATCCCACCGAGTTACAATAATTACATGATTTCTTATTCCTTTGTGGAATATAAACAGAGCTTTCATTTCAATAAAAGCCGACATTTCTGTCGTTTTAATTTAATCTCCCTTGTATGATAACATTACTATCACCATAACGATTTGCTCTCATCTTTTTAACAAAACGGAGTAAAAAACCAGTGATGGCAAGCTTCCAGAAAAGTCAGAAACAATGATTACAGTTGTGAGTTTATGTATCCTTTAATTAATAGGCCTTTAAAAAAATAAACGGAACGAAAAGGTGGCTATAAAATGCCGAAGTGTTTCAGGTTTTAAAAAATTACAACAAATACGAAAATCCCAGATTTTTTTGTTTTAAAAAGTGAGATTAATATAAATAATTTATTTTTACTATATACACAAATAAGTAACTCGATATTCACACAGTAATAACTGCGATCGCCGTCAAGTATCCGCAATTTCTTTGAACTAGTTCATAACAATATTATTTATTTAGTCATTTTGCGAATACAATTAAAGTGTAATTGTCATATTATCACACACGTTGTTATCACTTATGTTGAAGTCAGTCCCTTAATGAAACTTTTATTACCTACATACGACCCTTCCTAATTCACAACACACATAAAATAACAAATTTTTCGACTCAAGCGAGTAGATAATTGAAATAATTAATCTTAATTGTGTTTGCATGAAGAAATGTAGAAAGCTTCAGATGATAAAATACTCATAATTCGATGCACGTATGTGCGACATTGTTTCGTGCATTTATTTTAAATTTAAACCATGCGGAGATTCAAACATATGAACGAAACTTTTATCTTTGTGGAAGATCAAAAGTTGGATAAAACGTGAAGTTACTGCTAAGTTTTCTTGCCTCATGTACGACTCATTAGTTTAAAGAATTGACCACAGGCGACACGTCCGGGTAGAGAACATTCTAAACAAAAATTTTTAATTTTATTACAATAACAATTTTGAGTATTTTGGCATCTTCGGATCGTTGTGATGGCAACTCTAGTAGGCGACATTTATCGGTGCCTATCGGATACTCGAAATTCTCTGTCTCTTGCAGCACATGTAGAGAGAAAATGTTATAAAATCTCTCTCTTTTTGCAAAAATGCGTATTTATTATTGATATTATCAGTGTCTTTTAATAATGGTGTTTTAGCGACTTTGTGAAAAGTTTGATTTGTTCTTTGGTAAAATAATATCCTTTCTATGCCATCAATCATCTAACAAAAGATATTCAAACATAAATAAGTTTTAGAAGTTAGCAAAGAGTTATTTGCACATTAAACAAGTTTCTCTTCATTGTTGCATTATCTAGATGCAACTCTTTGAAACTTAAATTTATTTCAGTGATGTTATGAAATGATTATTTCTTGAATAGGTTCCCGCTTGCCATCACAGTAAAACTTTTAACACTCTTACTAAACATAGATGGGAAAAACTAAATTCTTGCTAATTGTTTAAATTACGTATTAAAAAATCTTGTAAAAGTTTTCTCATCTTTTTCAGATGCAGCTACATTAACCAGATTGCAAAATTTATTTAACATGGCTGTATTAAAAGTTTGCGAGGTCATAAATACCTTTGCATTATTAGCCAAACTAGTTAAATTCTGAAAAGAGTTAGCAACTCGACCCTGGAGACTCATCGATCGACCAAAATGGGGTTGTGAATCAAGACGCTCAATTCAAATATTATTTTAGATGTGCAAAACTAATTAAAAACTTTTTCGAATTAATCTCGAACATATTCAGTTATAGCGAAGGTTATCTAATTCAATTTCGAGTGTATTACCCCCATTAAAGCGCCTAAATTTTTTCATTTTCAAAAACGCCTTTCACGGTTAGTTCACCTGATTAGCACAGGAAAGAATTGACTTGTGGTAATTAAAACTTTCTATTGGCATTGTGACAAACTGTAAGTTTCTATTATTGTGTTCTATTTACTTTTTGTTTGAGAACTAGTCGCAAACTCTTGAAAAATCAACTCGATTCGTGTTTACAATTTATTTAACTGTTTGAAGGTCGGCTTACTTCTCCAGGACCTATTTTCAGCTTCTGGTCTTAGCACGATACACAAATATGGAGACACGTGCCGCATCTTTTCATTACACCAATCAGCTAAGGCACAATTTAAGCTCACTAAAACCGGCTACTGCTAGTTAAATTACTCTAAGACAAGGTTTTTCAGCCCATTTATTCACTTTAATTTTAATGGATTTGCAATTTCCTCATACTGCAATGATTCATTAGAGCGAAAAACCGATAGCACTTGCCAAGATCTTCAGCGAAAGTGTTGTTAGGCTAATTGCAGGCCATATTTGCTTAACTGTTCTTTAAAACAAACAGCTTCATCATCAATCACAACTTACCTTTTTTTATAGGTTTTTTTAGTTATTAACCTTTAGTTAGTTATTATCTACAAATTTCAAAAGCAAGTCTTCCACCCACTTCAAAATCTAATTCTTTTATTTATCTATTAAAAATAAAAGTTCAGCAACAAGTTTTTTACCACATAATAGGTTTTAAATCATGGTTAACTGTCACCATCAAGTGGAATATAGAAGTGGTATATATTTTTAATCCCAGTCATTATAACTAATAATGTTTTAAATATTTATCTCTTCTCTTAAGTGGTATTTATTGTTTCACAAATTGGTCCTATTTAGTTTATATATACAGAGCAATCGAATTTAAATTATTTCATTTATCTTATGCAATATTCAATAAAAAATTTATTACAACAAAAACAACTAAATTATTAGACAAACAGTATAAAGTTTGTAGCACAAACTGCTTTTATTATTTTATTAGGTCAATATTATAAGCTTATTCCAATAGACCTTGAAAAGAACTTGTAATTAGACTTAATAACAAGAATCTTACAACGTCGGTATTTCTCTTATTATAACGTATGCAATATCCTCTAATAAAATAATTGACTTTAAATAGCATTTAAACAAAGTCTGTAAAAGATGACCTAATTCGATTTTATCTGATATTTGGTGACATGAAGGCAAATTACGGTCAGTATCGTGCCTCCAAATAATTTTTAACAGGTAGCATAATCATTAATTTCTAAAATCATCTCCAAATTCATTCTCAGTATTGTTTTATTTCTTGCTTTGGCTCGTACTATTGTAAACCGAGTTATGCATGCTATGCGGTGTTGGTAATCTACTTGAGTGCATTTTCTTACGAGCAAAACCATCTTTAAACTATAGAATCAAATATACTTAGTGACAAAAAAATTGCCTAACTCGTAAAACTGTCAGAGCTGAATCAGCCTCTGTCCTTGTTCTGAGTAAAAATATTTTAAAGTGAAAGAGAAGAAAATCAAAAATTTGTTAAAATTGTTCTTATAGATTTTCAGAGTACCAGCTTCATACTGCAATAGGCTAAAACGGAGACAACTTCTACCAAACCCGTCATAATACATCTTATTTTCTTGTTTATGTTTACGGAAATTCGTTTCTTTTTTTAAAGGCCACTCTGTTCGAATACTCAGCCTTTCCAGTTAATCAGCACTGTCTTCAATGAGTATAAAAAACCTTTTCCCATTTAAAAAGAATGAAATAATAATATGTCATCTCTCTTAACCTCCTCTCTCTCTCTTTTATGTCTTATGATTTTACTATACATTTACTACAACTTTTGAGCTCATTAATAAATTTTTGTGACAAAAATATTAAATAAACCTAAAGTTTTCTGTTATGATATAAACAGACCCGCAAGATCTCCAGATTTAACAGCCCTAGACTTCCTTTGGTGCAAAGTACAAACACAAGAAACTCTAATGTTTTAACAAGTTGCTAAGAAAGATAGTGGAGTTGTTTTATATCGAGCGACTTGAAAAATATCAATTTAAAGCAAGACATAAACCGAGTGTGACTTTAACCACTTCTAATCAGTCACAAAACACAGATTTTATTGAGAGATTGTTAAAATACAGTATAAAGTCATGACCCGCTCTGAAGAAATATTTTTCTAGTCGCTTGATATTTTTAAGCTATTTAAAAGAATCTGTTGCCGAAATTTTGTTATTAAAACACACAACTCGATTAAGTGAGCACGAAAAAGTTGACCTGACCTGACCTGAAATTGCGTTCAGTATAGTCTTTAGTAGTGTTAAACGAACCGATACCGCCTACTCATACAAATTTTTTAATAAGCTGACAGAAAAACAATGCTTATAACCTGTCAGATTAGTATATAGAATACTTCTGTGCTTCTCTATTAGACTAGTCTCAAGCATGACATCCTTCATCCTTTCTTTTGCACTTTGTGTCTCGATACAAACAACCAACTAAGTTTTAAAAGGTAGCAAAGATTTTAACTCATCTGGTCATACTGGTCAGATAATATATTTCCAGTATTGTTTTATTTCTTGTTTCGTATCGTGCCATCAGGATGAATCTACATTTTTTGTATTTCTCTTTATAAACGTTTGGACAAAAAATATGTCAAAAACAGAGCCGACTCGATTTAAGTGCCCTTATCTATATACCTCTAAAAAATAAAATAGTCGCGCATATCGTCTTTTTTTATTTATTAATTTGTTACTGCTACTCTTTCTCTGCCTTAGATTTCATGATTTTGTCAGACTTTAATAATTATTAAACCAGATTTTAATAGACAGAGGTATTTACAATTGATGGATGAACTTCTAATTTACAGCAACCATTTTGTTTGGTTTCAATTTTGCTTTAAACCTGCAGTATTAGTCCCTTCAGAACAACTCCAAAATTACAATTTTGATTTGTTCTGTGCCTTATGAAGAATGTTCAATAAAATAATATTCTTATTTTAAGGTGTTTGTAACGTCTTTTAGCTGATGATGACCTTTTAATAAAGTCGAAACAAGTACAATTAAATTTTTTGACGAATAAAGTACAATTAGCTTTAATAAAATTTGTCTTCTTCGTTTATAGGTATTGAACATTTCAGTATTCAATGTGTTTTGGTAATAAAAAAAAATAATAAAAAAAGAAAGATTACGGTCGTTTATATAAACTGACCGGCAAGATCTCCAGATTTAACACCACCAGGGTTCTTTTGGTACAAATTATAACTTGTCGAGTTGCTCTAAAAAGATTTATTTTTCATTATAGATGTTTTCATCGCCTTCTGATAACTTAGTTAAGAATGAAAACTCACAGCCCAAGAAGATAATCTTCAGAATGTTATTAAAATGCAATTTTATTACTATTAGTGTGAGAAACTGTCACATCATACCTAATCAATGATTTAATATTAATTGATTGATGATAAATGTTGATTAATGTACAAAAGTGGCGTTTCTTGAATTGATTCTAGAGATAGGTCAGTGTAGCGGCTACACCGATGAGTACAATCAATGACAAAGATCGGTATAACCGTTCGTTGCTAAAACAAAGTTTCGCTAACCGAGTTCAGGGCGGTAATATCATATTTTTGTAGTTTCACAGCTCTCTTCGAGTTTTTCTTAAATAAACACACTGTAAATATCTATTTGAGAAAAAGAGAAAGATGAGCGCAATCCCCGTTTTGGATATTAAGATGAGATAGTGAGATTGGCAGCAATTCACCGGTACCCGTCGAGATTTCTTTAATTATGTTAAATTTTGGCTTAGATATTTGCGAGTGGAAATTCTTGGTGGATTCTTATTAAGATGAAAATGAGTATCTCTGTAATATTCGTGTCATTTATTTAAATGATTGCGAGAAAATTAATATTTAAGCGTCGCCCCCGTAAGGGTCGCTTCTAGTCTTTCTGTAGGAAAATGTGGCTTAAGCGTTTTAGCGGTCCGTTGCAATATTAATAACATCCCAAGCCTTTAATTATCCAGAAGATGGAAAAGGAGCTTATTAGTTAATTAAAATAAAAACGTAAGAGAAGTAGAAAGCAAACGCCTGAAAAAGATAAAGTGTTTCATCTGTAGAAAATATGAGAATTAGAAGAACAAATCGTACACCTAATTGACATGTGAGTTAGAACTTGAAGATTGATCATTCAAGATTAAAAAAAAACAGACACAGATGTTGGTCTCTATAACTTAATTCAGTCGACGTTGTTGGAATGGTTCCCAATTGCCGAAAAAATATGGTATTGTTATCGTAAACTTGACAATGGATAATTAAATCCAACCCCATGAATCGTGACCGTGAAAATATCACGAAGACAATCTGATAAAAACCATTATAAAACATGAATTGACGTTGGTGACTGCGTACCGCCTCGTTGCATGTATATAATTGCAACAGAATGCAGGAAGAGACTTAAGTAGGGAAGGAAAAACGCATCACCGACCAAGAACAAAGTGGAGACGTGTTTGTGACCTCAGGAAACTTATTTTGGGCATGCGACTCCCACGATTATATAAGACAAAAATAGTTAAGAAATTTTGACCGAAATAAAAACCACCAAACGAAAATTTCAAAAATTTATTTCCAAAAAATATATACAACGTCAATTTTAGGTCCCAAAGTGCCTTCCTGTGAATGTTGACCAAGGTTCCGAAGATGTGGACTTCTCATGTTATTTCTGTAAGTGTATAGGCCATCAGAGGTGTACACAATCACCACCAACCAAATACCAATTTAAAAAAAATATCTGGTATGTGATTGGTTGATTAGAAAAAAGGCGGAATTTTTCAGTTTGTGACTAATTTATTGTACAAACAAGTATCACGTTTCTGACGTAAAATTATACATCACTTGGACGTATTATCACATGTTTACAAATTTTTTTATGTATTAGCTAAGCTTGATGAAATAGAATAATGTTTTTAGCTAAATTGTAAAATGACCGTTTTATGAAAGCCCTAAAAACTTTAATTATCGCTTGAAAGCAATTAATTTTAATGATTACGATGATAACGAGGCCGGCAATTTGTTGTAAACGCAAAGAATGGTTAATTATCGTAAATTTGCATTATCAATTAAAAGACAATAGAGAGAAAAAAAAATTGTGAACCCTAATTGAGATTTATCAAGTAAGTTGTTTGATTATCACTAGATGTCGTGTAATTATGATAAGCACGTGTTTTATTGAGGTTAAAAAAATTTTTTGAAAATTCTAATTTTCCGTTTAGGATTTTCCAACACCACTGGTGCCATCTTCAAAGTTTTCCCGGAAGTTTTAGTACGAATATCTGCAGAAAAGTAACACCTTGCAGTTGGCGTAATTGCCATTAAAATAAATTATTGATGAAGTTTGTAGAGAATTTGTTTTTGTTAGTGTTATTGAACTGGCGCGCTTTAACAAATGGAAATAGACATGAACTTTGGAGCTAAATTACTTGTGATCAATGCAGATTGTGCTAATTTAAGCAACATAGAGAGAAAAAAAAAGGATAATAGTCACTATAATAATATCCTGGATCTTCCTTATCACTGTTTGCACTTCACAGGATAACACTGATAACAAAACACAGTCACGTGTAGGCTTACCTGGACTTGTCTGCCAGCTGAGTCCCCCGATGAACATTTTCCTGCAAGGAAGGATAATAGATGTTAGTGAAAAGTCATGTGTTTAAACCGGTAACTTACCCTGGATCGTTAGGCACCTCTGCAGGCGAGCCGCTGGCCACAATTTCCTGGTTTTGCGGCTCCATAACACTGAGTGACTTCGATTTGCTCAACTACGACTAAACTAAAGGTAAATAGAAACCGGGATAGGCTAGCGGACTCCCGGAATCGCCTACTCAGCGTCACTGTCAACACGATACTGAGAAGAGGCGCGCCGACGGAGGATCGGCCGCACTCGACGCCGCTTCGGAGACGACGTCCGCGGCTGCGTGGAGGCGCTGATGGATGAGACAAACAATGGCTGTGATTGGGTGCAATCCGTGCACCGTCAGTGCGACGACGGCGATGACGCAAAGGTACGTGGTGCGCCTTGCACACTACAGAAACGGAACGATAAAAACGCGGAAATAACGTACGACAGGATGTGGGGCAGTGTGTCGGATGGGATGGAAGACTAGGAGCGCGTACTGACGCGCCAGGATCGGGACGGAATACAACCACATAAGCACTAAATCGATAACACCGCCAAATTGCTCCTTCGTCCTTTGCCACCACTCGTAAATACTACACCTTCAAGCAGGAAACGAAATAATGAAATTAATACCGACGGGATGCCAAACTCACAAGGACTACGACGATAAGCAAAAATTTAAAACACCTGCTCAAAATTACAAATGTTTCCTTCAGAAAGCTTTAATTAAAATTATAAGAAGGCTTCGTAATTCGCAACAATTTTGCTATAATTATAATTTCATTGCTTCTGGTTTTGATCTATGCAGTTTACAAGAAATTAGAACTGTCTTTGTAGCGCTCTTTTTTTTTGATACCAAAAACAAAAGTGTCCTAACAGGACACCAAATTATCAAGAAAATTTTTTTTGAGTGTCTCTATATCCAGAATAACCCTCAATAGGTATTCCATTAGATGGTATGCAACTGTCTTATATCTTATTTAGGGACCGGGCGCACAATTGTCCTGTGGGATTAAGACCACCTGCAAATTTTTCAAGTGACCCGTGCCACACTAATATTACTGTTTGCAAATGCACCACACACTTTTCTGGCACAAATTTTCGGAAAAAAATAAGCAAAAGGTGTTCCAATCGAACACAACGTCAGGAAGCTGCATACCGGCTTCGAGGTATTTGCCCCTTTCACTGTTTGACTGGAACTGATAGCAGGACAAGCGGAGGACAGCTATTGGTCGTGTAGATTTCATTATTTCATCTACTCTACCAATTATACTTTCTTTTTTCTTTCAGGATCCCGTTTGTCATAAATTACAGGCAGATATTGTTCAAATTGTTTATTCTATTCAGTTCTTTACTGCCAGAAGAGGGAATTGTCACCAGCTTGCTGTTCCTGCAGATTCTGTTTCATATTATAAGCTGACCTCAGATTTCTAATCAAATATTATTTTACATATATGTATCAATATCAATCATGCCTGCAATCAAATCTACTCATAAGAAATACATAGATACGTAACTGCAATCCATGTTTTACCAAGTGACCGCAAATATGTGAGCAATTACTAATTTTAAAAGCAATAAAGTACGACAAGAATCAAGACAGGTGAGCTAAGCTGTCTGAAGTTTTCGTAAAATTTTAGTTTCATACAGATAAGTTCCTGAAAATTAACACTTTCTATCCATCGCTGAAAAAACTGAGGTTACATAATAATTTAATAACTGAAATGTGAACCTATATTATTTATTAATAAATCCCTTAATAATTAGGGTGTTTACTGTTTAGATCGATTAAAAATTAATTTTGTTCTAAGTTGTATGCCTGAAATGGATTAAATTATAGAGAAAAGTAAATAACAACGTGTCAAAAAAAATCAGAATAAATACATAAATTTGCGTCGTAAGTAAGTGCTTGTCTAATCATTTTCGTAGATTCCTTTTTGTTTATTGTTATGCCTCTTTTTAAGATAATATAATAGATATTTTTCTGCTTTCTTTGCACGTTTGATAACCGTATAAGTATGTAGTTTTAGTTTAAAAAGGAAAAAGTTATTGGATTGTCAAACAAGCGCAGCAATTTTCTCAACAATTTTTAAAAATGAACGCAATCTACTCTGTACTATATGCTCTGTATAAGGATTTAAAAATGGAAAAATCATGATAATGATGGTAAATAGTTATTTATAGAACAAGTAATAATTAATAAAATGAATTGAGGTGTTTGCGAAACTTTAAACGTAACAATTGGTTTCAGGAGTGGGATTGGAATGCATAAAGAAAATTTGGCTTAAAGCTTCGTGGAAAAAGTGACGTTAGCTCGTGGAAAACTGATCTCAAAATCACTGGATTTTTATTTGAGCACTGTAACTGCCAAAAACCCGTCGTAGTACTGTCGTCCTATCCAAATTTGGAAAAATGACTTAAGTAATAAATCTTACAACAAAGGGGCTTAGGACCGAACTTAAGTCGCCCGCAATAAAATGCACTCCTACTTTATACCTGCGGCAGACCCGCAGAGACTAGATCCCAAACATCTGTTTAAATAACCAGAAAAATGCCTTTTGTGCACTTTATTGCGGGAGATTTAGCTTCGGTCCCAAGCCCCTTTGTTGTAAGATTTATGACTTAAGTTATTTTTCCAAATTTGAAGAGGACGACAGTGTATGTATGTATCTGCAGATCCCAGAGAATGCACTAATATAAGAGCTTTATTACAAGACATGTTTGCGTCATCGTCATAAAAGAAAGTCTTCAATCTCTCAAAGAAGAGCAGAAAGTCGGAAAAAAAGAAGTAAATAAACATCTAGAAAAACAAATAGAGATGTTTGTAAAATTTAAGAAAAAATAAAGAAAACTTTCACTATTCACTCAAAGAAGAAAAGGGAGTCAGAAAAGTCTAAAAGGAGTCTAAGGTTATTGCAAGAAAATCTTCAATTACTCAAAGAAGAACAGAAAGTAGGAAAAAAAACTGATTAAACGTATAGAAGAACAAAGAGATGATCATGTTATTTAGGAAAAAACAAAAATCTTTTCTTAGAGAATTAGTGAAGTAAGTAAATTGAAGAATGTAAAACCGAAAAATACCGAAATTATCCAAATTGAACAAAAATCAAGTGTTTCTAGAACAAGAAAAGAAGTTTGGGCAAGAGAAAGTGTTTCTTGAGAGAACGTACAAGAACGATTTAGGTTTAAAACAAGAACTAAGATTATTCAAAGCCCAAATTGATCTGTTAACAAAAGAGCGTTGAAAGGCCGAATTTAAATTCTGAAAAAAATTGGATACTGATCATTTAGAGGACGAAAAAGCATTTTTAGAAAAGTTGAACGAGAATCATGAGAGTTCTTTTCTATATCTCAGTAAGAAAATTGTGTTTATAGAAAGACAGTTTTTGCAATAGAAACAGCAATTGATGAAGACACATAAAGCTGCGCTTTGGGAAATAAAAGAAAAGCAGATTCATAAAAATTATCAATTGATGAAGAGGCAAATAAAAAGATCTTCATCTTGCAAAGACATTAGATGTTCAGAAGGCACGGGAAGGAAAAAGAACCGAAGAAAAGAGTTTGAAAGTGCCAAAAGTTAAAATGAGACTGGGAAAGACCAAACGGAATAGTAAAGTGTCTAAATAAGATAGTGTTTAGAAAAAAGAGAGGATAGCAACGTGGAAAATTGCTTCATGGTAATGGTTTCGCTCTCTACCATAGCAGAGACCTTACAGTATTTGTCAAGACGTCGAATCTTTAAGAAGGTGTGGCGAATTTAAAGCTAGTTGTTCCATAATTTGCAAATTGGCATAGAAATGTAGAAAATGAAAAAATTTCAAAAATGTTATTGAAGTGCTTAGCTACAGAGAGAACTCTAAACGTTGTATTTTTAGGTAAGGCACACAGTATTTATATAGAGTGTCATCAGATATTTAACATACTTTCAACGAGGCTATTTTATATATCCAGAAGACTGATATTAAAATGATAAGGTTAAAAAAAAAATTGTGAATAAAAGCATCCAGTCGTATTTTGCGTATCTGTCGACCTAAACCACATTATTTCCAATTCAGTATACTTTGTAGCTCTGTTTGGAAAAGCTAACAAGTCACATTTCCACATTTATACTCGTAATAGACTACCGAGAGGTCAGGATAAAACAGGTTGTACCTAGTTAGTTGTAAAGCTTATGCAAAAGTCTTATTGTTTAACACTTTTTACTTATTATAATAGAAAAATGATGTAATTTCTATAAATGCCACTATATTTTTACATCAGATATTTAAAAAGGTTTTTCCAATCAGAACTGTAGTTATTGAATTGAATAATTTAAATTAAAATACATATGTAGTATTTATTATAAAAATATAGGAATTTATATAACATTTATATCTGTCAACCGTGTAAATATCAGTTTTTTTTGCAAAATTTTTAATACACTGCTCCAATAAATTAACGCATCACTTGAATTTTTTTGAAAATTGAAACATGTATTTGACCAATTGGTACAAAATTAAGAAAAATTTAACAAAAACATTTGTTTAAAGTAAATTAATATCTAATCTAAAACAAACCGAAAACAAAATTTTATTAAAGTTACGCCGTTATAAAAGTTACAGAAAACATCTTAATATCGCGTATTTCCACCTCTACTTTGAATAACCGCTGTACATCTTCGTTCCATACTCAAAATTAACGAACTTATGTCTTCTTGATTTAAGTTATTCCAAATTTCATTTAGTTGAGGACCTACCTCTTGAAGATGGACAGAAGGATGTGGAAGATTTTTTAAACGTTTCCCGAGAATGTCCCAAACATACTCAATAGGATTCAGGTCAGGGCTTCGAGCTGGCCAATCCAAAACATTGATTTCTGTCTCATTCAAGTAATCTTTAACAATTCGGGCAGTGTGGGGTTTTGCGTTAACTTGCATTAACAAAAAATTTGAACCGATATAAGGGGCATATGGTACGACATGCTCTTCAAGAATATCTGTTATGTAACGGTCCGTATTTATAGAGCCATTATTTACAACCACTAACTCCGTGCGAGCTTGTAAGGAAATACCACCCCAAACCATTACTGAGCCTCCACCAAACAATGTGGTATTCTGAATGTTACACTGTGCGTACCGCTCATTTGGTCTACGATACACACGAACACGTCTATCGCAATTGTAAAGGCAAAATTTTGACTCATCCGTAAAAAAAGCAGACTCTCAATCCTCTCTTTGCCAATTTATGTGCTCTCTAGCAAATTCTAATCGGACTCTGCGGTGTTCTGCAGTGAATGCAGGACCACGAGCAGGGATATGGGGTGTTAAATTATCCTCCTTAAGTCTTTTTCTAACAGTTTCGGTACTGATTTGAATTCCTTCTACCTCACGGAACTCAGTTTGTAGCTTCCTGGAGGTTACAAAGCGTTCCCTTAGCGCAGATATTCTTAAAAATCTATCCTGGATAGGAGTGGTTCTCCTTTTTCTTTCTTGCCCAGGTCTTCTGAGGTGACTTCCTGTCTCTCTGTACCTTTGTATCATACGCGAAACTGACGTATGAGATACACCAAACCTTTCACCAATTCTTCTGTAGCTTCATCCTTCCTCCAACAAAACCTCAGCTTGGGCGCATTCTTCTCGAGTCAAATTCCTCATAATGTTTTTATTATTGTTTCAAATAATAAAAACTATCCACAGAACGGCAAATTCAAATAACAATAAAACGAAATTACAAATTAACACAATTTAAAAATGAAAATTATTTTAAAATTTCTGCTTAAAAAACTATTAAACTCAAATTTCTGACTTTAATGTCAAAACTTTTATTACAATGGGTAACTAGATTATAGCTTGATTAAACCTTCTCAACCAAAGTTGTCAAATGTACATAGTTTTAATTCTTTTATTTTATTTTCAAGTGGTGCGTTATTTCTTGGAGCAGTGTAGATAAATAATTATTTACATAATTATTTTGTTTTCCTATTTTTTCCTATACAAATTTAAAATTACAACTTATTAAAATAAACTAAACTGAAATTATTACCGTTTGATAAGTTTCATTAATTAATAACAATCTTGAAAGAGCCAAAGACATGATTCAATAAATTGTAAGAGTAATAAAAAAGCGTAACTGAAATAATTATTGAACGAACTCAGGTTTTTACAACTTTTCTCTTGAGAACCTTTTAACTTAATTTGATTAAATGTTTTGAGCAAACATAATAAATCTTTTATTGTTTCTTTTTGACGTTTCATCATTTTTTATTTCTTGTTCTTTTGCTACGAATTCCCAGCTTAGAAGATAACATATGCCGTACAAGTTTCGCAGCATCCGTAAAAGTCATAAAACCTCGTTAATTGCTAGTAAACTTTCAAATGATTAAGTTTTTTCAAGTGTCTGTTAACACATTTTCACGCCTTTAAAATCAACAATAAAAAATGTAAATACGATCAAAGTTGTATCATTATCAAAAGTAGAAAGTTAAATTGAAATAATTAGCGCTAGACTAATATTTTTCAAGTTACTAATTTTATATTTGACGCTAGAGTAAACTCCTGATGCGTAAATTATTATTAGTTTAAAATTAAAACGCGCAAGTTTTCATAAATGTCGATCATTTTCTCGTTTCTGATTTGACCTGACCTTAATTCTTAACTTCTTAATCGTTAAAATGAACCAACAAAGTATGTATTTACAATATGCGTAAACAAACTATTTTATGTAAACAATTAGCTTACTCTAATTTTAGGACAAATATTTAGATAAGTGGTGATCAAAAATTCTATTTTGTTTTAGTGGGACACTTTGTTTTAAAATATTTATCAACTTGTGTATTTAGCTATCAAAAAATCAAATATACTCTTCTCAAAACAATAAACAACGTTTTTAATTATTTTATTCAAAACTGTTCATAAAAGTGTAATAAACAACTGTTGACAATCACCTAAAACAATTGTATCATTAAAATTTCTAAAATAGTTAGTTTTCGTGATCTTGGCAACCTCGTGGTCTGGTAAAACAATGAAAATTTCACCTTGAACTCTTCAAAATATGGTATAATACTTACTCGAATCAAATTACACGTTTGTATCACCAAAATAACTAGAGAAAATATCCAAAATTATCCGGAGAAGTACAAAAAAGCAGAGACTTTACAGCAACCGATATTTCAGTCTTCTAATTTTACAAGGTAAAACTGTGTAAAAGCACTAAACGGTATGTCAAATTACGAATTTTCTGAAGCTTTCAGATTCCAAATTTTGATAAATTTTAACAGGAAATCCGATTCGAAAAGATAATACGATAAGAATTTAATTCTACTTTTGATTTTGTCAACTAGACCAAGTACTAATACCCCAAAATTGTGTCTCAAAAAATTCCAAACCCCTTGTTGAAATTTCAAGACCCTTTAGCCCTCTCCAAAGTCCAAAGTTTGCCGTTAAATAAACTTTTATTTTTGTAATTATAATTCTCAGTAAAATATTTAGCTAAATTGATAACAGTTAGCTTAGTTTAAATAATTTCATGCCACAATAATTGTAATAAATAAACGTTTGTAACCGCGTATTCTCTAATAATCCGAGCGCCCACCAGAGAAGCGCTGAGATCGCTTCCACCCTCTCCCATAAGTCCGGAAGGAACCACCCTCGACCGAAAGGTACCGACAAACCGTAATGAAAGGCATCCACCTACAACCAAACGCTGAGTTGCTTGCTTGCATCAACCGGGCATCCTGGGGGTCCCATCTGGTCTCGCAAGTCTTCTCCACAGCCATCATGCAGTCAGTTGCTCTCTTGCTTCAACCGGGCATCCTGGGGGTCCCAAATGGTTTTGCGAGCTCTCCTTCGTGACATTCTGCACTAACAGGGCATCCGTGGGGTCCCTATCTGGTCAGACTCTCGGTACATCCGCGTTCGTACTTGACACCACGGGCTCGACTTGAATGCGAAATAACATTAACCCATCTATTGTAAATAAACTATTTGTAGTGTGATCTTTAATTATTGTAAATAAACTATACAGCAGAGCTAAGCGTCAAAAAATATATTTAATATTCAAAAATTTCTAGCTTTGAGACGTTTCTTTTAAACACTGGACAGTCATCAGTTAATATTTTTGCTTCTTTAAGAAGTAAAAAGTACCTCAAAATTCTTTCTACCACAAAAGTACTCAAAAAAAAATTGGAAAAACATATATTTTAGATCATTTTTTGACATTTTGAAATTTGTTTGATAACCAACATATTTTCTTCTTGCAACTGTTTGGTGTGGTACATTTACGATATAAATAACAACTTCCTAAAAAAAAATATTACACCATTTGATTCTACGTAAAAATCTCTAGTAGTACCAACTTTTACTTTTTAAATTACTTAGAAAATAAAAAACTTACAAAAAACAAAAATATCGTAAAAAATGGTAATGCAAAACTGTTTAAAAAAGTTTTAAAACAATATGTTTTAAGAAACAAGCAAGCTGTGTTATTCGTTTCATTGTGTGATGACCAGATTAATGAAAAACCTAGCAAAACGATCGAAAATTAACCACCTACTCTCTGTCATTTCATTTTTATTACGTTACTAATTATGTAATGATTAACAAATAAACTATAAGCTATTTATGCAACGTCTTTCATACATTTTTTTTACCAATTCAGTTACGAAAAGCAACCATTAAATAATAGTATATTACATGACAAGAGTTGTAAATGGCATATTACGTACAAGTAGAAAAGTTGCGTACGAGCGACCGAAGGGAGCGAGTAATGCATTTCTACGAGTACGTAATTGCTTTACAACTCGCGTAATGTACAATACTTTATCTGCGACTGCAAGAGATTTCTTGAACCAATCGCAGAGACAAGCTGTCCCATTACGCACGACCTTATTGTCGTAGTCGTAGATATTTTTTTTAAATAAATAAAATTAATTTCTTAAATAAATTAATGTCCTTTTGATCACTAGTTACATAATAAAAAAGGTTTGACAACTGAAATTACTGAAATAATATATGAAAACAGTTTCTTTTTGTAACAGAATTAAGTAGGCAAGCGCTGATGTCAGAATCTTTGATTGGTCAATGTTCGGTTTCCAAATAAAATAATGTAAACTGCTTTAGACTCTGTTTCACTTTAATTAAAAGGTGTCAAGTAAGAAAAATTTACTCATCTTACAACAGCAACCCATGTAATAGATTAACAGTTTTAAAACACTTTTAAGAAGATTATGTACTTGTTTTGTTTGGAATCAAGCAGCTGTTTTCTAAAAAATTTCGTCACGCTATTAGAAAAGTATTTTTTTAAGAATGGAAGAGTAGATGGGTAAACTGGTGGAAAAGAAGGAGACTTGTAAGAACTTGCAAAAATTAGCGTTATGAAGATTAAAATTAATAAAATCTATGTTAAATCTGAATTATACAATAATAATTTTTAATAAATAAAATTAGTGATTATTCATACTACAGTTTCTTTACGAAAATTATATACCTATTTTAAGACTATATACCATGTAATTAGAGAGAGCTTAATTATATTAACAATATCCAACTTTTTTTAAATAAGTTTCTATAAATACAAGTAGAAAAGTGCTGCAAATTTATATTTAAACTCGTATAATTGGTTGCATGCTAATTGATACTTCTCATAATGAAATAAAAAAGCTAAAAAAAAATATCAAAATCTAAAAATAATCCTTGATCGATAAAAATCTGCTTTTATTATTAAGTTCGCTAACACCTTAACAACACCTTCCTGCAGACTTAGTTAAAAGGGTATTTTTCGGAATGTTCCGTGTCAGACTATTTGCATGTTAAACACATTATGTTGCTGATTACAAGTTATTTTGCTTAAATATTTTTAGACTTGAACTCATTTAAAAAAATTCCAATAACCTCATTACTATGTAATATCAATCAGGATTATTTCAAAGCCGCAATTTGCACTTGACGCACAATATCCCTAAGTCTGTAATCCCATCACATGCATTAGAATTTCCTAATTTAAGGTTTTATCTTTGCAAAAAGCTCCAATATGCAGTGCTATCTGGACCAGGTCCAATTCAACACAACTATTTAGAGTGTCGGAAGTTCCTGCAAATAGGAAAGATATTCCTGATGCACAGGGGTTATAACACTCGTTGGCAATTTCGATCAGTCAGGTGTTACAAAAATAAAGCGAGCTTTATTATGGACATAATGGCTGTGAAGGGACATTTTTTAAATGTCGGCGTGTATCATAAAATCGTCCGGAAATGTCATACAGAAGGGAGAATGTTGTAATGAAAATGTTGTCAAATTATTATTTTATATATTTTTTACAAATTTAACAATATAAAGCATTAATTAAAAAATAAAAAATAGCCAGAAAAATTCAACAAATGTCTAATTTTCCTATAATTTATTTAGAAAAAATTTTTATAATAACTTGTCCCAACAAACCTCCGCTTAAGTTAATAAAGAAGCGCCCATCAAGCAGTGCTAGTCCCAGAGCTGAAGTTGGCGGTCAGCCCCTGATTTCAACATTTTCTTATCAAATTTCTCGCATTATCTGGAGAACTCAGTTTTTTTTAAAGAATCACAGGTATTCATTGGAATTAAAAAAAGATTATGCAATTACTAATGAGTAATTACTAATTAGGAATGATTTTTCATTAAATAAAATCCTCAGATTCAAGTTTTGAATTGTTGGTAGTTTCATTTAAAGCGATTTATTTTTGTTTTAATGACAAATATTGTAAACAGTTTTTTATTCCTTTTTTTGCTGTATAAATTGTCGAGTTTCTTTGCACCCCACCTCATATTCAGTAATTACCGGGCCGTCTTGTGATAAACGTCGATAAAATGGTCTGAAAGATTTATTTAAATAAAATAATAAATTATCGCGTTTTCGGTAAAAAAATTAGTGCAAAAAAATATGAATCAAAAGTGAGTTTATTAGATCTAATATTTAGTCAATTTTAAACCATTTTTTTTAATTATTCAAATAATTATGTAGTTTATTATTTGAGATAGTAGTTCACGTAATACATGATTCATTTATCAAATTATTTGTTAATATTTTATTTATTAAAGACAAAGGTGGTCTGATGTTAGAGTTACATAACAGAGGACACTTTTTACCTGCCTTTTTTATTTCTAAATTTATCAATTTCTTTGTTTTAGTCAGTGTTTAACCAGCTCGATGACAACACGCAGCTACCACCTCGTTATCAAAGATAAGTACATTTATTTATTGTCTTTACCCAAAATACCCTGGTTTTGTTACAATTTTTACGTTTTTCTTTCACATTAATACATTCAAAAATTACAAAAACAACAGAGATAAACAATTTTATTTATCACTAAACATGTGTTTTCTTTATCATACCTTCCAGTCCCCTTAAAATAAATAAACGTTTTAAAAATAATTACTTGCGTTTTATTGGGGTTAAGGGATACAAGGACATCGCTGGAAAACGGGATGAAAGGTAGGTTCGAAAGAAGCAGAAGGAGGGGATTCGCCACCCAACAGTTGTGGCAGAAGTAGATGCCAAAAATGTGTAAATTTATTATCTTCTAAAAATTGTTTATCTCTATTTTTCAATTGTTGTGTTGTATATTTTTACATTTAATTATCGTTTTTGCCCAATTATTTCTTAATTCAATTACTACTAATTTATTTTTTCAGTTTCAGGTGCTGTTATTTGGATTTTATCTACTTGAAAAGCGACAAGGCAGTCAGACTAACAGCAACGAGAAGAAAGACGCATCAGCTACTGTTTTAAGATAAGTAATTTTTTATATTTTTTATTAACAAATATACGGGTTTTGCATAAATCATTGTTTCTACAATTTTTTTTCAATCGGATATATATTTTAAAATGACAAAAATGACACAGAGATATACAAATTTACTCTCTAGTTGATACAACAATAAATTTCTTGAATTTTATTTATCTTCTCTTCCTGTCACCCCTTAAAAAAATAAATAAACGTTTTAAAAGTAATTCCTTGCGTTTTATTGGAGTTGGGGGGCCCAAGGACATCGCTGGAAACGGGATGAAAGGTAGGTTCAAAAGAAGCAGAAGGAGGAGATTCGCCACCCAACAGTTGTGGCAGAAAAAGATGCCAGAAATTTGTTTATAACTATTGTAATGTTACTGTGTTAAAAAAATTGTTTATCTCTGTTAGGTATTCAATTGTTGTGTTATATTTTTTTGGGGTCTTTGTTTCAGGCTCCAACAGGGTAATTTTATTTTAATTTAATAGCAAGTATATGAATCCTTACTAATTTTTTTTTTTAGTTTCAGGTTCTGTTATTTCAAAATGTATCTACTCTAGAGGTCACATCGACAACGGCTGCCATAAAGGATAAAGGTCAGTTTTTTAAAATTATTTGTTTTTTACATTTCAATTTATTTTTAAATTTTCATAATCAATTTGTGTAGATTACCATTTTTCAAACATATAAAATAAGCGAAAAGGAACAGAGATTACCGATTTTCGAATTATTTTATTAAAAAAATGTCACAGAAAACTACTTTGATCGTGATATTACAATACACAAATAAGAATTCTGTTTATTTTGCAAATTCAAATTGTAAAAACATTGCAAAACATCTAAATGCCACGCTTTGATACTTGCTATATTAACAAATCTCCTTGTGTTTATCCTCCAGTTCCGTTCCACTTAAAAGATAAATACAAATTTTAAAAGTATATCCTTTTCGTTTTATTGGGGTAGGTTGGAAGGGTCCAAGGACATCGCTAGAAATCCGGATTAAAGGTAGGTCCGAAAGAAGCAGAAGGAGGGGATTCGCCACCCAACACTTGTGGCAGAAAAAAATGCCAAAAAGAAGGTTTTAAATCAGGTTTTTCTATTGGTAAAAACGACGGTTTATAATTCTCAAAAATTGGTAATCTCTGCTTTTAGAAGTTGTTGAATCAAAATTTTCAGATGCATTATTTGCCTTGCTTTTTTTCAAATTTGACTTGTGTTTCATGCTTTATTAATTCTTCTGTTTCAAGATTTTATTAAGTTAATTATTGTAAATTTTTTACTGATAAATACTTTATTTTCGAAATACTTTTTTTCTCTCTCTCCACCTTGTCTTCCAATATGTCTTACTTAACATTTTGACTTAGCACCACTGATTTATTTTGGCACTTCCTTAATCATAAAAACTATAAATATCCATCTTTCATTACATCATTTAATGCTGTCACCTTCCTGATGACAAGGTAGTAAAAAAATCTGTTCTAAAAATAATCTTGGCACTACAAATTGACAAAACCAACTTCATTTGGTTTTTATTGTAAAACAGGATAATACACATGCATTCAACACATACAAAAAACAGTTAAAAATCTTGTGAGTTATCACTGGCTAAAATACTGGATAAACACGTATCATTTTGAGTATTTTCCTTAAGAATCATCACACTCCCATCAGTATTACTAGGAATCGCCATTAAAATATTCTGAATCGGACTCTGACTTGAAATAATCGAATGATTCGAATTCGGACTCATCTCAGGAATATTAACAAAATTATTCTCTGACTGTTTCGAGCTTGTACTACTCTCGACTTGTACAGAATCAGAAGGTGTGGACGGCCCCGAATCAGGTGTGGTATTAGGTGGCGTAATTGACTGACTTCGAAAATCAAACAAATCCAACCCCATTAAAGGCTTCTTATCAGTCTTGAAATTATGAATAAACAACTTGACCTTATTCACTAAAAACTGTGGCGCTAGGAAACCCTTCAACTCGTGTAATTGCAAATTAGGGTTGTTTTTGTACTCATCACTTTCAGTTAGTTCTTTTATATCTTCAAGAATCATAAGATATGCTTTACCACCACTAGGAGGCATTAAATTTTTTGCCGAAAGCCACTCTTTATCTTCCTGATCGCCAGAATAGCGGACTAGATCAGGGTGACGAGCGTAAAGACGTCCTCGCGTTTGTCCATAACCCAAGACTTTATTAGCTCGAGGGCCCATTATGAAGAGGGTATTTTCAGTGATTCGATCAGGGTTCCATTTGATACCTTCTCGTTTTATAGGGACTTTGTATTTACCACATTCAGTCATGTAGAAAAACTGGGATTTGTGACGTTTGGTGTTTGTCTCAGAGTCTGTATCAGATTCTTTTCTTTTTCTGTGAAGAGGACTCTGAAATTTTATTTTAGTAAAGATATCGGTAGTAAATATCACTTACGGTGTGGCCCGTTGTACTAGCTTCAGAATCACTGTAATACGGAGAACTATCACGTGATCCTGATATTTTATACATCAGTTTAGCGTCTTCCAGCATTTGTTTGCAGACTTCTTTGACGTGGTCTTCAGTCACACTGTCTTTACCCAAATTTATTTTGATATTGTTAATAGCAGGTTGGAAGAATTTCTGAAATACAGTCACTGTCAGTCAGTTAATTGAGCTATTTTCGGGAGTAGGGGGCACCTCTAAGTACTTTTTTATAACAGTGTCAATATCTTTGTTAATGGCACTTTGTAAATTCTTTCTTAACAGATCCAATGATTTGGCGGGACTTGTAATACTGTATGTTCGTCTACAATTGGGAATAACTGATCTGCTACCGTTTTTTACCCCAAATTGAGACGCAGCCAAGTTCATGAGACTGATTTGTCTCATACTGAATGTGTTCTTCTGTAATTAATTTAGTAAAAATTGGGGAATTATTAAGAGAAAAGAAGCTTACCCAACTGACCATATTATGTTTTTCTTCAGCCTGTCCAGGTGTTACAGGGGGTATCATTGTTATTGTTTTTTAAATGAAACTACATAAACATAACCTCACTTTTTTCAACAACTAAGAAATTTAACACAAATATTATTCAAATTTTATGGAAGTCACTCTAAACTTGATAAAAACAGTAATGTTTAACGAAAATTGTTGTTATTTTAGTTTTTATTTATAAAACTTTTTATAGTTTGACACTTGACACTTTTGACAGATGTATGTCACAACCATAGAACGAAGTAGGAAGAAACTTAATTGAATCTGCGCGTTAGTGGCTGCCATTTTGATACTTAGAAATGCAATAAATTCAAAAAATTGTATAAATCCACAAAGTTTTTTACTTTTTTTTTTCTTAGTTGTTAATCTCAAAAAAAATCTTGATGGTTCGGTAGCAATTTAGTGCCCAATTTTTCAAAATCTTGTTAATTTGAGAGTTACCATTTATGGGTTTAATAAAAATTATATTTTTCGAATTTATGCTCTCAAAAAAGCTATTTTATTTATGTTTCTGCTAGTATATTATTCTAGTATTTTTTAATGCTGTACGTTCTTTATGAGGTCTTTTTCATTATTATTGGCTACACTGGTCTTGGCAGAGGTAGTGCGGCCAAAATGAAGTCTTTCATTACCTGTCATGCCTCTTGTTTAAAAGGTAATTGCGTTTATTTTGACAGTTAGAGATAGTGTGTTAGTATAAAATAGCAAATAATGACCAGCGATATTTAGAGATGGCGCAACAGCAATTTCTTACCTTTAATTATTTATTATTTTTGCAACAATTTCAAGGTTTAGTAATTCATTAAAAATGAAAATCATATTCAATAAAAATCATTACGTTTTAATTCCGGCTTATGAAATATAAAACATTTATACAAATTGTTGCATCATATTGATCTACAACAATATAAATCGAATTTGACATAAATTAACAGAAATTGAATGAAACGACTTGACATCACTGTCAATCAATGGAGGAAATGAGCAAATTATACCTCCAAAATTGGTAGCCAAGCAATACTGTTGTTTATTCCGTTTAATCTTTTTTTTGAAACTTTCGATATTAAATTTTGATTACTTTGTATAGAAAAATTTTAAGAATTATTTAAAAAATGGAGAGCCAAAATGAAGAGTTGTACAAATGGATAAGAGAACATTCATTATCACGCCCTATATCTAGAATAAACCGTGATTTTGCAGATACAAGTAAGACTTCAAAATTTTAATAAAACTGTTCTAATGTCAAAAAATTCCAGTGCTTCTTGTTGAAATCTTAAATACACATCTTCCAGAACTAGTCCTGTTACATGAATACAGTCCTAAAAATTCTTACTTACAGAAATTAAACAATTGGGAGACAGTAAATAATAAAGTTTTGAAAAAAATAAATATAAATCTCACTAAAAAGCAAATGGAACAATTAGCTAGAGCAGAACCTGGAGTCATCGAGCAAGTTTTACTCCAAGTAAAAAACGAAATTGCTGAATATAAAGCTTCGTATTTAGGAAAACCGCCACGTATGTACTTGTATTTATTTAAAAAATTATAAAATTTTATTTTTTGAGTTAGGTTTTACAAGTAAGACACAAAATAAAGCTTCAAGCGCTGGAGTATCACATGAATATGTTAATCAGTTACGCGCAGAGGCAGAGGAAAAACGTAAAAAAATTCTTTTTTTGAGAAAGAAAGTCGCTCATCTAGAATATAAAGTAAAATCACAAGTGAACCGTCTGAGAGATTTGAATTTGCAATTAGAAATCTTAGTCAAACTAGCATTGAAACCAGAGTTCGGTTAAAAAATTTCCGGCTTTTTCCAAATAACTAGTGTAGTCTCTGAATTTGTTCTCATAAATACGAAAATTTCTGTAAACTTTTTCTTTTAAAGTCTAGATGGTTTTTGATATTTCAGTTATTTAAAAAAATATAAAAATTGGTAACTTAGCAAAGCTTTTATTTATTCTAATCTAAATTCAAAAATTTTTTGACTTTACTTGTCTAACTTTTTCACAAACAAATTTTGAATTTTTTAAAAAAAAATGGAAGAACAATGTAAAGATTTATACGAATGGATCGAGAAACACACAATATCTCGCCCAAAACGTAACTTGAGCCGAGATTTTGCAGACGCAAGTAAGATTTTTCAATTTGATAAAACTTGTGTTATGTCAAAAAATTGTAGTGCCGCTTGTAGAAATTCTGAAAGTACATTTTCCAAAACTAGTCCAATTACACAGCTACAGTCCCAAAAATTCATTCTCCCAGAAATTAATCAATTGGGAGACAGTTAATAACAAAGTTTTGAAAAAAATCAAAATTAATTTGGGCAAAAAACGAATGGAACAGCTAGCAAAAGCCGAGCCTGGAGCAATCGAACAGCTTTTGCTCGAAATAAAAAAGAAAATTGAAACAAAAACGGGAAATGATGATTATGAAATTTCGTATTTAGACGAAGTGCCACGTATGTATTTATTTTTAAAAAAATATAAAGTTTTGATTTCCTTGATATAGCTTCTGTAACTAAAATAGAAAGTGTAACTACAAAAAAGGTGATATCACAAGCGAGTTTTGATAAATTACAAACCGATCTTGACGAAAAAACCGAAACTCTTACTATTTTGAAAAACAAACTAGACCATTTGGAAAATCTACTTAATATAAAAGAAGAACGTATTAAAGATTTGACTTCACAAGTAGAAACTTTAGCTAACCAAACAACAAGACCTCAATCTGGGCCAAAGTTTTTCGGCAGCTTTTTTCAATCGGCTAGTGTGCGAGTAGCCTCAGATCTAGACAAAAGCGAATATCTGCTGTAATGCAATTTATTAGCAATAAATAATCGCAAAATAATTTTGTTTTTATTAGACCTGTTATCTTCTTAATAATAAATTGATTTGCATTGTTATATTTAGATTAAACTGTTAAAGTCTCTGTTCTTATTATTTTTTTGTTAATTTTTTGTCCATCCGGTTTTATCCGTTCCGGTCTCTGCTTTTTACGTTTGTTACTTAATCCTTATCCCTTTTTTATAAATGGACATAATAAACCCCTTTTTCTATCCCGTATTAAAATCGTTTGCTTCCCATTCTCCATTCACCACTTTCTCTTAGCTTTAGTATTTATGTATTTTCCACTTCTTTTTTTGTAAATTCCTTTATTTTATATATTTGTTCCGCAATTATTGTCTATGTCTAACTGGTATTAATTCCTCCTACAACTTCCATGAGGCGTTCTTTCCACTATTCTTTACTTATTTTTTCACTTATTTTATCTATATTATATCTTTCTTTTTTTATAGATTTTTAAATTGTCTTTTTTTTTCTGTTTTTTGTAGGTACTTTATTTAGTACTTTCTTCTTGCTTCCAGACATTTTTTTTGTTTATTTTTTTAATCTTTTAGTAGATATAACTTTATTATCTTCTTTTTTAGTGTTTTACATTCTTTTCATTTCTTTTAGCCTGTGCATTTTGTATCTTTTTGACTAGTTCTTCGCACCTGTCGTTGATATCTGCGTGGTTTCTGAAGCTTTCTTTCTTCATTTTGTTTCTCTGCGATTGCATAGCCTTATCATTCGATTTTATCAGTGTCTGTGTTTTTTTAATCTGTGCCTTTACGCTGAATCTTCTATCTATTGTAAACGACACATTTTTCCTAATAAATGTATATTTCTCATATAAATCCCCTTTTTTATTTCTAATTAAAATCTTCTAACCTCTGTCCGCAGTTATTTCAATACAACTTGATTCTTCCATGCTTTCTATTTTTTTTTTGTTCTTTTTTCTTCTATCTTTTCTCAATTCTATTTTTATGTCTTTTTATTCTTCTGTTGCTTCTATTTTTTTTTACTATAGGGTCTAATTTTGTTTATTAAACGTTCACAAACCAAAATTTACGTAATTTTTTTTAAGAAACGTTCTAACAACTCAATTTTGTTTACAAGAGGATCAAAAAATTTTATTATTTTTGCAAATTTGACTTTTTCTGGTTTTTTTTTTGATTTTTTGTTTTTTTCTGAAAGTATTAGGCTAATTTCAAAAATAAGAAAACAGTTAAAACAAGAATTAAATTACTTAAATTTATTATTTTATTTAAAAGTCTAAAGGTAATAGCCGTCCCCGCCAAAGAGATAACGAATCAGTGTTACATCACCTGCGTTTTGAAACCCTCTTCTTTATATTTTTCTCATTACTTTTTCTTCGTTTTTACCCTTATCTGGTTTTATGGTTTCAATGCCATTTTTTAGTTTTCTTCCTTTTCTTTTTTTTACAACTTTTTCGCATTTGCCATAAATTCTTGTGTTTTTGTATGCCTGTTCTTATTCTTTATCTGTTTTTTTGCTCATCAGTTTTTTTGTATAGAATTCTCGGTTTTATTAAAATTTTTTTTCTTTTTGATTCTATTTCTACATTTTTTTTCTGTGTCTTATTCAACTTTTATAGAATAATGGTAATAAAAATTTAAATATTATAATGACTTTCAGGTTTTTCAGAGACTTTATGAACCTTTCAGGTTTTTCAACAAAATTTCAATCACAATTGATTCTGTATTGTGTAATGCTTACGTCCAGGCGTTTGTTATAAAACAAATAGTGTAAGTTTAAACAGCATTTCAGCAAAAAAAATTCAAACTAAATTTGTTCTCTATTGTGCGTTGCCTATTTACACACGTTATAAAACGTTTACTTAACTTTTCAGGTATTTCAGCAGAGTTTTTTTAAAACTAAATTTTTAAGTATTGTGTGTTCACTATCTCCAGGCGTTATTACAATTTAAATAATTTTTCAGGTTTTTCAGTAGAGAATTATTTTTAGACTAACTTGTATTGTGTGTTGCTTGTTTCCTGGCGTTTATTATAGCTTTCAGGTTTTTTGTTTACATAACTTTTCAGATATTTCAGCAGAGATTGTTCAAACCAAATTTATTATGTATTGTATGTTGCCTGTTTTCAGGCGTTTGTTATAAAACAAATTGTGTAATTTTAAAAAGGTTTTCAGTAATTTTTTTTAAATTAAATTTGTTCTATATTGTGTGTTGCCTATTTTTAGGCGTTATAAACAGTTTAAATAGCTTTCAGTTTTTTCAGCAAAGTTTTTTCCAACTAAATTTATCATGTATTGTGCGTTGCCTATTTCCAGGCGTTTGTTATGAAACAAATTGTGTAAATTTGAAAAGGTTTTCAGTATTTTTTTAAATTAAATTTGTTCTATATTGTGTGTTGCCTGTTTTCAGGCGTTATAAACCGTTTAAATAGCTTTCAGTTTTTTCAGCAAAGTTTTTTCAAACTAAATTTTTCATGTATTGTGTGTTGCCTATTTCCCGGCGTTTGTTATGAAACAAATTGTGTAATATCAGCGCCAACTAATCTCAGACGTCTGGAAAACACTAGTGTCAGAATGTCACTGTCATTTTGTGCGGTTATAATGTCAAATGTTTAATAATAAACACAGCCAAGTCTAATGTTTAGTGTTATTTAACAGTGCCAAGTCTAAAAAATAGTTCAAAAAATAATACCAAAGCGGTAAGTCTCTGACACATCATTTTTTAGGTTAGTTCCTTGTTCCTCAAAGTCATAATAAAAACATAAAAAACCGCATTAATTTCCATTTGTTTTTCCAATTTACACGTTATTTATGAATATCGAGACATCTTAATTGTGCGAATATACCGGGTGAAGGTTTGGACTGTTTTTTACTGATAAGTTGTGAACACTTAATTGACTCTACAACAGATAAGAACTCTGGTTTTTACTGTTTTTAGGTCGTTTGTTTATGTTTTCTGTTTTCTAGCAAGAATAACGGAATTTTTTCAGAATAAGAGTGTCCGTTGCGGTAACCCCAAGCACTGATTTAAATTTTTACAGAATTAAAATAAATACATAATAGTCATTTACATATGGATTTATTTATTACGTCACTATGCTAATAAGTTAGTCAGCAATTTTAAAAGATAATAACCAAGATATACTTAACCGAATTTGCGCGTTTTTACATCCAGGAATTAGTTTTATCCGCCTACATTTCTACCAGAAAAAAATTTAAAAAGTTAGTTGCTTCCTGGAAGTCCTGCCAAGAATTCCATTTCCCTTTTACTAAATTTAGCAGAAATTCAATCAATCATAATGTAAAATAAGTTTTTTTTATTTTATTTTCTTGTACACCTTGAACGATTTCCACATTAACAATGCCAGTCACTGACCAACTCTAAATGTGTGAATTTAGGGGGATCTGGTATGTTTTTTAATCAAATTCCGAGTCCAAAGTTCAATTAGATATTTTACTGATTAGTGTGAGTCTAGTGATATATATTTTTTCGAAAAACTCAAAATTATGTGTAAACAGAAATAGAGAATTGTTTATGATCTCATCAAAGCTTGTTATTTTGACTTTGAGTTATCATCTGGATAAATTGTTATCGGTTTTTACGTATGTCGTGCATTAAAGCTTCACTGGCATAAATAGTGCTTTGTCATTCTAAAGCATTAAGTTAGAACGTAGTAAAAGGGGGCAAAAAATTGGGGAATTTCGGCGCGGAATTAAAAAACTAGAACAAACATAATTTTGTGATTTATTTTACTGATAATAATTAAAAAAAACAACATATTTTACTTGTTTGTCATCATTATGATTGTGGGTGGAGGAATTTATCGAAATTCATTCATAGTTTGGAATATGCTATTTGCTTGATTCAAGGATATTCAAAAACTTACAATTCGTTTTCATTGATTAAGTTTTTGATTGATGAGAAAGTAAAAAAGAGTGCCTCTTTTAAATAGTCTACTGAAAGACATACTTGCCAAGTCAAGTTTTATCCGCACCCCCAAAACATCCCTCTCTAATTGAACAAATCTGGTGTATTTTGATATAGTGCATCAAAATGGTTAATTAAGTTTTTGAAAAAATGTGTCGTTTATTTTTAATTAGCATTTTGATATTAAAGCGCACTTGTTTTTTAATTTTTTTAATAGGGTTTTGGTTTTGTTAAATTTATGTTATTCGTCATAAACTTGCCACACGACCATTGTTGAGACTTGAAGGCTGATTTCACGAATTTAGAACTGATTATGAAATCTTTTTTAAAAAATTTTGTTGAATAAATAAAGGAGTAAAGTGAGTCAAGTGACATCTCTGGAAAGAAAGAACTTTCAATTCTTTTTTGACTGCGTTTTTTGAATTCAATCACTTTTTAAGTTAAAAAATAAACGGAACAAGACCAAAATTTGAAGGTTTTTGTTCTAATACAATACATTTTTTTACATTGCAAGCAGAAGAAAAAAACCGATAATATTGTTAACTTTATTACTTCAAGAGTGTTGTTGCAAACAAAGTATCATTAATTTTTTAATAGAAGTTTGTTACACAACTGAATACTCGTTAATCAATAACAATAAAGTTAAGAAAACTTGAAATAACAATAATGATTGAAAAGTCCTCCGTTTGTCCCCATTAACAGATGGAATTTCTGTGTAAATCCAGCTCCAAGATTTGCAAATATTTCCTGCGGTACTCTGCCAAAAATTCTCTACATTCTATTGCCTCACAGAAAAGAATCTGTAGGTGTTAAATCGGGAGAGTTAGTCGGAAACTCTATTATTTATTGAATTAACGTTTATTTAAATAATTGTACACTGGTTTAGTAAAATGTGGTGAAGCTCCATCTTGTTGAAACATCAGCAAATTTTTATTCTGCTATATCAGCCATGGAATCTACAATTTTTTTTAGAAATTTATTATCTACCAGTTAAAAGTGTCCTCTAAAACAGGAATTGAATATTGACATCAAGGAGAATGTTTAGATTTCTATGTCTAAGGCTCCACTGTATTGTCTGCGAATTGATACCTCAGGCGGTTTTTTGTTTGACTTATTTATTACGTCAAAATGGATGCGTCAGCTTCTTGATTACATAAGGGTCTTTTTGCTAGGTTTATTCACGAGTTTTTGCTTTCTGTTCGATTAGATAATCGCAATATTTGACGATGAGATTGCCAACTACTAAGGAGAATTGAAAGAGCTGTCCAATGAGGTACCATTTGACCCATGTGCCCATTTAAATTTCTTGAAGTTGGTTTTTTTGCCAACAAATCAAAGACATCTCAATTTTGCAGACTTTCAACAACCAAAATCGACTTGCTTTTGAATTTTTTTTCAAAAATAATTAAGTATTCCATGTGGGTTCTTTCTGTGGGAAACATGTATAAAAGAAAATGATGGTTATCTAAAAAATCTTAAGAACTGTGGTTTTTGTTTTAGTAAGAATTGGTCAAATAATAAATAAAATTGTATAGAATGCTGGAAAATTGTTAATTAGGTTATTTTCTTGGAGGTTTGCTAAATAAAATTATTGGTTCTTTCCTTAACATTCAGGAAAATGACATTATTTTTTAACTCATAGTTTTCAAAATCGGCCGTATTATGTCGCTTCTTCCACCAACCACTTGGACGGAATTTCGCCCTAGGCTTTGGGAATATGAAAAGCCTGTAACCCAGTACTTCGACCGTTTGCCACCTAGGCCGACCGATCCTCTGTACAAAGAAGTGCTTTGTGCTGTGAAGCGACAGTTCCAAATCCCAAAAGTCAAACCCTTCCACATCGACGATTCTATTCGAAATTTGGAACTGAAGAAAATGCGCGTTTTTGATCGAAATCAGATCAAACAGTACGTTCACAACCTTAAGTATCGCATTTATAACAAGTGTAGTACTCCTTGTACTTCTCTCGCTCGCACTACTGTTACTAAGAGAAGAAAGTTTGGTTTAATTTGGGGTTACCCAGCACCCATGACATATGCCGAAGCAATGTTTGCTCTACCACTTCTTCGAGGATTTAAACGTGAGACTCGGTTGCCATACGGTCTTTGGATACAATACTCTAGTGGAAATCTTCGTAAATTACGGGCACATCGAAGGAATAACAAAAGCAAGTGGTTTAGTCTTGACTGGTCGAGATTTGACCAACGGATACCTGCATGGTTGATCCGGGATTGCTTTGACATTCTATGGTCATACGTAGACCTCTCTGGGTACGAGTATTATGGCGAGCCAAAAGACAACGACACATTGCCCAGGCTTATGTATCTCATTGTGAAATATTTCATTAATACTCCAATAAAACTACCAAGTGGTAAGGTGATTAAGAAGAAGCGAGGAATCGCTTTTGGAAAGATTTTGGCACTAGAGCTGTAGCAATGCAATTATTATGTCTTGATGAGAATCCGAGTACACACAAAAAACCGCTACGTTTTGGAGATTTCTCGCCATTACGAGAGGTCATGCTCAGGTTATGCTAAGATTGCAACGCGAAGGACTCTTCTTACCAAAACGAGTGAATTTAGGAAGAAATTTATAAAGAAACATTTTCTAAAACAGTTGTCTCTCTCCCACAATGACGTCACAGAGTTCAGATGCGCAGTAGTTCACCGGTCATTTGAAGACTTATTGTCATTGTATCAGTTTGTATTTGTAAGTATCTTTTTTGTAAGGCTTTTTAAGATTTTTTGTGCCACTTCCTTTGTGTTGTGTTAGAAATTCTTAATTCTTAGTTTACTGCTTATCAAATAATGATTCTTTTACTCTTCAGTTGTCTTCATTAATAAAACAATTTTATGTAAAGATCATAATTTTTATATTTTTTATTATTCTCTTGTATTGTTTTATTACATTATTATTATAATTACCTTGAATAAATTCAAATAATTTATACATAAAAAAGCATTAACAAGTAGTAGTAATATTTTTGATTGTTTTTATTTTTATTTTAAAACTGTCAAAAGGTCTGGACCTCTGGACTAACAGGTCGCCTTAATAATAATAACCCAAAAAATCGATTTTTTATTTTATTATTTTTTTATGTAAACTTTGTAATCACAAAACGTGTATTCATTCATTTTATTAAATAAATATTTGTTGATTTTCCGATTTGCCTTATTTCTGTGCAAACATCCTTCCAGTCGCGTTTTGTTGTGGAATTTTTTCCCCTTCATTGATAATCTCGGGATTTCCCACAATTCCTGGTATTCGTTATCACGAAAAAAAAATGTATTAAATCGGAAAAAAACGCATTTCTTTTGAAATGAAAATTTTTGTAATGATTTGCCTGTATTACTGTTGTTATTTGTGTAAAATACATGCACACGTCAGAATGTTTCAGTCGGCGCGAAGGTTACAACAAAAATTATATTTATTGTCGAGTCACGCTGATACCACGCTATTAAAATTTATCAAACAAGAATGGAAAATATCACCATATCATCTCTCAAAGGTGTACAGTACTCCAGTGCCTCAAACAAAGACATTGGTATGTTTGTAAACATAATTATAAAAAATAAATTATATGCGTTATAATTAATTTTCACTCATCTATTATCTGTTCACTTTGTTGAGATTAAAGACGGATTAATACAGTAATGACATTGGAGGTTGTTATACATTGATGTGGGTCAGGCAAAAGTGGAGGGGTTTAATAATATTTTACAAGTGTTATTGTTTCAAATTTGATTATTATCTATTTTATAGACACAATGTTTAAAAAAAATGTTTATACTTAAACTAAAAAAAATATATAAATATAATAAGAGAAATTGATGTAAATAATATTATTATTATTATTTTGTTTAGATATTGTTACACCGGAAATGACATTGAAATCTGTATCAAATTTGATAATGTCAAAAATTGGGAAAATCGGAAATGTCTTACTGATTTACCTGATGTAAAGACGAGAAAAGTTTCATCATCCAAAGTATATTTTTATTGTGGAAGAACCACATTCTTTGACTCAGCAAAATTTTAAAGTTTATTCCACTTTTCAAAATTAGTTGACATTTCAGAAAAAGCGACTTTAGTTTTTATCAGTCTTATCAGAAAAAGATGTCAAAAATGATGGATGTTTTTCATTCTGTGGTAAAAAAAGAAATTTCTGCTTTTTTTGATTAATTACAATTAATAACGCATTAACATTGCTATTAATTGCTGTTACATTAAGTAGAAATACTCAGCAAAATCCAGCTGTATGTAGGTGTTTTTTAAACTAAAAGTGTAGTGGAATTTTTGAGCTCGAAGTTCGAAAATTTTCGGAAATTGCATCAAAAAACGATTTATCAGTTGAAAAAGGAAACAATTTGATATCAAAAGAAGTGCTTATTTAAGATTGAATTGAAAGTAATAATATATTTTTTTCTCGGATAATAAATTTTGACATTGGCATAAAAAATTGTGTAAATAATTTTTTGTGTTTATAACATAACTAATGTCAGAATTGACAACTTTTACATGATTTTGTTATTGTCACAATTTCATGTCCCACACTTTTTTTTGCAAATTGTACAATTATACTTTTCTACTTTTGAAATAGAAAAAACACAGAATTGTACTCGACATTATTATGACAATCAGTCACAACGCTTATCATAATTAATGTCAGAATTGACAACTTTTACAGTATTTGAGGTTTGTAGTCATTTTAAAAAAATTGTTCTCCATTTTTTGACGCAAATTGTTCGTTTTCTACTCTTGTAAAAGCACAGAATGGTATTTTTAAAAGCTTGGCGGTATTTGAATGAGGATTAGCAAGTGAATTGAATCCAAAAAATGTGCACTTTAGGTTTTGAAACTTGTCTAATTATTGAATTAAGGCATTACTCCTTTTTTAGGGTTTTCAAAATTTGGCGATTTTTGAAAAAAATATTAGTCAGAATTGAAGTTTTTTGACATTTTCTTATAGAAAGTGATTCTGGGAATTCGATGATGACCAAAAAGTGGGAAATTCAAACCTGACTTGACTTGACCTGAGCTGACCTGACCAAAAAAGTACAAAATTCTAGATTTTTGAATTTTTGAAACTTATTTGTATATAAGTTTTTTTATCTGTAGATATTTTCTAAATTATTGAAATTTGAAAAAGGATTATCTAGCGAATCAAATGTATATAAAAAATTGCAAATTTCTAATTATTTTTTTTAGAGATTTTAAATTTTTGGTCACTTTTGAAAAAATACCAATCAAAATTGAAGTTTTTTGACATTTACGTCCTGAAAATAATTCTGGGAATGCGATAATAACCAATAAAAAAGTGGGAAAGTCTAACCTGACTTGGCCTGACCTGACTAAAGTGCCAAATTCTAGAATTATATATTTTTGAAACATATTTATTTAGAAGTTTTTTCATCTGTAATCATTGGCATCTGATAGAAGATTAGCTAGCGAAGCAAATGCATATAAAAAATGGCAATTTCTAATTACCTTTTTCAGAGTTTTTAAATTTTTGCCGATTTTCGAAAAAAATACTAATCAAAATTGAACTTTTTTGACATTTTCTTAAAGAAAATGATTCTGGGAATTCGATGATGATCAAAAAGGTGCGAAATTTTCTAAGGTAGTTATGAATTTTTAAAACTTTGTTTAGAGGTTTTATATCTGTAAATAATTGTCAAAATTATAAGCTCAAAAATTTAAACAAAATGCACAAAATAGAGAATTATGAGATCTCTCATTTCGTGTGAAATTTATTAAGATCCGCTTTCTATTCTCTGTTTTTTTCTCACCCTTGTGGTGCAAATAATAATCCCTTAAATTTAATTTCCTATATTAAAAACATTGCGTTGTCATAGAAACAATAAGAGGGTGACATTTATTTGTACTACAATATATTCCTAAAGGCCTAAGTTAGAAGGACACTCTTGTTTATTAGAAAAGCAAATGATCCTAATTGTCCTTGAAATGTTATTACTTATTGATTTTATTTCAGTTTTTATTGTAAACACAATAATTTCGCAAAAAATTATTTTAAAATACAATTAGAAGTGAAATTAAATTGAACGCAATTTAGTAGAGATCGAATTTTTCTGATCAAAATCTGCTTAAACTGAACGCAATTCACATTGAATGTATCTCACACAGTATGTATATATTTTCAACCACTATGTGTTACTGACTGAGTCCTTGGAGTAGTTGTTTCCACTTTGTCCTTGTCGCTTATTTCGTATTATTTTCATTATATTTATAATGTGACATTTCAGGAAAATACTTATTAAGACAATTGTTTTGTTATCTTTAATATCTATAAAATAATTTAATGAAGTGACAATAATCTATTTTAAGAATTAAGAGTCGTGTCTTTAAGCAGGAAGTAAACATTTGCCAAAAATCTGTTCAGGTTATTAACACTTGATTTTGTTGTAGTCATTCTGACATTACATTATTGCCTTATCACTTATTATCAGGTTTATATTAATTTAATAAAATTTTCTAAATTACATATTTTAAAATATAAAATAGCGTATTTCCCCGTCAACGCATACCTTTCTTGACCTACGCTAAGGTTTGTAACCGGCGGCTTTGAAAAGTCATCGTGTCATTCGCTGTTGCAAATCAGAAAATAACAAAACAAGTTTCTTGATATATTCAATAGATAAAAGTTTTTGATTAAATTTATTATCCAATTCAGTTGTGGAGTAACGGTGGAGGACAGAGGACCATTGTTTTCAGCTGTGATATTAGTGTGTAATGTGTAGATAAAAAAAAATGATTTCTACCAGTGATAGTGGTTGGCCGGCAGATTTAGAGTAAGATTGCAAGTCATTATTTTGTAGATATGTTGTATTCGATTTTATTTGTATTTCAAGGCTGAACATGCAATCACAAATAATGATACACTAATTTGTTGTTTGGTAGTTTTAACAGTGTCGGTAACCGGACACTAATTTATTCTCCATGAAACTGTGCGTTTTCCGGGTTTTAAATTGATTTTTCGCGGCGGTTTGTTATCCTGAATTCACAAGGATTTAAAAAAATAAAGGAAAAGGTTTTAAACTTTGGACTTATGACGAATGTTTATAGTGAAGATCTTAATTGTTACGACTATAAATGACAATCTACGCATAATTAAGTGATTATTTATTTTTCCGAATAGCGAGCTTTTATTGTACAGAAAACCAAGAAGTACACAAACAAAATTGCTCTGTAATTGTTTAATCCTGAAACAAGACCCGAATTTCACTGTTAAATGTCAAAAAATTAAAACTAGCTATAGCGACACGTTTCGACTGTATTTTATTATTACTATCAAGGAATTGCTGAACTGCTAGTAGATTCTACAAATTGTTCTTATATCTGGTTTTGCAAAATTACCCCACTCTCTCAAAAAAGTGTATTATTCAGAATTAGCTCATTAAGTCAATAGTGAGTATAAAATACAGTATAGTCCGATTACAACGACCCTCAAGTGATTGGTGAATTTGTGAAGTTGTTATAAGACACAGAATTCTAATTTGTACTTTTTAGAGTAGTCGATATAACCGAAGTTGTTGAAACCGGACTCTACTGTATTTTCAGATAAAGTTATAATTGTTTTTTTAACACTATATAAAGATAAAGAAAGGAAGACAATCAAATTCGGCATTTAGTGGTATTATTTGCTTTACATCCGGCTCAAAGGACCAAATTCTTTAACTGAAATTTGGAATAGAACTCGGTTTTTATTTTACGATAACTTAAAAGCTTTTTTTATTAAAAATTAAATGTCGATAACAATAAGCAATATGGTAAGACATAAAGAAAAGTGTCTAATTTACAATGCCAAATACAGAATTTTTTTTGGTAAATAAATAACGGATTTAGGTGTGTAATACTGCAGCCTTGTTTTAGACGAAAATAATTTGACAGCTTGATTTTCTAAACATTTTTTTAAAATTATTTTTCCAAGATTGTGTGAACCTACTAGACCAAACTGTTTCATAATTTTGATAAAATATTGCGATTAATTTTTGACTAAATTACAGATACCGAACCTGACCTGACCTGAGTTAACAAGACCTGACCGAATCGCCTTAATAACACAATAAAAAAAATTAATAAAATTTATTCTCACTTAATCTTGATATAAATTTTTGGAGGTTTTTGACTTTGTCATTGTAGTATTTGGACCCCTATATTGTCACTAGATATTATTAAGATAATCAAACTGATAAAGAAATGAGTAACTATAATTAAGTATATTCTTGTAAAATGAAGCTAAATCAATAAAAAATATTCAAAAGTCATCGGTTTTTATGAATAGATATACATATTTATAGTTGTGTATTTTTTCTTATTTATTGCTTTATATTTTATGTTTCTAGTTTTTTCTAGTGCTTACGTACCAATTTTTTTTACGATGTAGGTACATATTTTTAATTGAATATTGAAAGATTAGGAAATACTTACGTCAATATGTTTTAAATGATAATATCATAACAGTTTTTGGCTCTTTAATTTCGAGTATATAATCTTTTGTTTTTAAGAATGTATTGTAACTCAATTTGACAGGAATTTTAACTTTTTGGTCTTAAAATCGAGATTTTGTGAATGTACAAGTTCTACTGAATACCCAAATTTATACAAAAACATACGTTTCTATCTAATTGTACTCGAGCAAACGCCGCTAACAGTCTTTATTTAACAACATTTTATGAATTTGTAGTTGCAAGAGGAATGGAAATAAATTCTAAAAAGTAAATTAGAAATTAATAAAACAAAAGAATGAATACGATTAAACAACAAACGATAAAAAGATAAAAACACTATTTTTTTACCATTTAGTGGTGTGAACCTAACTGTTCTTGTTTCTTTAGTATAGTCATTACAAATTTGTAAAAAAAATAAATTTCAGCCTTTCTTGAAAAACAATCTGACCTGACCTGACCTGACTATAGATCAAAGGGTCAGTTTTAATTTTTTTTACTTCTGATTCCAAAAATGCACATTTTAATGTTTTCAATAGAATTTCGGAAACAATGTAGCCAGTTTTGTTCTATTTTTTTACCAATAGCATTAAAACATTTTTTTATAATTGTTGTTTTTGGCTTCTAAATTGTTTCCATTGAAAACTGTATGATCCTTTGGGCCAAATTACAATAATTCTGGCTTCATACACCGAAAATTATAAATTGACTTTAATAAATATATAAATATAAATAACTATAAATTTTGAAATTAAAAAAGAAACATAAAACTGACAATTTAAAAAATTCAAAAAATATAAAATCAATCAATTACTCAAAAACAATTTAATCTTTAATAATGTAGAGTTAATAGCAGTTCTTCCCACAAGAATATGAAAAGAAATATATCGATACACTCAGTTTCGAAAATGAGATTTTATTATATAATTCAAAAATTAAAAAATATGTATTATTAAGGGTTCTAATCTTTTTTCGCAAAATTTATTTAAAAACAAAAATTTTGAAAATGAAATTATCAAATTAGTTGCATTTTGGCGAAGTTACAGACATTCAAAGAAAAAAAAGTATTTTTCGTGATTTTAAAAATTAAATTAACAAAACGAATCCTAAAATGGAAGTTATTTTATAAAAGAAAGCAAAAAATTGGTTGACACACTGTTTCAAAAATAAAATTTTAATATAAAAATTAAAAAATGTTTATCATTATTATTATTTTTTTAAATTTATTATTTGTTTAGTTATTTTTTTTTAAAGTACTGAAATTTTTACGAAAGCTTCATTCAATGGGTACTAACAAAATCGAAAAAAAATATTGCAGATATCAAGACATTTCGTAGGTTAATTTGGCATGTTCTATATGTATTTTTAGATTTGTAGGAGACTTTTGGGCCGCCGAAGCTGATATTTTCATATTTTTCATTGCAATTTTAGTCGATTCCAATTTCTAAATTATTTTAAACGTTTTCTGGTTCGAAATTTGGTGTTACGGGGAAGTGGACGACAAGGCAAAGAAAAAAAAAACTGTTTTATAAGGCCAACGTTTCGAATCCTTTATTGATTCTTCTTCAAGGCTTCTAATAAATGTCAGATTTGTTTGGCATGGTACTAATTTGTCTCGGCCAGTGGTCGCCGGAAGAAATATTCTTTTAAAATATCCATATTCTTCCGGCGACCACTGACCGAGACAAATTAGTACCATGCCAAACAAATCTGACATTTATTAGAAGCCTTGAAGAAGAATTAATAAAGGATTCGAAACGTTGGCCTTATAAAACAGTTTTTTTTTCCTTTGCCTTGTCGTCCACTTCCCCGTAACACCAAATTTCGAATTAAAAAAATGGACGTAATTCACCAAAATAGTTTTCTGGTTCTTTAAGCCAGATATTGAGAAAAATTTACAATAATGTTGCTTCCAACTCCCAAAAATCTATATTTTACGGTTTTTAAATAAAATTTGGAAGCTAAAAGCGACAATTTTTATTTATTTTTATCAAAATTTCAAAAATTTATTCCATTATTATAATAACTATTGCCTTTGACTGTCAAATTGTATTAAAAAATTTGTGGTCCTTTGAGCAGGAAATAACGCCCAAGGACGTTTCAAGAGGATGCCATAAGGACTATATTTGTCACTATACTATACAATTTGAAAAAAAATTTTGATTATTAATAATTTAAACAATTTTATTCTTGGTCTGTAAAGTTCAAAAAAAAATTTTTTTTGACAACTAGTGTTCAAATACGAGGGTGTATCAAATATAAACGGGAATAATTTTTTTTTAATTAACAGTTTATTTACAAATATTTACAGTTGAAGATTATTTTTCTACATAATCTCCCTCGCATGAAATGCATTTTTGCCATATGATTTCTTCAGACACTCTCTAAGCTATTGGAGCACGGAGGCCTCCACCGCAGCGTTGTCTCCGAAATGCTGGCCTATTTCAGCGGCCCATACAAATGAAATCACAAGGCGATAAGTCGGGACTGTAAGGGAGTTGCTCCATCGTTTCCCAGCCCATTTGCTCTAATTCTTATTCTAATTCTAATTTTAAGAGAATGACGTTTCTGACCAATTTTCCTTTCTTTTTCCAATATTTTTTTGCACGCTACCATAGCTCAATTGAAGTTCATCTGCAATAAATCTCAGGGTTGTTCTTATGTCTTCGTCCAAGAGCTTCCGAACTGCCTCGATGTTTTCGTCCGTAACACTCGTGCTCGGGCGACGATCATGGCTGAGATTCTCTAATTTTTCCCGTCCTTTACAGAATTCTATGTGCCAAGCAAAGACACGAGTTCTTGACAGGGTACTGTCCCTATAGAATTCTAGGTGCCAAGCAAAGACACGAGTTCTTGACAGGGTACGTCCCTGTAATCTATGCAATATTTCCGTCGAATTGAGGCCCTCTTTGGCCAAAAACTTGATGATAATTCGCTGCTCCACTAAAGGGCCGAACTGAGACTCTGGCGGTTCTATCCTTTTCCTAACATCCTGAGCTACCTGAAAACCCACCCCTTACAATTCAATGCTCCTTATGGAACTTTTTAGAAAAGGATTCCCGTTCATATTTGATACACCCTCGTAAAAGCTGAGTTGAGTGGGTCATCGGAGTAAACCTGACATTCTTCTCACAGCATTTTCTAGGATTAAGAGGTATACTCTTATTTTAACACAATCGAAAAGTATCTAATTTCAAAATTTTTATTTAAAACAAATAAATTTTTTTAGACAAATTTTTACGACTGTTAGACGTTATAAAAGTCTTACTTTATGTTTAAATAGTACATTTTTGATAACACTAATATTTAACGTGCAAAGGTACTGATAAAAATTGACTTGTAATACATCTCATCTTTATTATTATTATTATTAGCTTAAATGCCTTGATCAAATATCAAGTTTGTCTAAATTACTCTCTAATAATATAATCGGTTTTTGTGTTAATTGTAAGTAATTTTTTATTATACAATATCAAGTGCATAATCTTGATAAAGATTTTATTTGAATTTTTATTAATTAAAATCAATTTTTTGCATTTATAATATATGCTTTTTTAAAAACGTGTCATTCATATCTCATTTACATATTACTAAGACTTCTAACAGTGACTCAGTTATATTTAGCTTAATAAAAATTCTTGTTTTTCTAATTTTTGATAATTTTAACATCACAAGGTTCATTCCGGAAAAAAAATGAATCAATAAATTATATTTCAAGTGGATCTTGACTTAAAACCTGATAAGATTAGCATGAATTTTCTAAAATCAATTATTAAGTCTTTAAGGGGGGTCTTGTAACACATTTTCTTCTTTCCAGTTGTAGAATGGATGGAGACGAAGACAGTTACTGCAGTAAGACCCATTCCCGTCAAAATGGCGTTCACGTATCTGATTTGGGCGACATGAGTTTCATGATGTTGGATTATATCAAAGAAGCAATGAAGGTAGATCAATTCTGTTATCAGTACGTCGTTTATTGCTTTTATAATAGGCCATGGACATGATGAGAGGTCATCAAATGTTAACCGACATAACACTAGAAGTCGGCCATGAAGTATTCTATGCCCATCGAGTAGTCCTTGCTGCTGCTAGTCCCTATTTTAAGGCAATGTTTACTGGTGGTTTAAAAGAATGCGAAATGACTAGGATACCTCTACAAGGTGTTTCAGCAACTGCAATGGCTAGACTTATACATTTTATGTATACAGGCAGAATAAGAGTTACAGAAAATACTGTGTGCCAATTATTACCTGCTGCTACAATGCTACAAGTGAGTTAAAGTTCACAGAAAGATATTTCGTGTTTACAATTTTGTTTCTTGGGGTCTAGAAATGATGATTTGCGGTTAGACCTTCATAAAAATTATGTGAAAGTTAAATTAAGTCGTAAACACGAAATATCTTTCAGAGGACTCTACGAGAGGAGATAATACAGAGAGAGAGGATAAAGTCCAATTGATTATTTCAGGTGACGAACGTAATACAAGCCTGCTGTGATTTTTTAGAAAGACAATTAGATCCTAGTAATGCTATTGGTATTGCTAGTTTTGCTGAACAACATGGATGTATAGAATTATGTAAAAAGGCAAATCAATATATCGAACGTCATTTTTGTCAGATCTGTCAAGAAGAAGAATTTCTTCAATTAAATGCGTTACAATTAATCACATTGATTAAAAAAGATGAACTTAATGTTCAAGATGAGAAAGAAGTTTATAACGCCGTCCTTAAATGGGTTAGACATGATGAAGAAAATAGACATAAAAAAATGGAACACATATTAAGTGCAGTTCGGTGTCAATTTTTACCACCAAAGTTCCTTAATGATCAAATGACTAATTGTGAAGTTATTAAAAAAACACCGGCCTGTAGAGAATATTTAGCTAGAATATTTAAGGATCTGACATTACATATACGTACAGTTGTTAAAGAACGAACACCAAATATACCAAGAGTTATTTATATTGCGGGAGGATATTATAGACAATCGCTTGATGTACTAGAAGGTTATAATATTGATGATAAAACATGGCACAAATTAGACAGTCTTACTGTACCTAGATCTGGATTAGGAGGCGCATTTCTAAAGGTAAGTCATCTATTACACAGGCAAATATTTTTAGAACAGCCTATATAGGATCAATCAAGTTTTATCCGCTCCACAAAACAGACTTTTCTAAAAAAATTATAAATTGTTTGCTTGTAGTGTTCCTTTCTTATTCTAAACTATAATTTTGCGAAATTTACTCAGCATTTTTACATAAAAACTCTTTTTTTTCGCATGAATTTTGGCAAAATCGTAACTTTCTTAAAAAAAAAAAGTTGGCAGAGTGGTGGTTTGGCCACAATTTTTGATAAATAATATAAAAACAGATTTTAATTTTTTATTAAATTTGATTAAAAAATTCAAAAAGTTTTTTTTCAATTAAAACGTTTTTGGTTTGATTTTGTTTAGTCGCATCAAATTAAATATACAGTCCTCAGAGGTTTTCAAGGTCACCAATTACGATTTTTGTGTCAGAATTGGAAAATTTAAAATGGCGGATGCCTAAGATATTTGACGAAATTGCATGTAAATGAATTCTCAGGAGTTTTCAAGGTCACTAATTACGATTTTTATGTCAAATTTGGGAAATTCATGCCTAACCATAAAAATAAATAATTATATTTTTGTAAATATTTGACGAAAACGCACGAAATTTTATATTTATCTGATACCGAAATTACTGATTACGATTTTGTAATAAATATTAAAAAATTTAAAATGTCGGACAACTAAAATAATAAAAACTCGTATTTCAGACAAATAATATAACCTTGGTGTTTTTTTTTTAGATTACTGATAACGACAGGGTGGGCTCTAGTAAATTTTAAGCTGTAAACGACATACATTTTTGTATTGAGTATTTCAAATTTTTGCTTTCTTTTTCTAATTTATTTTTCACATTATCAAAACTAATAAATTTGGGCTTTGTTTTGTCTTATTTTTTACTAAAATTTTTTTTTTTTGGTCTCAAGGAATTGAGTTTAGGACACTTAAAATTTATTTAGCTTTTTGTAAAACTGTAATCGTTTTATATTATTTTATTCAATATTGCTTAAAACATTAACAATTTATCTCTATTGTCAGCCATATTAAATCCACCATTTTGATTTGTTAGTTTTTATTAAAAAAATTGTTATCAATGATTTAAGAAGCGCCAAAAACGTATCGTTTTTCATTGTTTTGTCCAATATTGTTTAGAATATTAGTATTTGTATTTCTACAGTCGACCACATTAGAACCGCCATTTCGATTTTTACATCTTTTATCACAAAATCGTGATCATTATCGTGAATATTGTCTGAAGTTTTAACAGTTTTATCTTTGTAGTCGGCCATATTAGGTGCGCCATCTTCAATTTTTAAATAAAAGTCGTAACTAATTGTCTTTAAAACCTTCTAGTACTTGTTTTAATACAATTTCATCAAATATTTTTATAAAAAACTGGACAAAAAAATTAAAAAAAGATAATTAGATGCGTTTTTTTTGGATCAAATAGAATAAATTGCTAAAAAACAAATGAGGTTAGATAACAATTTAGTGTAATATGTAGACACGCCTTTGATTTTTTTTGTGTATTTTACGCGTTGTTTTTTATGGGTGGTGCGGATAAAACCTGATCCATTCTATAAAAATCATTACAAAATATTATTTTAGGGAACTTTTTACGCGGTAGGTGGCCGAAACAACGCACCTGGTAATAGTTACGATTCTGACTGGGTGGACAAATACAACCCAGTTAAGGACCAATGGCGACCATGTAGTCCCATGTCAGTACCAAGAAATCGTGTAGGTGTTGCCGTAATGGACGGTTTATTGTATGCAGTTGGGGGTAGTGAAGGTTCCAGATACCATAACAGTGTTGAATGGTTTGTATTTAAAATTTGAGATTTAGTCAATTTTGACAGTGTTTTTCAGTTATGACCCTGACTTAGACAGGTGGACAACAATAAAACCAATGCATTTTAAACGACTTGCTGTAGGTGTCGCTGTTGTAAATCGGTTGCTTTATGCAATTGGTGGCTATGATGGTACTCAAAGACACAACAGTGCTGAGTGTTACCACCCTGAGAATAATTCCTGGACTATGATAGCACCTATGCAAACACAAAGAAGTGGAGCTGGAGTTGCAGCAATTAATCAGTACATATACGTTGTGGGTGGTTATGATGGTACAAAACAATTGAATACAGTAGAAAGATACGATACGGAGAAAGACACGTGGGAATTTGTTGCTAGTATGAAAATAGCGAGAAGTGCACTAAGTGTGACGGTTCTAGATTGTAAAATATATGCAATGGGTGTGTTTGTTTGTCAGAAGTGGGATCACAGTGGTTTATAAAATTGTTTTAGGAGGTTATAACGGTCAGGATTTTCTTGCTGATGTTGAAATATATGATCCTTTGAGGGATGTTTGGGAAGATGGGGAACCGTTAACTTCAGGTCGTTCAGGTCATACAAGTGCAGTGTGTTACCAACCTCCTTGTACACAGAAATGTAGGATTTTATCACAGATAAGCAATAGTGCGTGTTCGACGTCATCTTCCACGGTTAAATAAATTATGTCAGATTATTTAAAATAATCTTTACCTGACTGAAATTAAATTAAAACGTGCATTTTTTTGCATAAGTTCAGTTATGATACATCTCAATATATGTGATAATATTTGTCGGAAGTGTGGATGGAGATTACATTTCCTTTTGTAATTAAGTACAGTAAAAATGACGGTATTTAATAATTTATTTATGTTAATGATGATGTGCATGAGTGAGTTTTCTTATGATTTTGTAGATACTTTTAAACGATTTAAATTTTTATTGTTCAAAAAAAAATTACTGTGAGACAGTATTTATAAATGTTATGAATAAAACATTCCCGTTGCCTTAAATTATTGTTTTTTTATTTATATTATTCTAATAAACCCACAATAAAAATAGCAGGTAAGTTTGATAAATAAAGGTTAAAAAGTTAGATTCAAATAACACTAACCTGTCAAATATTCGTTTCTACATGTCAATGTGCCTTCAAATCGATACGCGGCAAATCTTAGTTTGAATTTATTTTATCAAAATTATTATTTAAACAAAGATACTTTTATTGTTTTTTGTAGACCGGCTTGCAGGTTTTTTTAAATTTTTTAACATACTTTATCGCCGATCGACAGTAAAGAACACATTTTAGTGACAATTTAAGCGCAATAAACAATCAGATTTACTGACTAGGCAATACGTCACCATTTTTATGGACTAAGCAGTAAAGAAAACTCTTTAGGATCTTTCATCAAAGTTTCCTTCCATCACAAAATTTTGAAATTTAATTTTCAGAAATCGGCAATGAATTTATATGTTCAATGCGGCAATAAAGCAGATTTAATGTTTTTTCCTGACCTCAGAGGCTCGGTTGTGCCTTGCCTTTGAACTGACAGTCACGGCATTAAATTACGTGCTTTACTGCCTTACTAAACACTATTTTTTTCTCGGTATTGCCATTTTACATTAAGCGTGCGACACTAGTGGAGAACTGACAAACTAGTTGGTGTGACGTAGAATCGAGTAAACTAATTACATGACAAAACTTGATAAATACAGGTTAAGAAGTTAGATTCAAATGTCACTTATAATTAAGTAACTTGTCAAATATTCATTTTACATGTTACTCGATGTGACGTCTGTTTTCTCAACTCTGCTGTTTAAATAGCGATCTTTTATTAGTTCTTCTTAAACGAAACCTAAGCAGAAGTCCGTAATACATAGAAAAATATTTATAAAGTATATGATTTTGTTATATTTTTGCAGGAGATTGTTGAAATTATGTAACAGATCATTACTTTTTAAATATAAACTAGTCATAATATTGTTTTTCTATTTTAGGCAAAATTATAATCTTTTTAATTTTTTAAGCAGCGTAAATCAGGCTATTGCACAGAATATACTGTGCAACTAGTCTCCCTACCAGTTTTATTAATGCATCTGTTGAGCAAACAGAGCATAAGATTGCTTTAAAAATAGAATTATATCAAAATTACGAATTGAGCATTAGTTTTAAGCTAAAACATATAATTTCTAATTTTGGGGGAAATTTTTGTACAATTTTTAGTATTTTTGGTTGATTTTAATTTTCAAAAGCTATAGGGGAGGGATATATTGTTTTTTTTTTGAATTTTTCAAACTTTTTTGATTTTTGAAAAATTAATTGCTAAGTAGAAGCTAACTTTTTTAACAAATTCTTATAGAAAATGAATCGGAGCATTCGAGAATAACCAAAAAATTACAAAATTTTGGATAGTTTAGAAGTGGGGTTTTTTTCAAACTTTTTTTAGAAGTTTTTTATTTCTAGTGTAAATTATAAGCCCAAAATGTTTGGAAAAAATTCACAGAATAGAGAAATTTGAGATCTTTCGATCAGACTCAGCTTTATTAAGATCAGATTTATAGTTTCTGAGAAATTCAAAAAAAAAAAAAATCGTAAGCAAAAATGAGAATTTTTGATTTTTTTCTGTGATTATTTTTTTATTTTCAAATATTTTTGATTTCAAATTATTTTTTAAACATATGGAAACATTTATTTTTTCAATAACGACCTACATAACTAAAGTCATTGACTCTATATTGCAGTGATTGCTTCAATAACGAAACATCTTGAATCAGCAAAACGTTGTTACCAACTTAGCCGACCATGTAATTTTGCCCCAAAAACAAACATTTTTATTTACAAAAATTTACCTTGAAAAATCAAATCGGCCTCTAAATCTAAAATATAAAAAAGCATCGCAGATCTTCTTCACTCAAACACTTCAAACATGTTCTGGGTAATTACAGTTTTAACAGCAGTGGTGTGCCCACCCCTAATCTCTTCTTACAACACCAACCGCCAAATTGTCCTTTTAAACGACAACAACTGTGGTTACTACGACAATCCCGCCTTTAAACCGACTTTGATCCAGAGCAGAATGGGTCCGATCCAGCCTACCCAACAAGTGGTCTTGGTTGATAACCGAGTGAGAAAAGGGCCCCCTTACTACAACACATTTGCCGCACCCAACCCCCGTCAGTACCAACCCAAAATCCCAGTAACCTACTTCCCTAACATAACTCCTGCTGATCTCAGCGAGCTTCACCGAACCGATTTTGAAACAATCTCACAAGAAGAACCAGATATTAAAATAGATTACAATAAAATGTGGAAAGTCGGCGAAATTCCAGCACCTAAAGGTGTTACAGCATTACCAGATGTTTACGTAAAGCCTGAAGATGCTCCTCCGATTGTTGATATGCTGAGTATGGAAAAATCGGAATTGACGGAGGAAACACACGATTTGGAAAATGTCGAAATCCAGGAGAAGTACCTGAAGGAGCCTTTGAGTCAGACGAAGGAGGTCATCATCGAGAGGGTTACTACAAGACCAGAACCCACGTCAACAGCCAATCCTGCCCTTGCAATGTTCAGAGAGATCGACATGGGGCACCTACAGGACCAAAAGCCAGCCCAAAAGGAAGAAAAGAATCCCCAAGAAGAAAAACAAGAAGTTGGTGAAGCACCAAATTGATATTTGCCAAAATGTGATACAAATTATTTATTAATAAATTATTTATTGCAACAGATTAAGTGTTGAGTTTTTATTGAGCAATTTGTCGTGACCTTCTCATTCTTGCCGATAATGAGGGCAAAATTGTTATCAAAATTTTGAGATCTTTGGAAATTGTTTTACATCAAATTACACAAAATATTTTTCTAAAAAAATTGTAAAATTATAAAATAAAAGATTTTCCGTAATTATGAAAGTCTGCGCTATTATTATGTATGTCACACTCGTTTATTAACCTCGAGCAGCGGCTAAAATATTTGCTGAAGGTATATTTTTTTAAACTAGACAAAGGTTAATTGTTTCCGATTATTTAAAATATTTTTTTTTATTCAAAACGTCTAAAACTTACATACGAAACTCCAGGAAGCCCTAAGGACATCAAAATTTATCGATTTTTGAAGGAGACATTTTGAGAATATATCTAAACTGGTTTCTTAACACCTCAGCTTTGTTTGAGCCTTTTTTCAAAATTATAATGAGCAGATATTATAATTTCAAAGCAATATAATTTTTTTTGTAAGTTTTGTTTTTATTTTTTTGCATACAATCTTCTCTTTATTTGATTTTAACCCACTTGGGGTTGATATAGATGATTAAACTTGTGTTAATTAATTTTTGAAATAGTAAAAACTAGAAATCTTTTAATTTTTTTTTTAATAGAAACGTTGTTAATTCCGTAGGTTACGTCAAAAATTAAAAAAATATTAGCTTTTGTCTCTTTGATTTTCTTGATTTTTCTGTATTTTTTTTTTTTTTTAAAATATTTTTGTTCTATTTTAATTTATAAAAACCGCTGACGCTGCTTCACTCGCGAATATAAAAGCGCCTCGAATTTCCCCCCAATCAGTGGCAACAAGTCAATAACCAAATCACAATGCAGGTGTTTCGCGCGTTCCAAGTGTTGGTGCTCCTCATCTTCGTGGCCTTCACCCAGGCCAAAACCTCCGACTCTTCGAAAAACGCCACAGCTTCCAAAACCCTCGACCCAACTCAAGTTCAACCCGAAGACAACACCGACGCCATCCGCAAAAAGAAATCCGCCACTACCACCCTTTGCGTAGAAATCCGTCCCAGTGGGCCCTACCAGCGACCCTTCCAAATTTGCGAACCCGCCGGCGCCGAGTCCAAACCATACCCAGCTGCCGCACCTGCTCAAGGTTACTACCCCGCACCAGCTTACGAAGAGATCAAACCCGCCGTTACCAACAAACCAGCCGCCGCTTACGAGGCCCCAGCCAAAACTTATTCCGCCCCCGCAAAACCTACCTCAGCCCCGGCATACGGTTCATCAAAGCCTTATGCCGCCCATTCACCTTCTTCATACAGCTCGGTCTCTTACCGTTCCGAAGATGGCATGCCAGAAATGGGAGGAGAAGAAGAGGAAGAACATTCTGAAGAAGTGATGGATCATGCAAGAGCAGCTTTACCAGATTATGGACTTCCGATGACTTATCTTCAACCAGCATTAAAACATAAAGCAAAGAAAGGACATAATGGGTTAGTTATTACTTGTCAACCTTCTTTAGCAGGATATGCTGCTACTATCCCTAGTCATGGTCCTAGTTATGGTAGTTATGGAGGAAATTCAGGTGGTTACGGAGGTTATAGAGCTGCAATGTCAAGATCATCATATGGAAGGTATGAAAGACCAAGTCCTCCAAGAGGTTACGGTGGTTACGCACCTTCACCAGTTTACAAAGCACCACCACAACCATACCCATACAAACCTTCATACAGTGCACCTACATACTCACCTCCTCCACCTCCAGCTTACAAACCAGCTCCAATTTACAAACCGGCTCCTAGTTACAACCCTCCTGCTCCTTCATACAGTACTCCATCTTACTCTGCTCCTGCTCCTACATACAATGCACCAGCTCCATCCTACGGACCACCTCCTTCATATAGACCAGCTTACGCTCCAGCTCCTGCCCCAGCTCCATCCTACATGCCACCACCTCAATCTTACAGTCATCCAGCTCCTCAACCCGTCTACCAACCAGCTCCTGCTCCAGCTCCTGTCTACGCTCCTGTTCCCAAACCACACAGTCCACCCCCAGCTCCAGTTTACAGCCCACCTGGAACATACGGCCCTCCTCCAAAACCACACTACGCTCCTCCTCCCACCTACCGTGATGCTGAGGAACCATCCAAAACTCATGGAGCTCCAAGTCAGGAAGAAAAAGAGAAACATACAGTTGAAACAATGACCCAAATGGCTGAAGCAAGAGAATCCATGTCGATGGAAGGTCACGAAAAAGTGAAGATGCCAAATCCAGGATGGCCGATTACTGAAGAAGGTGATAATAAATCGGTTACAGCAGAAGAAATGAGGGCTGCTGAGACTATGGGACGTGAAGATGTCGTCGACGAAAACAAAGTTTGATTTTTGTAATGGTTTATTGTAATTTTTGTAACTTTGTAACACTGATGTTTAATAAAAAAATAATGAAATTTAATTTAGTCTTTTACTCTTTCAAAATATGGAAGCACATCTATTGGGGCTGGGTAATTCGTAAGAGTTGTACTTCCGTTATAAATCGAAGCATTATTTCCATCTCTCCATTGTCCTGGTGGTAGATAAATATCTCTGGAATAAACCCCTTCATCTAATATAGGAGCAATCATAATATTTTCTCCCAACATGTATTCTAAAACCAAATTTTTGTAGTTCTGTATTACGTAAAAATTTCTTCTTACGATCTATTATTTTGAAAGCATCAGGATTGGTAGGATCAACCCACCAAATTGGGGGATTTACTGGAAGTCCCATAGTTTTACTCTTTTTAATTATATTTGTAATACCATCAGCGTACCAAAAGTGAAGATCAACAAATTTTTTCACAATTGTTAAAACATCAAACTAAAATTTTTTTTTATAATGATAGACAAAGAAATGTGGCAATACCGAAGTTCCTATTATCTCCCAAGGTAAGTAACCAAATTGCATAACGGGCATAAAAGTCACAGCTTGGGTCCATCGGACGTACAATTCTGGACTAGGACGGTCTAAACTGTTTCCACCAATAACTCCTGGTAGTACCCTGATGGGTTTGGTGTCTTTACTTCTTTAAGTACTTCAATGCTACTTACATGGTATATCCTGCCACATTTAATTGAAAGACATTAATAAGAACAGATTTTAACCCATTTTCTAAACTCCAGTTAGGTTCTTTGTTTGGTATATTAACAAAAACTGGTACCCACTGGGTTCTAGAAAGTTAAATTAAGAATTTTTTTAACAACTTAAGTAGTACCTCCATCCAGAGTGAGCATAAACAAATGTAGTAAAATTTGAAATTGCAATATAATTCGTTGTGAGATCATTGGGTTCTCGTTCATGATCTCCTTTAAGCACAGCTTTCTACAAAACTGTTTTAAACTAGAGAAGCTAAATTTGAGAATTTACCGAAGTAGCCCATGAGGCTTCACCCCCATCAAAATTAAAACCATCCAAACCATGTTTTTCAACAAGTAAGCCAACACGATCCGAAAACCAATTCCTCGCATTTTCATTTGTAAAATCTACCAGATATGCATCTTTCCCATTGGTTCCAGACGTCACAATTTCTTTACCATCAGCTCCTTTTACAAAATAACCATTATTTAAACCAACTTGGGCAGAATCCTGACAGTCAATTTCAACAAACGGATGAACCCATAGCGTCACACGTAGGGCAAAATTTTTGATATTGATTATTGTGTTATTAATGGCGGCAAATTTAAGTTTTTTGAATGTTAGTGAACCGTGACATTCCTGTGATTAGTTTGATAAGATACTATTAAAAAATTGATTTTATCGTACCTCCCAACCATCATCTATCTCTATTTGTCCTCTGAAGCCATTAGCTTGCACACTTTGAGCTAGATCTAGCAGTAACTGGTCGTTAATATCATCTTGGTATTTGAGCAATGTTGGCCAAATTGGTTCCCGAATCATTTTTGAATCAGGAAGACCTAGAAAATTTTGTCCTTCAGAAAATGATTAAAAACCGATTTACCTGTAGTTCGTCCCAAAAAATTCTCTACAGCGTTTTTATGGGCAGCTGTTGCGTTTTGATTAGCCACAATTGTATAATTTAGTAAAACTCTCGATCTGCCAATATAAGGCTGATCGATTTTAGCTTGAAAACACAAATTCTTGTCTAATATATTATTCTGGTCAACAAACAATGGTGTTGTTTCGTTAACAAACAAGAAGCCTCCTTGAGAATTCAACCAGTAGGGCTCAGAAATAGAACTAGTGTTGCTAACAATGTAGGCTGAGTTTTTAATTTTTGATTTCTGTACAGGCCACTCTGCTGTATTGCCTTCTTTGCCTGTAAACCAATCAGAATCTCCTAAATCGTAACAATCTTGGATCACTACAGATGTGTTAGAAGTCTCCCATAGAATATTAAACCCATTAATTGCGTCAGAAATAACAAATTCGATATTAGATTGTGATAAAAAACGTCGTGGGTTTTTGGTGACTTGTACGTGGAGCCCCATACCAATATGGCCGGATAATTTTGTGGTGTTACCTAAGCAACAAAGTTAAATTTTGTGCCTTGGAGTGGAAGTACTTACCTTCGATAAGATTTAGCACAATACCATCGTTTGGTACAACGTTGAAGACTAACGTAACATTTCCGTTTTGTAGGATGCTGCAATTAGATACGCCAACGCAAGCAGAAAATGCGAGAACTGGAAATTTATAACAATTATTTAACATTTAGATTTATTTATTTTATTTTACCTATCAAATGCCACTTCATGCTGTCTGTCTACGAAATGATTTTAGACTTAGATAATTTTAAAATATTTTTCCTTTCTAGACTTGTTGAAATTTTATTATTATCAAATATCTATTACTGTTTAAAATTTTCCATAATGATAAACATTTTTTATTTGAAATAAACACATTTTTTTATTGACGATATTGACAAGGGTAAAATGGGCACATGCGTTATTAAGGGAGAAAAGTCAGTAGTCAAATTCGAAGGGTGTTTCATTGTGGCAATTATATTTTTCAATACATTTAAGTGGTAACATCGTTGCCAAAACGCGCGTCGTGTGGTAAAAGTGTTTGGTATTATTGGGTAATTTTTTGCGATTTATTTGACACACTAAGGACAAGGGACATCCAACAAGATTTAACACAGTCGTAGCTTCTTATTTTTCTCTTTTCTATTTACAATTTTCTTCGTTTCTTTCTTAGAAACATCTTTTCTTGTTCATCTTCTCTTGTCAATTGTCGCTCTTTAAGCTCTTTTTTTGGTCGTTCTTGCTCTTTCAATGGTCGTGTTTCAAACTCTTCTATTCTTTTAGAATCTCCTCTATTCTGAATTTCAATGTCGTAGGAAGAACGTAATAGACATTTTTGAAAAATCGGGAATTTATATCCACAAAGTTTCAGGTTTTTTGGACTGTAAATTAAAAAGTTTTTGGTCTCCCAACTCAATAAGGATCTTGAGCTGTGCAAGGTGAACTAAAAATTGTCTGATTTTCGATTTTTTTTCTAATCGATAGATATGAACGTGGAATGAAAGGGAAAAACATCAGTTGCTCCGCCTCCCTTGTCCTACAACCCCCAGACGCGGCCAAAATTAACGAAAATTTCTAATATTTATAAACAAATATAAAGTACAATGTACAGTTATTTATTTGTTATTGTTACGTAGCACCTTTAAAAAATTCAGTGCTATAAAAATAAAGATTACGCCCTGATTTGCGGGCGTATAACGTAGATTATGGTTCCAAAATAAAATAAATTAATATTAAAGTAACTATATCCATCATTTATTGTATATAAAATTAAGATTTTTGCTACAAAATTTTTCTTGTCATAATTATATCTCTAATTTTTCAATTAATTGTTATAAAAATTGTTGTAATGGAGATCGGCAAATTTTGATGGGTAAACTTTTTCATTTAAGCTTTCAACAATGCAATTGAAAAGGTTTTATAAAAATCCATTCAATGGAATCGGGTTCACAGATTTTTACATTTTTATGTTTTAGGGCGCTCTACTATAAGGTTCTTTGACTCTTATCACAGATTACCGCCAAAAGCTAAATTAATGGGCATGTGCAAAACGCATACACTTGACATTTAGGCGATCACCAAGGGCAGTAATGAGATGTGTGAGCTGATGGTACGAGGTAATGTCAAAATTCCTTTCGTCCGACTTTTCGAATTGGTTTGGTAAGATATTTCCAAGTTTCTTATGCTGTTGCAGTAGAGAAGATCTGCTAGTTCGCCAGACAAAATTTCAGAGCTACTTTCCGCTGTAAGGGATCTCGCTATTTTAGGTCCTTTCTGGTCTTTCTTCATCTTCACCTTTTGTCCTTGGTTCTTCTTCTTCCTTTTCTGTCACTGGTCTTTCTTTTCCTTTTCTGTCCTTGGTCCTTCTTCTTGCTCTTCACCACTTCCCGCATCTCCTCCTCTTCTCGTTGCCCCTACCCTCGGCTTCTTAACAACTTACTCCTTCCTCTGAACGTCCTTCTCCTTGAGTACTTCTAAAAAAGAAAACGAACGAAAAGCGTGGATCTCTTAAATAGTAAGTTTGGTAAGACATTTTAGATATCATAAAACAAATTACAAATTGTAGTTTACGCGGAAAGGAGGAAGCTGTGGAAGCGATAGTGGAATAAGAAAAATGCGTCTTTGATTGAACCGCAACCAATGCAACTAGTGTGTCCTATGCCAATTATTTATTTCAAGCCTCAGGAAGTGCTGAAGAAGAAGACGAGAGGTCTAGGAAAGTACAGGAAATTGTAATTTTCCAATTAGGATTGAGTCACCGAATAGACTAGCGTTTGTTCTTGCTGTTGATTTGAAAAAAATAGGGCCGAGAATTCGTATTTGTGGATTAAAAGGGGAACGGCTATGCTTTTAAGTTTGTCGAATTGAGGTAGAATAAAATGTTTTGACATGAAAGTGTTTTATTTTGATTGTCTAATTATGTCTAACTGCGTCAATCCAAGTGTAGAAGAAATCTACTCAAGTAAAGCCTGTTGGGTACAAACTACCACATCCATTTTGACTAATAAAACTAGCGATACCTACTTGGACGTTATAAGTGATCCCTTTATAAAGTGGTCCTTTAATATCGCCCTTAAAATTATTTTATTAATTTTGCAAACATAAAAAATTGGAGTAACTCACAAAGCAAACACCTTCGTTGTAATTTCCTTCAGCACAGATTATTGTATCAACAAGTTGATCTCCAAAATACGTTTTGCAAGCATTTTGATCTATGATTCCAATTGCGACAAAGTCTTCTTTTCATTTTTTTCTACAGCTTTCTTTTTCTTTTTTCTTCCAGACATCTTCTTCCAAAATTTGCTTCTTAATCTGTTATCATTGCTTCTTAAATTTGTAGACGTTGTTCAAGCTTTTCTAAAATCTTTTTTTGTTCTTCTAGAACAGGTTTGTGTGATTTAATCTTTTCATTTTTTTGCTTATCTTTTCTTTTCAGCTGTCGTGTTTGAAACTCTGCTGTTCTTCTTAGGGCCTTTCTTAGCTCCTCTTTCACTTCCAACGTCATTTTTTGAACTTTTCTATTTTTTCAGAATCTTCCCTTTAGCTCTTTTCTCATTTTATATCGTCGTTTTTTAAACTGTTCTAAAAAAAAATATTAATTTTATTCTTCCAAATGAGTTTTTCAATTTCTTTTTCTAAATTCTCTTTTACAACTATAAAACTTTTTCTTTTAGATTCTTTTTGTTTTTTGCCTTCTGTTTTTGTTTTTTCTAGCCCTCGCTTTCTAGCTTCTTTTAAAATTTTGCTATACTCTGAAAACTAGAAAATTATAAAAAAAATCCAATTATTGCTTTTATTTTCTTTCTGGTTCATTACTTTTTATGTAGTTTTTTTTACAATTTTTTGTTCTACGGCTTTCATTCGTATTTCTTTTTCTTCCAGCCAATTTTTTCCAAAATGTTATTTTGCTCTTTTTTCTGCATATTAAATTTTTCAACCGTTGTTCAGGTTTTACTAGAATCTTTTTCTGTTCTTCCAGAACATGTTTTTGTAATTTGACTTTTTCAAATTTTTTTTTGCTTATTTTTTCTTCCAATTGTCGTGTTTAAAGCTCTTCTATCCTTCTAGAATCTTTCTTAGCGTCCCTTTTACTTCTAACGATTTTTTTTTAAACTGTACTAAAATTTTTTTGTTTATAAATTTATTGCTTATTTTATTTTTTTAACAATTAGGGCTTTTCTGACCAAAATTTGTTGAAATAATGGCTTATTTTTGAATGTACTAACATTTGAAAATTGGCGCTTTTAGTTTTATACTGCTAACTTCACTCATCTTAAAAATTTTATTTAAAAAAATTACAAATTTATATTTAATTGTTTTAAACACATTTTAGAACAAAAATTTAAAATAAAAAAAATGTTAAACAATAAAAAGACGTAATTTAAAATTAGAAATTAGAAAATATCTTCGAAATCTATGAAGTTAGGCGCAATACTTGACCTTGAAATCTTAAATGACAGTTGACAGACGTCAAAAATTTAGGTTTGTTTATAAATGTATTAATATCCTTGTTTTGGCATTATTATTGTCTCTGACTCTTGTGATTTATTATTTATTTATTTATTCAGTGAAAAACCCTCCTCAAAATGACTATGCGCCCCGACGACCACCGTCGCAAATGGGACCGCGACGAGTATGAGAGGTTAGCTGAGGAGCGCAAGAGGGAAGAACTCGAACGTATTGAAGAAGAAACCAAGAAGAAGAAAGGCCCCCCTGTGAAACGCGAATTACTAAAAACCCGTGAATACAAAGTCGATTTAGATTCAAAACTCGGCAAGAGCATTGTGATAAATAAAAACACACCAACATCACAGTCTGGGGGCTACTACTGCAATGTCTGTGACTGTGTTGTCAAAGATTCGATCAATTTTCTCGACCATATTAATGGAAAAAAGCATCAACGAAATCTGGGAATGTCGATGAGAGTCGAACGGAGCAGTTTAGACTCAGTTAAAAGAAGATTTGAACAGAATAAAAGAAAAATGGAAGAGAAGAAGAAAGACTACGATATGGCTGCACGCATGCAGGAGATTGCAGAAGAAGAGGAAAAGTTACGGGAATACAGAAGAGAAAAACGGAAAGAGAAGAGAAAAGCAGAGGAAATGTTGGAGGAAACGGAAGGACAGTCAAGTGAACTTGCTAGCATTATGGGGTTTGCTGGGTTTGGCTCATCAAAGAAAAAATAGCATAGATCAGAGAGTTTTTATTACGAAAATTTCGACTTTTGTACAGTTTAAACAAAAACAACTTTCGTTAATATCATTGTTATAATTTCAAGTACAAAAGGAAGTAGTGCAGTCTCACCCTGTAAAAGGAAAAATAAATAAAATCAGTGCTTGATAATAACAGAATTTGACCTTATTCTCCTTCTTGATGTATTCCTCAGGCATAGGATCCTTGACTTTTGGAGTTTCTTTAACAATATCACAACTCACAGTGAGAATACTGTCAATAATTGCAACCAGAAGTTCTTTAGTTGTTGCAGCAGCACTACTACCACACACTTTAGCAGTTTTGATGTAGTAACAATCAGCTATGTCTTTGTAAGCCCTCAAAAGACACGTTTAATTCAAGTAACTCAATTTTACGGTTATTACTTGCAAACAGCTGAATTATCCGAGTTTTCGTTCCAGTCAGCCGGCCCCCCACAGTCCTCCAAGTCATTCCGCAATTCGTGGAGACATTTATGAATTTTCTCGAACTCTAACAGTTTAATTAATATTTAAATACAGGTGAGATAAAAGATTGGAATAATATTCGTATTTTCTAAGTTATTTTTTTTTTAGGAAAACGCCAAGACGGGTCAATTTTATTTTTTTATTATGCACGTTTTTCACTTATTTCCAATTTTTTTTGCTAACCGGTTTTTTGATGTGATTTTTATAATAGCAATTTTTTTTTAATATAACACACTTAATATAAACAGTTTAAGTTTATTTTGTGTTTATTTTAGAAAATTTAACAAAACATTAAAGTTTTCAGTTTAGACCCTATAAATGTTATAAATACTCTGTTATACTCAGAAAAAAAGTAGTTTCAATTTTCAACACCTAAAATAGAGGTTGCCATTTAAAAAAACAATTGATTACGTTATAGCAAAAAACCGGTTAGATTTTTTTTGGAAAACATTAATAAAAAAATAAAAAAAAAATTAAATTGAACTGTCTTGGCGTTTTTTTTTAATCTATTAGAAAATATTAATTTTATTGTATACTTTTATGTCACCCTGTATAAACTAATCAACTTACTCTTTTTAAAAGGCGTATCTGTGCATATTTTCTCATGTAAAGCCTCAACCCCTTTAATCAGCTGCATGTACAAGTCGGGCTGATTAGGGGGCGTACAAGTTTTGAGATAAGCCTTGATATTTTTCAAATTTTCAGCGACTCGGGTACATGAAGGATTCAAATCGGTTAAAGTGGCCAGTTTGATTATACTTTCAGGGTTTATGACCTGAATTTCAGCGAGAAAATTCATTAAGTCATCCTCGTTGCAAGGCGCACTGCTTCCATCTCGCTCAAATCGGAGGTGATCAATCTCGTAGTCGTTTAAAAATGACGGATGGTATAATCTCCGAGCTGAAATACGTGGTTTAACACAGAAATTTCACGTATTTGTTGCTTACACAAAGAGAAATTTACAAAAAATAACAAGAACAGTATTTCGCGCATTTTTTCAAATGTGTTTGACAGATAGAGGGCGCTGTGAAAATTGTTTACAAATTTTGACAGATAGGAAATTTTGCAAAATGCTGAAATTTGTATTAATTTTAGCGATAAAAAGTGTTTATTGTGATGAAATCTTCACTAGTACTTATTCAGTAACAGACCAATGTATAAGTTTATGTAAAGAAAACGAATTACCTTTATTAGACTTGGTGAGTCAAAAAACACTTCTTAATTTTTTCTTTAAACCGAATTTTTGTAGGAAAATTACGAACAAATTGTTTGCCAACGAGGCTGTAGATTCTTCAATATAATCCACTTTAAAGACGAGCTAAATTTGAATATAACACGAAAAGAGTGCCATTTATGTAAGCCTCTCCATGTCTTAAACCTGTCGTAATTTTCGTTTTTTTAGCCTGTAATGAGTCTTATATTGTGGCAAAAGAGACCGAAATTTGCTTGCAAGGATGTGACTTGATGGCTAAAAAGCGCCAGAACGACATGTCAACATTTCTAGTTCTAACAGAAGAAGACGAATCTCATAACATTGTTTTGGCAGAGCCTGATCTCGAGATTCTCGAGTCTGATATTTTATCAGATCCGAGTATTAAAAGCCAGCTTGAAATAGGTTTTAACATTGATTACAAAATCCCTGAAACTCACATCAGAACAATGCCGATTGAGTTCAAGGATGACACAATTGTGATCAAAACAACTGAATATACAGGTGACTGGCTTGATTGTGCTTCTAGAAATTCAGGAATTCCACGGTGGATTCTCCTGACTGCGTTTTTATCAGCCGTGTTGGTAGCACTGTGGTTGAGTTTTTCAACTGAAAAGAAAACTGAAGATGATATTCCGGATGAAAAGCTGATACTGGAAGAAGAGTGTCAGGAAATTGACTTTTCAACACCCCCGAAATACACCGTTGAAAGTGAAAAGGTTTAGGTATTTTCTTAAGGGCTGGAGATAGTATTTGTGACTGTGTTGTATGTCGTAGTGGGTTTATTTCAGCACTCGTTATTTGTGGTTAATACTTCTAGTCAGTGTAGATTCATTTGTGTCACTCGTTATAGAAACAAGCTAAATTGTTACAGCTTTTTTAAGAATTCGATTTTTTAAGAAAATATTTTCAGTAAATGTAATATTTTATATTGTACTTGGGAATATTAATAAAACAGTTATAAAAATCTAATAATCTGCAGCTGTATTTGCTAGATAATCTCTTCGTCCAATATTTGATGCTTGTTTGTTTTGAAGTGCTTCTAATTTTGGACAATCTGTAATTCTATGACCTAAACCACCACAATAACTGCAGCCTCTTTCGTCTCCCAAATCCAGATATTTTTCACTTTCAGAACATAATTCACTTAGGAAGGCTGGAACTTTTTGTTTGGCTTCCATAAGGAGATGTTTCAAGTCAAGGAGGACTGATTCGTCATTTGATTTGTTGATGAATGTTGTTGCAAGGCCTTGTTTACCAGATCTACCAGTCCTACCAATCCTATGAACTAAAAACAAACAAGTATGATTATTTATTTTCATTTATAAATCATTTCAAAATGAGTGACATCTTAGTTTTTGAAATACACTCTCCATACCATAATTTTCCACATCATCTGGCATGTCGTAATTTATAACATGTTGTATGTCTGGAAAATCTAAGCCTTTTGATGCCACATCAGTAGCCACAAGAACATCTTTTTCGTGTTTACGGAATGCCTCAACTGATCTCGAACGTTCTTCTTGGTCTAAAAATAGAATCGACATGAATCTGCACTGATGAGGGGTAAAATTAGATTACCTTTTCCACCATGGATGGCAACAGCTTCTACTCCTTTTAGAAGTAAATATTCGTGGATAGCATCCACGTCTTGTTTTTTCTCTGCGAAAATTAAAACCGGTGGAGGTGTTTTTTGTAGACATTCTAATAAATACACCACTTTGGCTTCTTGTTTGACATATTCTACTTCCTAAATTAGTAAAAAATTAATTATATAAAAAAAATTCTATTAGATGGGAGCCCTACTTGTACAACATTCATTGAAGCCGCTCCTGCTCTTCCCACGTTGATAGTAACTGGTTTAACCAAGGCAGAACGAGCGAAATTTTGGATTTTTTTAGGCATTGTAGCGGAGAAAAGTAATGTCTGTCTCTGGCCCTAAAAATAATTTTCCTAATTGTATAAATGAAATCACTTAATATACAAAAAAAATCTGACTGCAAATGTCATTTTTTAAATGTAAAAAGTCACTTAAATTAGCGGTTCGATAGAAATAAATTTTTTCTTATACACTGGTGATCAAACCGGTATAAAAAAAATCGCAAAATACGGATATATTTTTTCATGTCCTATTGTTTTCTTATTTGTGACGTCATCGGTTGTGTAAAAAATTTTAAATACAGTAGAGTCCGGTTATGGCGAACATCTGACTTAAATAATAATTACATAATAACTTTTAAGCGGGCTGTCGGTCTTATTCCATATAAATTTCATATTTTAAAAAAAATTTATTAAAAGAAAAATTATGTAACAATGCTCCAAGTAAACTTACATTGAAATATGAAAAAATTGTCCTAACATCCTCTTCAAAGCCTAAATCAATCATACGATCTGCTTCATCCATACACAAATATCGACAAACAGATAATTTAACAATTTTTTTCTCTAGCATATCCATTAATCGCCCTGGAGTTGCTACCATAATATGAACACCTCTTAAAATAAAATTTGAAATTATAAGATGACAGTTAAAAAATTGCATTTCACGTAGTGAGTAGATCTTAGATCACTTATTTTTTTTGCTCACACTATACCTTTGGATAACATCAACAGCTTCTGAAACAGGTACTCCACCAATAGCTAAAGAAGTTCTAATTTCAGGCATTCCATGTTTACGAAGACTTGTACAAAAATGCTGTATAATATCGAAAGTTTGTTTTGCTAATTCTCGTGAAGGACAAATAATTAATCCGTAAGGACCTTCATTTTTAATAAAGGGTAATTTAACTTCTTGTTCTAAGCAAAACATTATGAGGGGTAAAACAAAAACTAGTGTTTTTCCAGAGCCCGTAAATGCAATTCCTATCATGTCCCGACCTGATAATCTGTAAAAAAAATAGTTGGATATACTTGACGATCTCGTTTGGGCGGTAAAACAACCACTAGACTTGTTCCAACAACAGTTCAGATCTGGATGAAGCATGCGTGATAGAAATTTCGGAGTGATAAAACAGCACTGTGCATGTGCAGGCCAATTCTGAACTGTTAGAACAAATCTAATATTTTTTTAAATAACAACGAAATAAGAGCATTCTTTCCAAATTATCAATAACATCTCTGATTTTCCATTTGCAAAACCAGTGTGTCTTGTTTTACCACCAAAGCAACCGATTTTTGGTGATAACTGATAACCTACACTGTTGGTATTCCCTGAATCTGTATAGGAGTCGGCGTTTTAATTTTTTTCTCTTTCAAACCGGTTATAATCCCTTCATGAAGCTTCATATCCCGAAACGATTTCAAAGGAGGTGGTATATCTTCTCCTTCAACTAAAATCCGAAGTTCGTTTCGTATTTTCTCGTGTCGATTTTCCGGCATTGCAAGAACGTATCGAGGTGGACGCCAACTTGTCTTTATTGGGTCACTGTATTGTATACCTTTAGCTAATTCAGAAACACCCATTAAAGCCTTCTTCTCAGCTACTATTTCCAAGATTTCTTCTTCCTTTTTCAGTTGTCTTTCAACAGCGCTCACCTTTTTGGCTGAAAAGATACGATTATATTAAACAAAAAAAATACTTTATATACACATACCTTCAGCAAGCTTCTTGAGTTCTGTGTGTTGATCCAGAAGAGATATATTGTTTTTGCGACCCCAAACTTCATCTTCTTCTTCATCGTCATTTGTTTCATTTTCACTAGACGATTTTGGCTTGTTCAATTCAGATTCTTTAAGCTGCGAAAATAAACGAATTTTTTGAGTGTGTCTAAAGTTACGCTTTTAATTTTATAAATCCCACCCAAATTTAAATATTCTCACTCACACTATATAAAATAAAATTACGTATTTCCGGTGAATTTAGTAAGACTTATTAGTATAGGTTTATAGACGTATTAATCAATAAATATTTTATTAACCCAATACACGTCTGATAATCGGTCATAAGACAAGCCAAACATAAATAAAACAATAAATAAACGAGTATTTTTAGTAATTCGGTTGTACAACAAGAAAAAAATCATTCAACGTAATGATTACGTTATCAGACATAATTCAAAGTTTTTTATGTCTCAATAGTTAGATAAAAACGTCAAATCTTGGGAGTTTAATGCACGAGGCGAAGGTCGAGTAGGAAGTCAGTCAGACATTCAAATTGCTAAATTTTAAACTGATTACAGATAGTACAGATATCAATTTTAGTAATAATTAGCAAATAATTCACCTGTCCTAAGCGTCCAAGCTTCAACAATTTCTGTTTTTTCCGTTCTTTTACAGGAATATAGGGCACATAATTATCATCAGAATCTGATTTTTCATCGTCTTTTTCATCACGTCTATACCTCTACAATAAATAATTTTACAGTAAATAGTATTAATACACAATTTTTATTCATTTTACCTTCACAGGGGGATCATTATCACTCATTTTATTAGATGTAAACAAAACGTATATTTTGAGGTTATGTCACAGATAAAGCAAGGTTATGTTTGACAGTTGTGAAAATGTTGCAACAGATGTCGCTCCAATTATTTGGCAAAAATGGGCTAAAAGCGGTTTTTGGGTGAATTTTTTGGTTAAATTCATTTAAATAACGCATTATCAGTCTTTTAAATTATGTTTTGTATTTTGTTTAATTTTTTTGTACCGAATCGCAGTAGCCAGTTTACAGATTCCTTGACTACCGGCATTTGTTTTTTTATTTACAATTTTGTCAGTCATCTTTAGAAGCCGCATTTTCTAGAATTTTTCCGTGAGTGCCTAATTGGGGAAAAAGTGTGTGTTTTACAATAAAAAAGTATACGAAACATTGAAAAATGAGTTGTCCTTTTGGGAAAGAGGCCTTGGAGAAGTTGAAACAATTCATTGATGTTTGTAAGGCAAATCCTGATATTCTTATTTTGCCGGATTTAAATTTCTTCAAAGAATACATTGAATCGTTGGGAGGCAAAATCCCAGCTCAAAAAACTGCAGAAGCACACCCTTCTCAACCAGAAGAAGTTTCCCCAGATGTGGAATCGGAACCCGAATCCGATTTAGAACTCGATACTGAAGGCTGCGTTGAACCAGACCCTGTAGATGAAAAACAGAAAATGGGAGATGCAGATAAAGAAGTCACGGAAGAGGATTCCGACAAGTCTGATGCAAAACGCGTTGAAGCCATGGGACAGTTCTCTGAAGGCAATTTCGATAAAGCAATTGAGTTATTCACTGAAGCCATCGAACTAAATCCATCCTCAGCTTTATTATTCGCCAAACGAGGACAAGCCTACTTGAAAAAAACAAGACCAAATGCTTGCATTAGGGATTGTACTCGAGCCTTAGAACTAAATCCGGATTCAGCTGCAGCATTTAAATTTCGTGGCCGGGCATATAGCCTCATAGGAGAGTGGGAAAAGGCAGCCAAAGATCTACGCCAAGCTTGTAATATCGACTTCGATGAACAGACAGATGAGTGGCTCAAGGCTGTAACACCAAACGCGAAAAAGATCGAGCAGCACAATCTTAAACAGGAGAGAAAAAGACTTGAAAAAGAGGAACGTGAAAGACTTGAAAGGGCACGAAAAGTACGGGAAGCCCACGCTAAAGCCAGCGCTACCAGTGAGACGAACACCGCATCAGCACCCAGAAATGATGATTTCTACACGCTTTTGCAAGATCCGGAGATTAGAGCAGCTTTTGCTGATCCTGATGTGTCAGCTGCTTTTGCTGATATTTCGTCAAATCCAGCCAACTTTTATAAATATCAATCGAATCCAAAAGTTATGGCGCTGTTAACGAAATTATCAGGCAAGTTAGCAGGATCAGGAGGTTTTCCTGGATTTCCAGGCGGAGGATTTCCCGGGTTTGGAGGAATGCCAGGAGCTGGAGCAGCACCACCGCCGTTCCAACAACCAGATGATGATAATTTGGATTAGTTTTAGAAATTGAAGGCTGATTTATCCCTGTATCATGCTGTATATTAAAAGGGAATTATTATCTCATAGATTGTTTTATTTCTTTTTGCTGGTATTAGATGCATTTTTGTTAACGAGTTTTCAATAAAGATTAATAAAACAGTAAACTGAGTGTTAATTTAAACGTGATAAGCAAATAAAAGTGATGAAATCGGTCTATCTTTTTACAAACTCAGCTCCGCCTCTTATCGTAAGTAATAGGACAATTAAAAAATAAATATTTGTATTTAATATCACAATTTTAATTTCTCAATAATTTGTAAAACTAGTTGGCCCCATTTTTCTGAAAACTGAGTTCTTCCGCAAACAATTCAAATTAAATTTCCCAAATCTTAATTTTCCTAAAACCACAAACATTACAAAGTATTCACTTAAAACACTAAACATACCTAGCATTTCCTCCATTTTCTGATCCCTCTCTTGTATTAGAGGTGGTAACTTTTGATAAGCACTTAAAGCGTCTTTATTTCCTGGATCTAACTCTAAAGTTTTCTTGTAATCCTCTAAACTCTCATCTAACTTATCGCTTTTTTCATATAACTTCGCCCTTTTTAGATAAGCTCTCACATATTTATCATTCAAAGTTATCGCTTTTTTACAATCATCCACGAGACTGGCTTTCCTTTCAACATTTATTTTAGAAGCTGCTCTATTTTCATCCAGAACTGCTCTGTCACTGAATTTTAAAGGACACATCCGGTGTGTTTCTGGGTAGATTCTAAGTATGAGTAAGTTGTCTTTCTGGAAAAGAGGCCTTGGACAAACTGAAACAATTTGTTGAAGTTTGTAAAGCAAATCCTGACATTCTTACCTTGCTAGATTTAAATTTCTTTAGAAGGTAAAATCCCTGCTAAAATGTCTGCAGAAACACGTCCTTCGTATCCTGAAGAAGTTTCTCCTGATACAGAGTCTGAACCAGAATCAGATTTACACCTTGACACTGAAGACTGTGTAAAACCTGATCCTATAGACAAGAACCAAAAAATGAGAGAAACCGGAAAAGAAGTCGCTGAAGAAGATTGTGAGAAGTCTGATATAAAAGACACTGAAGCCATTGAGTTCAATCCATCCTCAGCCTTACTGCTTGTCAAACGAGGTTCAAGCCTATTTAAAAAAGACCAGACCAAATGCATGTATCAAAGAATGCACTCGAGCTTTAGAACTCAATTCTGACTCAGCTGCAGCTTTTAAAATCCGTGGACGAGCTCACAGCCTAATAGAAGAATGGGAAAAGCAAAAGATTTACAACAAGCCTGTAACATCAAATTTGATAAACAGACAGATAAATGGATAAAGGCAGTCACACCAAAGGCCAAAAAAAAATCGAACAACACAAACTGAATCAAGAGAAAAAAAGATTAGGAAAAAAGAAAGATGAGAGGCTTGAAAGGGCAAGGGAAGCTCACGCTAGTGCTACCAGAGAGAGTAACACCAGTTCAACACCCAAAGATAATGATTTTGACAAGATTTTAAAAGATCCTGAGATCAAAGCAGCTCTCACTGATCGTGATGTTTTAGCTGCATTTCCTGAGATTTCAGCGAATCCTGCTAACTTCTACAAATACCAGTCCAATCCGAAACTTACGGAACTGCTTACGAAATTATCGGGAAAATTGTCAGGAACAGGAAGTTCTCCCGGATATTCAGGCGGATTTCTCAGGTTTGGAGGTGGAACAGCCACACCGTCTTTCTAGGAACCAGATCTTGAAAACTTGAACTAGAGTTTCAGGAATTAGAGAGCGATTTTCTCTGTATCAGGCTGGAAATTAAGAGAATTATTAATCTCGATTGTTTTATTTCGTTTTGCTGGTATTACATACAATTTTGTTAACGAGGTTTCAATAAAGACTTAAAAAATTGAAAACTGGCAATTTTCACAATTTGTAAAGAAAAAAAAAAAACGCAATCAAGTAGGTCTACCGTTTTACAAACTTGATTTTGTAAATAACAGGACCAAAGCCGTCTGAATTAAATTTCAAAAAACTTTCATTCAGACGGCTGTGAACAGGACCATTAAAAAATAAGTATTTAACTTGTATTTAATATCACAACTTTAATTAGTAAATCATAATGTAATTTGTGAATCTAGTTGGCCCCATTTTGCTGAAAACTGACTGAATATCCCCCCGAGTTTGGATCTTGCTGCATTTTGAAATTATTTGTGGACAATCCAAACGGTTTTAGGATTAGATTTCCCAAATCCTTTAATTTTCCTAAAACCCCAAAGATTATAAACTCTTCACTTAAAACACTCAACTTACCTAGCATTTCCTCCTTCATTTTCTCATTCCTCGATTCTATTAAAGGTGGTAACCTCTGACAGGCACTTAATGCATCTCTATTTCCTGGATCTAACTCTAGAATTTTCTTGTAATCTTCTAAACTCTCATCTAACTTATCGCTTTCTTCATATAATTTTGCCCTTCGTAGATAAGCTCTCACATATTTATCATTCAAAGTTATCGCTTTAGTACAATCATCAATAGCACTAGCTTTCCTTTCGACATTTATCTTAGAAGCTGCTCTATTTGCATACAGAATTGCCCTGTCACTACTGAATTTTAAAGGACACAAACGCAGTGCTTCTGTATAAATTCCAATAGATTCTAAGTATTTACAATTTTTAAATTCTTCATTTCCTTTATTCTTCAACTTAATTGCTTCTTCTCTTCTACTTTCCTTTTGTTCTTCAGTTAAGTCTAATTCTTGATTTTTCAATTCTTCTTCATCTGAATCATCTGACAGGTGTTGGGGGCCTTCAGCCTTGTTTGAATCACTATCAGAAGCTTCGAAATCTTCAGGAATGTGCGATTTTTCCGAGTCATTCACTGAAAACTGAGCGTTCTCCAAATCTTTGGTTAGGTCATCAATGACTTCATCATTTGTCGGGACTCTACTCGATGTTTCTTCCGCCATTGTATTTCAACAAATTTAACGTAATTCTCGCCTTAATTAGGTGTTAATACTGGAATAATATTAATTTTTGTATTTAACTTGTGAATTTGACTTTTGACAATTAACAAACGTCACATTGACATTTGAAAAAACAGGAAACTGATTTACCGACACCGATTACAAAATTAAAAAAAATATATTTTAAGAAGTAATTTCTAATTATTAATTAATTTAACTGAGATAAGATCTGTATTTAAACACTTATAAATAAATTCCACGCTTAATTATTAATAAATAAATGTTGTGACGTCAGAACTGTTGACGTTTGATCAAGTAGAAATCTGATTTACCGATAGTGGTGTCATGTGGTTTTATCAATTTCAAAAATTATTTCAAGAACTGATAAAATTTAAAAAAATAATGTAAATAATACAAGGTCACAGGAAATAGGTTATTATTATAATTGGTGAGTAGAGTATCTATTGATATGAGTATTATCAAAAGGAAACGAAATTCTTCAATTTTGAAATAACGGGTGTTCAGTTAAATTTGGAGTTACGGTTAGCTCGTGAAATTGACCTTGACACACTTAATAATGTAATAAAATATATTTAATTTTATAACACAGAGATTTAAAAAACTATAAATTGTAACAAAATATATAATCTCAATTAAGTAACTATCACTGCTCTTCATAGCTTGTATGTCTGTATAAAACATAGTGTTGTACAATGAAGAAAATATCAAAGATGACAGAGAAGAGTCCTAATCCGAATTTGGTTGGATCTCCAAAAATAGAAACCCAGTCATCTGTAAAAAACGAATTAAGTTATTATCGTGATTACAAAACCGAGACAATATTGACGTCACACATACCATAATTATATGAGATAATAATCATTTGAAGCATGCTTAATATGCCTCCTGTGAAATCTAAGAAAATATTTCCTATACTCCACCCAACTGTACTTTTTCTTTTATAATTCATATATGCCTAAAAAAAATTATTAAAACATTTTATTATCCCCAAAACTCATACCTGCGGAACATATTTAATGAGTGTTATAGTTAATTTAACATATGAGCAGTAATACAGGAAATCTAACCAGTGAATCACATCAGTTCCTGCGAGAATAACACTGATAAAAAGAAACAGACCAAAAATTCCAATAATTATTCTGGCGACAAGCGAAACTCTTTGATCGTTCCGTTCATAAAAATAGCATTGAGCTATTGTAATTACTGTTGCTGCAGCTGCATGAACAGCAAATACGATGTCGTTGACTTGAACGGGATTTAAACCTCGAGGATACCGATTTGAGTACTCCTCCTAAAAACTCTGGTTACTTACTGAATCAAAAATGTAAAATAGATACCTTAATTTCCGGTATGAAATATAAGCCGAGATTGAACACTGCATACAGTGTAAAACCGATGACGTTAAGGGCAAGGAAATCAAAGTTTAAACCAACCACACTGAAACAAGAGTGATATACGCTGTTTTTTGAGACTCCTGACTCACCTTTTTCGTTTAAAATTAATATAAACTTGTGGGTAGAATGAAACAGACCATGCAACGAAATAAATCCATCCAATGACTAGAGAGAATGTGTCCAGTTCAGGGAGTTTTTGAACTGTGACTCGGACGAACGCTTTTTTCAGGCTTTAATTTAAATTAGTAAGAATTGATTTGATCAAAATTTCAAGTACCTAATGCTTGAGTTTGTAACATTTGTTACGACTTCGGAGTGTCCAGCTCCTATTGCATGGATTTGTATTTTGATATTTTCGTCTTTTGTAACATTGTATGTCGTTGGTTCTACTCGAATTAAGTCTTTGTGTTGAATATCAAATTTGATTGTGAAAGGAACATAATTTGTAACGTTTCTAGAAAGATAGAATTGTGTATTCGAGCACGTATTTAGATAAAATATTTTACCTTAAAAATAGAATAAATGTATCTGTGTGATCTAATTGTATTGTTAAGTCATTTGTCGATACACTAATATCACATTGAGCATTTTGTACAACTGGAAGAGAAAAATATTGGTTATTTTTGTGAAAACAGTAGATTGGAAAAGCCTGCTTTAGGTATTCCCAGTGAAAGCAAATTTTTTCGAAAATGTGAAACAGCATAATAAGCAACCGGTTTTGGATATTTGCACAGGGTGTCAACCTTTTAATGTTGAAATGCTAGAAGTTGAAGACACTAGGTCATCATCTAATAAAATTTTCAAGTACTTATACAGACATAGAAATAAGAAATTTAGGCTCTTACATAATGAAATGTAGTAGAACATCCACTACGTTTTATTTCCCTGGTTATTGGGACATTAGTTGCTCCAGCAATCATCAGAAATAAGAAAAAAAAAGTCAGTTACATAAATATGCGGCCAAAGACAATTTTTATATATAAAAAACCGCACAAAATGAATAAACATGTCTATAACTTTATTTTTATTAATCATAACATTTATTGTTCATAAAAAATGATTACTTTTCATTGTTAAAACAGATTTTAGTATTTTATTTAGTGATTCTTAAATCTCGATGATAATAAAACTTATTTCAAAGTTTTAGGTTTCAGTATTTTTTTATTTTGGTAAATAAACACACGATTGTAAAAACAGATTTTTTTGTGGTTTTTAAATTCAAATTTCCCGCGATATCCAACAGCATAAAAATTTTTGGCTGCAGTTATTCTTCATTTTTTAACCAAATTTTGCTATTTAATGTTGCTCTGTTAGACGGCTAACCTGATAAAACGAGAATTTTTGAAGATATCTACAAATTTTCCTAAAGGTACGCAGTTAAACAGCTTTTAACGTCATTTACAGGACTTGCGGCATCAGCAAAACTATTTTTTACTATTTAATATTAATAAACCAAATTTTAACGCAAGATTATTTGATGAAATTATTGTAGCACAGCCAGCATTTAGTGTGTCTAAAAAATAATGGTTGGAGGAAAGAACATCTAAAAGAAGTGAAGTAATGAAGATTGTAGAAGTGTTGAAAACAGAGGTTGCTCTGTTGAATGTTTAAATTACTACGTCTTCTCCTGGTTTTTTGTTAAGTACAAAGTATAGAAAGGATTTTTTATGCCCATCCAGGCTTTCTCCATAAAATATTCTCTCTCCGCAGTTTCCAAAGATTTTGTATATCATTCGTGGCTTTCCATTACTCTGTCTATCAGTTGAGAGTTAATGAAAAACAGTAGTTTCTATTTCTATATGCTTATAAATCTATACTACCACAAAAAACCTTGGAGAAGCTTCACTGGGATAGATAACAGTCATAAGACAGTCATTTAAAAAAAAATGTAGAGCTTTGAAGCAAAGAATACAATATTTCAGGAAATTCTGTGATTGGAATTAGTGGTGAATTTGGAAATGGTAGTAAAAACAATTGGTAAAGAAAGCCTTGACACGAGAATTGGTTAGAATATCCCTAATGTTTACTAACTTTGTTTCTGGACGGATTTTAGGAAGGTTTTATCCGGTCCCTCTAGCAGTAAACTAATCAGAAAGCTGCCACTTTATCCTTGATTGATGTGCTATATTTTTCCAGTTTGGTTTTTGTATCACATACATTGTGTTTTGTTTATATTGTTGACAACTGATTCATTCTTTATATTCCATATTATAAACAATTTACTGCAAAAAAAAACAAATAAATATTGTTTTCTTTTATTTTGTAGTTCTACTGTATTGTCCCATTTCGTATCCTTATGCAGTCACATTTTAACGAAGTTTAACGTCATCTTGTCAAACACAACGTAAAGATTTTGTCTCAGATTATAATCATGACTTTCTAATGGGCAATTTTAGGTTTTAGGCGGCAATTAAGGTCATTTCGTTCCATTATATTGTCAGTGCCATTAACTGTACTCAAAAATAAGCCCTTCTATATTTTTTTAAATATGACAAATTTTGGTTTTACGATGTCAAACATATAGTACCATAATTTCTTTACTGGTTAGTCTTAAGAAAGAGTGCAAAGTTTAAAAAATCCGTATTTTTTTCAAAACAATATTTTGTGTTATCAAAATACATCAAAAAGTTGTTTTGTTGATAGCCGAATGAGAGCCAAAATGGTCAAAGACCAGCGGTCTCCGTGAGATGGCGCATAGCGTCAATCTGCACGACTGCTAATCTTGAAATTCAATTTAAAAAAAATGATAAAATTTCTACATAAACAACCAATTTGTCCAAAAACAATTAACTGTTTTTGCTTTTTGATTTTTTTATGTTCACGAAAATGTTATTTTGCAAACAATAGCAATGAAAAAATTTTTTTTTTCACGTTATAAGTGAAAGAATCACGAGTCAGTACGTGTCAGTTCTTATAATATAATGTTATATAATTCTTATAACAAAAAACAATGTGAAATTTTATAATCAAACTGACACCGAGGGCTATCAGGTGTTTAACATTGGTAGGAAGGGATTGGCGAACATAAAAGTTAAAATTCGAGTGCCCTTTGACAACCAACAAGATCAGCATTTACGGCTAGGTTGACACAACTACTCCGTGGATTTTTCTATTATTGTCACTCAGAAAAAATAAACAAATGCCTTGGTTCTCGCCTCCAATTGTTTTTTGCTAATAAATTTTTAATTATGTGTAAAAAATCAACAATAAACAGTACAAAGCTACCATAAAAACTGTTTCCAAAAAAATATAAAATTATACATAAATTGCGTTGAATTTGTACTTGAAAATAATTTTAGATAATCTACCTAGCCTAGACAGATATCTAGAATTTTATAGTTGGTTTTACAACACCTGAATCTCATTAAATAAGCGTGCAAAAAGTCAAAGTGTTAATTAAAACCTTTTACCTCTAGCCTTTGCTTTTCTAATCTGTGAAAATTTTTGGGAAATGACGTAAACTACAGTAACTAAAGTAATTTAATAATTATTAGTTATTCAATGTTAGACTCACCAATTATGAATAATGTTGCGATAAGTAAGAATTTCCGCCTTGTCCTTTGCATTTTTTACCCTAAGAACACTTGGTAATTTGGCGCCCAACTTGTGGCCACCTACAACTATTAATTTGGTCACTGATATCGAAATTATCTCCGAAAATTTAGGACGATAAGCAAAAGAACGTTTTTAAGGTCAACAGCTACACAACGTGAGGAACATAAAAATACTGCATGCCTCGAGGAAATAGGACAATATCGAAAATGAATTTTAATTTTAATTAAGTCGCGCATTGCAATTGAAATAATTGGATTTCAATGTAAACATTATCATCAAGGTTGACTATAAATAATCGTTGTGAACGAACCTATTTTTTTTCTAAAATCGATGCATCACACTTCACTGCGACTGAGGTTATGTTTACAAGCTTTAAAATTCTAAAATCTGAAGGCACAAAGCGCTGCTATCTCGTACTTATGTTAGAAATATATCAACTGAGTACTCCCACCATGAATGGGTTGTGTGGAGTGAACGAAATTCAATTGTCTGCTAATCAAAATTTAAAATGAGGCCCCACGTTGGGCGCCAAAAGTTATTGATTTTGTGGTGTAGAATGCTAGAATGGCACACTTATTTTGTGTACATAACGTGCCCTCAGTCTTCCGGGTTAAATAAACAAATCTCTCTTCCATGTTTTATTCAGATAATGTACAGATATTTATTACAACAATTGTTCATATATAACATTTTGTTTTTTTTTATCAAACAAAACATCCAAGGCACCATTCTTCTATAGCACAAAATGGCTCGTTTGTAATTAAGGTATTTCATGGTTAAAATTTGTTTGGAATATAATAAAACGTGTGTGCAGTTTATGACTTGCAAAAAATTTAGGTAAGCGGACGTTAATAAAAATTTGATTGTTTCCAGATTAGATGCTATTGAGATAAGATTTGCGTAATTGGGATATATAAAATTGCATTCCTTGACTGATTGTCTGTACAAACGAGTCATCACGTGCTTTACATATTCTGCCTTTGTAAAACAGTCTACTTGCTACAAGTACTAACTTAGAGTTTGTTCCAATTTATTTCTAGTTATTTTACATATTCACTAGTCTAATCCACTAAATTCGTTAATAAATTATACATACATATCTTACAATGATTGCAAATCGCACAACTTTGTATGAATTTATAATTTCGGCATTAAAATCGTTACGAAAATAATTTACTGCATGCCTTTTAGCGCATAAAACAAATTATTTTTCGTCAAGATTTGACGGGACATTTTATGCCACTTTGGAAGAATTTAAATCTCTGAAAACGCAAAACTTGTTTTGATAGTTGCAACTATAGATGACTGATAATACACGAATGTTGGATGCGTTTCATAAATTGTCCCATCGTGGTTATAGCCCGAGAGGCGACTACAAAATTTGGTCCCGGCCATTTTATATCCGCAATACTTTGAAGTAAGCTAGGTTATGTATTAAAATCAACTCTAATTTTTGGTTTACACCACTAGAAACAATCCCAAAACGGACAAAATTCTCAAAATTGGCAAAGTTACTGATGCCAGTCATAACTAGTTAATTTTATTTTGTTTGTCTTCCAGAGTGTTGCGGATTGCATATAAAATGTCCGGGCCTTAATATTGGATAAAATTTTGAGGGTGAATAGTATGTATCGCATAAAAATATTGATAACCTGAACAAAAAATCAATGTAACCCATTTTTTTAGTACCTACATAGAAGATCTCAGCTGTTATTTAGTAGCCATTTTGAGCAGTCAATTAACTAAATATTTTTTAACATAATCTCAAATTTTATTATTTTAATTTTCTGGTCAAAACGGGTATCAAATAAAATCTGAGATTGTTTATTCATTCAAAATCTGTCTCGATACATACTACTTTTCCTGTAATTGCCCTCCATTTTTGTGTGAGTGCCTCTCGGGTTATTATTCTTACAACCATTTGTTATTAATTGTAAATATAAAATAATAAATAATAACGATTTATATGTAGGTATACAAATTCCTACTAAACTATCTTATATTATTGCTCATGGAAAAATAAAAACGTAATAATCTAAAATTAATTGCAATTACAAACATGATTACAAATTTAACAAAAATAAATATAATATTGCTTCCGGTTACCAAAAATATCACCATCCATATATTTTTTTAAACAAGCAAGTGTTAAGTGCAAAAATACGTATTTATTGCAAGCATTTTTTACGAATAAAAATGCTATTATCGTTCTTTTAAAAACTTTTGAATTAAATCAATCACAGTTTTCAGCTATTTTGTTCTATACTTCGAGTTGGGACGAAAACAAACATCTTCGGCGGTTTTTCAGATGGTTTATGATATGTTGAATCCGTTTTTCAAGGCTGGTTTTTTAATTGGGCCGTTAATATATTTTTTTAATTTGAGGCACTTTTAGGAATTCCTAAAAAGCGCAAATGCCTTTTTGAAATTGTTTAAAACGTCGTCTGCGCTGATAACAGTTATATAAAGTCATTGCAATGACCTGACCTGACTTGAAACATTGTAGGAATCTTTAATGCTGCTAAATAATAAAATTTTCGATTTTTTTATGTTAAATTAAAGACCTTGGCGTTTCTTAATTCAATTTCGAAAAATAGTTCTTCATTCAAAGGTTATTTATCAGAGTTTTACATCTACAATTTCAGTTTTCTTTCTCTCCTAACTACAGCGCCTCTAGTTGTGCTGAAACTGAATGGAACGACTTGATATAACTGTCAATCAACTCAGACACTATTTTACTAAAAATTCAGGGTTAAACTGTCATTTTAAATTCTCTACTTGCTTAAATATTGTCAAATTTTTGGGTAAAGTAAAATATTGTTAATTTGACAGTTGTTAAAATTTAAGCTGTCTCAGAAAATTGTACCCAAACCTGAGATTCTTAAAAACAAAATAAAACAATTTACTTTTTTCTAAGTTGTACAATTTAGAAGGTAGAGGCCGCCAAATTCAGACTTCGTTCAAATAATTCTTTATTCTAAAGCCAGATCAATTCTAAAAAGTTCTAGTTTTTGTAAAATTTTTGTATTTACTTTAGTTTTTGAATAAATAAACAAATTGTTCCTCACTAATCACTCGTAGGGGTAGCTGACTCCCAAAAAAGCAATTTCTTCTTTTTTCGCTGGCAAAAACCTGGCAAAAATTTTTATTCTCATAGAAAATTGACTAAACAATGGTAATGCAGCAATATCTGGTGGTTATTATTAAATAAATTAAAAAAAAAATTGGACTACATAATGCTAAATTCCCATGGAAACCAATTTCAGTAGTAGAATTTAACCCAAATTATTTTTTTATTAGAAAACCAAAAAATACCCAAGAGATAACTAATATTAAAATGCTTTATTTTGGCTTCAAGAATATGGTTATTCCATGGAAACGTCTTTCTGGAACACCTTGTATATTGCAAATTTGAGGAGAAAGAGTGTAATTTCAAAAAAATACAAAATTTATGTGTCAAATCTATAATTTGATATCAAAATATACTTTTGTAGAAAAATTTGACAGAATGTACTGTCAATTTTAAACAATTTGGCAATTATTTAGCGGTATTTGTTGACAAAGTTTAATTTAAATAATCCCCAAATCATTTATTAAGAGGTCAAATGCATTTTTGCTTCGATTTTTGTTTCTAAACTGAAGCCTTGAGAATAGCAAAAACAAATTTTCGTTGTTACCAAAAACTGCTAACGACAAAATACGGATTTTGTCATGAGAAAATTAAAAATTAATGTAAAATTTGACAATAGATTTAATTTCTTTCATTTTTTGACTTTAACGCGTTCCTAGTTTAAATCTCCCGTTATTGCTAACAGCAGATAAAGAATTTTTGTGTTGGCAACAGTGATATAAAGCAGAAATTGTGCGTTAATGGATTGCTTACAAAGATGGCGCCTGACTCGAATTCACTGAAATACGGAGCGGTGTTTCTTTTATTAATTTTAACCTTCTACAAATGCCAAAATACAGTGAAAATGCTAGAAGGCAACGCATGAAGGCACCACCATTGATGCTATTTTTTAAAATTTTTAATACCACCCGAAATGGTTAAAGAATATTTTTTTAAAGTGTAGAAGATGACAAGTATATATTATTGTTACGAAAATTTCGAAATAACAATAAGAGGAGGAGAGATCGTGAAGTGAATGGAGAAAGATCACGTAACATCTGGGCAATTCTGGAAGGACGCATAGTTTTACAAGGAGCGAGTACATTGACCAGGCAGTTAGTGAGGACCAGACAAGCGAGTTAAGTGAGCGATATTCTCGGTAGTGAAGTATATGAATTAAATCATAGGCGTTATTATTGTTTTATTTATTTACTGATTATTGTTATCGTGTGAATAGTATAAATAAATGATTTTTTATTAATCCAAAGAACCCGAATTCGCATATGCGTTTTGGTAATAAAATTGTCAAATTGGCAAATCCGTCTTCAACGCAATGTTTTATTTGAACGCGCAATATAACGAAGTTGGTAACTCTTTCTGGTATAGTTTGAAGTGCCACAAAATAGAAATAATCTTGATGGTTTTATCTATATTTTTAACGGCTCAAGTAAAAGAACCAGAGATTTATCTTGAGTGAAAATCCTTTCGAATTGTGTTTGTTTCGTCTAGGTTTGAAAAGAATTCTAAAACTATTGAAGCAAAGTTAAAAATAGTTCTGAGAGGAACACCTTTTTAAAAACACTAATCTTACGATTCGATTCAAAGTGATTAAAAGTGAGGGTTAAGTTCTAGTCGGTTCTACTTGCAGTAATCACAGATTAAAGTATATACTTAATTACATTACAATATACAATGGTATCTTGAGACTCATTTCTAAGGGAGAAGTGTGTAAAGATCTGTTTGTAAATTTGAATAAACCCATCCAGAAAGTTATCGTATTTGAAGAAAATAATTGAGAAGAAATTGGATGGGTTGTATTTCGAACTTTAATCACTTCTATTTAATACATATTTAACAACAAAACACAACCAAGATATTCCGTTTCACAACAAAAATCGGACCGGTGAGGACCTAATAATTACAGTCTCATCATTGAAATATTTCCTAACTTACGAATATGTAGATCATCTCTGAATAAGCGCTATGATGGCATATTTTAGAATATTAGAGAAGAGGATGAGTAATAGGAGTGGTTGTGTTCTCTTTGAACTGCTGGTTTCGACGCACTTGCCTGAAAAATTCGATGTGTCTATTGGATCGAGATAATTTTAATGATCCACTCACCGGTGCTCGTCACGTTAAAAACCAACTCTCCGGTGATTCCCGGCCTGACGATGCGATCACAGTTATCGGCAGATGTCGAAAATAGCACCAAATCAGGACTAGACTCCTTATATATAAAGCAGTATCTTCGAGAACCATGAGACGACCTACTCAACGGTGTTGTTATCAAGTAGTTGGTGCCGTTCTCTTTCCAGCCCCCATGACAGGAGTATGCTGCAAATTTGACATGCATACTAATATAATATTCTGGGAAAGTTACTTACAGGTGATGATGTCAGGTGAAGAGCACTGTGCTCGGAATTCCATCGTATCAATGGAATTACAACCGATAACAAGACTTGTAAAGCCGTTGGTGTCGCAATCCAGATTTTGGTCGAGACGTTTTATTCGTTTTGTATCGAGGTCTTCGTGGACAGACCTGGGGAACTTGTTTACGTAGTAGTTGTTGTCGTAATAACGGGTGTCTGTTTGATGGGAGTTTTCGCTTCGGATCAAGTTGCTCACCTCGAATTTACCAGTGTAGGGGCAGGCCCGAGTCTCGGGACTTGTCGCTGCAATAATTATATCTACATAATTTTTTGCTAAAGCTAAGAGTGGTTATTCATTTATTTTAAAAGCTCCTAAGACTTTATTAAACAAAATTTAATTCTCTACAATTTTTTTTTATAACATTTTTTGTAGCTTCATCCATTTGCGAAATATTTTAAAATAATAAATCATAGCTTCATAATTTTTCACTTTTTATGTTTCACCGCGTTGACCACATTTGTGACGTCACAGTTTCTACATCCACGCTTGAACTCTCGTTAGTTTATTTAACTTTAATTATACAATTTTTTAAATCCCAAGAATGCGGTCATACTGAAATCAGAAATGGTATTTAAAGTAGACAAGAAGAATTTGGGAAACGACAATTGACAGAAAAAAGAGCCAAAAATTGAGGTCAGTTGAAAGAGAAGAAGAAAAAAAAACAAGTTCTAGAAGAGCAGAAGATAAAGAAGAATTTGAGAAATGACAATTGGTAGAAAAGGAAAAACAAAAGAAAGATTTAGAAGATGTTGAAAGACGTCGCGTCGACGGGCAGAAAAATAGACAAGCAAAGGAAGATTTTAAAAGAACAAAAAGATTTTCTTTGGTAAATCGATCGTGAAAAAAAAAGTTAAAATTACTAGATACGCTGTAAAAATTTGCGTTAACAAGACAGATTTAGGTTGGTGCGGCTGAGAAGCCTTTAGCTGGCTGAGAAGAATCTACTGCTGGGTTCACTGTAGAAGAATTTGGGAAATGACGATAGAAAAAAAGCAGTTAAAAAGACGTCGTCTAGAAGATAAAGAAGAACAACTGAAGTTTTTTTTTAAACAAAAACAACGATTGAAAATAAAGAAAAGCAAGCATTGAAGAATTTTAGAAGAAAATTTAGAGAATGTATAGAAAGACTCTCGAAGAGCAAAAGACGATTTTGAAAGAGTTTAAAGAACAAGAAACTAAAGATTATTCTTCAGAACAGTTTGAACAGAATTTCAAAGAGTAAAAAACAATTTTAGAAAGGCTTGAAGAACACGAAACTAAAGACTATTCTAAAGAAGCTTGAAAAATAAGAGAATAAAAGAATTTTCTATGGTAAATTTATTGCCAAAAAGAGAAAGACGTTAAAATAACCAGATACTTTGTAAAAATTTGTATTGACAAGACAGATTTAGGTTGGTGCGACTGAGAAGAATATGAGAGCATTGTAGAAGAATTTGTTAAACGACGTTAGGAAAGCAGCAGTTAAAAGACATAGATTGGAAGTTTTTTTAAAAAAAAATAAAAACAACGATTGAAAGAGAAGACATAGATAAAAAAGAAGACTATAAGATAGAAGAGAAGAAAACATAGACACTGTTAAAAGACATAGATTGGAAGTTTTTTTTTTAATTAAAAACAACGATTGAAAGAGATAAAACAGCGTTGCAAGATTTTAGAAGAAAAAGACGTTTTTAGAACAATTTGAAAAACTATTGGTAGAAAAAGGACTGCCAAGGAAGACTCTCGAAGAGTAAAAGATAATTTTAAAAGAGTTTGATGAACAAGAAACAAGAACTAAAAGATTTTCCATGGAAAATTCATCGCGAAAAAGAGAAAGACGTTAAAATAACCAGTTCCAATCTAAAACTTTGTGTTCACAAGATAAGAGAGATTTAGGTTGGTGCGACTGAGAAGTTTTTGCGGGTACATTCTAGATATGAGTTTCAGCAGCAGAGTTTTACTACCTTATTTTGATTGAATCTACTGTTGGGTACACTATAGAAAAATTTGAGAAATGGCGATGGAAAACAAGCAGTGAAAAAACGCAGTCTCGTCTGGAATATAAAGAGGAGAACCAAGAATTTTTTTTTTAATTGAAAACAACGATTGGAACTGAAAAAAGCATTGAAAGATTTTAGGAGAACCAAAGATGTTTTTAGAACAGTTTTAAGACCAATGAAAAATAAAGAACTGCTAAGGAAGACTCTAGAAGAGAAAAGCGATTTCGAAAGAGTCTGAATAACAAGAAACTTCTAAAGAAACACAAAAAATACTTTTAGAAAAAAAATTTAGAAAGATCCTAGAAGAAAAAGAACTACGACTAATATAAAACAAAACACAAAAGGGAGTTCTAGAAAGATTAAAAAAACAACTAAAGAAAATAGAATACCGTTAAGAAATTCGACAATTTGCAAAATGTTTGTGATCTAAAGTAGATTATTCGGAACGGAAAAGCTTTCAAAAAGGAGCAGTTTTACGGATTGAACTCATAAATTTCAAAAGCAGACGTTACTCTAAGTTCGAGCTTGCTAGAAGCAGAAGCAATAACTTGTCGATCACACTTTGGTTTTAAAACTTGTTGAGCAGATTGTTTTAACTAGATTAACAATTATTCAAAGCTATAGAAGTGTGTTATAGTGTTGGTTTACTCTATTTTATTTTTTAAATCATCTCAAAAAAGAGTTTTAATATCAACATTAAAATAAAACGAAGACTAAAAGCATATAAAAACAAATGTTACAATAATGATAATTAATTATTACATCAAATAATTCAAAATATAATGACGTAAATACATCGTTTTGTAGCGGGATTTATAACATAATTAAAAAATCATTTTTTTATTTATTTATGTGTATCACTTGTAATAAAAGATTACGTGAAGCTAGACCAAGCAATAAAAATTTAATACCCACTTGAATGAGTTCCAAATTTGTTATCTTAAAGTGGGTATTATTTATTTAGGTATTTATAAGTATTTTTAATATACTTAATTGTGTTTATATTCATTTTATCATAAAATAGTAATTCAGATAAATTGACAAAAATGTAGGCTTGATGACACTTGATCTACCTTACCAGCGAGTTGTGAATTGATTTTCACGGCCGTTGCCACTAGTAACGGCCGTGAAAGAAATTTCTGAATTACACTTTTCATTTGTTTAAAATATTTTTATGATAAAAAGGATATGACCAATGATATATCCTATAGAAGCTTGTAGATAAATGTTTTATGGTCAATGTATGAAAGTAAATAAAGTCATAGTTTTTTAGAAGATAAACTTCATTTGGTATTTAATTGTTTTAAAAATATAATTAATTAAGTAGAGAATTGTCGGAGCAAAATTAAAAGGTTTATTTCTTGTTATTTTTATATTTATAATTATAGTTTTAGGATAATAAAAGTTAATAGAGTCCTAAAATTTTCTAAATTCAGTAATGAATAGCGAACTTAATAAGTGTCAAGTTTTTTCAATTAGCGTTCCGCGTTTTTATCGTTTATAAAAGGCCGCTCGTAATGTTCTTTTTTATGAAGTTGGACTAATAAGTCTGTCTAAAGGGCGAAAGTTGGCAGTATGTTTCTCTGGCACGCGTTTATTTAATTCGTTTTCCTCGGTGGACCACCAAGAAAGAGTCGTTAGAATTTATAAATGAGCGTTAGTGTGACACATGTTAACAATTAACGGCAATATTGCCGGCCGCGAAGTTAATAGCATCTGGCTGGTGTGGCGGAAATAGATCAAACTGGCTTAAAAAGGCGGAAGTTATTTGGAAGAATTGAACATCTCGTGATTGTAAAAGGGAACAATAGGTTTTATTTAGATGAATAGTTGTCTGGTTTAATTTCGGTTTGCAATTTGGCGCGTGATTATGCGGCAAATTTGCATTAACGGCATAATGAAATAAAGCAACGAGACGCGTTATCGACCGGATTTGTGCTCGTCGCAATTAGGATCGTTGTAGTGTGATTGACGTTGCGGTACTTACTGACTAGGGTGACGTATGGCAAATTGGTCCTGTTGAAGTAAGCAGGATTGCAGGCTTCCTCCTGTCGTTTAGTGTGTGCACCGATTTGGACTTCCATGACGTGGATGTCCCGTCTATAGAAGGACATACAAGTGAATCCGCTTTGGCTGCAATAAATCAATTCAATCATATTTCTCTAACAATGTGTTGACGCACCATCCCATTGTGAAATGTGTCAGAAGCACGATGGAATTTTCATCCCTCGACGGAGGTTTCAGCTGGGCACACACCACTTTCATTTCTAGGCCGGATGAATTGGTTATCCTGAGGGTGGAGTTTCTATGATGAAAACTGTAAGTCGCAGAGTAATCCAAAGTGTGCCAGTGGTTATAATTCGCCACCCAGGAAGGGAAACGACACTTATTCAACGAGGGAGCTGGAAAAATTCAAATCACTGATGTTACGCCTGAGAGAAATTAGCTGAGACAAATTCCGGATTTCAGGACTTTACCCCTCCTTTTTCAGAATGTAAAATTTAATCAAGTAATGGCCAACACAAAAATGTATGATGAAAATTCTCGACAATTCGTATTCACACACTCTCACCTCTTTTCAGAATCATCGTCCTGCTTCCCTCAGTGGCACTGAAGAGTCCATTACAGGTCGCATCTCCGCTTTGTGCGACTCTATAATCGACACCATCTAAAGCTTCCGATGCCGGTGATGCCTTTTCATACACAAAGCATCTGAAACGGTCCTCGTTGGACGTCGCATGGTTGTGGTGCACTTTGCCTACTAAATACCTAGAACTACCTTCTTTCCATACTGCCAGGCACTGGAGTTCTTCCACTAGAAACGTTATTAGATTTTAGTGCATTAGAGAACATGATAGAAAAGTGAAAATTTATGAGCCATTCTGAAGCTTGACTAGAATTTTTGATCAACGAAAAACAAACAGACAGAACAGGGACCGATTCACTACACCTACTCAATCGACATTATAAATCTAATATTTCAAAAATAATAAAAATCTTCTCTTTATTGCAATTTCCACAGTTTTATTAATAAATTTTTTACATACGTAAACAACAATCTTTACGGCTCAAATTGATAGAGCTTATGAAATATTAATTCAAAAAGATTGGGTTTTTAAAAAAAATGGGTCGGATTAAAATCGGCCAATTCAGGTGCAACCTTTTTTATACCTTTTTTAGGAGGTTATAATTAACAAAAACTGGAAATAACAGAAACACCGATACTAAAAACAAATAAGACAGCATGACCGCTCTGTGGACAACTGAAGATTCAAGTCTGATAGCTCCTGATGGACCTTGGTAGGAATTTCAAACTCGATTCTGCGTTTTTCAGGCTTTTTTAGACTCTCTAGCTTTTCTAGATTGCCTGATTTTTATAGATTTTGTTTTCTGTAGTTAGAACTGTTAAACTTTTCAAGATAATTCAAATTATTTAGGTTCTATAGCTTTTCTCAGGTTCTAACATGTTTCAGATGTAAAGCTTCCTAGATTGCATAGAACTATCCCAATACATTTAAGATTCTTTAGCTTCTTGTAACATTTTAAATTGTTTAGATTCTACAGATTTTCCAAATTATATGGATTATCTAAATGCTCTACATTCTTTATAATTACCAAAATCTCAGATTTTGTATTTCCTCAGTACTTTCTGGAAACTTCAGATACCTTTCAAGACTTTCTTTTAAATTCTTTTTAAATATTTTAGATATTAAGCTTTTTAGAGTGCATAGAATTCCTAAACTATTCCAAATATATTTAAGATTCTTTAGAATTTTGCAGCTTTTCGAAACATTCTCATTCTAATTTTTGTAGGTTCTACAAATTCTTCAAATTATATGGATTCTTTAGGCTCTATATTCTTCATAATTACCAGAGATGTAAAGTTCTGTATTTCCTCAGTACTTTCTGTACACTTCAGACTCTTTTTAAGACTTCCTTTTTAAAGCTTTTTCTATTTTAGAGATATTAAGCTTTCTAGATTGCATACATTTCCTAAACTATTTCAAATTTATTTAAGATTCTTTAGCTTTTCGAACCATCTCAGTATTTTACGTTCTCCAGATTCTCCAGATTATATTATATTAATTACCAGAGATCTTAGATTCTGTATTACCCCAGTACTTTCTAAATAATTCAGATTTTTTTAAAAGCTTTCTTTTTAATTTTTTTTAATATTTGAAATATTAAGCATACTGACTTGACCTATGTAAAATACTTGTATTGTTAACACCAATAAATTTATTATTATTATTATTTTCATTACAGATTGCATAGACTCTCTAAACTATCTATCAAGTATATTAAAGATTCTTTAGCTTTCTGAAACATTCTAAATTTTTTAGATTCTACAGATTCTTCATATAGATATTCTATAAACTCTACATTCCTCATAGTTACCAAAGATTTCAGATTTTGTATTTCTTCAGTACCTTTTGGACAATTCAATTTAATTTTTAGACTTTCCTTTTAAAGTTTTTTAAATATTTCAGATATTTCTAGATAGCATAAATTTCCGAAACTATCTCAAGTATATTTATGATTTTTAGCTCTTCGAAACATTCTAGGTTTTTAGGTTCTACAGATTTTCCAGATTATATAGATTTTCTAGAAGCTCTACATCCTCATAATTATCAGAGAATTCAGATTCTGTATTTTCTCAGTTCATTTTAGATTCTTTATAAAACATTTTTTAAAGCTTTCTAGATTGCATAGATTTTCTAAACTATCACAAATATATTTAAGATTTTTTAGCTTTTCACAACATTCTAAATTTTTTAGGTTCTATAGATTCTCCAGATTATATGAACTTTCTATAGGTTCTACATTCCCCATAATTACCAGAGATTTCAAATTCTGTATTTCCTCAGTAGTTTCTGTACACTTCAGACTCTTTTTAAGACTTCCTTTTTCTATATTAGAGTTATTTAACTTTCTAGATTGCATAAATTTCCTAAACTATTTCAAATTTATTTAAGATTCTTTAGCTTTTCGAACCATCTCAATATTTTACGTTCTACAGATACTCCAGATTATATTATATTAATTACCAGAGATCTCAGATTCTGTATTTCCTCAGTACTTTCTGGACACTTCTTACAACTTTTGCAGTTTCCAGATTTTCCAGATTATATAAACTTTTTATAGACTCTACATTACTTATAATTACTACAGATCTCAGATTCGGTATTTCCCTAGTGCTTTCTAAATACTTCAGATTTTTTAAAAGCTTTCTTTTTAAATTTTTTTAATATTTGAAATATTAAGCATACTGACTTAACCTGTGTAAAAGACTTTTTTATTATTATTATTTTTATTATAGATTGCATAGACCCTCTAAACTATCTCAAGTATATTTAAGATTCTTTAGCTTTCTGAAACATTCTAAATTTTTTAGATTCTACAGATTCTTCATAATAGATATTCTATAAACTCCACATGCCTCATAGTTACCAAAGATTTTAGATTTGGTATTTCTTCAGTACCTTCTGGACAATTCAATTTAATTTTTAGACTTTCCTTTTAAAGTTTTTTAAATATTTCAGATATTTCTAGATAGCATAAATTTCCGAAGCTATCTCAAGTATATTTATGATTTTTAGCTCTTCGAAACATTCTAGGTTTTTAGGTTCTACAGATTTTCCAGATTATATGGATTTTCTAGAAGCTCTACATTCTCATAATTATCAGAGATCTCAGATTCTGTATTTTCTCAGTACATTTTAGATTCTTATTAAAACATTTTTTAAAGCTATTTAAATAATTGAGATATCAAGCTTTCTAGATTGCATAGATTTTCTAAACTATCACAAATATATTTAAGACTCTTTAGCTTTTCAAAACATTCTAAATTTTTTAGGTTCTACAGATCCTCCAGATTATATGAATTTTCTATAGGCTCTACATTTCTCATAATTACCAGAGATTTCAGATTCTGTATTTCCTCAGTACATTCTGGACCTTTTAGGTTCTTTTTAAGACTTTCTTTTTAATTTTTTTTTAAATATTTCGGATATTAAGCTTTCTAGATTACATAGATCTCCTAAACTACCATAATTATATTTAAAATTCTTTATTTTTTGGAAACATTCTAAATTTTCTAGGTTCTACAAATTTTCCAAATTATACAGACTTTTTATAGACTCTACATTTCTCATAATTACCACAGATCTCAGATTCTGTGTTTCATCAGTACTTTCTGGACAATTTGGATTCTTTTTAAGACTTTCTTTATAAATATTTCAGATATTAAGTTTTCTAAATAGCATACATTCTTTATCTAAGATTTAAAAAGATGCTTTATCATTATATAGCTTTTTAAAGCATTCTAGATTTTTTAGATTCTACAAATTCTTCAGATTATATAAATTTTCTGTAGACTCTACATTTCTTATAATTACCAGAAACCTCAGATTCAGTATTTCTTTAGTACTTTTTGGACACTGCTTACTTTTTACGATTTTACTAACAATCTATGGTTACTAGAAATTTTAAATTAAAATCAAGAATCAGGAATTTTAGACATTGACTCAGATTATCCAAGTCTTTTTAATAAATCATCTAGATTTCAACATTTTTCTTTGATTTATACAGCTTTTCTATACTTATACTTCGAATTTTATAAATTAGGTATGTAAAATCTTAAGATTTCTTATTCTAGATTTCTAGATTTAGGTATTTATTTGTACAGATCTTTCTTAGAATATCTACATTTTCTAGATTAACTTTTCTAGATTATCTACATCTGCTGTTTAAACAGTGGCGTTCTGTTGAAGTGTTGTCGTTGTTACTACAAGAATAGATTTTACGTTACTTCTGGTGGTATATTCCATAAAAACGTAAAAACCGCATAAAACCCTTATTATCATAGATTAAAACTGTCAAATAAAAAAAATGGGTTAAATGTTTCTGTTGCGGGTTGAATATTGATCATAGAAATGTTTATTAGCGCGTCCCACAATAGAATTTGAGTTCGTGCCCGGTTATTGGATGTCGTAATTACGTTTAATAGCATTACGTTAGTTGTGTAGAAGTCCAAACATCCCGAAAGGACTGGCAAATCCCAGCCTTAATAAGTCACGTTTTTAATGAAAATTGTGCAACTATCGCATGCAGTAGACGTGCCCTGTTGAAACGCAATTGAAATTTTTTATCCATTACATGCAACGAGCGCTAACCCCAATTGTCTCAACTGCATTACCGCAATAACCCACTCCCGGATAATATACTCCTCTCTTGTTTTTTCCCTTCAGTAGTGCATTCAGCAATCATTTCGTGCTTTCTGCTAAAACGTTTCATGATTCAGTCATAGCACCCATCGGAATATTACGGCTTTATTTAAATAAAATATTCAAATATCGAATCCCCGTCCAATTTAATAAATGTCAGTGAATATCCTGTTATAGCTTAAATTTAAATTTTATGCAGGACTTTATCTGATCGACTTACCGGTACTTTCCGAACCGTAAACATCAGGACATGCCTGATAACTCAGAAGAAGTCTGCTGTCTTCTGTGCAGGTGTCGATGCTCGAGACGGGAGTACGGCATTCTCCATGGCCTCGGTTGTAGGTGAATGTGAAGGGACCGCGGAATGGACATGCCACAGGGGCTGCATTCTCCCGAAACATCGAAAAGAGCAATGCGTCCCCTGTTATTAAGCTGCACAACGTCGGGAGGGAGTCTCGACTGTGGCAGAACGCTAGAACAGAAAGAAATTATCATAAATTAGATGCCGAAATTTCTGATTGGCTTTTAATGAATTCGACTGATAAAAACCCTTTTGTTTTGTTTCAATTATTTCTAATTTTATATTAAAGAATCCTTATATTTCTTTATTATAGAGATATTTTTTTATAGACTATACAATTCTTCATTATTACCAGAGATCTCAAGTTTTGTATTTCCTCAGTACATTCTAGACACGTCAAATTTTACTTAAGATTTTCTTTTAATTTTTTTTTTTTAGATTAGATAGATAGATTTCCTAAACTATTTTAAGTAGATTTAAGATTTTTTAGCTTTTCGAAACATTTTAAATTTTTTACGTTCTACAGATTTATAATTATCCAGATTATATTAATTTTCTATAGCCTCTTCATTCCTCTTAATTACCAAAAATTTCAGATTCTGCATTTCTTCAGTACCTTCTGGACACTTCAGATTCCTTTTACAGCTTTTTGAATATTTCATATATGAAGTTTTCTAGATTGCATAGATTCTCTAAACTGTCCCAAGTATATTTAGGACTTTTTAGCATTTCGAAAAATTTTAACCTTCTTAGGTTCTACAGATTCTACAGATTACATGGATTTTTTAGAGAGTCTATATTTCTCATATTGAAAATTCTACAGCTTTTCGAAACATCCTAAATTTTTTAAGTTCTACAGACTTTCCAGATTATATGGATTAAGTCTACAGTACTCATAATTACCAGAAATCTCAGATTATATATTTCCTCAGTACTTTCTGGGCACTTTAGATTCACTTTAAAATTTTCTTTATAAATATTTCAGAAGTTAAGATTTCTAGAATTCTTAAATTACCTAAACTATCCCAAATATATTTAAGATTCTTTAGCTCTTCGAAATCCATTAAATTTCTTAGATTCTACATATTTTCTCAGTACTTTCTAGGTACTTTAGACTTTTTAAGACTTTATTTTAAGATTATTTTAAGACTTTCTTTAGAAATACTTTAGAAGCTAAGCTTTCTAGAATGCTTAGATTTCGTAATGAATCCCAAGTATATTTAAGATTTTTTAGATTTTTAAGACATTCTAAATTTTTTAGGTTCTACAGACTTTCCAGATTATTATAGATTTTCTAGAAACTCTACATTCCTTGTAATTATCAGAAATCTCAAATTATGTAATTTCTTAGTACTTTCTGAGCACTTCAGATGCTTTTTAAGACTTTCTTATTAAATATTTTACAAGCTAAGCTTTCTAGAACGCTTAGATTTCCTAAAGAATCCCAAATATACTTACAATTCTTTAGCTTTTCGAAATCCAATTAAATTTTTTGATTCCATAGAATTTCGAGATTATTATGGATTTTCTGGAAACTCTATATTTTTCGTAATTACCAGAAATTTCAGATTCTGTATTTTCTCAGTACTTTTGGGCACTTCAGATTCTTTTTAAGACTTGCTTTATAAATATTTCAGAAGTTAAGCTTTCTAAAATGTTTAGATTTTCTAAAGAATTCCAAATATATTTAGGATTCTTTAGCTTTTCGAAATCGACTAAATTTTTTAGCTTCTACAGATTTTCCAGATTATTATGAATTTTGTAGAGACTCTACATTTCTCATAATTTCTAGAAATATCAGATTCTGTATTTTTTCAGTACTTTCTGGGTACTTCAGATTTTTTTAAAGACTTTCTTTATAATTACTTCAGATGTAAGGCTTTCTAGAATGATTAGATTCTCTAAACTATCCCAAGTATTTTAAAAAAATTTTAGCTTTTCGAAATACACTAAATTTTTTAGGTTCTACAGATTTTCCAGATTATATGGATTTTCTAGAGACTCTACATTCTTCATAATTACCAGAAATCTCAGATTATGAATTTCTCAGTACTTTCTGAGCACTTCAGATACTTTTTAAAACTTTCTTTATAAATATTTCAATAGTTAAGCTTTCTAGAATGCTTAGATTTCCTAAAAAATCCAAAACATATTTAAGATTCTTTAGCTTTTCGAAAGCTACTACATTTTTTAGGTTCTACAGATTTCCCAGATTATTATGGATTTTCTAGAGACTCTACATTCCTCGTAATTACCAGAAATCCCAGATTCTGTATTTTCCCAGTACTTTCTGGGTATTTCAGATTCTTTTTAAGACTTTCTTTATAAATATTTCAGAAGCTAAGCTCTCTAGAATACTTAGATTTCCTAAAGAAACCCAAGTATATTTAAGATTTTTTAGCTTTTCGAAATCCACTAAATTTTTTAGGTTCTACAGATTTTCCAGATTATTATGGATTTTCTACAGACTAGATCCTCGTAATTACCAAAAATCTCAGATTCTGTATTTCTTCATTACTTTCTAGAAACTTCAGATTCTGTTTTTAAGACTTTCTCTATAAAACTGTTTAAATATTTCAAATTTTAAGCTTTCTTATTAATCATTGAAAAGAGCAATGCGTCCCCTGTTATTAGGCTGCACAACTTCGGAAGGAAATCGCGACTGTGTCAGACCGCTCTAACAGAAAGACTTGCGTGACGCACCAAGAAATTATCATAAATTAGATGCCGAAATTTCTGATTGGCTTTTAATGGATTCGACTGATAAAAACCCTTTTGTTCTGTTTCAATTATTTCTAATTTTAGTTTGATTTTCTGGGGGAGATTAAAGGAGTACAAGAGAGTTGCGTGCATCCGGGGATTGTTGACTAGGAAAATGTTTCAAGTGGAAGAGTACAGAAGAGAATTGTTTAAGTTAGAAAAGCAAGTCGTGGAATTGCAGCTTCGAGAGTTTTAGAAGGTGTGGAGATTAAAAACAATGCATGCACTACCAGGATTTTCAAGTGTTTGGAACATTTTTCTCGCAGGAAAAACCGAACAAAACTAAGCAAAGTTTTACAGATAAAAGTGATAACTTTTTGATGTAGGAAAGGACACAAGTATGGAAAATGTTCTTGATCGTGACTACAGATCTTTAATAAAGTTTTATAGTCACAGTTAAATTTTCAAGAAATAATCTTTTCATGATAAATCGTGAATCGAGTGTCCAAACTTTTCTCATTTAGTTATAGGTGTACTCCTATCTATGACTTGATTTTTTATTACATTTCTATGACTCAAATGAAACGTAGAACTGCTTCTCTCTTATCAAGATTGAAAAGGATTGTAGATTTACGCGATTCTAACATTTTCTACTTTCAGAAAGAGAGACGATTTATAAGCTAAAATTTCCATACTCAATAAAATCGGCCACAATCTCATACAAGAAAATAGAAATAAAAAATCACTTTGTTCTCAAAACATCCTAGAAAACAACTGAAATAGTCTCGTGTTTGATCTTAGCTCGATATAAACAAATGAGACAGTTGTCTAACAGATCGATTTAGTAAAGAAGAGCGATTACATAGAGATTCTCTAAGACCTAGGTAGAAGAAGTACATTCTTAAGTTGCTTAATTTACCGAGAATTATTTCTATAAATTAATTTTTTGTTAAATAGATTATTTGAGAAGCTCCACTAAAAAAGCAAAAAAACAAAGAGTCTAAGAAAGAGAAGAACTTAGAGGTTCTCTGGAAAAACAGAAGAAGAGTAAAAGAGCTGGAAAAACAGCATTTGAAAGAAAAAGAAGAAGTTGAGAAACAACGATTGATAGTAAAAAAAGAGTAAAAGAAAGGAACAGCTGAGAAACAAACCGTTTCAAAAAAAAGTTAAAGAAGATTCTGGAAGAGCAAAAGAAATTTCTAGAAAAATTTGAGAAACGAGAATTGCTAGAAAAAGAAGACAATTCGAGAAAAAACGATAAAGGGACTTGAGTTAAGCTTGACAAAAGTCAAAATTGACAGACGTCAGCGCTAGAAGACAAACATAAATAAAAGAAGTTCCTACAAAAAATTAAAAGATTGTTAGAAAAAGAAGAGCAATTAAAAATTCTAGAATTTAGCTAATCTAAACATAATTTACTATTTTTTTTATCGAGCAATAAGCTGCTTCAGGTCCGTTCCATCCTAAAAGAGCCTTCCTACCAGGTCAAGCAAAAGAGAAATTAACACACAAATCTCTATTTTATTGACCTAGTAGGGCTCTTTTAAGGTAGAATCGACCTGATGCAGCATATTGCTCGATATAAAACAGTAAATTATGTTTAGATTAGTGAAATTCTAGGCGCAAAAAACATTGGGTCTAAGAAAAAGAAGAACTGAAAGAGGTTTGCAAAAAGCAATGAAATATTCTGGAAGAACAGATGAAAGTTTTAAAAGAGCTTAAAAAATGGCGGCTTTTGGAGAAAAAAAATTGCTAGTAAGAGAAGAGCAAAGGAAAATTCTAGAAGAAGTTAAAAATTATCACGTCAAAAAAAAAAAGAAGAGCTAAGGAAGATTCTGGAAGAGCTAATAAATTCTAGAGAATTTGAGCAATGAGGATTGCTATCGTAGAAAAGGAAGATAATTAAAATAAGATAGAGATTGCAGCTAAGCTTCCATTTAGAAGAAATTGACTAAAAGAGAGCTTATTTTTGAGTTTCCAAAATCTTATTTGTAAAATATTAAACAGTTAAAAAATTCACAGACGTCAGCTGAAAAACGAAACATAAAGAAAAATGTTTCTAGAAAAATTTGAGGTAAATGACTGGTGGAAAAAGAAGAGCAATCAAAACACAAAAGAAGTTTAAAGGTATCATCTGAATGACAAAACAAACAAGAAAAAATTCTAAAGAAACAAAAGAAGTTTCTAAATGAATTTAAGAAGCAACAATTTGTAGAAAAAGAGAAACAGAAGAACATTTTTGAGAACCAAAAGAAGAATCTAGAAGAACAAAAAGATTTTTTTAGGGAAGAATAAGAAACGACGATTAGTGCAAAAAGAACAATTTTAAAAAACAAAAATTTTTTTTAAAAAAGTTAAAAAACAACTTAAAGAAGAGAAAGAAGAGCTAAAGAAAAACTTTGAAATTGAAAGAGCTTGAAACACGATTGCAATAGTAAAACGAGCAAAGAAAAATTGTAGAAAAAGCACAAAAAGCGATTCTAAAGACGCTTCAAAAGCAACGATTAAGAAGGAAAGAAAACAAGTTGCTATTATTTAATTATTATTTATTGTAGCATTATGGGAACTAATTTGACCATGACCAAGAACCAATACATCATCAGTATAGATAGGAAAGATGTATGAAACCTGAGTAGAGCGGCACAGGTTTTGTGAGTCGATTATAATGGTGTAATATGATTTAAAACGTGAACGCTCGATCACGAAGATCGTACTAGCTTGCGCCTGCTCAGGATTGGCTTTGATAGCGATGATCAGTGGCGTTGCGTTAATGTAATTTTTTGTAATAATGCTTTAATAATCTCGAAGAGTTGCTTTTTACTCGCACAAATTTGACAATACCACATGAAATAAAGAGCCAAGGTGCAATATCGAGAAACAAGTAGCAAACAATAAGTAGCGGACTACACCAATGAGTAGCATACGAATTTCCTAACACTAATCATCAGTCATTCAAGAGGATTTTCGAGCAAAAATTTAAACAAACAGAAGGCAGATAATTTACGCTAATATAATTAAAAAACAAGCGTTAATTCTTCTCTTTGTTCAAAATCAGAAAGTAAAACTCAAAACAATTCATTGTGTTATCAAGTCATTAATTTTTTAAAGTAGATATATTAAAAATTGTGGTTACTATGCGGATCAGAAAGTACTTAATAAATTTTATGTTCTTTTAGGTCATTTATTAGCTTTAAAACATTGAAATAGAATCCAAAACAAAATTTTTATTTCAGAAACAATTATGCCATTATCAAGACTATTATAACATGTTAATTGTAAGTTTATAAATTTCTTTTTTTTTAGATTTATTACGATTTTTATTGCCGATTATATCAGATCGAATGTTCATTGATAAAAAAATTTTATTACCTGCCTGAAAAAGTAATGTATTTTGTCTGGAGTTAACATTACAAAGTGTAGGGTAAATAAAATTATGAAGGACGATAATCCTCAAAGTGAATTGCGTTCAATATTGTTGCATTGTTGTAGAACTAGGATTTTGTGATAGTTTCAATTATTCAGGAACTAGTTTTGGGTTAGAAGTTAGAAATCCTGAAAATATACAAATCTAGTATATTCAGCATTTTTTGAACAAGAAGTTTTGATTTATCGTGTAACTTTAAAATAAGCAATCTTGTGGGGGTTTATAAGGAAGATAGGATTCTTAATATTTCAAGTTATGAAAGGCGTTTCAAAACATATCATTAGAAATGATATATGGGTACAAGAGTAAGATATTTCTATTTATATGACTATTCAAACGACAAACATGTAGCCTGTGAAGTCGTCTAGTTTTTTAGCTATAAATAATGGTGTCAAGAAAGTGAGGCGTTTAATAGACGGTATTTTTGTCTGGTGTTTTACAAGATGTCTTGTTGTTTAACAACTAGAAGCGTGGAAAAAAATGTCAACTGTGATAAAATTAATGTAATAAAGTTGTGACTAGTCACATACTTACTTTCTTTGTACTGGAGAACGTTTGCGTGCTTTTCATGAATCACGACGCACCGATAGCACGCCCTTTTACTGCAACAAACACATTTTATTAATGTCATAATACAGAGGGTTTATAAATTCTTCTTGTTCAAGAGTGTAAATATCCCTTAAAATAAGAACCGACTTTAAAGCTTTTTTTATCAAAAATTAGACGTGTATAAGAAAAAGCAAGATGGTATGACATAAGAAAAAGGGTCTAATGTATAATGCGAAAAAAAGAATTTTTTCGGTAAATAAATAAGAGATCAGGGTGTGTAATACTGAAGCAATGTTATATAAAAAAAATTATTGTGAGTTTAATATTATTTTTATAACATTCTACAAACACTACTAGATCAAACCTCTTCATTATCTTGAACAAAATTATCTCGATTAATGAGAGATGACAGAAAACTTGAGAAAGCAGCAAATTAAAAGTAGTTTTTAGGGATATCTTGCCAAAGAAACATTTTTAAAACTTTAAAACCACTCTGTGTTAGTATTAGTCGTGGTTGGGGTAGCTTGCGTTTATTAAAAGGATGTTGGGGGTTAAATCGGGCGTGCCCTGCTAAAACTAGGTCACTTACTCATCCACGACTAAGAACTTGTCGCCCTCCGATCCTAGACATCGTCCTTTACTGCTGAGTCGTGGCCCTTCTATGATGATGGGTTGTCGGACCCCGGATTGGAACCAGGTCCCCTCCCATCGCTCCGGGAAATAGCAGCCCCCTGAAAACACACAGACAGCGCGCTAATGTAGATAATGCAGATGCATGACCGGCTAGAGGGGTCAGATTTAAAACTGAAACCGACGAATATGGGAAACAGGCGAGGCAAAGATTACCAGTTTTGATGAATTTACACGGTCCGTATCATATTTTGTGGATGCTTTTTCGGCCCTGAAATTAATCGTAATTGAATTATTTAGGCGCTTGTAATTAAACAAAAAATCACAACGGATTATCATTGGTTTCGCGATTTTTACAATCTGATGACCAATCGGTCTTTTTTAATTGTTTTATGCCCGGATTTACATCAACTGATGTAATTGGAGCACACGATCAAAAATGGTAATGTGGCAAACCCATATTATTGGACACGAGGGAACTGAAGTCATGCAAAAATTACTATTTTACTGCTTTACTTGCTACTTGCTTTACTTGCTTTTTACTTTCTACAATAAACGAAATAAAAACAATTTTTTTAACAGCGTTTCAAACTTTAATTGAGTCAAGAGATTAATAAAAAAAATATTTTTAAAAAGACAATGAGCAGTTGTATGCAACACAAAATACATGCGTCATAAAGAAAAGTGTTTTTAGTTATTACAGGAATTAAAAACCCCTGAAATTTTTAATATTCAGATCATTTGAAAGCTTCTGAAATACAAAAAATTTCTTTGACCACATTTCTCTAATTCAACAAATAAAGGTTCAATAAATAAACTTCTAAATACGATTTCTATAAAAATACCCTTATCTGCATTGATTGACAGTTGCGTCAAGTCGGTCCATTCAATTTCACCGCAACTAGAGGCGCTTTAATCACGATAATCACGTTTTTTAGTCATTGGCATGACTTTGTATAATTGTACAAAAATAATATAAAACTGTTGGAAAAAATGTAAAAAATTAAAAAAAATAGTAAAAATTACAATTTTTAAATTTGCTAATGCCAGAAATGGCTTATTTATCTCAAATTTAATTTACAAGTTATCAAATTATTCAAAAATCCTTAAAGAAGCTAAATTAAATTTTTTGGATTATAACAATAGCAAAAATCCCTTTTTGGAATAAAATATCTAAGGAATACAGACAAGGCATTCTAAAAAAATTTTTGACATACAACGGCAATGATAATAGTTTCATCACTCAGTTTTACAAATTATAGAAACAATAATTATCCGTAATGATAAGTTAAATTCTGAAAAATCTCTAAAAAAACTTATTTGGTTCCTGATATACCAAAAACTGGTTTGTATCATTTTTTTAACCAAATCTTAGTAGCAGATTTTTCAAAATGCTCACTGAAGATTCAAAAAGACTTTCTGAAGCCCAGAAATTTGTTTATTTTTTAAAAAACCACCTGTTGAATTTGATTCGGAAAAATAACATTCACTGAAATTTAACTTAAAGACACGCGCGATATTGAGGGAAAAAATCCAAATATTTGTTGTATTGTTGTCAAAAACGACAAAAACACAGTCAAGTATGACTTTTATCGTTTTCCCTCAATAACGCACCTGTCCACTAGCTTCAAATTCGGCCGATAGAGCGCATTAATTGAAGATAGTGTCCTACTACTGTTATGTTCACAAAAATTTAAGAAAATTTCGATTTTGAGTTAAAAGAAAGTCAAAATATTACAAAAAGATAAAAAATAGTTAAATTAACAACTAAAGCTTTCTTCTTTCTGTTGTTTTGGTGGGCAAAACCCGCAGTCGTGGAGCGTTTTTCTAAAATTCTAATTATGATAGAAAGCTACTTCAGTACAGATTGCGATAATAAAATTTAAACGGTGAAAATCAAGATTTAACAAATTTAAGACACTTATCTTTTGAAAGAGAGCGCTTAAAATCTGCCGGCAATTTTGTAATCCGTAAAAATGGCGATGACTCAAAAATCGGGCTTTAAGCTGTCAAAAAAGGTGCTTCACATTAACATGGTGATAGAACAAGGAACAAATGCTCTGAAATGTGTCCAAGATTTCCGAAAAATGGTACGAAAAAACAGAAATTTCACAACGATCAACAAACAAAAATTCTTCTAATTTCAAGAGCAGACCGACAATAAGCCATAAATCTAGAATTTTGAGTTCTTTTAGTACAATTCAGTTTGTGAGAGCCAAATACGTGTATTTTTCCATTTGGTAAGTAAATTTTGGTGTTCTCATTCTTCTGAAAAGCAGCTTAGGATATAAATATAAAGCGAGTAAGTGCAAACATTTAGGTATTTTGAAAATAATAAACACCTGAACTTTTTAACCATAAACTTAATTGCCGTAATATTTGGTCAGTTATAAAACAAAGTCGTAAACATATTCATTGCAGTCGTAAAGTAAAATTTTTAAATGGTATATTTTCACGGATAAAACAAACTATATCGCGCCTCTTTCCAACATAAAAAACCCTCCTTAAAAATGAAAAGATCTTGACAATAAAGCATCACTGAAAGCGTCGGCTTTATTTAATTTCTAAATCACTCTCCCAGTCTTTTGTCTTGTTTGTAGTTAAAATTGGGTGTGGAAGGTATGCGAGAAATTAAGTAAATCTGTATAAAATTAAGCGAAGCAGTGTTGTATGGATATGATGTTGTCAAGATTTCCTTTGAATGTCGAGAGATACTCAAACTCTTTATCGTCTCTCTCATCACTTTTGTCTGATTGCAAACACCTTGATTGATCGCGCTTTAACCCTACACAGACAAATATACGAGGCCGATAATTGCTCAAGACCCTTCCGAAATGACCCTTCCCGATATATTTGCATTCGCCATTTTATAATCTCACGCACTTTATCTCTCACGATTCGTCTTTGTCGAGACGAACAAAATAAAGATGGATGCAACCAGCGCACAACTTTAACTATTAATCGTCCAAAATGTACGTGAAAGTGGATGAGAAGTTTTATCAAAACGTTCGGCCAAGAATTCCGATTTATCGGACCGAGATACGTGCATATATACACAGAGTGGCTCTCTCACAAAGCCCAAGTAATGTAAATTCTTGAGCTGATAAATTCCGTACTCACTGATTCATAACTTTGCAGCTCCACTAGAAAAGTCGGCATTTTGCAAATAACTTACACCAATCTGACTGACTGACTTAAAAGACAGTCATTCAGACTGGTGTAGAAGTTATCTTTAAATAGGCCATCCTGTATATGCAGCATTCTCCGCTCAGCTGCCGTTTTAAAGTCCTTCCGCATCGATCCACGTTCCGAAATTTACTGTTTTAATGTAAATTGTTGCACCGTAATATATTGTCGGCTAGGAATGGGCGTGTTATTTTTTCAAATTTGGGCTAATTATTTGGCAAGTTGGGCCAATTAAGCCTCCGTTAATTATTGAATAAAGTGTCGAGTGTTATGCATGTTACCTTGTTGTTTAAAAGTAGCAGTGAGGTGGAAAAAACAGGTCAGGACGATAGCGAAGTGAGTGAAGAAGACGAACCATCGAACATCCATAGTGAAGCTTTATTGCTGCGGGTTACATTGTAGCACTTTATACCTGAAACAAGAACAAAACAGAATTGCTTTTAATAAGCCAAATGTTTTATCGAGGTAATTTTGTCTAGATTGTGTGTGTGGAGTGTAGAAAAACTTAGATATTTCACCTTAAAATAAACACATTATACGCTACTCGGAATTTCTATTATAAAATTAAGCTCGTCTCGGATTTATTCCGGCTAAAATGCACCATAAAGCTAAAGATGGAAGGCCGGATTACACGCCCAAAAACTAAACCGGAACTGAATTGACCCATTCAAGCTAATTGAGTCCGACTAAAGAGCTTACCGTTTATTCAAATAATTACTAATTTTTCAAAGAGATAAAAACAAGAATTTAGATAATATTAGAGGAGAAAACATAACAATAATAGATGACTTAAACAAACAAGTTCGAAACTGGAATACAGAAATATACAAGCTGTCCCAACAGTCCCTAAAAGCTCTATAACTTAATATCAAAAACGCAGGTATAATCTAAAAAAAAAAGAAAAATCAATATCTTTTAAAATAAACAAGTTATAGAGCTTTTTCGAACCGTTAGGACAGCCTGTATAAAGGGTAAAAAAACTCCAAAAACGCAAATGTCGGTATAAATTATATCTCACTACTATTTAGTGTTCTCATGGCATTATACAGCGATTTGTAATCTTTTTCTTCATATAAAAAGATAGAGATTTCGAGTAAATACTTAAAGAACATTAGGGCATGAGTCATGATATAGTCTAAAATTCGGCAAAACTATTATTAGTCACAGCCATGGACCGATCAAAAAGAATAATGTCATCGTTTCGCACGTATAGCCCAACAAGTTCAGCTTGGCGTGTGAAGGTCAGAGGCGCAATAGACTGGGTGTTGTGGTGGTGGAAAAATTCAGTTGAAACCCAATATTCAAAGTTATTGTAGAAGAAGCACGTAGTATGTCTTTCCTTTTCCGTATCTACGCATCTCACACGCCAAGCTAGATTTGTATACCTATACTACAAGAACGTATCGTTATATAAGCGGGGAGAGACATTAACAAGTACATAATGTTTAAAAATGATAAAAACCACATAATAAGGAGTAACTGCTGCATAGTATGTAAATTTTTGAGTTAGGTTTGAAATCATGTCCATGTTTGAGCTGGCTAACTGCGGAATATGAAGTAACAAGCCTAGCGGCGAGCATAACATGCTGGGATGGGGATATCCAGACACTTGGGTCAAATCCGGAAGACACCGGAGTGGAGTTTCATGTTCGCCGGGGGTGCGGGAAGTTTGAATACCGGAGCGTCATGTGCCATGTATGGCGGTTATTTCCCCACACCTTGTATCTAAAACGACGTGATAATTTGACAATAAGGGCAATTGCGGGGGATGAAAGGGATCCGGTACAAATTCACCACTAATGGCCTCTGAAGGGAAGATCGGCAGATGAATAATAAATTGCTCGGTTATATCCCGCGAGAAAAATCGCCCAAATCTCCTTGTGCTGGTACAGTAAACAGCTTTGCATTTTAAGCTGCTTCTTATTAGTTTCTGAAGTAATAAAATAAAGAAAAACAAGTTTTGCAACAAGAATATTTAAAATTCTTGACTTAAAACAAACGAGATTTAATTTAAGACCGAAAACGGCCAATTCTAACAAGTCTATTTGCTGCAGGATGTGACAAATTTTTATGAGTGTTGAACATGCGAATAATGCTCAGATTTACGCAACCTCGCATTATTCTAATGTAAACTGTGCCTTAACCGCATTATCACCTGTTTCATGTTAAAAAATATCGCGTTTCAAACCGACATTAGCTTGCCCTTATCTGCTCACGCGCACTACGATGACAGATTTTATTATTATTATTATTATTATCATGAAACAACAGCCGGAATTACTTCAATGCACAACCACAAACTTCGCTAATTAAACATGTCTTTTTATGCACTCGATTCCACAATAAATAAATCGAGGTGAACCTCAAAAGCCTGTTTGATCACGGCCTTAATTTACTTGTTCCAACATGCATAATCGAGGCTACTTTTTTTTTCTTCTACTTCCCTCGAACAGGCGACACCCTCCTCAAAACACAGCTACTTTACTCTCCCTAACAAATAAACGCTTTTTCGAAACTGCTAATTATTCAAGGGATTAAAACTGCACCAAGTGTTTTTAACAGAGGGCGAATAATTACAACATATTCCGATATTCATTTGCATTCGAATGCGACAGATTTTTCCAACGGAAATTGCCTTTCCAAACAATTTGTTTTGCTTTGTTTAGTCGGGAGACTAAAATTTTTTTTTTGAAATTTTGTGAGAAAATTCCAGAGTGTCTCTCGCTTGACATTTCAGATGACACACGAAAGTAGGGCACACGGAGGGAGTTGTCCAAATATGATTATTTTCTGGTGGGGAGAAAAGTCTTTGCGATTTTTCTCGGTGTTTGTGTCAGTTTTTTGTACAATTTTCATATATTCATAATTCATCCGTTTGATACCTTAATGAATGAAATCGTATAAAAGCGAACGAGAAAACTGTATTGATTATGAATGAGAAGCACGCAAAATACAAAATTGCATCCGGAAATGTCCCCTTTGGGATCACTAAAAGTCAATACCAACAAAAGAGTAATTTGTTTAACACATAGGTGCGAAAAAGAGTTGGATTACAAAACAAGAAAAGCTTTGATTTGTCAGATTATCACTGAAGTTGTCTCGTCCGCTTTGACGCTATATATTCTCCACCCCTTAAGAAAACAAAGCTAGATTAACGGTTAAGTTTAAGGGATGTGACAGCTTTAAGGTCGTTTCTATCTGAAACAATCTGATAGTAAACGAGAAGCTGAATAAACAAACGCGAAAATATCGAATATTTTAACCTCTGGCAACGTCATTCGTTCCAGTTGATGACGAAGTTTTGAAGCTAAAATGTCGTAAACTGTGGAGACGGTCCGTATGGAGATAGATTGTTATGAGAATGTGGGGACAGGGAGAATGTGTTCATTAACAAGAGTGGCCTCATTAGGGGATGCCCATTCAGCACTCGGAGTTTTGCTCTAATACAAAGTATACACAAGTTAGCAGACTGACATTGCAGGATCAGCTCTACTTAGAGACACTGGAACGTTTATAGCCTTTCGACAAGTGGGAACAAAAGCAAAATCTACTAAAAAATTATAGCGATATATGGTAGACTACCTTACTTTAAGAATACCTCATTTTATTCTGAATGGGTCCCTTTCTAATCATAACGTTACTCTGAAAATTGTTTTTGAAGACCTACTTTAAATTGTTGGAGACAGTATTCTACTGATTCTTGAAGTCGAAAGTCTCTTTTACTAATATTTTAATTAATAAATTCAAAGCAACATTTTTTTAAATATTGAGAGCCATTTTACTAATGTTTAAGACCAGTAAGTCCATTTTATTAATTTTAGGAGCTAGACACGACATTGGTTATCACCTTTGAAATCAGTAAAGACAAAAACGTGTGGTTGTGTAATTTTAAAAACCTGAGGCATTAGTTTACTAATTGTAGAAGCCACATATGTTATTTTCTAATTTTTAAATTAATAAATTCTAAAGCAAGATTTTTTAAAATCGGTCTCTATTTATCTGTATACAGGATAAATTGATACCACGTTTTAGATCGTAGAAAGACTGTTGAAATTTCGGTATCCAAAAGAATTAAGCTTGCATTTCGGTCAGCTGAGACAGTCTTCGCAATTTTTCCAAAATCTTTAACAAACCAACGATAATAACACCAAAGCTTCCAGAAACTTTGTCATGCTTATTTTCGGTTTTGGTCACTCCCGAAGTGTTTTAATTTTGTCTGGATCAATTTATATTCCTTGTGAAGACAAACATGACCAAGAAAATTGACTCTGCCTTGGAATAACACACATTTCTTAAAATTCAATTAAAGATAAAGATCCCTTAACTTCGCACGTTGTTGAGATCTTCTTCGAAGTCATAACAGTCACTTCGTCTACAGAAACTAAATAGGTTCCCAAGTTAAATTTCTTAACGCCAGATCTATAAGAAGCAATGCTAAGACCAAATAGCAAGTTGTTTCTGTAGATTGAGAACTATTTCGAAGCAGATATATTCTTCAATGCGAAATAAGATCTATCTCCCTTCTTTGTTGAAAATGTAGAGTTATGTTATATATATATACCCATTCAGAATCAAGTTACGTCATCTTTCTTGACAAGGGGACTCACCATGGGCTGTATGTCTCTTCTATAACTTCATCTTTCCGTGTGGCACGTCATCACTAGCTAAATTTTGTCACAACAGGTAATTTGGGATGCTAGTATTTAGCAATTTCTTCTCCCATATCTGTCTATCTAAAAATCCTTTCTTAGATACCTAACTGGGCTGCCACAATAATTATCAAATTCTTGAAGATTTTTAGATCTTTGGCAAGAATGAGTCTTATTGTTTCCTTTCTCTTTGATAGTTTAAAAATACTATTTTGTCTTTCCCGACTAGCAGGATGCTAATTTTGTCATGGTGTCTATTTCTGCTACGATTGATTTATGTTCTACAACAATTGGTAGGTAACTCTCATCTCTTCATCTACACTAATTCAGTTTCCGCTTGCTATTTCCAATGTTGGTTTTGGTTCTTAACATCCTAACATCTACAGTTAGTCTTTGGCAATGGCTAAAGGTCCTTTCTCTGCTCATACATTCTTTAAAAGTTTGAGCCTGATTTGTTATAGCTTTCCCTGATTAGAGTTGCGGATTTTTCTAGATCTCTCAATAAAGATTTCTGAACTTTCTTCCTTCTTTTTGTAAAATTTTCTTTTTGTAACACTGTGCCTTCTCTTCTTCATTTTATCCTACTTTCCCAGACAGTGCTGTGTATATTTCAATAATGTTGAAATGCATCACGAATTTCCTTAATTTATAGAAAGAAGTTTGTAATTTATGTGTATTGTGTATCTGCGTCCTGGTGGTTTGAGAGTACTGTACTGTCTTCCTCATGCTACTACACCAAATTTTGTCACGGCGTCTATTGGTGCTGCGATCGCTTTCATTCGTAATTGAAGAGTAACTGTTACTTCTCTATATACGGTAATTCAGTCTCCGTTTGCTATTTCCAATGTTGGTTTTAGTTCTTAACAGCTTAACATCTTAGTTTGTCGTTGGCAATAGTTACAGTCCGTTTCTTTGCAGCTGAGACTTTCTTTGGAGACTTGAGCCCTACTAGTCACGGATTTTGGTTGGTATTCTAGATATTTCTGGATCTTTTGATAGAGATTTTTGAGTTCCTTCCTTCTTCTCTAGAAATTCTTGCTGTTTTCAATGTTGGTTTTGGTTCTTAACATCAGGTTAGTCCTTGGCAATGGTTAAAGTTCGTTTCTCTGCTGAGACTTTCTTTGGAGGCTTGAGTCCTACTTGCCACGGCTTTTATTGATTGGTATTGTGGATATTTCTGGATCTTTTGATGGAGATCCTTGAGTTCCTTCCTTTTTCTCGTGGAACTTTCGCTGTTTCTAATGTTGGTTTGGTTCTTATCATCTTAATTAGTTCTTGGCAATGGCTAAAGTTCGTTTCTCTGCTCAGACTGTCTTTGGAAGGTTGAGCTTTACTCGCCATGGATTTCGATCAGTATTGTGGATATTTCTAAAATCTTTTGAAGGAAACTCTCGAATTCTTCTTCTCGTGGAAATTTTGCTGTTTCCAATATTGGTTTTGGTTCTTAACATCTTTATTAGTCCTTGATAATAGTTGAAGTTCGTTTTTCTGCTGACACTTTCTTTGAAGACTTAAACCCTATTTGTCACGGCTATTTCTGATCAGTGTTGTGAATATTTCTGAATCTTTTGATGGAGATTCTGGAGTTCCTTCCTTCTTCTTGTGAAATTTTCTTGTTGTAACACTATGCCTTCTCTTCTTCATTTTATCTTACTCTCTCTTAAAGCCCTTGGCTAGTAATGTGTATTTTTATATGATGTTAAAACGCGTCAAGAATTCCCTTAGTTTGGAAAAGGAAGTTTGTAATTTACGTGTATTTGCGTCCTGTTTTATGTGGTAGGCCGTTCCGGGCGGCAAATTTGTTGTTGTGGGTTCGTGTTCGGCATTTATGCAGAACCTATAAGTTCGTTTGTTGGTAACGAAACGAAGTAATTAATTAAAACTGAGTCTAGCGATCAAAGCACTGGACCGGTATTGGTTCCGTATGAAATATTTCCTAAATCGAGAGAGAAAGGCCTTTCCTAACCGCAAGCTCTTGCCGTTTGTTTATGAATTACGGGCTATTTGTTTCAACTTTATTAAAATACAAAACATGAATTTAATATAGCTCTTATGATGAACTTGGCACAATCTAATGTATTAACGGAAATTTTGCATGCTGATGAAGTTGGGAAAAGTTGACTTAAAGTTTATATTAATTTTGTCTGGTGCGTAATTAAGTTGGGTCATGAAAGGTTTCTTTCTCGCTGAATGTCCTTTCATGTTGATTGCTGAAAATCTCTAAATATGCACATATATTATCTATAAAATGTAAGCGTGTATAAATCATACATGTACATTAAATTAAAGCTACAAAAGCCTTCTTAAAATGCCACTGAATTTAAATAACAATACACTATGATGATGGTATTTTTTTTAGATGGAATATAGCCGTCCCTTCTTTAAAAATAATCACCTGTCTGTATTTTGATATCTTGCCCAAACTGTCATAAATATATAATTAAGCAGGTGGCTTAAAAGAATCGCTCAACCAAAAGCTTGAGGGTAAAATATGCATGCATCTGAACAGGTTTTCGATGTAAATTTATCGCCTGGTGTTCGTGAAGTTTTTAAAACTTTTACGGCTTTATTTCATTTCAGAAGCAATCATTTTTATACTCCATATAAGTTTTAGAAGGTTTTAAAAAACCAGAGATTGGGGTTTGTGCTTAATTTGGACGTCGCCTCATAGATGTTTGTATGTCACTGTAGACAAGTTGACATATTCATAAAATTGAACAAAAGAACTTCGATAAAAAGAACTTCTTTTGTATAATTTTATAAGAATTTCAAACTAAGTACATTTGATGGCTACCGCCTAATTAGCTCTTTAAGAGTATCAAAGAAACCCATTACTATCAATGCAAAAGACTCCATTCACTTATCAAGCCATTATATAAATCCATTAAAATATTACTTTGTGTCGAACTGCGATCTTTATCGGGGCAACCCTTTAAAATCACGACATCTGTCCTTTTTAGACAAACTTGCCGAACTCTGTCAAATTCTATAGCTATTGTCATTCACATATCGACATTTACGACTTCAAGGATCCATTTTAAATTCCACAAAATTAGTTACTCGATTTTTATAACATTTCTGGGTTATTTTCTATTCAATTGAAGTTGTAACCTGGATTTATTCCGACAGATTTTAAACCGCAAAATGTTACTGATGACAGTTATACAAAGTCATTCTAATAGCTAAAAAGCGGGCGTCCAGAAAAAATCAAAATTATCACTAGATGGCATTACGTTACGGCTTCTAGCAACCTGCAACGTCACTAAATAAAAAAATTTTTTGGACTTGGAGTCTCTTAACATAGAACCACACAAATGTAAAACATATCACACCAATTTCCATTCAATAAAAACACCAAATGAGAACGTTTTTATCCGAGTTTTAAACCTACAATTACAGTTTCCGTTTTCTCATGATTAGAGCGCCTCTAGTTGTGATGAATTTGAATGGATTGACTTTATATAACTGTCTATCAACTCAGACGATGACTCCAATTAACTTAAAAGTGCAGATTTAAATTACAAATTTATTCCGAAGCCGTAAAATTAAATCGAAAATTATTAAAATCAGTGGAATTATGATAGGCAAAGGTGATAATAACACTAGTTCTTTTGTTACGTCAACTAGATAACTGCTTTCTTTGCGAATTGTTCGTAAATTGCTTTAGACGGTTTAACGTAATTTTACCAATTTTATGCATCTTTAATATCTCCATGTATATAATATTCGCAAATTAGCAATTTCTGTATCAGCTGCACCTTTCCTTAATTTCTCTATTCCCTCTATTACGTAATTACAGCGCACTTTAACCAAGTATCTGCATTTCAGCAATTTAAACCACACTTGTAGTAGCATCAATTAATTATTCGACATTACTTATTTATCTCTCGCTTGTTTCATCACATCTCTCCAGGCAAATCTCATTTTTTTTAAATAAGGCGTTGAACACATTTTTACCAAAATTTCTTCCCATCTTTTTTTATCGCAAACATAAATGACACAATTTATGAAGAGTTTTCACCTCACAACACTATATAACTTCTATATCAGAGAACGTAGAGTTGCGCTTATTAATTTTTGGCTCCCTGTATGAAACCGTTCTCTTGATATATAACTCTGGACCGTCATAGATCCTAATCTTGCTACTTTCGCCAAAATTACAAATTAAGGCCACTTACTGGTAAGAGATTTATGTGTGTCTGACACCAAACGGTTATTTAACGATTGGATAATCAAAAGAGGGACAATTTTCTATTAAGGACAATTTAATCAAGAGAGTTTTGTTGACAAGAGTTTTGTTCCAATCAGCGCCATCTCGCGTTGATAATTATTCTTGCAGCTCGGTGGTTAAACAAGCTGTATCAGTATAAAGTTTCTCGATTCATATTCCTTGTTGCAGTGTTGAAAAGATGTTGCAGATGCATCAGCAAAGCGCACACGTGTACTTGATGTGTTTGAAAACTTGGCGAATTGTTAGGAAGTGTTTAATTTCCCAAAAACAAACTATTAATTACGCGATCCTCAGCAGATTAAGGGTTGGAAACTCGCGGGCGTCATTTATCCTTCAAAAATTGAAATTAATTAATTTGAAGGCGAAACGAAATTTGCCCTTTTTAATGATAATTGATGCAAGCGGTTCTGACCCAGCGGGATGCATACCATGAAAGTAGGACGTGACTACACTGATGAATTTATGGGCAAAAGCTCGCTTATTTAAATCCCAGTTGTGCGATTTAACCAGTGAATTAATAATAATATAGTTCGGGAAAAGTTTGCCGCTATCGTGCTAGTTTTGTTTGGGATGTTGTTTTGTGAGAGACTTTCCTATGATGTTGATCAAATTGAAATTTAATTTCAGATAAAACAGAGTTGTAAAATCATAAAGTCGAGCTTTCATGATTTATAAGTTCGAAATTTTGAATTAGATATTGTCTGATGAGGGAATTCTCAACGAAATGAGCAACCCTCCAATGACATTGCCAAATTTCACTCAATATTTACTACATTAACTACTCTTCTACGCAAAAGTACACAGACTTATGTACTAAATTTTTCAGCCAGTTTGTTTTTCTCTCTATAACTGGCCAAAATATATACTTGGTGTTGTTCTGAGACCCTTTCGCTCCTCACACCGACCCAAAAATACAACTTAAAGATAGAGAAGCTACCTATTGGAAGATTCGGAAGGAAAGAAACACTCGGCATTGAGACATCATGGTGTACACTTATAAGTTAAATTTATTTTAACTACAACCTGATTATAAATTGTTGCAATAGATTTTTAAGGACTATCTACATTTAATGCTGATGTAAAACAGATAAAAATGGCGATTATTCCCTTTTAAGTTCATCGTGTGATTTTATTACAGTTGGTAGAGCAAAAATACACACCCAACTTATAGAACTTTATTGTTATTTTCCACATAAAAAGAAAAGCAGTTAGGTTTTTGTGCAGCAAACGAGTTTTTCTTCGATCAGTTAGTTTTCAACTCCATTACTATTATACGAAATTTTCCAGACTGTTCTGTTCCCATTTTCCTTTATTAAGACCTTTTAAATTAATCCCTGCAGGCACTCCAGATTCCTCGATTTTTTGTCTGAGGTTTGCAAATGAATCAACTCTTGAACCACCACACGATTAATTGCTATTTATAAATGCAGAAAATTAGCAAGAAAGCAATTTTTCGTCTTGTTTTAACCAACTTTTAGAATTTGAAATTTATACCCATAAATTTGGGGAGGTAATATCGACTACATATCTATCAGTTTGATCAAATTGAATCCGATTACATGTTACATTCTCGTTCGTTGCCTCAAGCATATTTTCAATATTCCATACTCTGAAATTTACGTAATTGATAAAATTCTGTTTTTCGTTCGTGCCTAATCCACCCCGACATATTCAGGAGATTTGTTCCTCATCCCCTTTGGATCCAATTACCCTTCGAGAAATAGAAAACTGGCCAGCACACAATGCAATCGCAGGTACCAGCCGACAATAATCCATGTATAAAAAATCGAGCGCTGATCTAGAAAATTCTAAACATATTTCATAACTACCCCTATTGAAAGTGAAGCTGGGATTTACGGTCTTACGCTCCGACAAACACGCCCTAAGAAATTATTAGATGATTATTATTTCTATAACTGCAATCTACAAACAGAATCCGTTATTTGCCCTCTCAAAGCAAAACTACCCCGATTTTAAGAAAGCTCACAAGGAGTCTAATTAAATCGACCGCAACTACTCCACCCCTACTTTTTTCATTCTTTTACCAAACAAACCAATCCGAATCAAAACTAAAATATCGCTGGCCATTATTCAATTAACCCCAGGCTTTGTGCCGCCTCGTTTTGTTCGACACGACTTTTTTTTACTGCAAGAGTAGAGAAATGGGGTCGTTTATAATCGGAAATAATAATTACGTCCACCTAGATTACCTACCCGTTTATTATAGGCAACAACAAAAAATCATTTACAATTTTTTCGATTCAAACAGCGAGGAGTTCGTTTCTGCAATCAGTTATGTATGAACGAAATTTAATAACAGTGAGAGACTGATTTTACCTCTTTTATGTTTGTAAAACAACCCTTAAGACATAATTACACCCTGTGTATAGTAAAGTCCTTGAAAGTTGTTCTTTTATCTGATTTTATACTACTATGATTAAGTTACCTTAGTGTGACCACACGTTCTTTCATTAAAAATAACTAAATTACTAGACGGTCCAGAGTTTCTACAACTAACAATAGTGGTGTCTTATTTTTTTTTCTTTATACTATTGTTAGGTTTTGCTCCCCACAGTTCTTTTATTTTTTGTATGCGGATTATGTTTCTTACAAGTCCGAATTTAATAGTATTGTGGTTTTATATTCTCAAGAAGGTTTTACTGTTGTAATGGTTATTCCACTAAATAAAAATATGTCTGGGAGGTTTTGTAAAAGTTCAATTTGTCCATTAGTGGTTAAAAGAAGTAGTTATGAAGCTTGTCTTTGTTAAGCTCAAATTTTATTTCCAAAGTTTTATCATTTTTAAAATGATGTCTACGTTCTTCTTTAATAGTAAATTATGGTCTGCTCTAAACTTTAAAGTGCAACTAAAATGGACATCTAATTATTCAATTCTGCAATAATTCACTAGAAGAACTTGGCAAGGAAAAGTGCGCTATAAATAAGTAATTCACATTAATTTTCATATTTATTGGTGGGAAATACACTTCGCTGTAATAAACGAAACTTTTGGAAATTATTGTTTCCTGAAATTTTATTTGTTGTTACAATTTTAATGTTTTTAACAAATTTTAATTATTAATCAATATTTTAAATAATACTAGTTTTAATTTTAGTCCTCTCTAATAACAGATGTTTGATATCGAGTGGTGTAAATACTTATTTTTTGTTATCAAAGAATCAAATATCAAAATAAATAATTTAATATTGTAATAAATTTGTGCAATCAGAACTCTTTTGATTCAAACAGTTGCATTAATAAAGAATAATTTATTTCTACTGTACACACATTTCCACAACAATAATTTGGTTGATAAATAACTCGATATTCACACAGTAATAACTATGATCGCTGTCGCTGTGATGAACCGTTCACTCTTTAATCGCTTGTCGGGTTCTCACTAACTCGGTCATTGTCTATGCTCGCTTATATAACGATACGTTGCTTCTTGAAATTACCTAGAAATTTGCGCAATCCTCATTCAGGCGGAGCAATGACTCAGCTTTCTTCGTACCTTGCAATAACCGTGACAAATATTTTTCGGATATAATAATATATAATATAATAATAATATAATTTCGGAATTACGCGATATAGTGTTATTCAAACTCCACTCTCTATAAGTTTTTGGACACTCCTGTTGAACAGCAGCGGATTCACCACCCTCATATAACCATAATACATCGATAACAGCGTTGTAGTTCTTCTGTTCCTGTTCCAAGTGCCAACAAATGGCTTTCCTTCTTATTCCAGCCGTTCATTTACGCTGTTTTCAAATTATCTTCTATACACTGACCAAAAGGTTTGACCGTCAAAAATCAGAAGTTTTATTCGTTGTAATGCTAGTGATAGTAGTGATAGTAGTTTCTCAATTTTGTTTTTGTTACCTCATTATCCTTGTTGTCAAGATCTTTTTTATTCTTGTTTCAAATACATTTCTATTTTATGAACGTTTTTCTCCAAATTTTCTTCTTCTTCTAGAACCTTTTCGAATTCCTTTTTTTACCTCTAGTACGTCTCTCTAAAAAGCATCTACCAGTGTGTCAAATTTCTTAAAGATATTCTCCTGTTTTCCTGGTGGTCGTTTTTCCCAAGCTTTCTTAAAGTTTTTTTTGCTTTTCCTTTATTTCCAGTTGTAGTTTTCCATTTTTCTCTTCTAATTCCCTTAAACTTTCCAATTATTGTTTTTCTAGCTCTTTTATAACCGCCTTTTGTTCTTCTTCAGCTCTTCTTCTCCTTCTAATCGTCGATTCTCAAATTCTCCTTTTTAATTGTTTTTCAAGCTCTTCCAAAATCTTCTCGAATTCCTTTTTTGCCTCTAGTATGTCCCTAAAAAACATCTCGCAAAGTGGCAAATTTTTCTGGTGGTCACTTTTCAAAGCTTTCTAAAAATTCCTTTTGCTTTTCCTTTATTATTTTCCAGTTGTAGTTTTTCATTTTTTTTCCTTTAATTTCTTTATACTCTTCCTTTCTCTTCCAGCATCTTCATTTGTCCTTCTTTGCTTTCCAATCGTTGTTTTTTAAGCTCCTTTAGAATCGTCTTTTGTTCCTCTAGAACCATCTTTAGCTCTTCTTTTTCCTCTAATCATCGTTTCTCCATACTTTTTCTTTCAATTGTTGTCTTTCATATTCTTTTTTTCCAAACGCCGCTTTTCAAGCTCTTCCATAATCTTTTGTTCTTCTAGAATTTTTTATAACCTTTCCATTCTTTTGTTCTTTATCTTCTAATCGCCATCTTTCACCTTCTTCCAGAATTTTCTTTTGCACCTCTAATCCTTGTTTCTTTTTGTTTTTGTTGTTCCTTTTTATCTAAACTGTTTCAAAATCTTCTTTTGTTCTGCCAGAATTATTTCTTGCATCTTTAGAACCTTCTCTTGTTCGTCTTTTCCTTTTAAAAGTAGTTTTTCCAGATCTTCCAGAATTTTCTTATGTTTTTCATCGTCTTCAAGTCTTCGTTTTTTCATTTCTTCTAAAGTTTTCCGATGTTCTTCTTTTTGTCCAAGTATTTCCTATAATAAATGCATTTGTTCCTCCAATATTTCCGACCAACTTCTTTCTTGTCACACATTTAAATGTAAAACCTTTGTGAATATGATTTAGAAAGGTTTTATTCGGTCCTTCTTGCAGCAAGTCAACTGAATTGCTAATTATTTTTGATTTAGAATACCAAAAATCAAGAGAGCAACATAACACATTTTTTTTTGAAATAAGTTTTTATTAGAGCAATTTAACTTTAAAAAACACAAAAGAAGCCGAACTTACTAAGGTCGATTTTTTTTTGAACGCCTGTTATTGTAAAGTACAGACTACATTTCAAAATAAAAAACTTTGCAAAAAATATTACAAACTACTCGAGAGAGATGCCAAACACTTCCAGGGTTATGAATCACACTATAGCGCGTAATTCTGGACTAGATACAAGCAAGCTGAGTCATCGTTTTGCCTAAACCAAGATTGTTGGCATAAGCTTGTAAGAAATTTCGAGAAGCAACGTATTAGTAAGTTAGTGAAAACTCGACAAGCGATTGAAGAGTAAGCGGAAAGACAATCTTAGTTCTTAATGTGTGAATATACAACTCTTTCAATCAAAAGAATCCAGAATCCGTTGCAATGATCTGATTTAAATAATAGATTTCTTGTTTTTGTGTTTTGTAGTGATTGTGTCTGAAATTCCAAACATCGATTGTAGAGAAAAATAGCTTGAAGTGTAGTTAAGTGAAGTAGATATAGAATAATGAGACGTGCTAAGACAAAGGGTGTGCTTTGGCGGCCACAAGGGTGAGTCGAACAGGGAGATCGAGCATCCTGGATTAATTGAATGATCTTTTTCAAATGGGTCTTCTATTGTTAGAAATGATTATATTAGTGGTAGGACGGTCTTGTTCAATTTATGTTAATAGTGAATGCCTTGAGGCAGGTCTAACAATTGTCCACAATTATTAATAATAGACGGAGTTGCATGAAGGGTGTTGGTATCCCATTACAAATTCATTAGACAACATGTTCTATGATTAAAAAGTTGATCACGATCAATATGTTTGCCAAAAGCATACTCTGTTTTTTATTTATGATGGATTGCATGTTGGCCATTGAGCAGGTTAAAAAGGTGCAAATATAAAAAAGAAAATTGTGGTAGAGGGGAATGTCGCCGATTAGGATCATTTTCGTCGATCGTGAATCTAGCAATCCAGGTATTACCGGAAGATAGAGAGCGAAATAAATAGTGGTTTGAGATGAGAAAGCATCACACTCTAAATTTCTGTTTCCGTTTTTTCAGGTTGTTTCGCAATTTCTTTCTGCTGGCGTATCTCGTTCATCCCGATAAATAAGGAATGACTTTTGCAAGGGCGGCAGCACTGCTACAAGGGTGCCAACCCCATCAATAATAATGACTGGAAGTTCCCTCTAAATACACACTTCACTTAACTCTCCAAGCGAAATATTAATGCAACTAAATTGAAAATCAATATAGCACAACTTTACAAACTAAAAGTCATCGGTTAAGAAAATTTTTTTTTGATTGTTTGCATTTCACGATATTGACTTAGGGCTTCTCCTCGTAATTTACTTAACTCAAACGCCGCATAATGTTTATTTTAAGTCGTACGAATGCCTCCAAGACGTTACTTTCATTTCCGACTAACAGCTTTTCTGCGCCAGGGTAAATACCAATAAATTATGCCGAAATTTACATTTATATAAAAGTATAATTTTGGCAGGTAATTTTACTTATCTTCTCATCATGTAATTGGAAGCCGCGTTGCACGAGGCTTAAAAGCTTCCACCCAATACTCATTTAAAAGCGACATTTAACGCAATTAATTTGTTGTACTTGAGCTTGCAGCCTCACAATGTTAATTAAACTCGCACGTTGCTACTAATAAATTACTCTCTCGATTAAATTACGACACCTCTCTTTTTCCATACAATCAAATCACAAACAAATTAATTAGACAAGTTATATGCGCTGCGCATGCAATACAACCGATGTTTTACATTTTAAATTCAAAGACATTGGTTATCTGCAAATTGCCTGACAATTTCCAAACAAAGAAACGCCATTAACGTGAAAGAACGAGAACAATAATAAGAATACTTTATAAATTATAAGTGTCAGAGAAGCAGAGCTTTTATTTATAACTGCGCAGTAATCATTAGGTATTTTTGTAAATAAATCTATTTTTATAAAGTGAGGGTGGTGGTCCGTAATTTGATTTTAATTCAGTCTCTTTATGCCGACGCTATTATTTATCAGAAACTCGGCAGGATGCCGCTCAAATCGAAGAATAAATTAAAATTTTACTTAGACGATACGACAAAAGCACAGAAACTCTGTTTAGAGGTCATTGGATATTCCTCAGGAATTTTTAAATAACAAACTGTTGCTTCGCAATTTATTTTGTATTTGTTTAAGCGAATCAATTTATATTTTACGGAAAAACTGCTGATTTTGACATACAAAACGCGTTATTCAACAATATTTAATTATTGGATTAATGCAATTAACAATTTAGCTGCTTGAAAATTTGACTGTCTAACAGGAATACCAGTCGTTGCTAATTTTTTTTTGTTGAGCACTCAAACCAGATGTTTTGAATGATCCAAATTGCAAGGGACAGATACCTACATTGTGATTGAGCCATCTACCTCCATTTAGTAAATTCCTGGTATAAAAACAAAAACATAAAAATTATATTCTTGTTATAACGTCCTTATCTCACATTCACCAATTTTTATTTTGTTTTTGAGGTACAAAATTGGTATTTTTCTTAATTTATTCAAAAAAAATTATGTTTATTTCGGTGATGCTTGTTTACTAATAAAAACACAACAAAAATTCTAATTAAATTTAAGACCCGGCGCCTCCACCATTTTTAAAAGCTACAGAACTATAATTTAATTAGCTACATATAATTTACAACATATAATAACAACATATATAATAAGCTACATATAATTTTTTACTTTTGAAAATATGGAAGCAACCCGGTTTATTCAACTCTCTCTCATCTTTAAACGTCTTTACAGCATTAACTATTTAAAACAAATTTAAAACTTCCAATATTTATTTTATATTCCAATATTTTTTTACTTTTTTTAATACATTTAGAATCCAATCCTTAAAGTGAAATGTTTTTTTTCACTTTAAAACTATTTTTACTAAAACTTTTCAATTTTTATGTTTCACCACTTTGTCATTTTGTGTTTTCAACAATAATTCAGGACTCTAGACGACTTTGATAATAGAAAAAACAGAAGAAGCGCTAGAGTGAAATAATTAGACATAGAAAATATTAACAGAGAAATATATTACTAAGGATCACAAGCAGAATCTCCGGCGGTTCATCAAAGCGATATAAGTATATTATTCAGTTGTTTCATTATTGAGAGTTATTTTTGAGTTATTTCATCTAGCACACATTTAAGGTAATAGTTATGTTGCACCTAAAAGTCACGTGGAGGCATTTTGACCTTTTGGATTTTGAATTATACATTCAGGATTTAAAGCAACTCGAGTTAGAAAGCCTAAATCTCTGTCTGGCTTCTGCTCTTCCCTAAATTTGACTTCCTATTTGTGTTTTCCGGTAAAGTTACAACAAATCTTGACTTTTTCGTTTGATTTAAAGCAAAATTGCTGAATTAGAGTGAGGCACTGAGAGTGTGTTACTGTATTTTGGAATATTCGTTCAGGATTTAGAGTAAATCAAATTAGAAAAACTAAATCACTCTCTCTTCTTTGTTTTTCGTTTTATTTAAAGCAAAATTTAGAGTAAGGCACTGAGACTGTGTCACTGTATGTTGAAATATTCGTTTAGGCTTTAAAGCAAATGGAGTAAAATGCCTAAATCTCTGTTTGGCCTTTTTGTCTCAGAATTTGAATCCTTATCTATGTTTTTTGGTAAAGTTTTAACGCATTTTGACATTTTGAAGCAAAATTGCAGAATTTGGAGTAAGGCACTAGGATTTTGTCGCTATATTTTGAAATATCCATTCAGGGATTTAGAGTAAATCGAGTCAGGAAGACCAAACTTCTCTCTGGTTTCTTCCTTTCCCTAAATTTGAGTCCTTACCTGTTTTTTCAGGTAGAATTATGACGAATTTTGACCTTTTCTAGGCACTACGACTGTGTCACTGTACTTTAGAATATCCGTTTAAGATTTAGATTAAAACGAGTCAAAAGACTAAATCTTTGTCTGGTTTTTTCTTTTCCCCAAATTTGAGTCCCTGTCTGTATTTTCCGGTGGAATTATGACAAATTTTGACCTTTTCGTTTGATTTGAAGCAAAATTGCTAAATTTGGAGTGACGCATTAGAGCTGTGTCACTGTATTTTAGAATATTCGTACAGGATTTAGACTAAATCAAGTCAGGAAGACTAAATCTCAGTAGAGCTTCTTCTTTTCCCTCAATTTGAGTCCCTATTTGTGTTTTCTGGTAGAATTATGACAAATTTTGACCACTTAGTTTAATTTGAAGCAAAATGGCTAAATCTGAAGTAAGGCACTAGGGCTGTGTTACTATATTTAGAAATATCCGTTTAGAATTTAGAGTTAATCGAGTTAGAAAGACTAAATCTCTCTCTGGGCTTTGTCAAACAGGCGAATCTGCATTTGCACCGACAGTCAGGCATCGCTGCAGGCCTTGCAATCGTACAGATACTCATCGAGGCTTGTCTGGGAATGCCACAACAGATTACAGGAACTGGCAGAGTGCAACAAAAAGGTTGTACTTTGCTGGGTACCACGACACTGTGGTCTAACGTGTAACGAGAGGGCTAACGTTCTGACTCGAAAGGGTTCACAAATGGACTTTATCGGGGCAGAACCGACTCTTTGCGTTACCAAAAGACGACAGAAAGACATACTTCATAAGTGGATAGAATCTTGCCATCTCTCTGAATGGAAGTGTCAAGATGGCATGTGGCAATCCAAGCTTTTTATTAAAGGACCCGACAAAGCACGCAGTGAAAACCTGATGCGTCTTAATCGTAGAGACCTTCATTGCCTACTAAAAAGACACCTGCATGTCATCGGACTCAGCGAGGACGAGATTTCCAGAGGTTGTGCTGAAGATGAGGAAACTCCTCTTCATATTCTCTGTTACTGCCTTGCATTTGCAGGCATCAGAGATTTATACCTGGGCTCTCGATATCTGAAGCCCAGTGCTATCGAGAAAGCTCCTGCAGACAGGTACTGAGCTTCATCAGAGGCACAGGGCTACTGCAGTATTACTATTCCGAGAGGTAGCAAACAATAGGCGTACGCCTCGGTGTGCGGCTCGCGCTTCGGGCCCCTCTTGTATTAAAAAAAAATCTTTTTCTGGCTTCTTTTTTTCCCCAAATTTGAGTTCCTGTTGGTGTTTTCTGGCAAAATTATAACAAATATTATTATTATTATTGGATTAAAATAATTGCGGAGGCATATCCTATTACGCAATAATTACAATATTGACCTTTTCGTTTGATTTGAAGCAAAATTGCTAAATTTGGAGTGAGGCACTAAGACTGTGTCACTGTATTTTGGAATATCTGTTCAGTATTTAGAGTCCATCGAGTCAGGAAGACTAAATCTCTGTCGGGTTATGGTCCTGGAAAGTTTACAGTTGCCAAAAATTTCTTCTGAAGTAGTTTCATAGAAATTTGGCAAAAATAAGTGATAAATCGTGTCCGCCTTAAACAAGGTACCTAGTACTGTATTCGCTCTTCAGGCACATTTGGTTTTCGTTGCGTTAAGCGTTTCAAGATTATATTTTAATATTTCTTGATAAGTAACAATAGAATTTGGCTGTGAAATTCCCACTAAAGCTCTTCAAGAATTGCATGACTTTATTTTGTAAGACTAATAGAATTTAATTTATATTTGCAATTCTGCTGAAATAGTTAGACTGAAGGAGGTCCAAAACTGCTATCATCACACTCATTTGGTGATCTATAGCTAGTTAAAATTCGCGCCAAATTTGAAAACCGCAGTCACATCATTTTATCAGTAATGGGTACAGATAGAAATGATGTATGGGTAATTCCGACCATATTTTGTTTCGGAAATATTGGGGAATAAAAGGGGAGATGTACCATTTAGATAATAAATTAGGCAGAAAATCGTTCTTTAATGTCTGTGATATCTATGCAGTTTTTGGGCCAAGAGCATTACGTCTGCTAAATGCAAATAAGGGTAAAAATAGTCCACTCCATTTTCAACAAAAAAATATTCACACTTGGGATACTGTCGCACGACTTCAGAATAATTACTTTTCTCGTAATGTGGCCGTTAAAACTTTTTCAGTATCTAATAGCTTTGATCGTAATAATAAAAAAATCCCCGTTTTATCACCGGACCGTAAAAGCTAAACTCAACAAAGAACAACAGTGTTTATTGATATAAATATGTATCTAAATGTATTTTTTATTATGTAAGAATTATCTCGTTATAAAGGTAAAAACTTCTAATAGTAGTTTGAATTATTAATCTAAATTAAGGCTTGTGATGTCTACTATTACTAGTAGTTTTGATGAGCGACTACTAAAACCCCTGACCCGAATTTAATCTCATAAATTTCTCACGATTTTTCCATCTTTTAATTCTTTTCAATACACCTCAAATGTAGCATCTTTCAAAAATCCTTTTCATAAAGTCGAGTGGATGCGCGAAAGCAACTTTGTATAAATGAATATTTTTAGCAAAAGAGCGACTTTTAAGGTCGACTCTCATTGCGAAAAAGCAATAGTAAGTGATGAAAACTAACCAGTATGAAACTTTGAAAACTTTTGCCGGATAGAAGTAAAGAATAATAATGTTTTCACTAGCGGTTATGCAACTTTTATTAGATAGTAAACTTCAGGATCATCGCAAGAACTGTTACAAGACTAACTAGATACTTGATGATTCTTTTGACAATAATCACAACTTCAACAAACCTCGCAAACTAACTGAAATTTGCATTCTCGACAAATAATCTTTGCTTTGCTACTACGTGATATACTCGCAGAATGAAGGAGCAACAACAATACATATAGAGGTCATAGTTTTCAAAATACAATTTTTCAAATATCGCAATTTATAATAAACACCAAATTTTATACAAATTTATGGGTTTTTGTCAATTTTAATCCTGCACTAATAGTTCTATAATAAAAATAGTTATATGTATATAGTCTTGCTATTGTTTTGGCAACCTCGTGGTCCGATTAATATTAAAAATACACTCAACCACAAAATTAACCGGACACTCGCATTTGGCGAAAATGATTATATGTAAATCGTAAAAGACGATAAAAATTATGTTCGTGTTTTTTGTGTTTTCACTGATAACACTAGGATTAGTTTTTGTAGCAATTTCTATAGGTGACTTACAATCGGCAAGGTTCGCTTGTTTTATAAAGCCATCAAATTTAGCTGTTTTTGGCTCGTTTCATAGGCGTTTAAAAAGAATAGTTGTTTAAGAGAGGTTTTTGCAAAATGAGTCCAGAAGAAGCCGCTCAAGCTGTTGCTTTACACAATGATGGGCGCAGCATTCGCGACGTCGCTTATGTGTTTGGGATTCCAAAATGCACGGTGTCTGACGCAATACAAAGATTTAGATAGACTGGTTGCTACTTAAGACGACCTGGACAAGGTAGACGGCGAGCAACAACTGCAGTGGAAGACATTTCGTCGGCTACAGATTCTGCGAGAACGAACGCTTCCTGTTCTCGCCTTGACTAGGAGATTGGCAGAGGTTCATAGTACCCAGATTTCATCTGAAACTGTCAGAAGAAGATTGAAAGAACACAATTTGACATCTCATGTACCCGTTACTGGTCCTAAACTTATTGCAGAACCAGGGCCGTGCCTGGGTATATGGCCGCCTGCGTGCCAGTCTGTATGGCCGCCCCCAGGATAACATTAAAAAAAACTACTTTAATTTTTAATGTTTATTATTATACACAGGGCATCAAACCGGGAAAAAAATCAGTTTTTGGTTAGCCGAAATCGAGAACGAAAAAAAATGTTGGTTTTGTTCCCAAAACCGGTTTCTGAAAAGAAAAACCGGCTAAAAACCGGTTTTATGAGATTTATATGTTTGGATGAAATTTAAGAAAAAAAAATGCACAAAATAAACATTTTTTTATTTAAAATTTAAACAAAAATAATAACATGAAAAAAAGTAATTATGGTATTGGTATTATAATCACAGACAAAATTATCAAACATAAAGAACATAGGAATACGATAATTTAAAATCCTAGGTGTCGCTCAGTGACAATTTAAAATTATTTGATTTTAAAAAATCAAATCTTACGTATTATTTATTGATATTGAAAATAGTAAAGGTTTTTGGTTAATTAACCGGTTTCATAAAATTATTTCGGTTAGGTTACCGGTTAATTAGGGAAATCTTTCAATCTTTCAATTATCGCGATTGAAAGTGAAATTGCTGAATCTTCACGAAGCAATTATTAAATATAGTACATATTAAAAGTTAATCCTACGGGATTTTTTACTGACAAAATCGTCAATTGCTTCGTGAATATTTAAAGATTCAGCAATTTCACTTTCAATCGCGATAATTGAAAGATTGCTCATACGTTCTTGCGTCATGGAAGTACGTAGGTAATTTTTTATGATTTTCAATTTAGAAAAACTACGTTCTCCAGACGCAACTGATACAGGCATGGTCAATAATAGTTTTAAGCTTGTAGATACATTTGGAAATAAGTTTTGTAAATTGTGTTTGTACAAATACTTTAGGAGTTCTTCGGGTTGTTTCCTATCTTTTATAATTATTTTCAATAAAATTAACTCTTCGTATAATTCTGCTCCGTTTATGTCGCCATCCTTGAATTTATTATGAAAGTCGAAGCAACTTTTTTTTATGTCGTCCTCTCCTATTTCAACAAATTTATATAAAAATCCGAAAGACTGTTCGAAATTGGATAATGTTTCAAATCGGGTAGTAACAGATGAAATGGCTGTATCCAATATTACATAGAAAAAATTAATTTTGAAATTTTCTTTAGCAGTTAACTGAATATCCTCATCTCCTTCATAGTCAAATTGTTTTCGCTTATGGCGTCGACGTAGATTAATTTCAACAGGAAATTCCGGTTGTATTTCAAGTGATTCACATAATTCATCAGCAATTTTCAAATACTTTTCGAAATTTCGAAATAGGATTCCTCGCTAGTCTATAAACTAATACGACTAATAAGACGAATAAGACCGCTTACGCGACGCCGGTCACTTGAAAAAACTATTTCGGCTCGTCGCTCGTGCAATGTTCGAAAAAATTCGGATTCGCTGCATGACTAGGTATATAAATACTACAACGACCTAATCAGTTTTTATACATTTCTATTTCTGAGAAACTCTTTTTGGATAGATTAGATTAGAGAAACTGTTTTTACTTCGTATCTTAATGAAAACAAACCGATTGTATTTTTGCCCAGTAAACAACTTGTAACGATTTGGCCGCCTCTTAATTTCGGCCGCCTGCGTGCGGTGCACGCAATGAACGCCCGTCAGGCACGGCCCTGTGCAGAACATCGAAGACAGCGTTTGGAATTTGCGCGAAATCATATCGACTGGGGTATGGACGAATGGTGCCACGTATTGTTTACAGATGAATCGCGTTTTACAAGATATTCAACCAATCGTCGCCAACGAGTGTTCAGACGACTGGGAGTGCGTTATTTTCAGTGTTGTTTTGCGCCTAGAGTATCCTTAGGTGGTGGATGTGTGATGGTATGGGGCGGCATTTATGTGGAAACTCGCAAGGCTCTTGTAACGTGGCAAAGAGGTGGCATTAACGCTGACCGATACATTAGGAAATGTTTAGACGAGCTTGTAGTACCTTTTGCTCCATTTATAAGCGACAATTTTCTCCTAATGCAGGACAATGCGCAGACTGCCCAGATGACGTGTCGGTGTCTTCGTGACGTTGGGATTCAGGTGCTCGAGTGGCCACCTTTGAGCCCTGATTTAAATCCCATCGAACATGTGTGGGACAAAATAAAAAGACGCACTAGGAGTAATTACGGCGAGTTTCCTACGGTGGTTCAGCTAGAGCAGGTGCTGCTGCAAGAATGGGAAACAACACACCAGGAACAGATCCCTGTTTTAGCGGAAAGTATGCCACAACGTATGCGAACAGTCGTTGAAGCTCGAGGAGGCAATACTCGATACTAATGTTTTTTTTCAGTTTTCTTAAGTTCCCTTGTTTGTGCTTTTGTAACAAGTTTCATTTTTGGCAATAGAGAATCGAATTTGTCGTTTAGTTTGTAACAAATATTCTTTACTAATCGTATAATGTTCATTGTTAAACGTAATTGATTGAACTTAGTGCAATTCATATAGAAAATAAAACGTTCTGGCCGGTTAATTTTGTGGTTGAGTTTATATTATTGTTTTAACAAATGATTTTTTTATACTCTTGCAAGAGAAAAAAATTGTATTACTTATACTCTAGGAGGACTTAGTCCTACTTGAAACTGACCTCTCATTTTAAAAATCTGGTGAAGTTTTTTAACTGAAACAAAGGAAAAAAATGTGCGTCGTCTGTTGAAATGTCAGATTATTAAATATTAAAACTGGCCACTTTAAGTTATCTCAAATGTGAACTAAAAATGTATAAAACATGAGGTACGATCAATGGAAGAGTCCCGGAAACATAAAGTCTATCCCAGTTTTGGCCGAACAATCATTGTGATGACAGAAAGAAAAACCGAGAAAATCACTTTGAACCTTTACTAATACAATTTAAGATAAAGTGAAGTTTATATTGGTATCTGCATAATTAAATTAGGTCAGAATTCGCATCAATGAATTTGTTCAGTTGTTAAATTTAGTAGGAAATTCGGAATCAGTTCAGTGTTGAAATCACATCAAACGGCCGCTCTGCAACAGTAATCCAACGAATTAAAAAAAATAATTAAAGGATAAATGTCAAAAACGGTGATTTTGTGCGTTTCTATTTTTTCATTTTGCCGGATTTGGTTTTATTAAGTTAGTGGAGAAACATAGATGGTTTCTGGAATAATAATTATTAAAATTATTGGTATTAGAACGTGGTTCTCCCTTGTGACCCGTCGGGATGTTTATGAAACGAAGGTGATCGGCGCAGCAAAACGACCGATTAAACGAGTAGACAGAGAGGACGGGGGTTAATCCTTTAACGTCGGCATTGCCTCGAAGGCGGCCCCGTAATTTTTTGATCGGATTACGTTGAACTTTCCACTTGGCGTTAATTACCGTAATTCATCCATTATGCTATGTAAATAATCAGTTAATTACCGCGGACGTTAAAACCTTAACTCCACAGAGATTTTTGACAGCACGCCTCGACCTAATCTAATAAAATCAAAATATATTCAAAGGCGGCAACGTCAGCGGCGCAATATTAATAATTTTAATGAGCCAATAAACCGACCTTTTGAGAAGCCCTAGCCAAAACCCGGTATTATCGACCGGTCCCCCGACTCTGGGGGTGGCGGGACGGAGGAGGTGTACTGAACCGACCCTCCATTCGACCGAAAGTCTGACACCTAGAAGGAGTCACGCAGAGTCGAAACAAAACACTCCCTACAAGGATTAGAGATTGTCACTTGCTTTCAGATGAGTGGATCTTGCGAACAATAAAGTGCTCGAGATGGCACAACACTGAATTTACAAACTTTGCCATTTTCAACAGATTCGAGCAACTGCTGAGGGATTCCCCTACATTATGCGCACCCTGGTGACGACAACACTCACAACCAAAAATTTCAACACTCATTCACAAATAAATACAGTCAAATTAGCGAGTTAACTTCGCAAATTTCCGATATATTCTTGTTGTTTTTCTGCAAAAAACTGGCTAAATAATCAAGCCTAGAGTAGTACAGACAGAAATATTTAAATATACTGTTATGATTTTTTTAAATTATTTAATTATCTTATATTATTAAATATTCTAATAATCGGCACTAAACTAACAGGTCTCCAGTTACCAAAGGCTTGCGACAGGAATGTGCTGTTGTCCCCACATTATTTAAAATGTATTTAAACACAAGATTAGAGTACTGGAGAAGAACCTGCTGCAATATGAGAACATCTATCGAAAACAGCAAACTTTTTACTTTACATTTTGCTAATGACCAAGTCATTGTAGCAGAAGACCATGACTATATCTCATATGCTAAGAAAACTAGAAGAAGAATATCAGAAGTTTGGCCTTACAGTTAATACAGAGAAAACAGAGTATGTAATAGTAGGCGGAGAAGCTGATATTCAGCTTAAAACTGGAACTATAAGAAAGTCGATTCCTACAAATATCTCGAAGTAAATATTACAAGAAAAGACACATGTGAAAAAGAAATAAAAAGCAAATAAAAAAAAATAAAAGTATTCGGTACTATGGACTAAGCAGATAACTAAACACACTAAACGACAAAGATACAAAACAGTAGTTGAAAAGGTTGTAACATATGGGGCTGAAACATGGACTACACCACCCACATTCAAGAAGAAGCTATTAGCAAAAAAAATGAACTACTGGAGAAGAGCTTGTGGACTAAAGACAGAGTGAGAAACGGATAAATAAAAGAAAAAGTAGGAGCTGGAATATTCGACACTATATAAGCTAATGGGCCGATTTTAAGTTGAAATACTACCGGTAGTATCGCAAATTTTAATCCGTTTCTATAGGAACAACCAATAACAACAGCGAATTTTATTAATTTTCCATGGAGAGGAAGATATTACTGGTATTATCTCAACTTGAAATTAGCCTATAAAAGTTTAAGGTGGTATGGGTATGCAGTTCGTATGACTCCTGAGAGATGGGCAAAGAACATAATAGAATAGAGACCAACCAGAAGAAGGAAAAGGGTACGACCAAACAGAAAATGAAAAAGCGATATAGAAGAAGCGATAGAAAAAAGAAACTTAAACAAAGAAGATTGTATAGATAGGAGAAGATGGAAGTTAGGATGCGAAATACAGTTACAATAGATCTGTAAAAACCCGCTAAAAATATATATTTTGCTACTAACGTTTCAGGGCTTAGTAGTCCTTATAAACCCTGAAACATTAAAAAAGACATAATTTTTTATAAACAAATAAACGGAATATCAAACGTAAAACAGAATTTTGAGATACACTATATTTTAATATTTTTTCTAATTTAATATAAAAATTGTATTAAAAATTGATGATCCTTCAAGCAAAATATTGAAAAAAGTCTAAAAATAGAAGAGGCAATTTACAATAATTCTTGTTTTTCTCTTTCAAAAATATATATTTTAAAATTTCTAAAAGAATTTAGGACCAAAGGTTACAGTTTTATTTGTTTATAATAAACTTTGTAGAAACATTTGCTTTTAAAATAGTTATCGCTTTTGGCTCCTAAATTATTGCCTAAAAAGCCGGATGTAAAAAAATAGAAGACTCTGTCTTAAGAAAACAGTTTCAAAGACTATAGTAAGATGGTAAAAAATATGCAAATTCAATTCAGAACTAAACTATTAGAGAAAAGCCTGTGGACTATCACTGAAAGACAGAATGAGAAAAGACCAAAAAAAAAAAAATGGGAGCTGGAATACTCGGCACTATAGAAGCTAATAAAGGTTTAAAGTTTATTTAGTATTTAATGAGAAGTGTTTCCTTAAGTTTTCTAATTGTTAGAAATTTGTTTTTGACATTTAAAATTTGTAAAATTTTGTCTCTGATTCAAAATGTTGTCTCCGATTTCCTAAGAAAGTAAAGAGGACAACCAAGCAGAAAATGGAAGAAGCCATGGAAGAAGAAACTTAAACGAAGAAGACTGTATAGATAAGAGAAGATATCATGTTCGTGGAAGCTCAAGTCAACCCTCATTTGGAAAGATGTACAAGTACCCAAATTTTGATTCAATGCGATCAATTGCAAGTAAAAGTTTATTCCAAGCTGATAAAGAAAAATTTTACTGGGATTTTAAAAGTAACAATGCCCTTTATTAACGTCCACAGAAGGTGATAAATTTGAAGACTCATATTATGGCAAGAATATATATACTTCATGGGTTTAAATAGACAAACTGCTATGGTTACAATGAGCAAAGAAGGCCCAATTCACAGTGTTGCATGATCACCAAAAAATCACAAATTTTGCCCTTCTTTATGAAAGAAATTCAGTTCAGCAAGAAGAACTGTATGATGTTTGTTAGAAGATATCGTAAATACGCTTTTAAAGAACCTGATAAACGTCACAAGAAATTGAAGGGATAGCTCCTAGTCAGCCAAAGGCTCCAAAACAGGCTTACAGGCCTCAATCAGCTCGAAACCGTCCAGCTGTACATTTTTCGTTGCATGATGATGATGAAGAGTCCCATAAACCTGGACCAGATGCACAGTCAAAAGCTCTCTCAAAAATAAAAAAGAAACGTAAAGCAAAAAAGCGAAAAAACTTGAAGGAGAAGACAATAAAGAAACCTCAGCACCTGTGGTTAGCAGTGTTGAAGTTAATTTAACTGGAGATTTTAACTGAGAAAAAATTAAAAAATATCAAAAAGAAATTGGATGCTTTTGAAAGAACAACAAGCTCAAGGAAAAACCTTAGAAACCAATCAACTTGCAAAAATTAAAGGTGAAGCAGATTTGTTAAAAGAGTTAGAACAACTTCAAGTATAATGACGAAAATGGATTAGAATCAGTTACAATAAATCTGTAAAAACCCGCTAAAAAAAATTCTAAGAGTAACTACAAATTAAATTTTTTTAACTGTTTATAATTTCTTTTCTGCCTTCCTCGTTTTATCTATCAATCTCAGTTAATGTCGTGTTATTGTTAACAGAAATAGTCCATTGTCAAAGAACAAAGTAATAAATAATGATTATGTTATTTATATAAACAAATGTTTCATTTATACAAAACAAGCTGCATTTAAAAGTTCTTAATCATGTATTTGCTTTGTGTATTTGTTGTTTGTATAATCATATTTTATGAAAACGCTAATACCAAATGCGGAAAATCATTGTGTTTCGGAACAATGTTATTAAAAAAAGATAAAAAGAATCGAAAATAGAATTCGACAGTGAACTTGTCTCGTGTTGTCAAGCGGAAAATTCTGGTAAAATACGTGTTTGAAATTTGTTGTGTTTTCCAGTTTAATTTTCCGATGTTTTACCTAAATTTGAAGAGGATGCTTTAACATACTGCAATTAAACCTGGTGGAACATGTGATAGGTTCGATTTAAGAAGTAAGGGATGATGTCAGTAGCAAGTGGCGCTGTTGGCGACATAAAATCCTATCGAGATGTGATCTGACAGCTTAAGACTTTTCTAATTTTATTATTTTTCTTTCAGATAGATTGTGTTTTGACTTATCTCGAAACGACAACGATATTTCCAAAACGTAAACAATAAACAACCCCAAACGGGATAACATCTCCAAGTAATTTCGAAATGGTTCTACTTGAAATTTTTGTAAAAAAGTAATTGGTAAAAAAGTTGGCGCAATTTATCTGATTCGCGCTCACTGCCGAAGAAACTGATGGATTTGTGATTTTATACGAAACATCTATTCGAGATGTTGGACAATAAAACTGTACACGATAAATTCTTTCGACAAAAACCAGACGGAAATTCTTTGAGAGATATTGTACTCGACGGTATTGAATTGATAGTTTTAAAAATAATTATCGATCGAATCGAGATACCGACCAAAACCTAATCTCCGGTTAATAAAGAATCTTGAAGGGAAATCAATCCGGGATTAAGCCTCTGGAAATACACACCTGACCCTGAATTAACAACTTTTTCCAAAAATTTCTCCCAACATCCATTTTATTGGCGATAAAGAATCTCAGGAAAATCAATCGGGCGTAGCGTGAGAAAACTTCAAATAATTCGTTAGCCTCTTAGAAAAAAATCTCGACGATTTCATAATTAAAAAATATAGAATTTATCTAGAAATGCTTGAATTTTGTTGTTTTAACTGAGTGATTTAATAAGGGTAGTTGTAACACTGAAACGACCAGCTAGACTACTTCTAAGGCGCAGAAAATTCAAGTATTTTTAGACAGACTATACCAGTGCTGACATGACAACGTGTCTCAAAACTTTATATTTATTCAAGTTATGCCATTCTACGTCATCTTGCGATCCTTTTCAACTCAAGTTAGATTAAAATTGGACGATTTAATATACCCCTCCCTCCCTTGGAGCACAATCCAGTCATATACATCTTCACACCTTGATCCTTCTTTATACGTATTATCCTTAGATCGCTCTTTCGTAATCATTGAATGAAACAGGCCTTAGACCTCAAATTTACCTTGTGAAATTTATTAGAGTGTGACACGAGTTGGGGTAAAAGGCAATAGTCGGCTATACTTTTCCGGGATTTCACCCCAAGCTGAACTAAAACTGAACCTTTTTTTCTGTAAAATGACGACCTGTCAAAAGATTTTGTATAATTCTGCTAACTTTCATAAATTCTGTCAGGGGTTTTCAGGAAGTCAGGTGCCTATTTATCACCAAATAAATTATGTTATAACTTTGCAGACTCATAAATTGAAGACAGCTTAATGACAAGTAATGTTTTCAAATACATTTAAATTGATGGATTTGATGATTTAAATACGAAATGTAAATTGCTCTAGTATTGATTTGTTGTTTCATAAAGACAGGACAGAAAGAGCATTATTAAAACATTTACAATCTAATAATAAATTAATGTTTTTATTTATAATAAAGACAAGCATTACAAATGCTTGAAACAAGAGGTTAGATCAATTTTTTATGTTATTATTTATTGACTGAACAGTGGACAAATCTCATTTAATATATCAAATTATTTTATTTACATTTTACTTAATTTAAGTAATTTTTAAACAAATCGTTTTGAATTATCGTCCTAAAAGACAGAAATTTTGTCTAATTGAGTCAAATAAATGATTTGTTTCAAATTATAGTATATTAGGTATGGAGAACGGTAAGGAATGCTTACCGTTCGAAGACAATTGTTTGGAGGAGGAGCGAAGCGACGACTCCAATTATTGTCTGAGAACGGTAATCCTTAACGTTCGACATGCTTATAACGTTTTTTGCGCGATTGGAGTTTCTAGAATAATAATAATAATAATTTATATCAATACATTTGTGATAATCGGGAAGATTGAAACTGAAAACTTTGGGTGGCTGTTCCATGGTTGCTATGGTTTTGTTCCAAACAAGTAAAATTGTCTTTTTGATACAATCATTCCTACATAGTTCTGTTTTGTGGTTCCGTTTTCGAAGCAAATATGAGCGATAGTGATGATCTACCGGATGATTTAGAAGACGCTTGGCAAGAAGGATGTTCGGCAATAATTCCAGAAAAATCTAAAGCCCGATATGAACAGACATACAAGTTGTTTAAGGAATGGCGTGAAGCAAAGAAGATTTCTGTAAATGAAAAGAGCTTGTTAGCGTATTTTGTGGTGAGAATTGGATACTCGAAGGCCCCAGGCAGTTTATGGGCGGAGTATTCTATGCTGAAGAGTACAATTTTTCTCCATGATGCTATCGATATTTCTAAGTTTGCTACATTAATTGCTTATCTTAAGAGAAAACATATTGGATATCGGCCTAAGAAGGCTAAAATGTTTACCAAAGAAGACATGGAAAATTCTTGAAAAAGCACCAGACAAAAAATTTTTAATTCAAAAGGTATGTTGTAGATGATGAGGTGGTACATCTGAGTTCTAAGGAAACAATATATTTGCAGGTAGCAATGATATTGGGAGTATCGGGCGCTTGTAGACGAGAGGAATTGTACAATATTAAAATGAGTGACATAGAAGAACATGAAGAAATGTTTATAGTAAATATTCCAAATACAAAAACGAATATTCAGCGAACGTTCACAGTTATTAATAAAGAAAATGAAGCAGTTCATTATTTGGAAATACTTCGAAAATACATAAGAATTCGACCAAGCAACTCCACGTCAGATCATTTATTTCTGAACTATCGAAATGTCAAATGCACTAGGCAAGTCACAGGAAAAGGTACAATTGGAGGCTGGCCGTCAAAAAATTGCAAAGTATTTAAAGTTGCAAGCCCCTGAAGGTTTTACTGGACACTCATTTCGACGCACATCGGCTACACTTTTGGCGAATAACGGAGTTGATGTATTGGGACTAAAAAGACATGGTGGGTGGCGTTTATCAACGGTGGCCGAGAGTTACGTGGAAGATTCCCTCCAAAACAAAATTGAATTTGCTCATAAAATTTTACACAGCGATGTTGGTGGACTATTACAACAACCTGGGACTTCTACGTCGGAAAGTTTGTCTATTAACACTAGAAACTCAAATGCGAGTGGTATTACTACTATTAATTATAATAATTGTACATTTAATTTTAATAAATAAATCGCAAAATTGTTTTTTTTTTAGATTTAATTGCTTACCGTTCACTGAACGGTAAGTGAATTACTTAGCGTTTTGTTAACGTAGCAACCAGTAACAGCAACCTACCGTCGTGGAAACAGGCACAGTGAACTGATAAAAACAACCAATTGCGCAAAAATGTAATTAACATTTTGTCTTTACTAATCTGTTTCAAATAAAACGATAAATATTTACTCAGTGAATCTGTGAATGAAATTCTGGCACATTCTATTCTGGAATCGATAAGTTTTTTTCGAGTAAATTTATTAAATTTTTAGTTTTTTATTTTCTAAATTTCAATTATCAATTTCTCTTTATTTCAGTCAGTGTTAGATCACCTTCCCATTTTAAAATTACAAAAAGATATAAACAATTTAATTATTATTATTTGTAACTGAAACATCTATCAATAAATTTATATTTTATTTATTCCATTTACACACTTTTAAAAAATTAATAAAATAATTGTTTAGATTGGGAGGGTCCAAACACATCGCTAGTAATCCAGATTAAATGCAGGTCTAAAAAAAGCAGAAAAAATCCTAATTTTTATATTAATTTATTCTTAAATTTTTAAAAGCTGTTGCATATTTAAGTATAACTTCTCAAAATCTTTCAAAAGCAGAGATAATAAATTAGTAATTAAGTAAGTAATTAAACATCGCAATTATTAGATAATTAAACAAATCTTTTGTGAAAATTTCCTTCAAGATACCAACAACTTAATTTTAAAAAATTAGAAAAGTATTACAAAAGAATCTTTCCTTAAATTTAAAATCACAATTTTTGATTTTTGAAATAAATTTACCCAAAAAATAAAATTTAATACACAAACATGCAACTGCTATATCAAAAACTTACGTGATTTGATTAGCGTCCAATTCCGCCGCCCTTAAAAAAACAAAAATAAATTAAAAGCAAATCCTTTGTTTTATTGAGGTTAGAGAGAGCACAAGGACTTCGGTTGAAATCAGGATTAAAAGTAGCTCCGAAAGAAGCAGAAGAAGCGAATTGGCCACCTGTCAGTTGTGGCAAAAAAAAACACCAAAAAAAGTAGAAGAGGTTGAAGAAAGTACAAGGAGATTGCTTAAAACCCGAACTACAGGTAGGTCCGAAAGGAGCAGAAAGGACTCGCCACATATGGCAGAAAAAGAAGTGCAAGTTTCAGGATTTAAAGGTAGGATTGAAAGAAGCAGAAGAAGCGAATTGGCCACCTATCAGTTGTGGCAGAAAAACATGCCAAAAAAGTAGAACTTTCTGAATATTTTCTAAAATGAAAAAAAATTACTTGTGTAAGACTGTAATTTTCCAAAAAATTGTTGTTCTCTGCTTTGATTTATATTTTTTTTCTTAAAAACATAATTTGCTTTTAACTAACGTCGCTCATCTTTCATTTTCCCAATTAACTTTATACTGTTTCAGATTTTCATTTTTTTCAGGTTTAATTTTTGTTGTTCATTGTTTATTTATTTGTAATTGTTGTTAAGTATATTTCAGGACAACAAACTAACTATTGTTTTAAGATAATTTAATTTTTTAAGCCTATATGACAGTAGAGTCTGTTTAAAATTTATCGCTATTAGAGCTAGCTACGACTAGTTAATTTTTTGTATTTTGTTTTAATTTAATAAAATCAATAATTTTATAAATATTCATTTTATTTATTGTAGTGGAAAGCGATAACAGCCTTAGAAAATTAGAAAGCGCAATCTTCTTGTTCTAAAGCGAGTAAACATATGTATTAGCATTTTTATTTTTTTATAAAAAGTAGATCTGCCATTTTGAATTCTCTAATTTTTACATAAAAATCGTAATCAGCTGCTTCAAAAAGCCGGTCTCTGTTATTTCCGAGGGTATTGAGCACAAACTGTGATTTTTTATAACTGTTTTATTTATTTTGTTTGTAACTCTACAAACATCTTAATTAATACAAAATCCTGTGACACAAAGCACTCATTTTTTACACTCTAGTTAAACTAATGAAACAAAGAGTAATTTGTTACAATTTTTTTAATTAATCATAGAGTTTTTTGCTGCGTAAATTAGACTCTACATTCTGTATTTTTATTTTGTAGCACTTTATACATACAATCATTATTTGATTAATGATGCACAAGCATTAAAAATCCAACTATCTATCGCCGCCTGTAATCCGATGATTTATATAACAAAGGTCGTATAAACAGCTTTGAAAAGTGTTATCGCGAGAGCACTAAAGTGCATTAGTGCATAGAAAAATAAGATTATTACTGACGTTGTGGACGTGTCGACTGCACAGGTGCCTTTTAATCTTAAAACGTGTTAAACACTGACCCGGATTCGTCCGGGATACACCTCTCTTTAAAAAAAGCAGTTAGTCACCTGTCGTTTTCCATTAGACAGTGTGTTGAGATGAAATTGACTGATAGCCGTCCAGTGACTGTCTCATTGTCGAAAAATCCTCCACTTGTATAAAATTCCGTCTGGAACTAATGTTATCTGATTTTCCAGATGTCAAAACTGAAGCAATCAATAGCACATGTGACAAGTGCCGGAATTGGGTGAAGGGTGGGCGTATAATAATAATTGTTTCTGAGAGACGAAATTGAATATGTTTCTTTTTGTAATTAAGACAATATAAAAAGTTTTCAGAAATGCTATGGCATGATACTTAGCTTTTTTTTAAAGCTTGTCACAAGATTCTGTTTTCTACGTGTTTTCTTTTTAATGTAGAAAAACTAGAGAGATATAAGAAACACGGTAACTTGCATGTAGCAATGGAAATGCACATGTGGTGTGAAATTTAACTACGATTTCTAACACGGCAAGAAGGTTTTTATTTCGTCTACAACTATATACATAATTAAGAAAAGTAAATTCGTGTTTTAATTACGTAAACTTTGATTTTGAGTTGTCTTTGAAGACCTAGGTACTCATGTAGATATTATTTTATTTTTAAAATACCTTGTTGAATATTTTAACTTTGATTTAAACTGGCTTTCGGGTTTAAGATAGTTTAAACTTGTCAGCCTGTGCTAGAGCCTGCGCATTGTAAGCCTAAAATGGCAAAAAAATTTAGAAAAGCGCAAAAATGAAGTTGATATTCACACAGTAATAACAACGATCACCGTTACTACAATCTTAGTCCTGCTTGTTCTTTTTGCAGCGACTTCTGGCCGCTACAATCTTCTTGATAACGTCTATTCTTGGATCTCTTTAGTTGTTATTAATTCTTTGTAAATATCGCGTTTTTTGGATTCTTCTGATATAGCCTTCAACAGCTTAAAAAATAAGTCTTGTACTGCCACAATAAATCTGTTAGCTTCTCTTCTTAATTCCACCCTATGGTTTGCTCTGGCGCTGCAAATTTTCTTCTACACATTTGCTACAAAGCTTAGCCATCTTATATTGAAGGTTTGATTCGTTTCGATCCTCGTGACTTGCTCAACTTATAGTTTCTCAATTTTTTTCTTTATCTCATTATCCTTTTTGACAAGATCTTTTTTATTCTTGTTTCAAATTTATTTCTATTTTATTAACGTTTTTCTCCAAATTTTTTTCTTCTTCTAGAACCTTTAATTAAATCCTTTTTACCTCTAGTACGTCCCTCTAAAAAGCAATCTGGAAAGTATAAAACTTCTCGTAGAAAGCTTTCTAAAAAATTCTCCTGTTTTTCCTTTATTTCTGCTTCTGGTTTTTCATTTTTTTTTTCTAATTCTTTTAAACTTTCCAACCGTTGATTTTCAAGCTCTTTTACAATCATCTTTTGTCCCTCTAGACCTTCTTCAGCTCTTCTTTTCCTTCTAATTCTTCACGAATTCTTCTTTTTAATTCATTCTCATATTCTATTTCTTTTAAATTCTGTTTTTCCAAAATTTCCTTTCTATTTTGTCGGCGTTTTTAACCAAATTTTCTTGTTTTTCTAGAACCTTCTCAAATTCCTTTTTCATCTCTAGTATTTGTAGTTTTTCATTTTTTTCTTCTAATTTCCTTAAACTCTTCCCTCTCTCTTTCAAAAATATTATTTTCAAGTTTTTCTTTCCTTTACAATCGTTTTTCAAGCTCATTTATAATCGTCTTTTGTCCTTCTACAACCTTCTTCAGCTTTTCTTCTCCTTGTAGTCGTCGTTTCTTAAATTTTTCTTTTTAATTGTCGTCTCTCATACCCATTTTTTCCAAACGCCGTTTTTCAAGGTATTCATCTTCCAAAATTTATTTCTATTTTGTCGACGTTTTATCCAAATTTTTTTGTTTTTCTAGAACCTTCTCGAATTACTTTTTCACCTCTAGTACGTCCTTCTAAAAAAGCATCTTGCAACGTAATAAATTTCTAGAAGATATTCTCCTGTTGTTCTCGTAGTCATTTTCCAAAGCTTTCAAAAAGTTTTTTATTGTTTTTACTTTATTTGCAGTTGTAGTCTTTCATTTTTTCTTCTAATTCCCTTGAACTTTCCTTAAACTTTTCAAATTCTTCTTTTTAATTCTCGTCTTTTATATTCTTTTTCTTCTAAACTTCGTTTTTTAAGCTATTATAAAGTTTCCAAAATTCATTTTCGTTTTGTCTAGGTTTTCCTCCAATTTTTTTTGTTTTTCTAGAACCTTCTCAAATTCCTTTTTCACCTCTAGTACGTCCTTCTGAAAAGCATCTTGCAAAGTAGAAAATTTCTAGAAGATATTCTCCTGTTTTTCTGGTAGTCGTTGTCCAAAGCTTTCTAAAAGTTTCTGTTGCCTTTCCTTCTAATCGCCGTTTCTCGAATTCTTTTTTTTTAATTGTCGACTCTCATATTTTCTTCGCCGTTTTTCGAGTTCTTCCAAAATCTCTTGTACTTCCAGAATTGTTTCTTTCATTTCCAAAACATTCCTTCGTTGTTCTTTGTCTTCCTTCTAACCGACGTCTTTTAACTTGTTTCAAGATTTTCTTTTACTCTTTCTGAACGTCGTTTCTTATATTTTCTTCCAAACGCCGTTTATTAAACTGTATCAAAATCTTTTTTTGTTTTCCACAATTGTTTCCAATTTCTAATCGACGTCATTCTGCTTCTTCCAGAATATTCTTTTGCTCCTTCTTTTGCCACGCAATGTGATAGCCAATTTTTTCTAATATTTTCTAACATTTTTTAGAATTTCCCTTTTTACATTACTATTTAGGCACTACCTTCGAAAGCGCTCTACCATTTTTATGTAGTTTGATTGAACTTGTGAAATAGACTTAATTTTTTAATTCTTTTTTTAACTATTTGTATTACCACCGGCTGTTCGACCGATTGGTGGTAAAATAAAACGTCTTAAAGTTTCGGCACAATGTTATTTCTATTCCAGATTATGCAGTATTTTACCACCAATCGGTTGGTAACACATACTTTCTTGTTTTTATTACTTAAAGCACCAAATTCAAAATTATTCCAGTGCTTCTCAAACAAAATGGCTACACTATTTATCTCAAAAGCTGTAAAAATTTTACCATTCTGTAAGTCTTTTATATCAAAATTAATTTTGCAAATAATTTTTCTGCAAGAATTGATAATCTTGTTTAAAAAAAAATACAACGCACAGAAATAAATGACAACATTTGGGGAAAATAAATTATTATACACCACTTCCATGTTTAGCAAAAAACATCGCTCGTGAAAAACAAATAAAACTTTAACAGTGATGGAAACCAATCGATCGTTGTTTTCGATACGTGCAAACAAAACATTTTTTATCTATTTTATTATTCAAATCATTTTTTCCTGTTGTCTATAACAGATAGTTATTTTGTTTCAAATGGTTAAACGGACAAATTTCCATTTAATAACATTATCTCTTTACTCGTTTATAGTAAATTTTTAATATAAAAATGCTCTTACAATATCAAGTAGTTGGAGACAGTTAAATTGTGACAATAAAGAAAGCCTTTTATTGAGAATCTTCACCAAATTCTTGAGAGAAATAGCAACTGTCTTAGACAGGATTTAGTGGACACGCTTTGCGACCAGGTACTAAATTTTCATCATCAAGAAAACCGTTGTTACCACAAGATACTGTTGAGACAAACGTCCTTCGTCTTTGAGACTTTTCCGCTGTGATCTGATTTAATGTGACAAAATTTTTTCGTTGTACCGCTACCTTGTTTCATTTAAACACCCGTTATGTATAATTCTAATAAAAATACCTTTTTTATTTGTAATTTTGTTGTACTAAAAGTACTAAATACAATCCTGGCTGTAATAACGCTGACATTTTGTAATATTAATCGTATCTTTACCAAATTCTTAAAAGAAATAGCAACTGTCTTAGGCAGGATTTAGTGGACACACTTTGAGACCAGGTTGAAATTTTAATAATCAAGAGAAACCGCTGTTTATTTGTGTAACTACAAATTACTGTTAAGGCAAACGTCGTTCGTCATGATATTTTCGCTGTGATCTGATTTAATGTGACAAAATTCCTTCGTTCCACCGTTATCATTTTTTATTTGAACACGCGTTATGTCTAAATTCTAATAAAAATACCTGTTTTATGTGTAATTTCTTTAAAAAGAAAAATCTGAGCCGCCCCGGAAGAACATAAACTCAGCTCCCTCTTAAATTTTGAAAAAGGCGTCTCTCGAAAGAAAACAACAGAAATCCGACTAGTTGGCACAATATCTGGCTGCGGTTTATCTTTTGTTGTACTAAAAGTGCTAAATACAATCCTGGCTGTGATAACGCTGACATTTTGTAATATTAGTTGTGTCCTCAATTAAATTTGTGACCGACATGTCAGCCGTCGCTCCTGATTTATATGGATGCAAGTCGTATCCTACAACAAACGCGCTATTTTTAGTATAAAATTGTAAAAAACAATCTGCGATGTCACGACGGTTTTAAAAGTCGCTGTAGTACATTTAGAAAAATTGTTTTTCATGCAATATTTAAGTTTCCCATTTCTCGGAAAGGAAACACGTCCCTTGTGGCGTTTTGTTTTAATTCGAGTTTTTTTTTTTCAGGAATTTGATTGACGGTTTGGAAAGTGGTTTTACTGAAATAGTGCTGTAATTAGTAATGCCTTTGTGTCCTAGTTTTGCGAAAAGGTAATCTATAGAAGCATTAAAATCAGGATTTCCTTTGTGGTGGTCGTGTATGCTATTATTGATAGATATATTTTGTATGTACAACGCACAGGCATCAAAGGGATGAAAATAATTTATGTTGAAGGATTGAGCGAAAACTACAAATAGACCCAACAATGTTCCTTGTCAAGTCTTTGATAAATTTCATTCGTAAGACATTTTTACTGCTCAACATGTGTTTCTCTAGCTAGAAAACTATTTATAAAATGCCTCTCCAAAATGTAATTTAGCAAAAATTTGATACAGTACTGTAAAAACGAATCCTATTAATTCCGAAAAAAAATTCTCTCTAACCAGACAGCAGCTACGTGACGATCAAGACTGCACTATCATTTACATTTGAAGCAGGCCCGGACTGTAAACGTAACTTGTACTGCATCACGACAAAAAAATCTTACTCGAATTTATAAATTTTAAATTCAGACTTTTAAAATATTCGCTACTTGAATTTACCCTACCCAGCTGACACCTAAACAAAAGGTCACGTAATCAGAAACTGTGATATGCCAAATTCCTGACTTAAAACTTATAAAATATTTATTAAATTCGACTGCTTGCACCAAGAATGTCTAGATGAAAATTATCTTTAGAGAACAAGAACTCTGACCGGTAATTATCCGAGTTCAAATCCCGGTGAGACACTCTTTAAATTCGTCGAAATCGATCACTGTAACCTGGCAGTCGATCAAAATGTGTCACATAATGGCATGACTGGGGCCTCGAATCTAAATTGCATGAGTTTGCGTCGGCATTATTTAAGAAATGTGCGGAAGGTCGAAAAAGGATCCGGTTGCATAAATGATACGTCGGCCGATTGAAAGTTCCCGAAGTAAAACAGGCAGTTTGTTGTTAGGAAAAGAGATCCCTGAGAGAAAAAAAAGCACGAACGACAATAAAAACAAGAAACGCAATAAAAAAATTCACCTACATAATTCACATCAATTATTGCAAATGCCACTAACACCAAGCGCTATGCTTCAAAAAATGAGACAATAGAAGTCGTCCTTTTGCCGCACCGCACACCATTATGGTAATGCAATATCAAATAAACTAGACAAGTGGCGCCTCGATATTTTGAATGAAATTCGCAAGTTCCAAGGGGTTGTACCAGAGTTGTATCGGAGGTATCGAGATATTAGAACTATGAAAGATATCGGAAGTATCAGAGGTATCGTAGGTATTGAAGCACGAAATATATCGCAGTAATCAAGAGATCGAAATATTGGAGGTATTGGGGTATTAAAAAGCTCGAGGTATTTTAAGTACTAAAAGAATTATTAGGTTAATCATCTGAATTTTCTTCTTTTAGAATAGACATCAGAAGATATCAGAAGTATCAGGGTATCGAAGGTATCAAAATATCGGAGGTATTGGACGTATCAAATTTCAAGAGTATCGCAGTATTGATGAGATCGAAGTACATATTAGAAGTATCGAAGGTATCGAGATATCAAAAGTATTGGAGCTATTGAAGATATCGAAGATATTGAAAGTATTGAAGTATTATAGGTATTAGGAGTATCAAGATATGAAAAGTATCACAGTATTGAAGGTACTGAAGTATTAGAGTATTAAATCTTATCTTAAGTACTAGAGAAGCGATCGCAAGCTTAAAAAAAAGGATTTTTTGGTTAATCATCTGACTTTTCTTCTTTCTATGCAATAAAACATCTCAGAAATTTATTTAATAATAAAAAATATAAAGTACTGAAATATCAGAAGTATCGGTGGTATTGGAGATATAGAATATTGGAGGTATCGAACGTATCAAAGTATCAGAGGTATCGCAGTATTAAAGAGACCGAAGTATTCGAGATATAGGGTTATTAAAAGTCTCGAGGTATCTTAAGTACTGAGAAGCTATCGCAAGTTTAAAAAGAAAGGAATTTTAGATTATTCATCTCAATTTTCTTCTTTGTAATAAAACATTCTTTATTAATTATAAGAGGTGAAGAGGTATTAGAGATATCAAAGTACTAGAAATATATAGATATGGAGATATCAGAAGTATCGGTGGTATTGAAGGTATGTAAGATATCGGAAGTATTAAAGTATTGTAGGTATCGGGCGCTTCGAGATATCAAAGGTATTGCAGTATTAAAGGTATCGAAGTATTGGAGGTATCAGGTTATTAAGCCTGTTAAGAGTATAAAGGTATTGAACATATTAAAGTATTGGAAGTATCGAAGGTATAACAATATCGGAGACATTGGACGTATCGAGGTATCAAAGGTATTGCATTATTGAAGAAATCAAAGTATTGGAAGTATCGAAAGTATGGAGATATCAAAGTATCGAAGGTATTAGAGGCATCAAAGATATCGAAAGTATCAAAGTATTGGAGGTATCGGGCGTATCCAGTTTTCAAAAGTCGGTTATTAAAGATATCAAAATATTGAAGGTATCGGGGTATTAAGCCTTGAGGTAGCTTAAGTACTGGAGGAGTTATCGCAATTTTAAAATAAAAGAATTATAAGGTTAATTATCTGAATTTTCTTCTTTCTTTTTAATAAACATTCTCAGCAATTTAATGAAGTATATAAGAAATATAGAGCTATTAGAAATGTTGAAGTATGGAAGTATCGAACGTATCAAGATAGTGAAGTATCGGAGGTATTAGAGATATCGAAAATATTGCAAGTATCAAATTATTGGTAGTATCGGGACTATCGAGTGTATTGAGATGTCAAAGGTATCGCTGTATTGAAGGTATCGAAGTATTGGCATCAGGGAATTAAGCCTCGTGGTATCAAATACTGGAAAAGCTATCGCAAATTTACAATAATTTTTTTTAACTGAATCATCTAAATTTTCTTCTTTCTTTATAATAAAACCTTCTTAAAAATTAATCTAATTATAAAAGAATATATCAAAGTATCGATACCTGACCTGATTATAGTCGGTATCGCTATTTTTCCCAGCCCTAGTTTCAACGTCTCTAATTATGACATACACGTACTTTTGCTAAAAAACAGAACATTTAATGAAAAATATTATGAGGCATTTAAATTTTTTGCCAGCTTGCATTTTGTATACCCAAGATAAAAATGCATGACAAAGTTGGGGTAATATGTAGAGGCTGACTTATGTATATGGATACACGCTACATACATAAACATGGAGAGTAAATGTAAAATTTGTTGAGGCTAACCTCAATCTACCAACAGACTGTTAATACAATCGCAATAATAGATCTGGTTTAGGAATAAATAAACAGAAACTGATACTCTATTGTTAATTCCCTTCTATTTGAGTTAGATTAGTTAGAGAAAAATGTTCTAGTAATTTAATAATTGAGAAACACTGCGCCAAGTCAAGGATTTATCAATTTGTAAAATTACATTTTTAAAGGCGTCAGCTTCTCGATTTGATATAGTCTGATATAGATCCATTGTGCAATGACATTTAATTAATACATTTTTTTGTTGTAAACTGTTTAGAATACAAGAACTGATAAAATTTAATTACGCATTTAATTAAAAAAATTTCCTGGCACGTTTAAAAGTCCTACCGCTACAAGACAATGCGTTTTGTTATCAATTTGAAGAGAACAAATACCGATTTTTCTTAGAATTCTTGTTTAGTGTTTTGGAGTTGTAATATACAAGGGTACGTCCTTCTAACACGTGCCCGGAAGTTTCGCGACCTTTCTCCACTCATGCGAGACAATGACATCATTCCTCTCGATTGGTCTATTCGCGGAATTTAACGCTACAGCATGACTCAAGACATGATGTTCTTCTGGTATTTACTCGATCTATTTACTCAAAAGTCTCTTTCTTTAGAAAGATTTGTAAGCTTTTTAATAAGGTAATGTTTCATAATTCACCAATGCCTTGCTCCTACCAGCGCTGTTTCATCTCGCGAATTATTTTTATGTAGTTAGCTTAGAATGATACAATATTAGCCACTCTGAAATCTAAACGTCTTGTTTTGTCACGAGAAGCTTCTAAAAAATATTATTGCTTTGTGTATATAGTTTCTTTAAAGTTCTTTGATGGTTTAACAAGTGTTGGTAATATCTTATCTGGCTATAATTATGAGAACATACATTATAGTTTTCTATTATGTCTTGTTCTAATTGAAATTAGTAACAGAAAAACAAAATGTTTCGTCTTATTTATTTTTTGCAATTAAGTTTCAATCAACTTGTCTTGCAGCCGTCATCGAATATCTCAAGTAGTCTCTGTCTGCAGTGCTTTTTTTGGTCTCAACTTTATTGCTTTTGATATACAGATGCATGCTCTGACTAATATCTTTCAAATGAGTTGTTATTTTCAATTAGAGAGCTATTTTTAAAATGTAAAAGCAAGAAAGTGGTTTATAATAGACAACAATAACAAAAAAATACAATGTTGTAAATAATACGACAATCAAGTATTAAAATTTAACAAAAATGCTAATAACTGACTGTAAAGAAATATAGGGAGGTTCATTAGAAAATTGTCTTTGAACAAATTTGGAAGCTAAGGTTACCAAACTAAAAGCAAAAAGTTAGTTACTTCTTCCCTAAATACTTTAAATTTTTTGTAGGGTAATTCGGAAATAATATATACTTTTATGATTAGCTATGTTTAAATAATATGACTGAATAAACTTCTTGACAACAAAGACCTCTATTCTATTGATCCATACACCAATTTTATAAAAGATAAAAATTATAACAAAAGCTTCAAATCGTCTTATTTCAATTGTAAATAGTGGATTAGATTCTCAATTATTAATTAAATAAAATAAGTCGTTCTTGTGCTAAACATTGTATGCTTTAGCTTTTTCTGTAGAAACGGTTCAGAAACGTTTTATCCGGTTCTTTTTGTAATAAACTAATCATACAATGCCATAACATAAATAGCGAATTAGATTTTTAGTTACTAATTAATTAAAATAAGTCGTTCATTTTTCCAAACAATGTATACTTGAGCTTTGTCTGTAGGCACCGTTCAGGAAGGTTTAATCCGGTCCTTTTTAGAATAGATTAATTAGAAAATGTTATAACAAAAAAATGTTTAAACTGCAGTAAACAGAGATGAATTGTACGACCAAAAAAAAAAAAATGGAATTGTATTTATTGGCTATGTTTAATGAGTCAAAGCATTGCGCACTTTGTCATTACTTCTGATTCATAGTGTACGTTTCTTGAACGTCAGTTTTTATTTTCGTTGAATTAATTGGATTTCGAAAACACTAAGTTAGAATTATGAGTGTTTTTGTATAGGTCCCTGGTCCATAGTTTTTATTGCTTTTGGACCATATGTGCGTGGACCTCATTTTATTTATTATTATTGTTTTTCGTGAAATACAAACGCAAGCATTTTTTTATCTAAACTGATATTAGATATTTTCGTTTTTTTTAATTTCAAGTAAATTCTCTATTTTTGCAGTTCCTAAACGTCAGTTTAAAGAGAGTGCCTGTAGTTAAGCCTTTGGATTTATGTCCGCTTTGTAAAAGTGGAAAGTTCTCGTTGGTTTTTCTAATTTATTAAGTAATAAATATTGGAAAATGCTTGTGTCGGGTTGTTCTTTTCGTTGTGGTTCGTTCTTCATTTAAATAATTCATATAAATTCCCGATATTGAATAATTTGGGTTGGGTTTTCATAATATATGAAGTGTCTGAGTCTCCCCGGAAAATTTCTTGACATGGCAATAAAGCAAGCGCGAAGAGAGCGGGGGGACGGGTGAAAAAAGATGTGTTATAGACATTTCACGGACTTTAGTTGGGTAAATTTATTTTTGTGAAAGGCAAAAAATGTGCGGGAGCAAAAACGGAAAGTCTGTGGTCTCGAAGGACCTTAGCTTATCTTCCAGCGGCTCTGCGTCGTTTCCTTCTAACTTTATTAGGAATATGAGTCCATGTCGGCCAAGGGTTGTTGCGTCTTTCTCTCCTAGGTGCTTCACCAGTTCGCCGCCCCATTAAAATGCGAATGTTGTTCATTTTTCATTTTTTACGAGATTTAAAAAGTTGCACGCAAACCTCGAGATGTTTTATATTTTGCGCTTTTGTGGATGCGAGAGGGTTAATGTTTTATTACAATATGCGTTTTGGAATTTATGTAGCACGCGGCCTTTTGTGCTGCTTTAAAACCGTATTTATGAACACTATTTTACTAACTGTTTTTCTTATTCGCCTGTCGGGATGATGAATGGCTTTTTATGAGATGCGACCCCACATCATGACCCCAAAGGTGGTTACACGAAAATTACACAAAAAATCTCTCGTCGCTTAAACACCCATCCATCGATCTTTCACTTAGAAACTACAATTTGTCGAAAAATGCTTCAATTTTAGGATTTTAACTTATAAACTATTTTATCACTAAAATGACCAGCCAAGGGTAGAAGCTGCAGTTTTTTCTATCGCGAAGAGCCTTCTATTACACCATAAAATTCAAACATTCTTAGACAAACTATAACTTAATCATTAAGTTTTTAATTCCATTAAAGACTATTAAAGACTCTGATTAATTAAAAAAAATGTAATTAAAAACCTTGTAGAAGCTGCGGTTCCTTTACCGTGAAAAGACGCCTATTGCACTATAAAATTTAAGCATTCCTAGACAAATTATATCTTAATCAGTACTAGATTTATTAGTTTTAAATTCCATTAATAAGTCTAATTAATAAAAAAAAATAAGATCACAAAAGTGACCAGCTTGATCCCTGAGAAATTCCTGTAGAAGCTGCGTTTCTTTTTAATCACGAAGAGACCTCTATTGCACCACAAAATTCAAACATTCCTAGACAAACTATAACTTAATTACTACTAGATTTCTTAGTTTTTAATTCCATTAAATACTCTGATTAATTACAAAAAATTAAGATCACTAAAGCGACCACATTGGGCCCTGAGAGAACCTTGTAGAAGCTGCAATTTCATCATCGCGAAAAGATTTCTATTGCACTATAAAATTCAAGCATTTCTGGACAAACTATAACTTTATCATTACTAGATTTCATAGTTTTTAAATCCATGAGAGACTCTAATTTATAAGAAAAATTAAAGTCACTAAAGTGACCAGCTTGACCCTTGAAGCAACCTTGTAGAAGTTGTGGCTTCTTAATCGCGAAAAGCCCTCTATTGCCCCATAAAATTCAGTCATTCCTAGACAAATTATAACTTAATTATTACTAGATTTCTTAGTTTTTAAATCCATTAAAAAGTCTAATTAATAAAAAAAATTAAGATCTCTAAAGTGACTAGCTCGACTATTGAGGGAACCTTGAAGCTGTGGTTTCTTCATCGAAAAAAGCTCTCTATAGTACCAGAAAATTCAAGCATTCCTAGACAAACTATAACTTAATCATTACTAGATTTCTTAGTTTTTAATTCCATTAAAGACTCTGATTAATTAAAAAAAATTGTAATTAAAAACCTTGTAGAAGCTGCGGTTCCTTTATCGTGAAAAGACGTCTATTGCACTATAAAATTCAAGCATTCCTAGACAAACTATATCTTAATCAGTACTAGATCTATTAGTTTTAAATTCCATTAAAAAGTCTGATTAATAAAAAAAATAAGATCACAAAAGTGACCAGCTTGATCCCTGAGCAATTCTTGTAGAAGCTGCGTTTCTTTTTTTTCACGAAGAGACCTCTATTGCACCATAAAATTCAAACATTCCTAGACAAACTATAACTTAATCATTACTAGATTTCTTAGTTTTTAATTCCATTAAATACTCTGATTAATTACAAAAAATTAAGATTACTAAAGTGACCACATTGGGCCCTGAGAGAACCTTGTAGAAGCTGCAATTTCATCATCGCGAAAAGATTTCTATTGCACTATAAAATTCAAGCATTTCTGGACAAACTATAACTTTATCATTACTAGATTTCATAGTTTTTAAATCCATTAAAGACTCTAATTTATAAGAAAATTTAAAGTCACTAAAGTGACCAGCTTGACCCTTGAAGCAACCTTGTAGAAGTTGTGGCTTCTTAATCGCGAAAAGCCCTCTATTGCCCCATAAAATTCAGTCATTCCTAGACAAATTATAACTTAATTATTACTAGATTTCTTAGTCTTTAAATTCATTAAACACTCTAATTAATAAAAAAAATAAGATCTTTAAAGTGACTAGCTTGACTCCAGAGGGAATCTTGTAGAAGCTGTGGTTTCTTCATCGCAAAAAGCTCTCTATTGCACCAGAAAATTCAAGCATTCCTAGACAAACTATAACTTAATCATTACTAGATTTCTTAGTTTCTAATTCCACTAACGAGTTGATATTATAACAAAAAAAAAAAAGTTAAGAGAAAATATATTGCTTTCTGAAATGATATTGTACTAGGAAACTTCTCTATTTCTCTATTCCAAAGTTAATAGTGAGAGCAAAGTAAATTTTAGATAATGAAATACATAAAATCTGACCACAAAGCTACTATTTGCTGAAATTTGCAATTGTTCTCTACCTCAGTATTCCAAAACTGGGTATACAGTTAATTGTTCAACACTTTAGAAAGCAAACAGAATAACTAGATATTTGCATAAATTTTATTGTTTTAAAAATGTTTATCTAGTTTTAAATTTTTAATTATTTTAATTAAATTATTTAAAATATTATGACGGAAAAACATAGAAACATACTTAATTGACATCAGAATATTTAAAATTAAATTACATATTCATAACAAAACTCTTATAAATTATTAAATTTTATTTTTATTTTAGATTTTGAATACTCGTTGAAACGTTGCTAATTTATAATCGATACATTTTCCCGGAAAATTAAAGTAGCGCGTTTTAAATTCAAATTTCCCGCGATTACCAACAGCTGAAAAAGAAATTTTGTATTGGCAACCCTGCTAACATAATAGAGCCACATTCATATAAGTAATTCCCCAATTTTAGTCTTCTAAAAACGTCAAAATACAGTAAAACTATACCAAGAATTTTTGTTTTGTTGTGATGATTGATAACCCGAAAAAAATTTATAAAAAACAATCAAAGAGACTTACTTTGCCAGTCTGATTGTCCTCTACAGGAATTTTCTCACCATTCATTGTTTAATTGTTATTTAGTTTATAAATAGTTTAAAAAATGTTTTTTTGTTTTCTAATGTAAAGCTTGGATCAGAAATTATGTGTTTCATTCAATGATTAAAGGTTTTTAATTACAGTTTTTAAAATTATAATTTTGGATAAGCTTTTGTACTAAATTCTAGGGTAAAATTACGTGATTAAATCTGTTTCTGGAATCAGTGGCCAAAATTTGCGTTAGATCTTTATAATTTGGGTTATTTGGTGAAGATGACTAAAAGTGTTGCTCCTTACTCAAGACATAATAGCAGAAGAGCCATATTGTGTATAACCTCGATGGCAAGGCTTATTCTGTCAAATATTCTTGCTACTACGGCTTTGTTGTTTCGTGTGTGTCAAGAAGCGAGAAAAGAATATGATAGAAAAGACACTAGTCGCTACAAAGCTTTATTATCTGTAGACTTCTCTCAATTTCCGTAGTTGATAAACTTAGACAGCCATTTTAGAAAAAATAGTCAAAATTTTAGGGAAAACAGGTTAAAAATTGTAACTTAGTTAACTCAAAAATTTACATAAACAAAAATAAATAACTTTTAGATAATTAAAATAACAAAAATGGTACTGAAACATATTTAAAAATGTAAAATTAAAATTTGTGCAGCGCTGGCTTCATTTTAAAACGCTGCACAAACGGTCGCAGCTAGAGAAAAATATTAAAAAAGTAAGTTGTAGAGAATTAAATTTTGTTTAATCTGGCACGCAAAAAAATAATTTATCTCTAATATTCTAGGCTCGAGATACGCTTAATGATGAGAATAATTAAACAACCAGGGTTATTCAACTCATTCTCACTGTTAAGCATGTCTAGTCTCTAAACTATTATAGATAAAAATATAAATCTACAAATCAAATGTAATGACAATGGACAATGTAAACGTAGACGTAGTAGGTACGTATACGGATAAACAAGATTTGTCGTATGTGTCTATTGCAATTACTTTCGTTTCATTATGTTTGTGACTACTTAAAAAAATATTCTGTTACTTTTGATGGGTATGTAAGGTCGTCCCTTTAATTATTTTGTTATAATTTTGTTTCTTTAGTTATCGCTATATTTGTTTGTTCTTCTTTTGCATGATTCGGCGTTTCTAGTATTAATTCTGTTTAAATCTTCTCGATGAATGTCTTACTGAACAAACAGAAGTTATCGCGTTTTTATGACTCCCCAATTAGCTTCATTGTTAACTACCCGCGTACATTTGTAACACTGTAATTGCAGTACAAACATAAGGTGATAACATGAAAAATTTATAGCTCAATTTGCACAGGTCCGATGTTCCGTGCCACATGCTCCTCCAATAAGATGGTAATTACGTCAAAGTTTCCCCTTTTTTTTCCCGAAAAATACGATTTCATCACGTAATAACTTAATTACCCATATAAAACCGAAAATGAACCGTTTCGATGCACATGCAGCACCCATAACCGTGAAATATACCCATCGTATTTAATCACCCTTAGCACGCAAACTTCGGTCAGCTTTTAATTGTTTGGCTTCTTAAAAAGTTCGCGTCGCCACTACCTAATCCGATTTAGTCTTTTTATTAATTTATGAGCGGATCTCGACGTTTCCCGGACCCTCTGTTTACGGTATTGCGGATTGCGGTGGTTCGGCGCGGCTTTATCATGCAACTGTTGTATAAATTAACCATAACTAGGTAATTCCAGAACCAACAAACGGATTTCTATCGGACTACAATTCGAAAAACGGAATTCCTAAATGATGGTTAATTTAATTAAGAGACACGATTTCAACCAGTACCGGACTTTCTCAAGTAAATATTTTTCTCGTCCTTTTAGAAGACAAATAAAAACAATCAATTACGGCAATTAAATCCAAGAAGGAATCGAATCACGAATTTTAATGAAGTTCTACTCTTGGGAATTTTAAACATACTTAATATTAATAGAAAATCAATACGTTTGTGTAGGTAGCTTTGATATTTGTTTCGAAATTTCGACTTAATGGCTAGTTTTCGCATTAATTATACATAACTTACTTACGAATATGAGTTTTCCATTAAATACCTACATTTACTTCAAAACACTTCGATTAACCCAACACTTTTACTGATTGCAGCAATTAAACAAAGTGGAAGTGGAAGCAATAACTCAAATACTTATTTTCGTCAAATACGAAATTCTATTGCATTCGCTTTCGTAGTGGAGACCTCACCAACTAAATTGATAGTGGACAAGATAACCATAATGTGGTAGGGGAGACTACACATGTCCAATACAAACCTGCTATAAAATAAATTTTATGTAGATGACACACCCTCTTAAATACAGGTTGTTCCTTTTAGATAAGCTAGTTAATATATACATTAGCGGCATCAGCTAAGACGGAACCAATTCACTCGTTTCAAATCATACGATTTCTTTTGACATTGACGAATTTAAGTGCCGATCACATAGTTATGGCTTCGTGCGATATCAATCGTTTTAAAACGCTCTATACATCCCTTATTTAACTCTTTTATTTCTGGATTGATTATAAAAATTAAATAACGTCGACATTTTTATTATTTATAGTGAAAAACTAGTTATCTCTACTTCTCATAAATATTAGAAAATTAAATATGCTGACAGCTCCACGTTAATTTCTGTATGTAGTACTAATTTTATGGCTCAATTTTATGGCAACGCAACATGAAAAAATAAATACAACACGCAAATATGTGTTTGGTGCATCGACAATTATTTAACAAAGCGTTTCAGCAATACATCAAAGTCCAATCGATAAGACTTAACTAACTAGAAAAATATTATTTCAACCAAAACCGAAATTAGTTGAATTTTTGGTATCAAAATAATTTTGATAACTAGAATTCTAATTTCAACTCGAGTTAAACTAGATTCTTGCATTCTTACCGAATTCTTAGATTGGCAGGTTTTATTCTTTCTTGGCTCTAATAACTAAAGCTGAGCAAAAATAATAATTTTTGCTATCACTATTCTACACGCTCTAAGTTTCTTAACTAGATTTCCCATTCACTGCAACTAAAATAGTCACAAATTTAATTAAACGACTGGACTTTTTCCTAGTAGGTATATGTATTTACACTTACTGCTTAATTAGAACTTCTACTAGAGTTTTAACTATCCTAATCTAGTTAAAATTGTAGTGACAGTCACCTTAACTGCAAATTTTAATCAGATTTACTTGAAACAACTAGAAAAAGTACTCAAAAAATAAGAAACTGACATATTCTAGTTATTCTTAACTGAGATAAGATTTTCAAGTGTTGTAGTTGAGTGTTGCTAAATGTGTATTAAAAAATAGCAGCTTTGTCATTACTAAAGGGCGGGTTCTTTAGTACCTGCCTCAGTCGGTCAGACAAAGCGTGTCGTATTCTGTGCGGTGTCCGTCGTGAGTATTTAGCCGGTCTACTGTACCGGCGTTTGAGATTCCCAAAAGAGTGGCGTCCGCAAATATTTCTATAATAACCAACATTTTTCTGGTTAACGAAAACAAAACTAATTGCTTAATATTATCACATAATGTTATATTAAGTAAGTAAGACTGTGGTCGGCTGCAAGGGAATAAATAATAAAATAGTAATAGCAAATTCATTTCGCTGTAGCGTACACGCACGCATAGCGACGTCCCTGCCACGGTACTAATCCATCCGCTCCTTGGTCATTACTATTCCATACGCCCAAATTTATTATTAACTAGAATTCATATCTATTGTAACTAGAGTAGTCACAGATTTAATTAAATAACTGGACTTCTTCGTATTCAGTGAAACATTTTGTAGTATATGTTTTTACATTTGCAGCTTAACTAAGACTTCTACTAGAGTTTTAACAATCCTAATCTAGTTAAAATTGTAGTTAGTCACTTTAACCACAAATTGCAACCAAATTTTTTTGAAACAACTAGAAAAAGTACTCAAAAATAAGATACTGATATATTCTAGCTAATCTTAACTGAAACAAGATTTTCATGTAGATGAGTGTTACTGAGTGTGTATTAAAAAATAACAGTTTTGCCTTCATATTTTATACTCCCTAAGTTTTTTATTAACTAGATTTTATCCATTGTAACTAAAGTAGTAATAAATTTAATTAAATAACTAGACTTGTTAATATTCATTGAAGCTTTCTAGTAATTGTATTTATATATAATGTAGTTAAAATTGTAGTTACAGTCACTTTAACCACAAATTGCAATCAGATTTTTTTTAAAAATTGAATAAGTACTCAAAAAACAAGCAACTGATATATTCTGGTTAATCTTAACTGTTACAAGGTTTTCATGTGTTGTGGATGAGTTTTACTGAGGGTATTTTAAAGAATAACAGTTTATCTATCACTATTTTATACGCTCTAAGTTTATTATTAACCAGAGTTCCCATCCATCGTAACTAAAGTGGTCACAGATTTAATTGAATAACTGGACTTCTTAGTATTCAGTGAAACATTTTTTAGTATATGTTTTTACATTTGCAGCTTAACTAGGACTTCTAATAGAGTTTTAGCTATCCTAATCTAGTTAAAATTGTAGTTACAGTCACTTTAACTGCCAATTTTAATCAGATTTACTTGAAACAACTGGAAAAAGTACTCAAAAAATAAGAAACTGACATATTCTAGTTATTCTTAACTGGGATAAGATTTTCAAGTGTTGTAGTTGAGTGTTGCTGAATGTGTATTAAAAAATAGCAGCTTTGCCATTACTAAAGAGCGGATTCTTTAGTACCTGCCTCAGTCGGTCAGACAAAGCGTGCCGTATTCTGTGTGGTGTCCGTCGGGAGTATTTAGCCGGTCTACTGTACCGGCGTTTGAGATTCCCAAAAGAGTGGCGTCCGCAAATATTTTTATATTAACCAACATTTTTCTGGTTAACGGAAACCAAATTAATTGCTTAATATTATCACATGGTGTTATATTAAGTATGTAAGACTGTGGTCGGCTGCAAGGGAATAAATAATAAAATAGGAATAGTAAATTGATATCGGTGTAGCGTACGCGCACGCATAGCCCCACTATTCGCGACGTCCTTACCACGGTATTAATCCATCCGCTCCTTAGTCATTACTATTCCATACGTCCAAATTTACTATTAACTAGAATTCATATTTATTGTAAGTAGAGTTGTAGAGTGGTCACAGATTTAATTAAATAACTGGACTTCTTAGTATTCAGTGAAACATTTTGTAGTATATGTTTTTACATTTGCAGCTTAACTAAGACTTCTACTAGAGTTTTAACTATCCTAATCTAGTTTAAATTGTAGTTAGTCACTTTAACCACAAATTGTAATCAAATTTTCTTGAAACAACTAGAAAAAGTACTCAAAAATAAGATACTGATATATTCTAGCTAATCTTAACTGAAACAAGATTTTCATGCAGATGAGTGTTACTGAGTGTGTATTAAAAAATAACAGTTTTACCTTCATATTTTATACTCCCTAAGTTTTTTATTAACTAGATTTTACCCATTGTAACTAAAGTAGTAATAAATTTAATTAAATAACTAGACTTATTAATATTCATTGAAGCTTTCTAGCATATGTATTTATATTCACAACTTAACTAGAACTTATAGTATAGTTTTAACTATTCTAATCTAGTTAAAATTGTAGTTACAGTCACTTTAACCACAAATTGCAATCAGATTTTTTTAAAAAAATTGAATAAGTACTCAAAAAACAAGAAACTGATATATTCTGGTTAATCTTGACTGTTACAAAATTTTCATGTGTTGTGGATGAGTTTTACTGAGGGTATTTTAAAGAATAACAGTTTTTCTATCACTATTTTATACGCTCTAAGTTTATTATTAACCAGAGTTCCCATCCATCGTAACTAAAGTGGTCACAAATTTAATTAAATAACTAAACTTGTTGGTGTTCAGTGAAACTTTCTAGTATATGTATTTACACTTAGAACTTAACTAGAATTTGTATAATAGTCTTAGCTGTCTTAATGTAGTTAAAATTGTAGTAACAGTCACTTTAACTGCAAGTAGCAATCAGATTTTCTTCAAAACTAGAAAAAGTTTTCAATAAATAAGAAACAGATATATTCTAGTTAATCTTAACTTATAATAACAGTTTTGCCATCACTGTTCTATACGCCTTAAGTTTAGTATTAACTAGATTTCCTATTTATTGTAAATAAAGCATTTACAAATTTAATTAAACAACTAGACTTGCTAGTATTACGTAAAGCATGTTTTAGTGTATTTATTTGAACTTATAATTTAACTAGAACTTCTACAATAGTTTCAACTATCCTAAACTAGTTAAAATTCAAGTGGCAGTCACTGTAAACGTAAATGTATTTTTTTTTATAGATTTGTTAGTACTGGGTGAAACTTCAATTTGATATTTCCATTTTAACTAGCACAGTGAAAATGCTAACATAATCAGTATATCAAATTTGGATTGTTTTTATTTGGGGTCACCCTGTTTATTTAGGATTGAATACGCTGGCATTGTTATCAATTTATGTCCGATGACACCGCCCCACAACAATGACAGGAATGTTAACGACACTGTGAAAATCTCGTTGGCAGCAAAAGAAAAAAATTAAAAAGCACACAAAGTGTCGTTAGTTATCTGTCAGTGTGAGAGATATGTTTACGGAAAGTTGGTCGTTGAGGAGCGTTTCTAAAATAACCAGTGTAGGAATGCAAACAAAATCGTAAATACGGAAATTAGTGTGTTTATAATGAGGATTTACTTAGCTATCCCAAATTAAATATTCGAGACGCGGCAACACTTATCTTGACTGTTTGGGATGCGGATTGACTCCACTGGAGGATATCCGTCCGAACCGATAGACAACTCAGATAAGAACCGCTTTGTCTCCTGTGGATTATACCCTCCGGTCTTTCGTCAGGGGCTCACAACCCACACCTGATACAGGGAAAAAGTAACTCGTAAAACATATTTACACGCGGAGCCTCGAACTTAGACACAATATATTACTCATTTTTTTTTCACAGAGACTCAAATGTATGTTCCATGATTTATACCACGCATCGACAACGAAAACGAACATTTGCTGAAGCAATTTCGACATTCCATCACGCACGAACAAGAATAATTATTAAAACAGAAATAATGAAAATGATTTTATTATAATTTGTCTAGAAATGCCATAAACTAGTTTATAATAAATTTAATAAGGGTTGTTGGAAAAAGAAGTATTATCACAGATTTAAACAACCTTGAAATGAATGCAGTTTCGTGGTCTCTAAAAGCCCAAAAAGCTTTTTATAGACAAACTATATGTATGCAGATTGGAAGCTTATGTAGTCCTGGGTGGTGATGTTTCTTGTCTTAATTTCATTATGCTTTTAAAATTAACCTCTTAATAAAAGTTTTCTTAAGAAATAAATTATACAAACTTACCCTTAAAAGTGTCTAGCGCTTTTATATTTTACTTGGAAATCTTTACTAAAATCTTTATCAGCTAATCAAATAATGTCTTTAAAAATAGCTCAAATATTGTTCTCCAGAAGTTTTGAGACAGTATTTTAATTAATAATAGAGTGCCAGAAAGAAAAAAACAACGAACAGAATGATCTTTCTTTATTTTGTTCATTGTTTCCTGTTATATGACCTAAAAAATATAGATAATGCAAAAAAGACATGTATTTCGACTAGTCCGAAAATCAACGATTTTACCATCTTTTAGGTCTCGAATTCAGATTAATTCCTACCTGATGGTGACTACATATGCCGAAACGTGTTGAAGAAAACATCATATTTGTTATACTGAGGCTTCATAATAGTGTATGATCTCATGAAAACAAGATAGAACAAATTATTTTTATTTTTAATGTTGATCTCAAAATATGACCACCACTATCAAAGGTTAAAAGTGCAATTTCAGATATGTCATCTTTAAGTAAATATTGTCCTTATGCCATAAATTCAGTAAGTGTTTTAAGAGAGTCGAATTTTATTTACTTTAGGATTTTTCATTGTTTTTCAGCTTGAGTGAAATAAAATGAAAGTTGATCGTTTTCCTCACTTAAAAACCAACATTTATTCAATTCTTATTTCCGATTTGTAAACAATAAAATCAGAAGAACTGAAAAGTTTCGCAATTACAAACTGACAAAGAACAATGCTGTAGTTATTAATAATCTGAAAAGTGAAAATCTGGTTCATTCATAACTTCTGAATTAATTCTGAAAAGCGATTTTTTTTATTAATTGGCTCATTCACGAATATTAACTAGTATGTGCAGTAACTAGATACAAGTTGTTATAATTAAAACGTACGGAAAAATTAGTTGAAACATTAGAATGTATGAACTTCATCTGAAACTTCACATGAAACTCTTGTGCTAGTTAAAATTAACTAGAATACATCAGTTTCTTATTCTTGAATACTTTTCTAGTTGTTTCAAGAGAATCTGATTGAAATTTACGTTTACAGTGACTGCCACTAGAATTTTAACTAGTTTAGGATAGTTGAAACTATTGTAGAAGTTCTAGTTAAATTGTAAGTTCAAATAAATACACTAAAAAATGCTTTACGTAATACTAGCAAGTCTAGTTGTTTAATTAAATTTGTAAATGCTTTATTTACAATGAATAGGAAATCTAGTTAATACTAAACTTAAGGCGTATAGAACAGTGATGGCAAAACTGTTATTATAAGTTAAGATTAACTAGAATATATCTGTTTCTTATTTTTTAAAACTTTTTCTAGTCGTTTGAAGACAATCTGATTGCTACTTGCAGTTAAAGGGACTGTTACTACAATTTTAACTAGATTAAGACAGCTAAGACTATTACACAAGTTCTAGTTAAGTTCTAAGTGTAAATACATATACTAGAAAGTTTCACTGAATACCAACAAGTTTAGTTATTTAATTAAATTTGTGACCACTCTAGCTACGATGGATAGGAACTCTGGTTAATAATTAACTTAGGGCGTATGAAATAGTGATAGAAAAACTGTTATTCTTTAAAATACCCTCAGTAAAACTCATCCACAACACATGAAAACCTTGTAACAGTTAAGATTAACCAGAATATAACAGTTTCTTGTTTTTTGAGTACTCATTCAGTTTTTTAAAAAAATCTGATTGCAATTTGTGATTAAAATGACTGTAACTACAATTTTAACTAGATTAGAATAGTTAAAACTATGCTATAAGTTCTAGTTAAGTTGTGAATATAAATACATATGCTAGAAAGCTTCAATGAATACTAACAAGTCTAGTTATTTAATTAAATTTATTACTACTTTAGTTACAATGGATAAAATCTAGTTAATAAAAAACTTAGGGAGTATAAAATATGAAGGCAAAACTGTTATTTTTTAATACTCACTCAGTAACACTCATCCACATGAAAATCTTGATTCAGTTAAGATTAGCTAGAATATATCAGTATCTTATTTTTGAGTACTTTTTCTAGTTGTTTCAATAAAATTTGGTTGCAATTTGTGGTTAAAGTGACTAACTACAATTTAAACTAGATTAGGATAGCTAAAACTCTAGTAGAAGTCTTAGTTAAGCTAGGTAAATGCAAAAACATATACTACAAAATGTTTCATTGAATACTAAGAAGTCCAGTTATTTAATTAAATCTGTGACCACTCTAGTTACAATAGATATGAATTCTAGTTAATAATAAATTTGGGCGTATGGAATAGTAATGACTAAGGAGCGGATGGATTAGTATCGTGGCAGGGACGTCGCGAATAGTGGAGCTCTGCGTGCGTGTACGCTACAGCGAAATGAATTTACTATTACTATTTTATTATTTATTCCCTTGCAGCCGACCACAGTCTTACTAATTTAATATGACACCATGTGATAATATTAAGCAATTAATTTTGATTTCGTTAACTAGAAAAATGTTGGTTAATATAGAAATATTTGCGGACGCCACTCTTTTGGGAATCTCAAACGCCGGTACAGTAGACCGGCTAAATACTCCCGACGGACACCGCACGGAATACGGCACGCTTTGTCTGACTGACTGAGGCAGGTACTAAAGAACCCGCTCTTTAGTAATGACAAAGCTGCTATTTTTTAATACACATTCAGCAACACTCAACTACAACACTTGAAAATCTTATCTCAGTTAAGAATAACTAGAATATGTCAGTTTCTTATTTTTTGAGTACTTTTTCCAGTTGTTTCAGGTAAATCTGATTAAAATTTGCAGTTAAAGTGACTGTAACTACAATTTTAACTAGATTAGGATAGTTAAAACTCTAGTAGAAGTTCTAGTTAAGCTGTAAATGTAAATATAGATGAGAAAATCTAGTTAATAAACCTGGAACGTATAGCTTAATAATAAAATAAATTTTTATTTTTTTTATAACAGTTACTACCTGTTAGTGTTATTTAAAAATTGTAGTTAAAAGTAGCTGTTATTTTTAAACTGTTAGAAAAAAACTAAAAAATGTATTAATGCTAATACAGTTACAGCATTATAAAAAAACAGTTAAAAAATGGTAGATAATCAATAGAAATTAAAGGAGCTTACTTGGACCTTGGTGTCTCTATCAGCTACGCCACTGATCCAAAACAGCTCTATAAAATCATGTCTTGCTTTTTAACATTATAGTCTTAAGTCATAAACTTTAATTAAAAATTTCTTTTAGACACATAGTAATGTAAAAAAATTAGTGATCGATTAAAATTTACATTTAAATGGAACATAAATTTCGACACGAAACTTGTTGTAGGTATTTTCAAGAGTCAATTTTGAATAATAATAATTGAAAGAAACCGTCTATTGGTAACAATGAACAATAAAATACGGAAACATTCCGTTAGCAACACACAATGGGAATTATCATGGACTGAAGCCAAAAATTTGATGGCGTAAAATGCAGCCTTTTAATACGGTACATCTGATTCCGCGGCATGACGCAAATCATTTGCAAAAAAATTGGAACACTGCAGTAAACAAAAACCTGAAGGTTTCTTTCGGTAATTAAATAATGGTGAAAGGTCGGGAAAGAAGAGAGAGAATTATTGCCTACAAATTAATCAGTGCCAGATGGGGTGCTCTTATTGGTTCTGTTCGAGCAGAAGTTACAGAATGATAATTCCGATATAGTTTTTGGGAAATTAGGGCACAAAATTAAAGAGAACCTTCTACCTGATACGATTTTCCTTAAATCGATAAATGTGGTAGAAATTGTTGCTTCAATAAATTGTTTCCAAGTTTCACACGACTGGGGGAAATTATAGTGTCCAGGACTCTTTTACAGACACGTTCCGTATCAAATATCAAAGGAGTTTTCAACGGAAATGTGAATTGCATATTTACAAACTAAAAGATTTTATAAATATCAAACTGAATGTAATTAGCAGAGATATCAATCATCTTTATACCTTTTTAGAGCAATCGACAAGACAATTTCGATATCGAACTATCATCAATTCATATTATTTTGTTATTATGATAATTAAAGCTAATGCTATTGTATGCATGGTTTATATTCATGACGTAAATAATGCAAATGGTTTCACCAATGAATTATTACTAAATTCGTTTAAATCAAAAATTATATCACAATATCACTATTCTATTTAGAAGAAATAATTAAAATTATCATTGTCGTAATGCAGTTTTTAGCTTCTGATTGTATTGTAACAAACATACCAAGATAACAAGAAGAATGTTTTGGGTAAATAGACCATAAATCAATTGAGAAGAATAAGTCATCGCTTCACACGAGTGGAGAAACGTTGTGAAACATCCAGACACATTCTGAAAAGACGTTTGTTTATATAAGAGAGCAGAGACATTGACCGGGTAGTTACTTAGTGTGGAACTCGACAGCGATTAAAGTGAGCGATATTCTCAGAAGTGCCGTTATTAAAATAAATCGTAGGCGTTATTGTCAATCATGTTTATTATTATTAATCTTGTATAAAGTAGAAAAAAAATATTTATTGTTAATCCAACTCTTTGAATCAAATAAAGGAATCCATTTTTTCTAAATATGTAACACACCCGATAAAATTAATGTTGTCATAAAATTTTATACGAAGATCAAACATAATTACTAATAAATCAATTATATTTTGCTTTTATACTGTATAAATACCGTTAAAAACTTCCCTGAATCATTCAATTCGCCTTGAATGCTATCATTGGCTTTAAGAATCCAATTTAAACCGTTTATGCCCTGCAGAAGGGGTTTTATTGCAGTTTCTGTTTAGAAATTTCCCGTTTGATCCTTATAGTAAGGACGATACATGTCGAATGTCTTGAGTTCTGTGACTGATTGATTCAAGAGCGTGTACTTAAGGATATTATAGGATAAATAATATAGTGAACCGCAACATCCGCAAGACGTATTTCCGTATTATAAGCTCTAAAAAATGAATGAAATAGGAAAAAAAGCGGCAAGTAACAAACGAAGCTTGTCAGAACAGCTGCCAAAAATGCTCCCTTGAAAATCGTTTCGACAAGACCACGAGACATTTGCATTCACTTAACTGAATTAAAAGATTACTCTGCTAAGATATATGGCAGCGGAGATTTTTTTCAAGCACGATTTTAATTCCCCTTAACTGCGATAATGTGTTATCACTAGAAATATCTTAACACTTAACTAGATTTGTAGTTACAATTTTAACTGTCCTAGTTAAATATTGTCTATAGTGTTTTTGTGGTTTATCACACATTATGAAGTTTAAAGGGACCGTAAGTGAAATTTTTATGATCGGAAAAAGTCACAAAGCAGCTTCATATCAACATTAAAACACCCCTCGTTCTAAAGCGACGGCATACAACAGCACTAGACTCTTAGAAGACTTCAAGGTTGCTTCAAAGAAAGGCACGAACAAACAGAAACTTTACCATGACTAAATATCCAATTTTTTGTGTAATTTTGAAGTTACAGCTAATATTATTGATTGAAATCATCTCCAAAAATTTGTTTTTGCGAAAAAGCTTTTAAAAAATGTTGCTTCAGCTTAATTTCATGGACCAGTGAGTTTTCAAAATTGTGAAAGAGATATCAACTCAAGGGTTTATTGATGCAATATGTTATTGATGGAATATCAGCTGATATTACTCATAAATCAATATTTTATAATGCAAAAAATTTCAAGGAGTTTAGACTAAAATTAAATATTTTGGAATCAAATTATGAAAAACGAAATGAATATTGTAAAAATTACTTCAAAATTAGATACCACAGTAAGATATCATTACAAAAAAAAGTTTTTGGTTTTTTTGTGGCATTTTTGACCGCTACAGATAACTACAACAGAGAACGATATATTTACTTCCCAAATTTAGCAAATTTGGCACAAAGCGATACGATAAACAGTATGTTGAATTAAGAATCTTTTCAAGCTCGCAGAGTTAAGCAAATTAATGATTTAGACATTTCAAAATGTGTCTATCTGAAATATTTAGCTAGAATCAATCTAGATAAGACAAATCTGTATTTATCTAGCTGAATGAAGCTGTAAAATTATGAATCACTGAGTGCAGAGTCTATCAGTATTTTGTTACTAATCTACTAGCTCAGATAATCAGAAAATAGATCAATTCAGTTTTAAAAACTTTTCTCTTTTATATCAAACTCAAAATATTTTGAAATGCACAGTTTAACTAGTTTTTTTGACATTTAAAGATAAATAAAGATAAAAACTAATAACAGAGACGTTTTGTAAATTTTTTTTGAGTCGTTTATGACCATAGAGCAAGCACCTCACTGAACGTTTGAACGAAAATTAACTATTTTGAAAGTAAAACATAAACGTAATGAATATTGTAAAAACTATTTCAAAGTTAGATACAAAAAGCTATAATTACAAAAAAAAAGGTTTTTGGAGTTATAACAAAGCAACTTTGAGCGCAAATTTGGCACAAAACAATTAATAAACGGTATATTGAATTAAGAATCGTCTTGAGCTCGCAGAGTAGAGCAGAGTTAAATAAATCAAGTCATTAGACATTTCAAAATGTGTCTCTCTTAAAGACAGACTTAGAGTCGATCTAGATAAGACAAATCTGTATCTATCTAGCAGAGTGTAGCTGTAAATTTATGAATCATTGCAAATGCACAGTTTATCAGTATATTGCTACTGATCTAGTAGATCAGATAATCAAAAAATAGATCAATATTCACACTTCGCCACTGGACCATGCTGCGAATTCCGAAGCCCTTAAGGCTCTTCTAATCACCAAAATGTTGGTGTTAGAACACGTGTAAATTCCAAGAACCTTTAACCCCTTATCAGACCAGCTAAATTATGATTAAAAAAATTTTTTTGGTGTTATAATATAGCATTTTTTACCGCTAATTTAGCACAAAACAGCTGATAAGCGCTATATTGAAATAAGAATCTTCTTGAGCTCGCAGAGTAGAGCAGAGTTAGGTAAATCAAGTTATTAGACATTTCAAAATGTGTCTATCTTAAAGACGGACCTAGAGTCGATATAGATAAAGCAAATCTCTATTTACCTAATAGATCAATTGATCAAAAACAGATCATTTTTCACACTTCGCCAGTGGACCTTGCTGCGAATTCTGAAGCCTTTTAAGGCTCTTCTAAGCGACTAAAGTGTTGGTGTTAGAACATGTGTGAATTGTGAGGCCTTTTAGCCCCTTGAACCGGCTAAAATCACGTCAAATTGTTCACAATGAAAATAAGTTTTGGATAGAATTATGAATTTTGTCGATGATGACACCAAAAGTTCTAGCGATTGTCAGTTTAGTTTTTAAGACTTTTCCCTGTCATATCTCTTTCAAAAATATTTTAAAATGCACAGTTTAACTAGTTTTTTTGACATTTAAAGGTAAATAAAGATGATAACTAATAACAGACTCGTTTTGTATATATTTTTTGAGTTGTTTATAACCAGGAAGCAAGAACCTCACTAGACTTAATAAATCTAAGAATTTGCATTTTGTTTTCTGACCAAAGGGTTTTCGCCCCACACACCTTTTGTTGTAATTAATCTCAGTTTGTAATTAGCACAGAAGACGTCGTTTTAATTATGAAAAGTGAACCCTGGCTCCTGGCGCTGTTTAATTATATCAACAGTTTTAAGTAGGAGCACATGCCACATGTTTGACTATTTCAAACCGTAAAGTTGTTGTTTTTTTTCCTTGTCATTTGTAACATGTTTCTCTAATGAATGACAACAACTGGACCATTATCGTTAGGATGTAAAAAATTTTGGTGGTGTGTTTTGGACCTGAATTGATTGCGGAAGAAAACCGAGTTGTTTGCTTAGAAAAAGGTTCTAATGATGGGTAAGAAATGTAGTACACGTGTTGTTTGCTTGTTAAATGTTTTGTAGACTTACCTATAGCTTATTACTCCCATAAACTAAGTCATCGTGCAAGATCACATTGACCGCGACAGCATGGGTCTCCCGGAGACCCAATATAGGGACAAAAGCGCGCGAGCTTTCACAAAATCCGGCACTGAGCACTCGCGTTATTGCAAAAATGTTGAAAAGTCTCGCATTTGTGTGTCTCAGCCTTTGAGGCCCGGGAACGAAATAACTTATCTGGTCCGGCTGAGAGAGCAGCCGCTTCTCCCTTCTCTTGAAACGGGCACCGCTGGAACACAAGGATTTTCGAACGTAGGTCGCAGACGCGTCGGCGCGTTTTACTTGCATCCCTTCCTAGCCTACAACTACCCTTGACTGTCTCGCTTCACCCTAAACTCTATTTTGAATTTCTTTGCCTGTTCGAGCTACCCCCGAGGTCGTTTCTATGATCCGTCCCGGATGGATTTTACCACCAATCAACGCAGGATCTTTCAGTCACAACACCGCAGTCATTGATAGAAAATATGTTTTATTCAATTTGACGTGGCTGTTTAAGGGTGCGTTTCTTGCTTATTCCAGAGATCCCTCAATTTTCAGGGATATACAAAATTGTAATTTCTTTATGGTTTTTCCTTGATCCTAAAAAGCTCCACATACATCAGAGAGTTTTTACGATTGATGACACAAGCCAGAAGAGCTAATTTATTTGTTGGCAAGGAGTCCTGTAAAAACCTAGCCAATTAACAACGAAAAAATCCCAAAAAAACTAATTAAATTTGTTGTAGTATGTGGTATTGCGCAAGCTTCGCGAAAAGCTCGAGGGTATCAAGTGATTTTGAACGAATTATCTTCTGTTTTTGTTATCATACGTCCCTCTTTGTTACACAGTCGATAAACTTTGCTGTGCCCAATACAATACCGCTTGAAAAACGGGGAATTTACCCCCGGTTGCCAGTCAAGAAAGCGCAAGCGTGGACTCTTGAGCACGAGCTTTTGTTTTCAGTCGCTCAAAGCTCAGGATTTGTAGAAGCTCGCAAATTAGCAAACGACACACCGAGTAATTAAAACTATCGAATTTATTCTGAGATTAGTTTAGGTTTCACCCCGAAAAGGGTGATTTTTTTCAGTACACAATTCGTTAATCCAACTTGGAATAAATTACAGGACCGGTCATTTACTTTTATTTATTTTTCGTGTTTTTCGGTCGGCTGGAATTGGGAAAACAAAAACAGCGTGCGGTTTGTGCGAACAACAATTACAGGACATGCACACTGAATTTTCTTTCTCCCTTTTCACAGGATTTGACTCTATTTAATTTAATTTGTTACCTGGGAATCAAACGGCCTCATCTGTGACAGACCGATCTGGAAAAATTAAGCACAACCAGAAAATACCCGAATTTAATTAACCGAAAATTGCTTGTATGAGATAAAAGCGAATTCGGAAATTGGGGCATTCAACACATTACATAAATTTTATTTGAAAGCTTTTTATTCATTAGAGGAATTAGCAAAAAAAGAATTGGAAAATTAATAAAAATACCTAAAGCAACAAGCATTTAATTCCTAAGAATAAGGGGCGTGCAAAATCAGCTAGTCGCTGCCTCTGTTAAGGATTAGCCAAGGCGCCAATACTTTTTGTTAAATAACAAAAGAGCATCGAGATCGCGCACCTGCTCCTTGCGCAATTTGCAAAAATGAATAAAGAACAATCTTTAAATTGCGTATTGGATGAAAAATAAAGTTGATACAGCAAAAGTTTGATTCAAAATTTACACAAAAACCTATCTCAATGCTTTTTACAAGTACATACAGACGGTTTTTAAACAAAACTGTCTAAAACTTAGTCTCAAACTCTGAAATTTTGGTACAGAAAATTAAAGATGATAACAAATATTATTAGAAACAAAATAGCTAGATTTGACTTTGAAAGCATTCTACGTCGTTACTGTAGCTGCTTGCTGATGATTATTTCAATAGCACTCACTCTAAATAGCAGCTTTTTCCACAAAAAAATCTAATCTGTCGCAAACGTGTATTCACTAAATTCAGTTCTTGAGAGTTTTTGTTTCTTTTATAAATAAGCTGTACATTAATAACAGGAAATAGACTGTGCTACTACATTAAAGACAGTCTGTAGTTACAAGCATATTCTGCTGTTTTCTACTCGCAATTGTCATAGAAAAATTTGCTATTGACTTTTAAAAGTAAAAAAATGCCTTTTTTAAGTTTTTGCTTATAAAATTAAACCAATAGAGCAATCTTAGTGCCTTAAAAACAAATATTATAAACAATTAAAATGTGAACATCACTAAGTTTAAATTGACCTGGTCATATCATTAGTAACAGAGAAAACCCGGAAAAACTAGCAAATTTAGCTTTTTTTTAAAAAATTTCTAACTCTGTTATTTTTTAAGCTGTAGAGCTGTTTCTTTAAGCAAAATGTAGTAATTTTTAATCTGATTTTGATAACTTTTGGTAAGAAAAGAAAAACAACACAAAGGCCAGAACGTCGGTTGGTAAAAAATGAAACACAATGAACAAATCAATAAATAAAATAAAGAATTTTATATTACATTCTAAAATCAGTACAGTATTACGTTTAAAATTAACATTCAACAAAATTAAAATTGCAGTTAAATAATAAACATTAGATTAATAAACAAAATTTAATCTGTTCCTCGAATTTGTTATAACAGTTTTCATTAAAAATTAAATTAAAAGTATAGATTTAATCCGTCATCCAACCGTAACAAGTTATTTTATTAAAGTAATATTGATTTTGTATTTCCGTTTTATTTATTTTAAAATTATAAATAATAAGAGATAGGTCTAGTTAATTAGTCTGCAGGTAATGTATGTCATTAAAAAAATAATAATTTCAGGAATTTACAAAAAGCAAAGCATGGGGTTCCTTAGTAAATCATTTTAAGTGATTGATAAATTGTTGGTTGCATAAGCTCGCGTTTAGTTTTAAAACTTTATAATAATTAATCAGTAATAATTAAACAGCATTTTTAATAATAAATAAAGTGTTTTTGGTCATTGTTATTATCGTAGAGGTATTTCAGAAATATTTGGTACAAATCTAACCAGAATTGTCGTAGAAATTTTTAGAAGTTAGTCTCGTTTTACTCTAATAAATAATTAAGATAGACAGATTCTTAGTCTTGTTTATATTTTGAATTCCATTCTGTAGATAATAGTTATTTATACATATTATTAGTGGGATAGAAGAATCATTACACAACAAGTGTGTAGATTATAAATAACGAGGGCGTTAGCCCGAGTATCTGTAATACACGAGTTACTGTCGTCTTCACCAAATTTGGAAAAATGACTTAAGTTCTAAATCTTACAACAAAAGGGTTTGGGACCGAAGTTAAGTCGCCCGCAATAAAGTGCACAATAGGTATTTTTCTGGCTATTAAAACAGATGTTTGAGATCTGGTTTCTGCCGGTCTGCCGCAGGTATAAAGTAGGGGTGCACTTTATTGCGGGCGACTTAACTTTGATCCCAAGCCCCTTTCTTGAAAGATTTATAACTTAAATCATTTTTCTAAATTTGGAGAGGACGACAGTACTGTAATGTGCTCTAGCACGCGTATGATATACAAAACTTTATCTATGACAGTAAAAAATTAAGAAATTCGATAATTCCTATTTTTTTACATCAAAAGTAAGGTGACCTATGGATATGTTCAGTAAGCAGTATAGCAACCGCTAACAATTCTTCAAAAAAGCTTGTCATTTTGAGATAATCAGTAAAGATTGTGTTTGTGGTAAAAATAAGAAAATTGGAAACATGAGTGACTCAGAAAATTTACCTTCTGATATTGAAGAAGCAGCGACAAATGCTGCTTCATGCTTGTTTTAACGGTTCAGTTTATGGTGCGACGAGAAAAATGTTAAAAATATTAGGCATGAGAAGGTTCTACTTGCATATTTTGATCGTTTATTAAAACAGTATAAAGCATCGAGTCTCTGGGCTTTTTATTCTATAATTAGAACAATGACGAAAATGAAGAAGAATGTTGACATTAGTAATTACGTGCATTTAATCATCTTTCTGGAAAAAAAATCTGAAAAGTATCGTGCTAAAACATCGCAAATTCTAATACCAAACACTAAAACAAAAATAACCACAATTTTTTTTATTAAAACAGGCAAAATTGATGGAGTCAACATGTTAGAAATAATTCAAATATATGCTTCACTTCGCTCTTATAACGCCTGTAGTTGACGGTTTCTTTTAGGATACAGAAATCAGAAGTGTATAAAATTACCTGTTGGTATAAACACATTTGCTGCTTTCCCCAAGTATATTGCTACTTTGCTTCTGTTATCTAATCCAGCAGGATTTACAGGACATTGTTATAAGCGCTCATCTACTTCGTTGCTTGCTAATTCGGAAGCCGAAAAAAATTTATCAGAAATGGCATGTCCTACTATAAATAAGTGTAAAAATTGTGTTATTAATATTTATAACAATAATAGCATGTAATTAAGATTGAGTTTGAAATTAAAACGAATTATTTTAAAAAGTGGATTTTTATTTTATTACTTCACTAGTGAAGTAATATGTCACTTTACTTCACTCAAATATTCAATATAATATCAAAGCAGTCATAGATAAAGTTTCTTTTTTTAACAATTATTAAATAATTAAAACAGAACAATACAGTTTGTGTATTTTCCTGTGAGAACATTACTTGGCTCAGATACCTTGTCGTTGTATAAAATTGCATCTCTCGAACGCGCAAAATTGGCAAAATGTTCATAACCGAAGAAAAAACCATCACATTTAGACAAAGAATTTCCCGTGTCGTCGGCAAAAGAACAAAGCGTTAACAACCCTGTATAACCCAACACGTTTCAACTCCAGATTGCTAAACCGAATTCATTATCCGGCATTTTTTAATCCATCCTTTCCTGCTACTTTTAACGTGACTTTTTTAGGAAATTATTAGATTAAAGCAGTCCGATTTTGGATGAAAGACTTTAATCCCTTTTAAAGCCCAGAGAAACGATAAACACCGATCGATCCGTTTGATCGACACGTAGGGGAAACCGGAATACCTTTTTAAAAATAGTGTGGCCTAAATTACACCAAGCTTAAATTTTTTTTAAATCGCAGTGACTTGATTAACTAACTTAAGGAAAATAAACAAGATTTTGTTATATTTCAATTTTGTTCGTGTTGTGTGTAATTTTTCTAAGTGCAGTAGGCTACAGGTGCACTTCGACATTATTCATTTAATCAGTTAAGTTATTTTCTGTTATGAAAGAAAAAAACAATAAAGCTTATAAAATATTACGAAGAGGTAAATGGATTATGGTACAAGTGAGCTTTTTTAACACATTACTGGACTGTTAAATTTTAATTTTCATAAAAATAATCCCTAATTATGTCATCAAAGAAATTATTAGGTAGTCTTACACTAATTTAACATAATTTAACAATAAACATGATACAAAACTAGCTGAGGTAATAAATATGATAATAACAACAGAAAAAAATTTCGTTTTTGTGAATCTATTTTATCCCAGCCGTTATTTTTTAATGTAATAATAATTATGTGTAATCTAAAAGTTTTAATGGAATTTTTAAAAATCGATAACGAAAAAATCTCATTAGCTGAAATTGACATGAGGTTAAGGTTGAATGAAAATTCAAGGGTTTCTTCTCAAATTAATAATAATTGAAAAAGACGACTTTCGTTCAATCAATTCTACACACCGTTTGCTTTAAATTCTAATAATAGATTTATTGCCATTAAGTTGTTTTTGAAGTCATTAAGTGCTAAATTAATTGGTAAATTGGCAAAGACGCGTTTTTTATTAACGAAGGGAGAAAAAGAGTGCCGCACATTATAATAAATGATTTATCAAGAGTCATGCAAGATATATCTATAGATTTTATGAAAGTACAAAGCTTAAAGAATGCAGGATTTTTACTTTAACTCAAGTAGCTAGTATACTTAGCTGAATTAAGCTTTTAAAGCTCATGTACTAGTTACTATATACCAAGCATTATTTATTATATTCCTATAATGATAAAGCTGTTATTTTTGACACTCTTTTAGATAAAGCTATTATTTTACAAAAGAGGAAATGGCAAACTCATTGACTATAACACAACATTTAAATTAATTTAACAATAATGTACCACTAATTAGTTAATTGAATGAGCATGTAATTATTATTAAATTAATTCGTTTACTTTCTATCATCTGGAAAATTTATTTTATCTATTTGTTATTTCTGTTTGTATGTGTTGTGTTCTTTATTTGTTTATAACACTGTTTAAATATTTCAAAAACTGGAAAAAATACGTTTAATTATCAAAAGAAGCACATCAATTCAGCAATTGCAAAAAAAGATTAAAACAGTAAAAAATGACGGGAAATGAAGACGGAAATAAATACAAGGAAGGACTATTTTAAAAAATATATTTAGAAATAAATATTATTTAATGTTTATTTTATTTGTTTTATTTGCGTATTTGCAATCTACATCAAAAAATAGAGTATTAAGCAAATTTGTTGAAGTAGTTTTGCTTGGAAGGGAAGCATCCAGTGATGCATCTCCTTATGGCCGGGCTACTATTATTTCATTGTTGTAGTACAAGATCGTGGGTCCAGGTGCGCTGCAGTCTTCTCACTTGTGGCCCGTTAGCAAATAATTCATCTATTAGGTTGTTCTCGTGGTTTAATGTTTGAAGATTATATGACGAAGCCATACGAGTGATCTCGTCGTTAATATAGGGCACGTGAAGGTCAGTGTGGAGAGTGTGGTTGCTGACGAACCAAGGAGCGTCGGCTAGACTTCTTAGAACTTTTGATTGAAACCTTTGAATTATATTGACGGTTGACGATTTGGAACATCCCCAAAGCTGTACACCGTAGAGGCATATAGGCTTTAAAACTGCTTTGTATAGTAACAGTTTGTTGGTTAGAGAAAGTTTTGATTTTCGTCCAAGGAGCCAATACATTTGCCGGAATTTGAGATCCAATTGCTTTCTTTTAGTCTCGATATGTTTCTTCCAGGTTAGTCGTTGATCCAGATGTAGACCAAGATATTTAGTTTCGGTAGCAGCTGGTATTCTCTGGTTGTTTATAGTTACAGGAGGACAGGTGTTACGCCGCATGGTGAAGGTAACTTGTACCGACTTGGTGTGGTTGATCTTCGGGTGGGCAAGATCAGACAAAGAAAAAGCTGATATATTCGCTAAGCACCTGTATGAAGTTTTTAGAACTGAACCAGAAGATGAAGATCAGGAAGTTGAAGAATTTATTAATTCGCTCTGTCAGTTATCTCCTCCTATAAAATCTTTTTCTCCAACAGAGGTCAAACTAGAAATAGACAAACTCAATACTCGGAAAACTTCTGGATTTGATCTAATAAAAGGACAAGTATTGAAGCAACTTCCACGTAAAGATATATGTAATCCTTTTAACAGTCATATTCAACCGCATATTAAGTATAGGCTATTTCCCAACAATCTGGAAATACGCAGATATAATAATGATGCAAAAACCAGGAAAAACTCTCAATGAAACCAACTCCTACAGACCAATCAGTTTGCTACCAACAATGAGCAAAGTCCTGGAAAGACTTATGCAAAATAGGATACATAAAGACCATAACCTCTCAGAAATAATATCGACTCACCAATTCGGCTTTCGAGAGCACCATTCAACCACCCAACAGGTCCACAGATTAGTAAACAAATTATCCAAATCACTCGAAGAAAAATAGTACTGTCACACAGCATTCCTTGATATCTCACAAGCCATTGATAAAGTGTGGCACAGGGGTCTACTTCTGAAACTAAAAAAATGTCTATCAAGCAACTACTACTTTCTCCTCAAATCATATTTATCAAATAGACACAAATTCTCAGACCAGCAATTCAATTTTTACCCTATCAAATCTGGAGTTCCCCAAGGTAGTGTCCTTGCGCCACTGCTTTTCCTTATCTACACGGCAGACATACTTGTAACTCACAAACCGATAAAGCCTCTTTTGCTGATAATGTAGCTATCCTAGCTTCTCATGATGATCCACATGTCGCCTCGAACAATTTACAAAATCATCTTGATCAACTTTACGAATGGTATACGAAATTATTTAATGTAAAAATATTTATGCTTTGTTTCAAAGATAAATATATATATGTACTGTAAAAAAAAAGAAGTCTTCGACTGCTAATCTTCAGCTCAACTTCAAAAAATGTCTTTTTTTTTCAAAAAGGAGATAAGTTTCTGGGTTACGTAGTGTCATCTGAAGGAAGAGAGATAGATCCTGAAAAGATCAAATTTCGTACGAACAAAAATAGAGTAAATTGTTCGGGACGAAATAGGAAAGGGGCAATATTATTATTTACGAAAAATTTAAAATAAGAATACAAGAAAGAAAGTTCGAGTAAAAGAGCTCTAGAAATCAGTAATAGACTCGCCGAAAGACAGGTCGGAAAAAACAGTCACACATTATCCAGCACATTCTAGCAAAGAATTTTTATTATATAAGGAGAGAGACTGACCTGAAGTTAGTCAGACAGTCAGTGAAAGCCGGACAAGCGATATTCTCGGAAGCGACGTGATTGAATTGAATCGATAGCGGTTGTAGTGTGAATATTAAGTTGTTAATATTAAACAAAGTAAATATTTAATTCTTAATATGATTACGTCCCAATTGTTATTATTATATGTTTTTTAGAGGTAACGGGTTACAGGAACAATTAAATAAACGATTTGACTTTAATCCGACGTTTCGACTGTTTTTTTATTACTGTCTTTTTTAAGGTTTTCTTTATTACGGTCTTTATTATTTCTTTTCTTTATTACGGTCTTTTTCAAAAAAGAAAAGTAAATATTTAATTAATTTTTGTTCATTATAATTATATTTAAAATAAGATTAGTCTGATAAATTATTTTCCTGTTTACAATATTATCTGTTATTTTAATGCTATTTTTAATAAAAACAAATAAACAAAAGTTCTATAACATTTTTTGTAATTTTGCAAAATTATAGAAAACCGTTTTTTACAATAATTAAAGTGATCTAAAATAATAATTACCTAGTTTCTGCACATTTTACAGAAAAGCCTCTTTAATATTGTTGTACTTATAAAAAATTATTTCTATTGTTAAATAATGCAAATAAATTTTATCATTAAACAAAGAAAATTATAAGAAGCAGGCTAACCTCGAAATAGAATGCAGTGCAATAATGCATGTTATAAACGAATAGTAATTTGTTGTGTTATAATATAAACTATAGAAAAAATGTATTTCGTTCTTTTTATTTTTATTTTAATTGAAAATGGTTGCTACGCTGATACAGTAAGTCTTTACTTAATTTACATTTTTGAAAAAAGATTTTTGGATTTTTTTCTTTCTCTATAGTTCTATTTTTTTTAAATATAAGCCACAAACAAGAAAATGTAAAGACTTTACTTTTACTTACTTACTTACTTTTACTTACTTTTTTGTAGTTCAAAAAAGTTTTATCTTAGCCTGTAGATTCTTATTACAATATTACAATAAATTGAGCAAAACTTTTTTGAGCCACAAGCAGACCACTTAATTTTTGATCTTCCGGTATACATAAATGTCTTTTTTTATTTTAGAATAAAATGAATAAAATAGAAACAGAAAATAGAGCTGCATGTGGTTTTGATTATTATTTTAGTGAATCACTCGCTATAGAATGGCCAGAAACTAAAGTTGGAATTTATGCAGTACCATCAAAAATAAAATCGTGGATTATTAATAATTTTATTAAAGACGAATGCTTAGAATTAGTACAAACATTTTTGGACGAAGATTCTTTATGTGAAAATTCACTCGAAAATTCCATTTATATTTATAGTTCTGACAGGTAAATATTTAACAATAATATGCAAATTGCGGGTCTTTTACCTACAGCACAATTTACTTATTTTTAGTATAAGTTGTCTTCCTCCTATTTATTCTCCTCTTCAAAGATATTGCACAGAAAATGCAATTTGGGACATACCAGTTAGAACTAATTGTGCTACAGAAAATTTTACAAAATATATCAATTCAATCTTAGGTGAACCATTTACAACCGACTATACTAAAGAAGACGATAAAATATATATCGATTCACCGAACAAAACTTCTTTTTATTCTCTTTTAGTTAGTTGGCCTATGATAATGACAGTATTTGTCTTTTTTATCTTATTATTATTATGGGCTTTATTTTCGAAAAAAGAGGGAATACACAAAATAGCCACAGCTGTTATCACCTGTTTATTGCTTATATCTATTTTATTGTTTTTATTTGGTAAAAATGCAATTCATAATGAACCATCAACACCAGAACTAGAACCAACAGAACCAACTGCCGAAAATTTTAATTCAACGAAGAAGACTTCTTTTTATTCTCTTTTAGTTAGTTGGCCTATGATAATGACTGTATTTGTTTTTTTAATCTTATTATTATTATGGGCTTTATTTTCGAAAAAAGAGGGAATACACAAAATAGCCATAGCTGTTATCACCTGTTTATTGCTTATATCTATTTTATTGTTTTTATTTGGTAAAAATGCAATTCAAAATGAACCATCCACACCAGAACTAGAACCAACAGAACCAACTGCCGAAAATTCTAATTCAACGAAGAAGACTTCTTTTTATTCTCTTTTAGTTAGTTGGCCTATGATAATGACAGTATTTGTCTTTTTATTCTTATTATTATTATGGGCTTTATTTTCGAAACCAGATGGAATACACAAAATAGCTACAACTGTCATCACCTGTTTAATATTTATTTCTATTGCATTGTTTGTATTTGGTAAAAATGTAATTCAAGATGAACCATCAACACCTTCACCAGAACCAACAGAACCACCCAAAATCGTCGAAAATTGTCTTCGCGAAAACACCACAACACTACCATGGCCAATAACTGAACCAGGAGCATGGGCTTTACCTGATATTACCGAAATTTGCCTAGACTCTCATTACCAACCTATACGAAGACACTGTTTTGATAATGGTACTTGGGATATACCAACTGCTGAAAATTGTATTTCTCTAACGAATCTTACTGAAACTACTCAAGAATTAAATAATTTAACTGATAAAGAGCCAATAATTGCAATAGAAGAACTTAATAAATTAACAACAAAGAATCAAACAAGTTTTAAACCAACTGATGTATATCTTATTTCAGAAATTTTAGATAAAGCAAGTCAAGAAGAAAGTGTTGTTGAAAATCCAGATACGTTTATGGAAATTGTTAATAATGTTATGGATTTTGAGGAAGAGACACTTGAGTTATCTCAAAAACTTGTTAATTCAACTGATACAGTTTTAAACAGTATTGATAGAATACTTTTAAATAGTACAAAAAATGTAGAAATTAAAAAACCAAAATTGAGAGTACATACTGTAGATTTATCCAAAAATATAAACGGTGCTTTAATAATTAACAAAAATTCAAATAATTATGACAGTTTTGATTCTTTTGAGATAATTTATTTAAACAAATATGAAAATATCGAAGATTTAATTGATAAAAATTTTGAAATTGGATTTTCACTAGAATCAAATTTAGCAACAAACAGTAATTGCTTTATTACATTATTTTACAACGACAAGCTTTTCAACCAAATCGAGGAAAAAACAACTGTCGGTAGTTGGATTATCAGTATTTTAATACCAGATTCTGAAAAGACCCCAAATTTAGCAATAAAAATCTATTATAAAGAGTTTGAAAAATATTTAAATCAATCATGTAATCACTGGAAATACGGTAAATACAAAAATCAGGTATCAAAACACGGCGAGTGGAAGACTGATAGTCGAGCAAAAAAAATTCGAAACAGAATTTTCATGTGTGAAGTCAATCATACCACACATTTCGGTATGTTAGTTTCAGGAACAGCTCCTGATAATTTTATTTTAGATGTTATTACAATATCCGGTTCGAGTTTATCACTTCTTGGGATTTCTGGTATTCTTTTATCGGCTTTGTTTTGCAGGAATTTGAGTAATAACATAACGAAAAAAATTGTTGTAAATGTGTCAATTTGTTTGCTGTTTTTGATAGTTTTGTTTAATGTCTCTGATCATCTTGATTTCGGACCACTCTGTATAACAGTTGGTATTTTGTTGCATTATATTGTTGTTGTGTATTTTTGTTGGACTTTAGTGATTTCATATACTAGCTACTACAGGTATTACGAGGTGTTTGCTTATACCTCTGAGGCGGTTTTAAAATATTGTGTTTTTTCTTGGGGAATTCCGTTAATTGCAGTTGGTGTGACTGCTGCAATTGATTATAAAACTTATGATAAATTACCTATTGAACAGGCTCAATTGTGTTATCCAAAAGGTATTTATTTAAAAATCGGAGTTTATTTACCTGTAGGATTTATTTTAATTCCGAATTTAATAGTTTATTTACTTATTTTCAAAAATTTAGTAAACACAAAATTTAATTTACAAAAACATGTGAAAAAAAAATCTTATGCAATTCCGAAAATATTAATTTTGTTGTTTTTTATGACTGGATTATCCTGGATTTTTGGGTTTCTAGCATTAGTGTTTAATGAAAATATTATTTTTAATTACTTGTTTTGTATGACTGCTACTATTCATGGTTTTGTTATTTTTGTTTTCTATATTTTAGATTCTGCAAATGTTAGAAAACAATGGAGAAACTTTTTTTAATAAAAAAACATATTTTGTATGATAGTTTAAAATTAACACAGCAACTAAATTTTTTTCCAGAATGTTCTAGAACGTATAAAGCCATTATGTGAAATAAATCAAATATTCTAGAATGTTCAGGACAACGTAAATATATTTTAGAAGATTTAAGAAGCTTCAATTTATCAAAAAATGTGTTGTTTATTATTGCTACATAGAATATTCTAGAATATTTTTTTATCTCTTCTAAGAAGACTTCAATGATAGAGATTGTTTTTTTTTCTCTGGAATATTCTAGAACGTTCTTTGACTTTCTCGAAACGTCAATTTTTAATTTTCTCTCAGTGAGACTTTAGTTGAACACTTGAAGGTTCTCCGCCTTCTATAAAATCTTCTAGAATGTTTTCACTACACATACGAGAAACAACACTACACGAGGATATCGACAACAAAATCTACCCCAAATAAATCCAGCTCAACTCCCACCTGTACAAAATAACGCAAACCTCCACCAGTCTTTATGGCCAAGCAACCCAAGCTAGCAATACATCTGATAATACGCGGACGCTGGAACAGCCATACAATATAGAAAATCAGTTAACATCATTTTTAAACGAATTCAAAAGTATGTTCTCTCAGCTAATCAGTCAAAACAGCATGATGATGAACCTTCTCACGACACTAATCAATAAGCTAAGTTCATAAACTTACGGCGTATTGCCACCTGGAACGCCAACGGTCTGCTAAATCATAAGCAGGAGCTTATATTATTCCTTAACTTAAATAAGATAGACGTTTTGCTAGTTTCTGAAACACATTTCACCAATCTAACTGTATTTAAACTTCCACAATACTTCACCTACCCCTTACCCAGATGGAACAGCCCATGGTGGGGCAGCGATATTAATTCGCAAGTCTATCCCACACCATAAACTACAAAAATATCAAACAGACAAAATTCAAGCAGCCAGTGTAGAAATAACAGCTCCGCCCTGGAATTTTGTTGTTACAGCAGTATACAGTCCCCCAAGACATACGATCACTACCGAAGATTACAAAAATTTCTTACAAACTCTTGGTAATCGTTTCATTGCAGGTGGCGACTGGAATGCCAAACATACTCATTGGGCCTCTAGACTCACTACGACAAAAGAGCGAAATCTTTAGAAAGCAATGACAGAAAAGAACTACGACTACCTTTCCAGCGGTGCCCCTACCTATTGGCCCAGCGACCCAAGAAAACTTCCTGATCTTTTAGACTTCTTCATAATAAACGGTATATCAAAAAATAATTGTACAATAGAAGCTAATAACGACTTAAACTCTGACCACACTTCTGTTATAACGAGTATAAAAGTACCAAAACTATCAAAAAACGTAGCGGCCTCAACTGTCCACAAAATATACAATTTGGACTAGTTTTCGCAACAGTTTAGATGAAAATATTAAACTTAACCTACCACTAAAATATCCGGAAGATCTGGATAAAGCTGCACAATACATCACAAATTTGATACAGGAAGCTGCCTGGAAAGCCACACCGCAAAGTAAAGAGTCCGCAAAAATGTCTACAAACGTGCCACTGCATATTCGACAACTTATAGCCGACAAAAGGCATGCTAGACGAACCTGGGAAAGTACTAAAAACGTTATTAATCAGCACGCGTACAACAGACTGAGCAGGCAACTAACAAAGACACTTAGAGAAGCTCAAAACAACAACTTCGAAAATTCTTTATCTAAGCTATCGGTAAATGACAACACGTTGTGGAAAGCAACAAAACACATAAAAAGACCGCAAACTCCCGTACCCCCCATACGCAAACCAAACGGCGGGTGGGCAAGATCAGACAAAGTAAAAGCTGATATATTCGCTAAGCACCTGTATGAAGTTTTTAGAACTGAACCAGAAGACAAAGATCAGGAAGTTGAAGAATTTATTAACTCGCTCTGTCAATTATCTCCTCCTATAAAAATTTTTTCTCCATCAGAGGTCAAACTAGAAATAGACAAACTCAACACTCGGAAAACTCCTGGATTTGATCTAACAAATGGACAAATATTAAAGCAACTTCCACGTAAAGCTGTAGTCCTTTTAACAGTCATCTTCATCCGCATATTAAGTGTAGGCTATTTCCAACAATCTGGAAATACGCAGAGATAATAATGATACAAAAACTAGGAAAAACTCCCAATGAAACCAACTCCTACAGACCAATCAGTTTGCTACCAACAATGAGCAAAGTCCTGGAAAGACTTATGCAAAATAGAATACATAAAGACCATAACCTCTCAGAAATAATACCGACTCACCAATTCGGATTTCGAGAGCACCATTCAGACACTCAACAGGTCCACAGATTAGTAAACAAATTATCCAAATCATTCGAAGAAAAATAGTACTGTCACACAGCATTCCTTGATATCTCACAAGCCATTGATAAAGTGTGGCACAGGGGTCTACTTCTGAAGCTAAAAAAATGTCTATCAAGCAACTACTACTTTCTCCTCAAATCATATTTATCAAATAGACACTTCTCTGTCAAATTCTCAGACCAGCAATCCAATTTTTACCCTATCAAATCTGGAGTTCCCTAAGGTAGTGTCCTTGCGCCACTGCTTTTCCTTATCTACACGGCAGACATACCTGTAACTCACAATACCGATATAGCCTCTTTTGCTGATGATGTAGCTATCCTAGCTTCTCATGATGATCCACATGTCGTCTCGAACAATTTACAATATCATCTTGATCAACTTCACGAATGGTATACGAAATAGAGAACTAAGATCAACCACACCAAGTCGGTACAAGTTACCATCACCATGCGGCGTAACACCTGTCTTCCTGTAACTATGAACAACCAGAGAATACCAGCTGCTACCGAAACTAAATATCTTGGTCTACGTCTGGATCAACGACTAACCTGGAAAAAACATATCGAGACTAAAAGAAAGCAACTGGATCTCAAATTCCGGCAAATGTATTGGCTCCTTGGACGAAAATCAAAACTTTCTCTAACCAACAAACTCTTACTGTACAAAGCAGTTTTAAAGCCTATATGGCTGTACAGTATACAGCTTTGGGAATGTTCCAAATCGTCAACGGTCAATATAATTCAAAGGTTTCAATCAAAAGTTCTAAGAAGTCTAGCCGACGCCCCTTGGTTCGTCAGCAACCACACTCTCCATACTGACCTTCACGTGCCCTATATTATCGACGAGATCACTCGTATGGCTTCGTCATATAATCTACAAACATTAAACCATGAGAACAACCTAATAGATGAATTATTTGCTAACGGGCCACAAGTGAGAAGACTGCAGCGCACCTGGACCCACGATCTTGTACTACAACAATGAAATAATAGTAACCAGGCCATAAAGAGATGCATCACTGCATGCTTCCCTTTCAAGCAAAACTACTTCAACAAATTTGCTTAATACTCTATTTTTTTGATGTAGATTGCAAATACGCAAATAAAAATAATAATAATAATAAAAAAAATGTTTTCTGACTTTCTAGGAATATCAAGCTTTGACTTTCTCTCAGTTAAGACAACTTCAGTGATATAACAGACCTAAGTGTTTTAAATAAAGTAAATATGCTCTACTTTGTTAAATTTTCAAAATTACAAAAGAGGCACATAGAACTTTGGAAGAACAAAAATATGAAAAAAATGTTTTGCCAGCTAACTAATAGAAAAGTTGAAGTTACGTTTTATATAAAAAGACATTGTATAATTAATTCACTTTGTATAAGATTAACAAAATCAGAATTTTGAATATTTAGTCACTTTCTTAACTCTTTAGGAACATTGATTTTAAAACGCTTTGAAGTTGAGTAAAAGCAGGACTATCGATTTATGCATAATTCATCGTCATAAAAATAAATTATTCTATTTTAAGATATTAGAAATTATGTATTATTTATATTACGAAACATTGACTAACGAACAATATTTACTTTTGATATAAACAACACAGTGGTTAAAAAATTTGAGGACTTGAACGACAACTGGAACAAAAAATTTTGAATGAATAACAAACTGTCACAAAATATTTTTCATTTGCTCTTAAAAAACAAAATTATTTGCATTCTTTTTTACACAATTTGACCAACTTTTAAAATGTTGGCAAATGTCACTCAAGAAAATAACAAATTGAAAGTTGATTTGAACCAAAACAGAACACCAACAGATCAGTTTAATTTACTTATAACACCCTGTAATATGTACAGAGAGGAAGTTTGGTTTAACTCGTTACGGTATTTAAAATTTACTGTATTTATATTTAGTAATTCACAGATGTGCACGTGTTGAAATCATAAAATTGTGGTGGTAATTAACACATCTGTATATGGTAGGTAGAAATAATCTATTCGGCTTTTATTAAACTAAAATTCTTAGGGCCGGTTTACAGAAAGTAAAATTAACTTTAATCGCGATTAAATAGTTAATTCGCGATTAAATGCCGATTTTGACCAATCAAACACGAAGAAAGCCGATTTAATCGCGAATTAACTATTTAATCGCAATTAAAGTTAATTTCACTTTCTGTAAACCGGCCCTTAGTAATTAGCTGTCAAGAACTGTTGATATTAATAGAACGTTATTTTAATTGAAATATATAGCAAAAACTCGTCGTAATTATCTTGGGGTTGACATTTGTGGTTGTAATACGTCTAAAGAAAAGTCAGTGCAACAACAAATCGCATTCCATTGCAGAAACGCGACAGTCTCTAATCCTCACAATTTGTGTAAATCCGCGTTAAAACTTGTGAAAAGCTGGAAGTTCGAAATAATAAATTTCACTTTAAGATAAACTCGAAATCATATTTTAATTAATGTTTCACTCTTTGCCGCTTATATAATTTAATCATTTGAAAAATACACGATGTTAAGGTTGCCGCCGTGTTTTCTCTAGACCTTCAGGGGATTTAATTAATTCGCACGGCCGCAACCCCCTCGAAGGTACCTAGAAAAGCATTCCTGCATGTTGAGTGGCATTTAATATTCAAATATACCAGCTAAAAATCGAGGTGTTGATTTTTACGCTGGAAATGCTAATTTTACCCCAAGCTGTTTAAGCGATACAACATTTAGGGGCTTAGTACCATTATAATATATTCGTATGACAGCAAATTAAAAAAATAACATAAAATATAAAAGAAGATATATAGATTTGATGGTGTCAAGCTTCTGGTAACAAATTTTGTTGAAGCCTCCTTGAAAACTCGTAAGCCGACACTCTTTGACCAGATTCTGTGCAGTTTCTTTCACTTGTCTACATTGACAATATGGATTTTATTTAAACAACATTGAATTAAATCTACTATAACTATAATTTTTGACTGAACCATTCCAGGTACTTTTGTTCTTACATCTTCTATTAAATCCTTATTGAAAAGTTAAATATTGAAACATATATTGCTCCAGTCATAAAAAATAGAAAAGTTTTTATTATTAGACGTTTCAATCAGAAAGATTTTCTAGATTTTAATTAATTCACGAGAGCACTTAGGTCAGATCATATTGGATAATCTTCCCGATGTTTTAATATTTTATCCAGAGTTTCTTTATCTAAAGATTTTTTTAGGAGGAGCAATGTTAGAAACTACTGAGAGGAACAGAGCAGTTCTAATATGGAAGCTAAGACTTGGTTATTGCAAGTCCTTTGTTGTCTTGAAAAATTCATCTTGATCAAACAGAAGAACATCTTCAACAATAGAAGAAATGTACCGATAAAAATTTTCGAGAAGTTTTTAACAAACACTCAAGAAAGGAATAGTCTAATAATGAAATGCTTTTTCTAGAAGATTTGATTTTCCAAATTGAAATCATTTTGGTCTTCTTAAACTCTGGTGATAGAGATTTTTGATAAATTAAAAGTAGATTTTATTAAAACAAGCTGATTTTGGTTGCATCAGCTTTCCTGTGGTCAAAATCTAGCTTAATCTAGAGGAAGAACGTCTTTCAGAACTGCAACAAACACCCAAGAAAGGAATGATCTAATAACTGGATGCTTTTTGTAAAAGTTTTATCTTTCAAAATTGGGATCATTTTGGTCCTTTTAAACTCCAAAGTCAGACAGGCTAAAACAAAGAAAGTAAGCTATTTCTGTACAAATCTTTCAATATTTTTGGTAAATGGAAGTTGATTCTATTAAAACAAGCTGATTTTGCTTGCAGCAGCTCTTCTGTGGTCGAAATCTAGCTTAATCTGGAAGAAAAGCGTTTTCCAAAATGTTGTAACAAACACTCAAGAGATTCTTCTTGTAAAGAATTTTTTTTTTTAAATTGGGTTCATTTTAGTCTTTTTTAAACTCCGAAGGCAAACAGAGTAAGAAAAAAAGAAGTAAAGTACTTTTGTACAAATCTTTTAAGATTTTTGATAAATTCTGAGTAGAGTCTATTAAAACTAGTTAATTTTGGTTGTCTCAGCTCTTTTATGGTCAAAATTTGGCTTGATTTGGAGAAAGAACATCTTCCAGAATTTTGCAACAAGCACTCAAGAAAGAATTATCTAATAACAGGACGCTTTTTGTAGAAGTTTTTTTTTCAAATTTGGATCATTGTGGTCTTTTTAAACTCCAAAGGCAGACAGGCCAAAACAAAGAAAGTAAGCTATTTCTGTACAAATCTTTCAATATTTTTGGTAAATAAAAGTTGATTCTATCAAAACAAGCTGATTTTGTTTGCAGCAGCTTTCCTGTGGTCAAAATCTAGCTTAATCTAGAGGAAGAACGTCTTTCAGAACTGTAACAAACACCCAAGAAAGGAATGATCTAATAACTGGACGCTTTTTGTAAAAGTTCTATTTTTTAAAAATTGGGATCATTTTGGTCTTTTTAAACTCTAAAGGCAGACGGGCTAAAACAAAGAAAGTAAGCTATTTCTGTACAAATCTTTCAGTATTTTTGGTAAATAAAAGTTGATTCTATTAAAACAAGCTGATTTTGCTTGCAGCAGCTCTTCTGTGGTCGAAATCTAGCTTAATCTGGAAGAAAAACGTTTTCCAAAATGTTGTAACAAACACACAGGAAATTCATCATGTAGAGGATTTTTTTTTAAAAAATTGGGATCATTTTAGTCTTTTTAAACTCCGAAGGCAGACAGAGTAAGAAGAAAAGAAGTAAGGTACTTTTGTACAAATCTTTTAAGATTTTTAATAAATTCTGAGTATATTCTATTAAAACAAGCTGATTTTGGTTACAGCTGCTTTTCTGTTGTCAAAATCTAGCTTAATCTACAGGAAGAACGTCTTTCAGAACTGTAACAAACACCCAAAAAAGGAATGATCTAATAACTGGACGCATTTTGTATAAGTTTTATTTTTAAAAAATGGGATCATTTTGGTCCTTTTAAACTCCAAAGGCAGACAGGCTAAAACAAAGAAAGTAAGCTATTTCTGTACAAATCTTTCAGTATTTTTGGTAAATAGAAGTTGATTCTATTAAAACAAACTGATTTTGCTTGCAGCAGCTCTTCTGTGGTCAAGATCTAGCTTAATCTGGAAAAAAAAACGTTTTCTAAAATGTTGTAACAAACACTCAGGAGATTCTTCTTGTAGAGGATTTCTTTTAAAAAAATTGGGATCATTTTAGGCTTTTTAAATTCCGAAGGCAGACAGAGTAAGAAGAAAAGAAGTAAAGTACTTTTGTACAAATCTTTTAGAATTTTTGATAAATTCTGAGTAGAGTCTATTAAAACAAGTTAATTTTGGTTGCTTCAGCTCTTCTATGGTCAAAATTTGGCTTGATCTGGAGAAAGAACATCTTCCAGAATTTTGCAACAAGCACTCAAGAAAAGAATGGTCTAATAACCGGACGCTTCTTATAGAGGTTTATTTTTTTATTAGGATCATTTTGGTTTTATTAGACTTTACAGGCAGATGGACTGAGAAAAAAATAAGCCATTTCAAAAATTTTTGATAAATTTTGAGAAGATTCTACTAAAACTAACCGATTTTGGTTGCAACAACTTTCCTTTTTTTGTGGCTAAAATTTAATTTGATTAGAAGAAAGAACGTTTTTAACAATAAGAGAAATCTTTTCCAAAGTCTTGTAACCAAAACTCAACAAAAATGTGGTCTGATAAGTAGACGTTCTTTGTTTTTTATTTTTCAAAATTGCAATGACTTTGGTCTTTTTAAATTCCTAAAGCAGACGGGCTGAAAAAAAAGAAGTAAGCCATTCGTGGGCTTAGAACTACAACTAGATAACTCGATATTTGATGAATCTGAGCTATGCACCAGAGGATAATTCACTACGTTAGCTCTTTGATACAACTAGATAAGTCGTGCGTTGTTCTATTCCTGCGCAATCCCCGTTGTTCTAAACAGGCATCTCTTTTATCAGGGTAATTTGTATTAACTACAAGTGGGTATCTGTAGTTGCCCGGTTAAAAGCTACTTTTCAAGATACCTAGTTGTAGTTCTAAGCCCACGATTTTAGAGTAGAACTTCTGACATTTTTTAATAAATTTTGTTTATGTTATAGCTGCTTTAAAGATATCTACATTGAAACATCTTGAGAGCTTCTTTAAAACGTTTTTATTTCTTCTTTGCTTTTGAACCCGATGATTTATCTTCATTTTTGCTTTTCTTCCTAGCTTAATGAAGTTAGAAACTTTTACAAAACGGCTTGCTACAGTGCTTGGAGTTAAGTAGAGCAGTGTTTAAGACTCCGATTTTTTGCAAATGTTTCTAACAATTAGGACTACTGTGTGTGAATTTTAAATCTTCTCTTAAAGCTGCTCTAGTTTTCTTTTCTCTCCTTGTTCAATAAATTTAATACAAAATCGGCATTCTTTGGGCTAAAAGTAGAGACATATCTTTTATAGAATCTCATTGTTCCTCTCATCTTCTGAATCCACGAGGAATGAATCTTGTAGCAACATTCTTAATAACTCTAAGAAATCTGTAGTAGATGGTAGAATCTTAGTTTAGTACTGTAATTTATTGTCAAATTTTTTATTTGACTTCTTTCTAACTTTGATCAAAGTTTCTCAGTAGTGTATTCTCAGTTTTGGCTTAAAAATCTCTCAGATCAAAGTCTCGGTATTAAGACAAATCAATCTTACTCAAGAAGAGCAATCTTCGCTTTGTGGTCAAGTGAAAAATTTACAAAATTAACTAAAAGTTATCCTAAAATTTCAAAAAACAATAATTAGAACAAATAAAGTAACTCTATTTCATTGCATTTCAAATAATTTTTACAAAAAACGTAGTTTAAAATTAATCACAGTGTTATTCTTACACTTGTTTTACTTGTTTATTTTTCCAAATTAGCTTTGAGTTTTTTAAAAAAGGTTTTAATTTGTAGTCTTTAGAATCAATTTAAGTCATCCCCTTATTACAGAGTTTCTAGAGTTAATTTTTTGGGGTACATGCCGGCCCTGGCATATTAATAGGGCAGTATCCGGTTACCTGCCATCATGACGAGGGTGGAAATCCTTATCTGATGATTGCCGGCTTACGCAACCACAGGATATATTCACTTCGACCAGTCCGAAATAAAAAACACCGCGCCCACTGTCAACTTTAATAAATTCAACATTGATAATACTCTAAGAGCGGGGGCGGCAAAAGCGTGCCAGAAATGTTTAATAACATCAATAAACCGCACCCGAATATGATGATTCTGAATTTACGTCATGATTTGCATTTTAAAGTAGCAGTCTAGACATTTATTTATATGGCCGGAACGATTCGTTTGGAGCTAAGAAAAAAATGTTTCGAGGAAAGAATTCAAACAGAAATTAATAATTACATTCGTTGTGCTAATTAATCATTTAATATCGCTTCTAATGAAAAGTTATTAGGCGTTAATGATGGTATCTAAAGTTTTGCGAGGTTTAACAAAATTAAAATAAATTGAGCGCGAGTTTATCTAACGATGCCATCTACCAATCATTTTCTAAACTACTACAAGTTTCCAGTAACTGCAGTTGTTGCTTGTCTTTAGATGGCTCTCTGCTGCTTAAATTTGTTTAAATGTTTATAAATTTTCCTATTTTCACCAACTAGATAATAAAACCGCATGTCGATACATATTTTGCAAAACAATTAAAAATTTAAATTTGTTCCTTGTACTTGAAATGAATATTTAAAACGCAAGAATTTAAATTTTGCCTATTTTTCATAAATCAACACACGTAACAAAAAATTTCTTTTCTTCATCTCTTTTCTCTGTTGTTTCACTAATAGCTATCTAATTAACTAAAATAATTTTAGGAGAAACTACGTGCACATTTTCATGGTTTAGGCTAAAATTCGGAAATATGTAAAACGAAAGTTAGCCCTTTATAAGCGCATGCGTGCTATTTTAATTTTCAAGGTACTAGAAAAATGTTTTTTTTTAGTTAAGTAGAAGCACTAGTTAGGCCTCTTTGTGTCATCAATGCAACTTGTAAGTTCCTTTTTATATAATTTTCTGTTAATGTTATATCTCTCTTTGGTTTTTTTTTGCCATAGCTATCCTTGTTTTTTGTCAATTTTTTAATTTTAAAAAGTTGAAAGTGTGCAGGATTTTATCGGTTAAAAAATAAAACAATATTCACATGATTATTTATTTATTTTATTATTTTAACTACAAAGTCTTAGGTGTTTAAGTCAAAAAAACCGATTTGTGTACTCAAAAGCGCTAGCAAGCCACTTGACAAACTTTATGTTAATTGCAATTTTTAAAATCGTTTTTGAATTGTTCATTCTGCAAAATACATTCAGCTGAGAAATACTTATGAGGTGTTGACGTTATTATTTTTTTTAACAAAGTAATGATTACAGTTAGTAGACTTCTCACTTAAACAGTCATTAATCAGCTATAAGTACATAATTTTAATTTTTTTCTTGCCCTAGAACCGGAAAAATATAATTAAAAAAATTTTTAACACATGTTTTGAATGTTGTTTTATACAATTACTGTTTTTTTATATATTTAATTTACATAATTTAAGTAAAAATTGATTTGTTTTTAAAATCAGTTTTTAAATTTTACCAAATTACTGAGAGTTTATACAGTAACTCTAGTTATGACTTTGTTTTTACTATTTGTTTAAATATTTATAACAAAAATTAAAATTTATTAACTTTTGCTAAATTCGTTTCTTATCTGTACCTTCCTATTTTTTTATTTTTTTTATTTTTAAATGCGGTTTTATTTCGAATTCTGACTTTTCTAGTCTTATTTTTTGATTTTTTTATCACTTCTTTTCTTCACTTTGTCTTTTTAATTTTACTATATGAGTTATTTTATGCAGAATATCATGGTTTAGTTGTTCTCATACTTATATTCCTATTTCTCTTAGCACAAGTTTAGGTTTTGGTCTTTTAGAATTTGGTTTACTGTTTAGTTAGTTTTCTTTTTCTTTCCTTATTTTAATATTCAATATTTCAAAATGTTTATAACAAAAATTCTCTTTTTACGAATTTTTCATTATTTTCTTGATTTTTATTGTATTTAAATATTATTTTTCCAAAACTTACACTCAAAATTTTCTAATCTAATGAGTAATCACTAGGCTTTGGTGCAAGCGAGTCTTGGCTAAACGACCAGGTAATTAATCGCTGTAATCCAGCTTATACAGGCTTACACCAGTTGACCAGTTGAATGTATAACATGCAGTCTTGGATTACAGCGATTAATTACCTGGTCGTTAAGCCAAGACTCGCTTGCATCAAAGCCTAGTAGTGACACATCAAATTCAAATTTTAGGCTAAGAATTGGCGAATTACGGCTGAAAAACCACTAGTTTTGATTTATTGTTTAATAGAAATTCATATAATCTACGATTTTTGTTGTTTGTTGTGACAAAATTATTATTATTATTTTTCAAAAACTGAATAAACGCTTGTTCCAAAATTTTAAAATTTTATATATTTAAACAGTATTTTTAGAAAAACGGCTTTTTTTAAATTGATTTTACACGTTCCTCTGTCGTTAACGCACGTGTCTATCAGTTCTAGATTCCACCAATAGAGCGCGTATCGCATATACTATCAGTCGCTTGTTCAATTAAAAAATTCCTCAAATTTTATTTGTAAATCTGTCTAAAACTTTCTAATATATATTAACTGAATTAAACAAATTATTTATACTGTTGTCAACTAACAAAAGATAGTCTAATCCCCCCAAAAAAACAAAAAGTTTTGGTTCCAAATAACAAATGAGGCTTTGTTTCATGTTTAAACCATACAAAGATGATTAGAAAACTAGTAACTTGTTTTAATTTGCAACTGACAAGGATTTAGACACTGAAGAAATTAATTACAACGAACAACGCTAACAAACCTCACACTTGTTAAAACTTTTTTTGTAGGACTTCTTCTACTTTTACAAAATGCTTAAACAGAACTTAATTCTCTTTAAAACAAGTTTCTTAAAGTATATGTTTGAATGTTATATAATGATTAACTTCTTTATGGTTTGCTGTACCTGTTCATGGTGTACTGAATGGTAAAATTACTATTTTTTTTCTATTTCTATTCATTACTTCTTACATTCTTTCTTGAACAACATCTACACTTTATTAAAACTTTTTACTTTTCTGAAAACTTCTTCTTCTTCAACTTCAAGATTTATCTGTCTAGTTCTTGTCTTTTTAGTACTCTTGTGTAACAAATTATAAAAATTAACAAAATTCCAAATAACTGTTACCTCCATTTTTCATCACTAGAAGATCCAAAATCGGCTTTAAAATCTCTAACAGTGCGTAGAAATAGTTAGGCTTAGTTCTTTTGTTGTTCTCTGGAAATTTCTTTAGCTCCTTGCTTTTTTGTTGACATATTTTTTTTTTAATAAATTCAGTATAGATAACATAAATAACAAATTTAAAAAGAAATAAATGAAATTATAAATATTAACATAACAAATACTATGACTTACTGCTTAAGTCACATTCTCATTTTTTGGTAAACAGACAATACTAAGATTACGAATATAACTTTTAACATTTAAAGGCCAATAATCGACTTTGACGTCTCTCTGAAACACCCTGTATTAATTGAGGTCACGACACTTGATCTGATGGATTGTACCTGATTTACTCGTTTTTATTCTGGATCTGGAAGAAGTTCTTCCACCGTAATTAAATCTAATTTATGTAGAAGAAAGTAAATACTTCAGAAGATATAAAAGATTAATAAAAGTAGAATAGTTTAAAATAGAATAGAAGCACTAAGCAGTCTTGTTCGTTTTTGGGATTCGACCATCAAGGTTATTTCTGTTTGCTAACATCGACCAAAGTTTACCTAATGAACTTTCTTCTTGTTAATTGCGTGAATAATGAAAGAGTGACCTCTAAAACTACAAACCTGACTCTTCACAATATTTATTTACTCAGTTTGAAACGCGCAAATCTCTTCTAATTGAAATTTTTAAAATGCTTGAACGAGTCGAGCTGGTTCTGCATCGTCAGGACACTGCATTTTTGCATCTCGACTTGATCACCTTGAATTATCCTTAGAAGATTTTTATTCGTAATGTTGTGGTACCGATTGGAGCAATGACTTTTCTAATTCAACAACCTCTGAAATTTTTGCAATTAGCAAGCTGACCTTCCAAACTGCAATTTACTTCCTTTCGACCGGAATTTCTTGTTTTCCTTCCGAATTTATAAGAGCAGAGAGACTGATTTTGAATAGTTTATACTGTGCTAAGGTCGTGGCGCAATGGTTTCGTTTTGAGGTCCACATGACGTGGAGTGGTTAACGAAAATTTTGTAAGTATTTTCTAGAAAAAAAATTACAAATTGCTAAGAAAGTAGATTAATTATTCAATTAGAGTCATTGCTGCGTTCAATTTTACCGGTAATTACATTGCAAATTACAAAATAAATTGATGAACAATAGGACAACAGATTTTATCCATTAAGCTTCTTCCGTATGATTTATTTATTTTGATTTAAATAATTAATTGAAAATATGTCAACTATTACATGTGTACATTCATAAAAAATCGTAATTTTAACACAATAGCTAGAGAATCTGCATCATTAATTACAAAATCTGATTGTAATGATGAACAATAAGTAGGTTATGCGTGGTAGAAAATTTAATTTTTTTGTTTTCAATATTGGGATTCATTTCAGATGGTTGAATCTTTAAATTTTTGTTCTTTAATTTAATTGGCGTGTAATTGTGATGAAATCACTCTTCATACGAAAAATAATTAGGTTTTTTTACGTCTCAAAGGACCTAAAAGGATTTCACAAGAACTTGTTGCACCGACACTAATTTTATTTCTTATTCTGATAATAATTATGTCGACATGTTTATATTTTTGTTACATATTAAATAGACAACAGAGGAAGTTATTAATTATTAATGTTATAATATTTTATGCAAATCTTTCACTACGGAACAGCTAAATTACATACGGCATTTGGTTCAAAATTATTTTGTTAAATTTATTGCGCGTTTATGGTAAATTTAAAGTAAAAGCCGGGTTCGAAATTTCGAAAAATTACTAATTTATTACTGCGTGGTTTTATAATGTTTATTCAAATTGTGTATTGCTCAGTAAATAACGCTAAATGCTCAGTTTGTTGCACAGTCAAGCTCTAACGAGATATTTCAGTGAAAGCTATTAAATATTGGAACACTAAAAAACGTATTGATTTTTTATTTTTTCTACTCGTAGAACTATCTTTTGTTCTTCTTATTCTAATTGTCAACTTATCGCAGCTTCTTAAATTTCTCATTTTGTATCAAACGTCTTTTCTAAGCTCTTCTACAATCTTCTCTTTTACTTTTCTTATTTTTCCTTTAAGTTCTATACATTTTTCTATTTCTTAAAACTTTATTTTGCTTATATTTTTCGCTCCATCGTCTTTTTATCACTCATTTCTAGAAACTTATTTCATTTTCCTATGATCTTTACCTTTCCTTTCTAAAAGTTATTTTTCAAGTCTTCTCAGAATTGCTTTTAGTTATTATAAAATCATTTTTAGTTTTTTTTCTTCGTGTCATTAACGTTTTTCATACTTTAGGCAATCTTTTTTCAAGAAACCTTTTTTGGTTTTTAGAAGTTTCTATTTGTTTTTTACGGCGTCTTTTCACGCACAATTTTCTTTTGCTTTGCTTTTTCTAGTAATTGTTGATTTTCAAATTCTGCTGTTTTTACTAATCATTCTTTTCCAAACTTTGTTTTCTTATCAATATTCTAGAATTATATCTTGTTATATCAATATTTTTTTTAAACCACGTTTTCCAACTTTTTCTGGAATCTTATTTGGCTTTTTGTGACTCCACCAACTCTTTTTTATTAAATTTTCTGTTTTTTTAAGTTTGTTTCTTAAGTTCAAGCATTTTTGGAACCGTCTTTTTAAAACCAGAGTTTTTTGTGGCATTTCTAAAATCTTTTTTTTTTTAACAATCGATTTTATATTTGTTCTACTCGTATAACTATCTTTTATTCTTCTTGTACTAATTTTTTATTTTCTTTTAGACGCCGAATTTTTCTAAAATCTTCTTTATTTTCTTCTTTTTTTTTACCCAACGTTTTTTAGCTTTTTTATTTCTCCAGATTTTATTTTGTTTTTCTGTTTATACTTCACTTCAAACGTCGTTTTTTAAGCTCTTCTAGAATCTTCTTTAAATAATCTAGAATTTTTGTTCAAGTCAGGCACATCTGCAAAATACTTTGTGCTGATGAGACGTAAATACTGAGCGTTTTCAAAACTTTTACTGAGTTTATATTACAGTAAAATTGTCGAACATTTGTGTTTGTTACTAGGCATTTTACCAGTAGACTAAACATTCAAATTTTTTTAGTATTTTTAGTATTTTACTGAGCAATTAAGTGATCAACTTATATTTTACGCTATTCTTCTAAGAATTTAGTTAAATGCAATTATAAATAATGCTTATTTAATTATTTTAATTAACAACTAAGTATTTAGAATTCCAACAAAGCTTTTAGCAATTTTATTGAGCTTTTAACTTACTATTTAATATTTTATTTCAAAAATTTACTAAACGTTCAGAATTATTACTAAGCGTTTAGAATTTTACGAAGTCTTTACTATTTTCAGTATTGCATTTAGTAATTTATTAAAAATTTTATAAATATACTAACATATTTTTTAATTTTTTTACTGAATGCTGTTTTTTAGTATTTTACTGAGCAATTAACTAACATTCTGTAGATTCAGATGTATACTTTGTGTTACAACAACCATTTGGTTTTTAATCACAAAAAATATTTTTATTTACTGAGCATTTAATAAATATAGTAAGCCTTTAAATTTTATACAAAACATTGTTTTCTATTCTATCTGATTTTATAGTATTTTACTGAGCAATTATCTAAGATTCTGTAAAAGTAAGTTAACTATAGTTTTTAATCTCCAAAAATACTTTTATATACTGAGCTTTTAACAAGTTTAGTCAAGTTATCAACATATTGTATTTTACTGAGCGTTTTACAAATATACTAACATTATTAATATTTGTTCTGAATGCTGAGTTTATAGAGTTTTCCTGATCAATTAATTAACATACTGTAGATGTGTATTAAACACTCTTTTCACATTTAATTTTTTTAAATATTTTTATTTATTGAACGTTTAGAATTTTTACTAAGAGTTTAGCATTTTACAGAGTCTTGAATTTTAGAAAAAACAAACATACTAACATATATTTTAATTATTGTACTCAAAGCTGTTTTTCTAGTATTTTTCCTTAATCTATCTATTTACTGAGCATTTTAGCTTTACTGAGTCTTTTTAAGTTTTAATTTGATAATACAGTGCAGTAAAAGTCTCAAACTTATAGTATTTTATTCATTATTTTACAAATAAACTAATGGGCTGATTTCAAGTTGAGATAATACTGGTAGTATCGCAAATTTTATTAATTTTCCATGGAAACGAAGATACTACCGGTATTATTTCAACTTGAAATCAGCCCATAAGTATGTAGATTTTATACTAAACATTGCTTTGTATACTGACTGGTTTACTGAGTATTTTACTGAGTAATTGACTAACATTTTGTAGAAGTATATATAAATTTTGTGGTACAATACTATTTAATATTTTATTACAAAAATATCTTTATTTACCCAATTTACTGAATTGGATTGAGTAGTTTACTGAGCATTTTATAAATAAGCTAAGCTTTTTATATTGACTGGTTTTATATTATTTTACTGAGCAATTAACAAACTTTTTGTAGTAGATGTTACAACACTAATTTAGTTTTATTTACTAAATTTTTAGAATATTTACTGAGCGCCTAACATGTTACTGATAATTTATCAATTTTTAATATTGTATTTAGTATTTTACTGAGCATTTAACAACTAAATTAGGCAATTATATTTCATGTTATATTACATATGTTACTACATAAACATTGTTTTTATAGTAACTGGTTTTATAGTATTTTACTGAGCAATTAACTATTTTTTGGTAGAAGTAGATGTATAGTTTGTGTTACAACAGACATTTGGTTTTATTTACTAAACGTGCAGATTTTTTACTAAGCGTCTAGCATTTTACTGATCTTTTACCAATTTTTAATATTGTATTGATTTTACTGAGCATTTTACAATTAAACATTTAAATTTTACGAGTATACAAAGTATTCTTTTTTATATTAGCTGGTTTTATAGTATTTTACTGAACAATTGACTAATTTTTTAATAGAAGTAGATGTATACTTAGTGTTATAACACTTATTTGGTTTTATTTATTGAAATTTTTAAATATTTATTGAGCGTCTAGAATTTGACTGAGCTTTTACCATATTTAAGATTGTTTTTAATTTTTTTACTGATCATTTTACAAATAAACAAAACTAAGCATTTAGGTTTTATACTAAACATTGTTTTTTGTATTCACGGATTTTAAAGTACCTACTTTACTGAGCAGTTAACTAACTGCCCAAGTAACACAAGTACGTCCAGTGGACGTCTTTTTTGGTCCGAACGATTGTCCAGGGGCCGTCCATTCGGCGTACATAGGACGTCCGATGAACGGTTTTAGAACGTCCCGAGTTCACTAATTTGGATCATTTCTGGACTATCCAGTGCCGGACGGTCCCTGAACGTCTTATGGATAACTTATGTACGGTTTATGGACGTAATTGGACCAAATTATACTCTCGGACGTAAAACGGGCGGTTTATGAACCATTAATGGACAACTTATGGACGTCTTTAGAACGTCCAGCCGGGATAAAAAAAAAGCACTTTCACTATGCAACTTCAGACGTTTTATGGTCAACTTATGTATGTTTTATGGATGTACTGGGACAAAGTCGTACTATGCGGACGTAAAACGGACGGTTTATCAATGGACAACTTATGGACGATTTTAAAACATCCAGCCGAAATAAAAACGGACTATTACTATCCAGCGACGGACGTTTTATGGACAACTTATGTATGCTTTATAGATGTACTAGGACGTAAAACGGACTGTTTACGGACCATTAATGGACAATTTATGGATGTCTCTAAAACGTCCAGCCGAGATAAAAAACGGACGTTTTACGTACGGTTTAGGGACCGTTATTGGACAACCTATGGATGTTTTGGAAACGTCCTGCTGGTATAATAAAGAACAGTTTCTGAACGATTAAAAAAATCTTAATAATAAATACTCAATTTGTTTGTAAAAAAATAATACATTTTAATTCTTAATATGATAACGTTCCACTTGTTACTCTTATATTTTGAAGGTAACGAATTATTGTAGAAGTATACTTTGTGTTACAAGATTTATTTGGTTTTATTTACTAAATTTTCAAAATTTTTACTGAGTGTTTTTAGTATTTTACTGAGCAATTGCTGATAATGTGTACTTTGTGTTTAGTTACAATTCTGAGTAATAAATTTGTTTTGATTTGAATATCCGGTTCGGGAATTTTGAAAAAATGTGGAGAACTTCATGGATGTACTTGTACTGTTGCAATGACAATTGCATATAAATACCAATAAGTATTAATAATTAGTTTCACAATGCGGAAACCTTATTTAGAATTATTCTAAATTATTAGCCGAGTGTTTACAACTGTTGATATTAAGGTCATTACTAGATTTACAACTCGAAAACAGTAGAATCACTAAAAAAAATTTGTCACTAAAGGTTATATCAGATCAGTCAAGCCATATTCACCTTGATGACTTCACAATCAATGTTTGATTTATCCCAATTCACTGATTAAACATTTGTATATTAGTCAATTTGCTTAGGTAATAATGTCTAATTAGATTTGCCATAAACCGATCACAATAGACAATAGCGTATAACTTATCCAAAATTTGTTTTAATTTTTTTTTGAAGTGCATCTTTTATTTTTGTCTTCGATGTCGTAAGCCCTGCACAGCTTCAGTGAACGGAACGAGTTCTTGTGCAAGTAGTAGTAGTAAGTAAAAGTGTTGATGCAGAAATTGAAGTCGCTGGATAACAGTTTGCGTTGTCTATGCAGGAGTGTCAGTACACTCTTGGTGTGGTGTTTAGCCGGCTGAAATGATAGCTTGGAGGTAAGGTAGTGTTCCATCGCCAAAAATTAATTGTTTTGTGGAGGTTTGAACAATGAATTCTCCCACTTGGAGTTTATCCGTAAACCCCACACGTAATTACATCTCAAAACTTGCATCTAGTCAAGTTCTATGTCAGTTATTGACAAGTCTTCGGTCTTATCATTTTTAGATATGTACTAGGTGCTGCTGCACGAATTTTATTTTGGTAACAGTGATTAATTTAAGTGAGTATTTTTGTCTAAATTGTTATTGAGAGAGAGAAATCGGAAGTAGCTCTGATTTTAATCAATTTCAATAAAATGATAGGAGACCAATTAGATTTCTTACGTAATTTTCGTAGTGGCAACATACCACACTTTCTCGGAGACTTATTATTAATGAATTGCCTTAGGTATTATTTGGTGTCACAACGAATAATAAATAACGTTTTATTAAGAAACGTCTTTAACTGTCTTATTTTTTGCGTCATCGATCAGATTAATTTTCCACTCTATTTGTTACAAAATTTTTCACGAATTTTCACTCGAACCGGTCATGGAATGTTTTAACCACTCCAGGCGTTGTCTTAATGACAAAATGCATTCTTCAAAATTACCATTACGTTTTCTAATTACAGGCAAATTTAATGAAGGTACCGATCAACATCAGTCTAGATTATATGGATTATATAAACTACTACACGTATTTTCTTGAAACGAAAAGTGGTAAGTTTTATACTAGGTAGCTAGGAGTTCACGCAAGCAGCCGCTAAAATTTGGCTTACTAGTAAAGAAAAGAAATTTTTTAAAACCAGATTTGTCAAAAAAACATTTTTATGTTGTTTCTTACCTTATTTGATAAAATTAAAGCATTTTCAATGTGAAGTTTATTACTGAATTACGCAATAACAAACTTTCAAGTGGCACCAAAACAATTTTTGATTTGTTCGTTTTCTGTTAATAATACTTTATTTGTCGTTTTTTTGTTTTTTCTAGTTTGTAATAATTCTTTCGTATCAGAACATAGCAAATTGCCATCTTGTTAGCTCATCTAGTCAATGTCTTCTAAATATCTCCAAAAGTTTTTTTTTCTTTTTTATAAATACTGACTTGTTCTTCTTATCTGACGTTTTTTAACTTTTTTTAAGATCTCTTTTTTCATCCAGCTGACGTTCTACAATTTTTTCTAGAATCTTCTGTGTTCTGTTTTCAGCTGACAATGTCCTACTCTTAGAATTTTTATATTTTTTTATTTTTAGCAATCGTTGTTTCTTAAATTTTGTTTAACAGTTATTGCTTCTCAATTTTTTTAAACGACGATTTTCAAAATCCACCTTTATGTTTCAAGAATCTTTTCTTATTTTTCCAAAACCATTTAGTTTTTTTTATTTTTTTTCTAACCAACAGAGGTCTTTCAATTTTTTCTAGAATTTTTGTTGTTTTCCTAAATTTTTCTTTTAGCAACAATTGCTTTTCAAATTTTATTGTTTTTTCTAAACGCCACTTTTTAAACTCTTCTAAAATCTACTTCCTTTTTTCTAAAATGTTTTCTTACTGTTTCAAAATGTTTTTTAGTTTCTTTATTTTTTTCAAACCAAGGAAAGTGTTTCCACTTCTAGAATTTTCTGTTATTTTTGTTTCAGGTGATTTTTAGATTTTTTTTGTATTCTTTTTTCTAGCAGTCGTTGTTTTTTAAATTCTTCTCTTTTAAGTAAATATTGCTTCTAAATTTTTTTTTTTTCAAATGTGTTATAATCTTTTCTAAAATCTACTTTTATTTTTTCAGAATCTTTTTATTCTCTTTTAAAATCTTTTTTAGTTCCTTTATTTCGTTTTAACCAACAGACGTTTTTCAACTTATTCTAGATTTTTCTGTTGTTCTGGTTTCAGCTGACGTTTTACCACTTCTAGATTTTTAGTGTTTTTCTCTTTCAAATCGTTATTTTCGAAATTCTTTTTTCAATTTTACTTATTCCAAACGCTCTTTTTCAAACTTTTTTAAAATCTACTTTTTTCCAAAATCTTTTCTTATTCTTATTTCTTCTTTCAACCAACGGATGTTATTCAATTTTTTCTAAAAGTATTTATTGTTGTTATAAACAGATGACGTTTTTCAACTTCTACATTCTTTTGTTTTTCTTTTCCTATAGCAATTCTTGTTTTTCAAATTTTTCTTTTTTAATCAATCATTGCTTCTCAAATTCTACTTTTTTAAATCCCGTATTTTAAACATAAGCATCTGTTCTTGTTTTTCCAGAATCTATTCTTAGTCCTCTAAACCCTCTTCAGTTTTTTTTTCGACGGACGTTTTTTAACTTTTTTCTAGAAACATTTTTACGTTTCTTTTTTCACCCATTATTGTTTTCAAATTTTACTGTTTATTTCAAATGCGTTTGATTATGCAGAACATTCTTTTGTTCTGTATTTTCAAGCAAACGTCACGATCACACTCAGCAATATTTTTTTGCTCTTATTTTTCTACTAAATGCCATTTCTTAAATTTTTTGTTTTTCTTTAAACGCCGTTTTTATTTTTTTATTATTTTCTAACCGACATCTTTCAACTCTAAATTTTATTTTGTTTTTTTCTTTTTTTCTAAATTTTTTATGTTTTTTTAAAGTCGTTTTCCAAACTCTCCAAAAATCTACTTTTATTTTTCTAATTTTTTTTTTACTTTTTTAAAACCGTTTTTAGTTTTTTTGTTTCTTTAGTTCTTTTAGTTTCTTTGGTTTCTTTAGTTTTTTTAATTTCTCTAGTTTTCTTATTTTTCTTAGTTTTTCTAGTTGTACCAGTTTTTCTAGTTTCTTTAGTTTTACTAGTTTCTCAAGTTTTTCTAGTTTTACTAGTTTTTCTAGTTTCTTTAGTTTTTCCAGTTTTTCTACTTTTTCTAGTTTCTCTAGTGCCTTTAGTTTCTTTAGTTTTTCTATTTCTTTAGTTTCTTTGGTTCTTTTTAAACTTGTTGTAGAAACTTATTTTGCTTTTTTTTAAGAATTGTCGTTTGGATTATTTTTTTGTTTTTTTGAAGAGTTGTTTAAGTCAACATTCTTTTGTTTTTTATTTTTAACTCTCTGTTTGGACTAGTTCCAGTAACTTTTATTTTTTAAATTGTTTTCTTAAATTTTTAATTTTTTTACTAATAAGCTTACGTTTTTGCGGCTGTTACCATACTGCTTGCATCGCTACTTAATGCGCATTCTAAAAAAATTTCAGATCCCAGGACATCAAAATGGTTCCTTATGGGATCCCCAGGCCCCGTCCTCACAATTCTTGCAACATATTTATATTTTTGTATTTATGCCGGCCCACGATATATGAAAGATAGGAAGCCCTTCAACCTGAAAAACACTATAATAGTATACAATTTTTTTCAAGTTCTTTTCAGTATAATTTTAGTTCATGAAGGATTAATGGGAGGATGGGCAACCGGGTACGATTTGAAATGCCAACCGGTCGATTACTCCAACGATCCCAAAGCCATCCGAGTACGTAAAGTTATAAATTCTTGAATTTTATGGTACATTAAACAGAGATTTTACCATAAAATTCAAGAGAAATTCCAGAAAACATTTAATTTTGTTTTCCAGATGGCCCAAGCAGTATGGCTGTACTTCCTTTGTAAGATAATCGAGTTGCTCGATACGGTTGGTACTCCTGTAACCCAATCCAGATTTCACTTTCATTTTGTAGGTATTTTTCGTTTTGAGGAAAAAAATGAATCAAGTTACGTTTCTCCATTTGTACCATCATGCCATGATGCCGATTTGCTCCTGGATCGGTGTTAAATTCTTGCCGGGTGGTCATGGTACATTGTTAGGTTTGATTAATTCATTCATTCACATTATAATGTACTCGTATTATTTTGTATCGTCGATGGGACCTCAATACCAAAAATATTTATGGTGGAAAAAGCACTTGACAGCAATGCAAATGGTAGGTTGTGTTAACCATAAGTGGTTTCTTAATGGTTGCTTGTAGGTGCAATTTTGCATAATCTTTTTCCATAATTTACAAATGTTGTTCCGAACATGTGATTACCCTAAACCTATAGTAGGGTTGTTATGTTTGAATGCGTTGTTCTTCTTGTATTTATTTGGTAGTTTTTATTATAGAATGTATGTTGTACAACCACAAGAAAAGATTAACAACAATGTACAAAATGGCAAGACAAAAGTAAATTAATCACTGTTATATTATTTATTTGCAATATTTGTATTATTATTGAGACTTTTCCAAATAGAAAAATATATCGAGAGGAGATTTTCTTCGTTTCAAGAGCAGTTTTATTTAGAGTCCTGTCCCGTTATAGCCACAACATGATCAACAAACATTAATTGAGTTGGCAATAAAGTTATTAGAATTTTTTTTGCAAGTTGTCGGTATGTTAAGGTTACATATATACTGACCTGACTTCACCTGACCTGGCTTAACCTGACCTGACATTTGTTAATCTACCTCTTCAAAACAGAGCATTAGCAACAACCAATGACAGCTTATTAATTAAATTTTTGAAATGTCAAATTGTATTTAAAGTTGCCAATTTTAGGTGACATTTCAGTGCTGCCAACCCAATAAGTACTTCTTCATCACGTTGTATTACTGAAAAAGGTGAAAAAATTTTAAAACCACGATGTTGTAGTGCAAAGGTCAAAATTTATTGACTATTACCTCCAAGTTTAACGATTCTTTATTAAATCTGACATTAAATCGAATTGTATTGTTCTTTATTGTGGGAATAATTGCGAAATGTTTGAATCATTTTGTTTCTATTATTTATACTGATATATAGGCAGAGTTCTCACCAAATATGAATCAACATTCTTTTGTGTTGGGTGTAAATTGATGGAAAAGTACATGAAAGTGAAATCACATTTTTCAGGTTTTGTAATTATTTTATTTATGTTTAATGCAGAACAAATTACAACATTTTTAAAGGCTAAATGTAAATGTAGGTCTGTAATTTTACTAATTTTTAATTATTAATAGAAATTCTTTTATTTTCAAAAATCAATATACAGTACTAATATTCAAAAATTTTTATATTCCTTACAGAAAAACAGTAGTGTCCTTGAAAAATTATAAATATTTGTTATTATGCAATTGCATAATTAATTGATTTCTGTCTTTAAAGCTATGTAGTAAATATTTGTGAAAAATCATGAAGACTAAGTGCAAATAGGAAATACTGGAAGTCTTGTATAATCTCTTAATCTTCAAATTAAACAAAACATTCTGTTTTATGTAATAATCTGTTTGTTTTTTTTTAGTTTATATTGTTTTGATTTAAACTTATAAATAAAATATTTTATCAAGAATATTGTTAATTTTTTCCATTTTTACATAATTAAAATTTCCTTGTTTTTCGAATAAGTAGCACAAAGTAAAGGGTTTTTCAATAAGGATGGGTTGATGTTGGCACCCAGTGGTGGCCATGTTTTTTTGGTAGTGTCTGTGTAGTCTGGTGTTTATTGTTCAGTCACTGCTGCCAAATTACATGGCTAATTACACAATTGAGCAACACGTCCAAATAATAAAACTTTATTATCAAAATGACTGTTCGTTAGTTCGAACATTGCGCTCGTTGCGCTCATTTTATGGAAGACACGGTGGTCTTTCAAAATCGACTCTGCAGCGTTTGGGGACCAAATTTGAAACAACGGGTTCGGTAAACAATCAGCCAACACCCTGTCGTCAAAGAAATGCTAGATCGGCCGAAAATATTGCTGCTGTACGTGAAAGTATACAGCAAAACCCGAGGCAGTCAATTCCGCGTCGTGCACAAGAACTCGGCCTTTCGCAGACATCAGTTTGGCGAATTTTGCGTTGGGATTTGGGATTACACCCGTATAAAATCCAATTGACTCAGGAGCTTAAAGTTAATGACCATAGACAACGCCGTTTGTTCGCTGACTGGGCTTCAAACCATTCAGAAGAAGACCCTACATTTGGTCGAAAAATCATCTTTCGTGACGAGGCGCATTTTTGGATGAATGGCTACGTTAACACTCAAAATTGCCGTATATGGGACAACACTAACCCACACGAGGTTCAGCAAGTTGCAATGCATCCACAAAAAGTTACTGTTTGGTGCGGATTTTGGGCCGGCCCCGTTTATACTTTTTAAAAATGACGTTGGTGAGGCCACCACCGTCAACGGCAAGCGCTACAGAACGATGCTAACAGATTTCTTTTGCCCTAAATTAAACGATATGGAGGTAGACGACATGTGGTTCCAGCAAGACGGGGCTACGTGCCATACAGCAGACGCCACGCTGGACGTTCTGCATGAAAGATTTGAGGGCAGAGTTATTTCTCGCAAAGGTGACGTGAATTGGTCACCAAGATCGTGCGATTTGACCCCGCTAGATTTTTTTTTGTGGGGTTTTCTCAAGTCGCAGGTCTATACCAATCAGCCGCAATCGACCGATGCCCTTAAAGTCAATATCACCAATGCCATCGGTCAAATTCAGCCAGATCTATGCAAGCGAGTCATTCAAAATTGGTCCACTCGGATCCATGCCACAGTTAGAAGTCTCGGCGGATATTTGAACGATGTTATATTCCATAAATAAAGGCATGCATGGAACTTTCATATAAAAAAAGATTTTTTTAAATACCTCACACACAGCTTATTTTATTCGTTTATTCCATTTTAACATCGACCCATCCTTATTGAAAAACCCTTTAGTATTAAATAATAGAAAGAAGTGTCCAATGGTGGGCCCAAACGAAAATCAAAATAAGTGTGTTAAATGCAAAATTAAAAAATAGTTAGGACAAAAAAATATTATAAATAAAGTCAAACCCGCAATTTTAATCAAAACTAAATACTTACATAACTCTATCAAAGCGCTGTCGAGAACTATTTCATTATCAGTGCCTGAATAACACTGTAAAAAAGAAATGTATACAAAAAGATATAAATAACTTACCTAACTTTTGTTAAAATAAAAAATAGAAATGTTTCTTTAGCATTTTCGTAGCTTTAACTGTTAGTGCAGCGTTTTAAAATAAAGTCAACTAAAGTCAACTAAAACAGAAAGTAATAATCAGATTTATTAAAATTATTTTGAATTCAGTTAGATACTTTCTAAAATCCAAAATTAAATGCTCGAAATTTATATTTATAGGTAATAGTAGAAAATAAATTTGCCTCTATTTAGCTCCAGATTTTTTGACGTATTTTTGTGTATTTAGCTATTAAATGCTATTTGAAAATTATCTGTCTTTGGGTACAAGTAGTGTTATTAGTGGCTATTGTAATCTAATAAGAATAATAATTACATTACCTACATGCATATATACTTAAAGATTGTGTTTCTGTTTTGTTGTATCAACACTTTTTTTACCACTTTTTTCTCAAAACATTCCTTTTCTTTTACTGTCTTTATAATTAGAACTTTTTTTAGTATTAAGCACGATTTATTGTCTAATATTTAATTACGAAAGTGGTGTCAAACATGCTAAATTATTAAGGGTAAGTAAACTTAGATTTTACTAGTAGTTAGTTTACTTTTGATTTGGAATAGGGTATGTCACAATTGTCACAAATAGCTCACAAATAGCTTGACGATTTGTAATGTAATAGCAAAAAATATTGTTGCGTAATTATTAAAAAATATAAAAATTAACTTTGGAAAAACAACAGAAGAAATTAAAATTAAATTAGAATCTTTATTATTCATATTGTATCTCTGTTTTCGAGTTCTCATCGCTACTTGTTGCTTATAAGAAATGAAGAACTAAAAAAAAAAATTAATTGAAAATAGTATAGACAGGACAAGAATTACCACGATGTTTACCGTTGTTTACTCTAAATATATTTATGTTTCTAACATTTGAATTAGGTTATCGAATATATTTTTTTATTACTAGATAAAAAATAACGAAAAAAAAAGTTTTGTTAGGGAGAGGTCATCTCATGTTACCAGGCGTAATACGTTTAATGAGTTGCAATGTGGAGGTGTGTACCTAACATGTGAAACCCATTGCTCAGTTCTTATTGGTTGTGATGACATTTTTCTAAATTTCGACCATAAATACGTGGGCTACTTCTAAAATTCGCAGAAAATGTAAAACAAAACATAAATTATTTTGTGTAAAACGCTTTACTGTTTTTCAAAATATTCGCCTTTCATATCTATACACTTTTGCATTCGATAAAATCAATTTTCAAAACATTTATTCCACTCTGAATGAGGTACCTCCGAAACTAGCGACTTAAATGCTTCAAAGACCTCTTCAGGCGATGAAAAACGACCGCCACGCAATTTATTTTTTATGTATCGGAATAAGAAGAAGTCGCTGGGTGATAAATCGGGCGAATACGGGGAATGTTTCATTAATTTGATGTTGTTAGTGGTCAAAAACTCGACAGTTCGTTGTGCGGTGTGCGCGCTTGCATTGTCATGATGCACAACAATTCGCCGATTTCGGTTGTTTTTCTGATTTCAGCAATGACTTCCGGCAAACAAATTGAAGTATACCACTCCGCATTAACAATCTTTCAATCTTCTAATATAACAGTTGCGACATGACAGACTTTTTTGAAGAAACAAGCAACCATTTTTCTCGAAACGCTTCGTGAACGGGTCACTTTCGTTGGTTTAGGTTCACTTTGAAACACCCGTACAGTTGATTGCTGTTTAGTTTCGGGTTCATATGAATATACCCACAATTCGTCACATGTTACAATGTTGTATACAGAATTTGAACGACCAGCGTCGAATTTTTTTAGTATTTCCTTGCACCATTTGACTCGTACCTCTTTTTGCACGTCTTTCAAATTGTGAGAGATTCATCGACTGCAAAGTTTCCTAACATGCAACTGATCGTGCAAAATCTTATGTATTTGTTTCACCGCAATGCCTAAGGTCGCCTTTATCTCCTGATATGTCACATGACGATTTGCTAAAATTATTTCGCGTACGGCATGGATATTTTTGCGCCAACGGAGCCGCATGGACGTCCTTCGCGAGGATCGACAACAAACGTTGATCCTTCCACTTTTGAATTCAGCGAACCACTTGTAAACTACAATTTTGGACGGTGCTTTATCCCCAAATAACAATTTAAGTTTTTCCTCACATTGCGGTGCTGTTAAATCGTATCGGAAATCCCAAAACACCACTCGATCATCACGGTTCGATATTTCCATTTTTTAGCGCAAATGCCAATCATTTAAATTTTTTTTAAATCAAACCGTTAGGTTTGAAACTGAATTGTCAACTGTGGCAGAGGTAAAAAATGTTAAATTTTACGAATATAACACTTGCAACACTCTGGCAATACTAAAAGTACTAAATTCCGCGAACTTTAGCAGGGGCCTACGTATCAGTTTATTATTGCAATAAGATGCAAATTAAAATTTTATGTCGTGATCCTTCTGTATTTTGATTTGAGATGTGGCAAATTAGAACAACATTTAGACATTAGAACATTATTTTTCAAATATTCATCACTCATATTTGGCGATTTTTACTGAAGAATTGTTAGGCAACTTTTTCTACTAGCTTGTAAAGCATGTTGTCAATGTCTATAACTAGTCTTCAGAATTTTACAATAATTTTCTTTTATTAAATTTGTTCATCAGCACTGAGCTTTATTTATTTATTTATTTATTCAATATATTGTTTTACCAAAAATAATATGTATGTTACTCAAATTTGGCATAGTCAAAATGCTTCTGTAATTTCAGAATACGATTTACATTTTCTTTTTAATAAAATAGCAATTTTTTTATTTAACTCTTTGATAGCTTGCCCATTTTATTATCAATTTAAAAAAAATAAATTATTAAGTATATTTTTTATTTTCCGTACTTTAAAAAACCAAAACAAATGTGGTCTTTATACAGAATGTTTTTGAAGTAACTTTACAAATTTAAACAGGTGAAGATCTTCACAAAAAGTATTATTTTTTATTTTATTGCTATCGTGAATTGCTTGCGTTTTCGTTAGTAGATGGGTAGGGTAACACGTATTCTCATTTTTTTGTAAAATGTTATATATTTTCTTTAAGCTGTTGTGCCTTTCAGTTTTCAGTTCAGAGACTGTTTGTCTAGCTTTTGAAAACTCTTTTCTCTGTAGATACCTTTTTTTAGAGAGGAAACCCTTCATGGATACCCAAGTTTTAGGTTTGATTAACCTGCATGGTGTCGGAGTTTTACCGACTAAAACCTCTCTCTCTCGACCAGCTGTTCTCCACTCTTTTTTTTTTCTTTTTTTTTATTGTCCTACCCTATAAGAAAGCGTAATTTTAGTGCTCTTTTTCTTTAATTTTTTTTCTTAATTTTGTTGTTTTTGTTATTCCTCCTCGAATTCATCACTTATTTTTTTATTTATTATATCTATAACATATTGATTTATGTGATCTCATTTGGTCTTTTCTTCTGTTATTAGTGTTATTATTCTTTCAACTGATAATTTTTGTCCAAGTTTTTTCCTAATTTTTTTCTTTTTTATTATGTTTTGAGTAATCAAAGTTAGCATTGTCTTTTTCTTGAAAATACATGCAAATATCATTTGTCCTATTTTTTTTAGATGGTCCATAAGTTTCTCTGTAGAAATCTGACCTGACCTGACTCTAGTATAATATATTTATAGTATCAAAGATACATTTTCTTTCTCTTCTTCTACTTATGTAAAAAAATATTTTTATCAATTTATGGTGTTTCTACCCAGAAGATAACCAACAATAGTACAATCTGCATTGACTTTATAAAATCCAAAATATTGTTTTATCAAGAACAACTATCTTCTTCTGTCATGTTCTAAGCATTATTAGACATAACTACTTTTTTTCTTTTTTAAGCTTTTTTTACCAGTATTCTTAGTGCGCCCCCAGATTACCAAAGGCATCTCTTTCAGCCTTCTTTTTTTAACCGTTATCGTCTGTACTTTTGCGTCTATTTACTTTGATAAGAACAAGAACTACCACTCTTTTCGAGAGACTTAATATCGACTTTAAAAAGCAACTGTCTCTTCTTACAACCACAAAAGAGGTTATTGAAGAAGTCCTATAGAAGTCTGTTCTATTCCTCAGTTAGAGCAATCCTCAACTCTGGAAGAGTTATGGGTTGTGCCGGTAGAAATGTAAAACGTCTCCATAGTGCATCCCAAGCGTTTTTAATTGGATTTAACTCCGGTGAACACGCTGTTTATCTTCATTATTCTCAAATCTCTCATAAATTAAGTCTGCTCGATGTGGTAGAGCTCTATCGTTCATAAAAAGGAAACGATTGCTTACTGTCACAGCATATAGAAGCACTGTAGATTCCAGAATTTTGTTTCGGTATCTTGATGCAGCCAATACACCATCATCGATAAAAAAGAGACCTATATGACCACCCAGACTGATTCAAGCCCACTCTCATATTGTGGTTGTTCTCTTAAAATAGTGTTTCGGGTTCCAACCTCTCTCTTGTGATTTCTAGAGTGGATTGCAGAAAATACACTATCATTGATAAGACTAAAATCTCTATGACTACTCACCGGTTTTTATGAGCTAACACGGTACGTTTTGAACAGTAATTAAAGCCTTACGAGTTTGGCCAGGTCTTCAAAAATGTACTAGTTTCCTAGTACTAGCTGAGACTTCTATAGTTTCGGCGACTGTTTTTTGAAACCTGTTAGCTTGTAATCTACCAATAGATTTTTACAAATAATTTTTGTAACACACTTTACAAAATACATGCCTCGAAAACCTTTTAACCTGTTAGATCTGAATGAATATAAAGCGAAATACAAACGTGGGTTTTTAGTCGTGTTAGAAGCTCGTTTTAACGTGATTAAACATGTTATAACGTTTTAAATAAGCTTACAATAACATGTAGCAAATGAAGTCTTTCAGTAGAGAAAATAGCACTCTTAAAACCAAATTGAAATTATGCTCATGTGAGATTGTTTAATAGGAATAATACAAATTTTTTAAAACAACATTCTTATAACATTTTACCAAAATATACAGAGATTGTTGTTTACTACACTCTAGTGTAAACAGACATAAAGTGTCATCAGTTTTCCCACTAGTACCAATCGAGCACACCGCTCCAGAATACGCTGTACTCTGTACTGAGGAAGCCCAAACACCCCAAAACCGGTATACAGCTTCCTGACGTTCTTGTTCGATTGACAAATTTATGTATCTGTAATTTGTAATGTGATATACTCGTATTTATGTCACATCAACTGAAATTGGAGATTATGCGAGCTAAACAAGTCTATAAACCCATATACCTATTATATTATTTCTGTGAGTGTAATTTAGCTTCATCAATAATGAAATCAAATATGAATTAATGACAACCTTTATTGGTTAAAGTCCATGCGACATGGTTTACTTACATACTAACTTTTAAGACAGTGCATAATACATGGTGCATCCACAATGGAACATGTTTTGCAGTGAAAGCATTGTAAAATCAGCTTTGCTTTGAACCTGAATTAATGTAAACTATTGCGTAGACATTTAAAAATGTAAAATTCCATTTCGCATTGAAGGTAAAATTATCATTCAAAATTTTAATATGCCTGAAAAACATTTTACAACTAAACTGATAACACACCGATAGTATATAAACTCGTGAATTTGCTTTTACAAGTACAAAGTCACAAACCTCGTGAATAATAAAATGCAAAAATGATGGCAATATAAATAATTCATTGATTGATTCTCTTCCTGAGTCTTATTGGGTATAACAACCTTATTTCGGTGGTTAAAAAATAGTAAGTGAGCGCTAAATAGTAGAAAGATTGCCGATGACCTTAACTTTCTGAAACAATAGGAAAAATGTTTATAATGACTTTCATTATTCAAAATTATGATAATTGTACAGGTCGTCGACAAATGCAGTAAGCGGCCCTAGCTAGTAACTATCCAGAGTCAAAATACAAAGTACGGCAAGATGGCTCTGCTTTTGAAAAAAATTTTTCAAGGATATTTCTGGTTGTTTAATGAAAAAATAGGTAAGACACAACTAATTTAAAAAAAAATATACACAAAGATATTTCAGATCATAGAACTGATGGCTTTTTCCTAATGTCATCACCGTTTCAACCAATTCTTATAGGAGTAGCATACTTGTACTTAATTAAGGATTTTTTACCAAAATTTATGAAAAATCGACAACCTTTTAAACTAGATGCTGTCCTGATAGTATTCAACCTAACTCAAGTTTTAGTAAATGCCTACATCTGCTTCTATGTAAGTATTCAAAAATTCTGAACTAGGTACCTTAAAGTCCAATTTTAGGCCTGTTTAGAAATCATGAAACTAAACTGGTATTGCGCCCCAATTGACTACTCTGTAACTCCCCACAACAAGTTCGTTATTAGAATTGTTTATACTTATTTTTTAACAAAAATTGCCGATTTGATGGATACGGTAATTCAGCTACTTGTTACTCCTCTAAACTGTTTTAAAAAAATTGTAGATATTTTTTATTCTTCGGAGAAAACACAGCCAAGTCTCGTTCTTACATGTCTACCACCATTTCGGCATGATTGGTTTGAGCTGGACAGGGGTGCGATTCATGGGAGGTGGGCACAGTATTTTTTTGGGATTTGTTAATACTTTTGTTCACACTGTTATGTACAGTTACTATTTGTTAACTATTTGGAAACCAGAATACAAGGAAAATATCTGGTGGAAAAAGCATATAACTCAGCTTCAACTGGTAAATATACTTTAGCTGGAAATGCTTGCTTGAGGTGTGATATTTTGGCTAGAAATGCTTGGTTGAGGTGTGATCTAGTTCAAGCATTTCTAAACAAACGTAATCAGAGTAATTATATTTTGGCTAGAAATGCTTGATTGAGGTGGCAATTCGAGCATTTCTAGCCAAACTCAAATTTGAGTATCTAACTCATTTTTATTGCAGATTCAGTTCGTCTTCTTTTTGTTTATTTACGGCCAGTTGCTTTTCAAACCTGACTGCCCTTATCCGAAAATAGTTTCGTATATGATTGTCCCTCAGAGTTTATTTATGATAGCCCTTTTTAGCGAGTTTTACTGGAAAGCGTATATTAAGCCAAAAAAGAGTGTGAAAATTGCATCAAGTTAATTATTTTTGTAACCAATTTTTAATTTTTTATAATAAATTTTTAAAAGAATCTTTTTGTATTACGTAGTCCAAAGTCCTGGTAGTTCATAATTCGCTTTTTCATTTTGACCTTAATCTTCGTTTATGTCAAATCCGTGTCAGTACTTTCTAGTAAAACGGCACTGGCTTTAGGTCATTTCACCAAATAATTATATCACAAGTTCATTATCAAGCATCCCCACTTTCTCCCCACAATGTCGTCTTTGGAGATGAGTGGCATACTGACACACTTCTGGTTTATACCAAGTACCATTTCACACTATAAATTCTCTTGCTAATAAATAAGTAAAAACGTTTTGATGATATATAAAATCTCTTAGACAGCAGATTATTCTATTCGAAAAGAGATAGTCGGGCTGGATTTTTTACAATCAGCGAGAGAAGTACTTTCTCTCGAACGTGAAGCAGGTTACTATGTTTAACACATTTGATTACCCACATCTTGGGGGGATATACTCGCAGGTACCGTTAGAGTACCAAGACTTTGATAAAATTATCTTTGAGAGACTAAATTAGCAACGAATTTCAATTTCTACTGTAACTGGTGGTTCAGAACGTTACACAAGCTTTAAAAGAAGTTTTTTTAAAAATTTAACTAAAAAATTAAATTTTGCGCACAGTTATCAGTGCGTGAAGAGTGTTTTTACGCACAGTAGTGTATCAAATATTTACAAAAATTCAGCTAGATTTTGAATAAACAGTTTTAATATTTTTTATATGTTAAGACAATATTCTTTATAAATTTAGAAATTTATAATTTTTTTTAAGATAAGAAAACGAAACAAAAGTGTCAACTCTCTTCATTAATTTTGATTTTTTAAATTTTATAGTTATTGACAATTTCTCTTTCTAAGATTTCTCTTTCTTTATCTTTTTTTTTTGGTTTCTATGTAGGCATAAAAATTGCTACTATAAACAATGTTATAAACGTTTATTGGCCTGATGGAGATTAGCCAGAGCGCTAAAGCTTTGTATTAAATTATAGGGAAGTACCGAGTATCAATTTTTTTTTATATTATTTGTAGAATATTCACTGTAAATTCTTAGAAATTTTTAGAAATCTTTAGAACTTCTTAGAAGTTCTAAGAAATCTCCAAAACACTTAGAAATCTAGATTAGATAAAACTCATTAAAAATTTCTAGAAATTATGAAAAGCTCTAGAAATTCTTAAAAGATAAAAATTCCCAATAAAAAAAATTTCCGTTGGAGGTAAATCGCTTGAGAAATTTTTAAAACTCTTTGAAAAACTCAAAAACTAATAATCCTCAATAAAAAAGATTTAGGCTGGAGATATACCGCTCAAGAATTTTCTTAGAAGAAACTAAAAACCCTTAGTAATCTTTAGAAGTCCTTAGAAAATTTTAGAAATCATAAATCTCTAGAGATTCTTCGAAAACCTTAGAAAGTAAAAATCCTCAAGAAAAAGAACAAAGCTGGGATTAAACTGCTGTAGATATCTACTGTATAAATTCTAAAAAATTTTTAGAAACTCTTAGAAATGTTTAGAAGTCTTTAGAATGTTTTAGAAATTTTTAAAAAATGTTTAGAATGTATTACAAATTCTTAGAAATATTTAGAAGTATCTAGCAATTATTAGAAATTTTTAAAGATTTTTAGAAATATCTAGAAATCTATAAATCTCAAGAGATTCTTTGGAAACCTTAGTAAGGTAAAAATTCTTAATAAAAAGTGGCAAGCTGGGAGTAAACAGCTCTAGATATCTACTGTATAAATTCTAAAAGTTTCTAGAAACCCCTAGCAATCTTTGAAAGTTTTTAGAATGTTTTAGAAATATTTAGAAATTCTTAAAAATATTTAGAATTTATTAGAAATTCTTAGAAATATTTAGAAATATCTAACACTTATTAGAAATTTTTAAAGATTCTTAAATTTTTTAGCAATTATTAAGACTCAAAATTTATAGAAATTCTAAAAAAATTTCAAAAATTTTTTGAAAGCCCTAGACATTTTTAAAAATTACCAGAAATAAACCGCCAATGACTCTAGTGTATAAATTATAATAAACCTCTAAAAACTATTAGAAATTTTTAAAAACTTTTAGAAATTCTTAAAAAAAATTAAAAATCATTGGATATTATTAAAAATTTTACAAAAAATTCTAAGAAATTTTTAGAAATTCTTAGAAATCTTAAGAAAACTTGTAGAAATCTTTAGAAATCATTAGAATCTTAAAATAAAGAACAATAAATGCAATAAAATGTTGAATAAATACTGCAATTAGAAACTTATTTATGTAAAACTGTTTAATTAAAATGCAAAGCAAAGAAAAAAAAATACAAGATTTAGGTGTAGAAATAAGAAAAAAAATAGAAACAATAAACAAATAAAGTTGCAAAAGAAGAGAGAATCGGAGAAAAACGACGAGAATACAGTAGTAAAAAAATACTGTGCAGTTAAAAAAATATAAAAAGAAAAACGATAGTGAAGATAGATAAGCTTAAAAGAACTTATTCTAATCAAAAATTTATTTGAACGCTTGTTATAAATTAAGAAAAATTACATTCTGATCTGAAATTGTTTAGTAATTAGTCTAGAAAGTGACAAAATCAATTTTAAACATTTCTTTATATACGCTGCGTTCGGCTTTACCACTCCGAGTGCACCGCCTCCTACCTTATCTACTTCATTAAGTCCATATATCACTATCTCTCTCCTGTGTCCAAAATTTGATGCTTTTTGAAATTGTACCTAAAACAACACACGCCCTTTGTGCACCCAGTTATTAGATGGGGTAGAAAGAGCGTACGTTGTCATGATAACAGTCTTCAAATTAGTAAAACCTGAATTTAAATAATGCGACGGATTTATCTGTTCTGGATGAGACAAACAAAGACAGAGTAGGTGCACTCGGAGAGACAAAGCCGAACGCACCTATAGTATCTGTTAAACTAGAGTAAAAATTAATTTTAACAAATCACAGTCGCAACCACTAGATATTTAAATCTCTGTATTTTAAAAATAGAGAGTTAACTACAACAGACCGAAATTCTGTTGTAGAACGTTTTTATAAGGACCAAACTGACGGCTACTATATGAAGTGCCTCCTCTCTGTATTTTTAAAACGGCTTATGTTAAGACTGTTCCAATTTTTTTCAGTATTATGAGACAAATTTATAATCAGTTTTCTATTGGTTTTTATTAAAATATTAATTTTAAAAAAAGTATTCATTCTTAGCGTATTAATTTCTCCACATCTTTAAAAATTTTTGGCTTAACCTTCGCTCATTGAAATAGTAATTAATACATTATTACTTATTGTTAAAATTGTCAAACAACATAGATAACAGTTTTTACTGCTAGTTTATCAAATTTTGCAGATAATTTTCAAATTACCAATACCACTTGACGCATGTATACACGGCAATTTTAATTTTTCTATATAAAATCAGATCTGCAGTTTTTTGGTCAGTCTCGTGCCAAAATCGGGCCCACCAATGATAAGTGAAAGGAGTGGAATAATCGTATCTTCCGTGTCGCGCTTAACTTTTAAATGAAAGCTATTGTAAGCTTTTCTTGTCAGTTGTGAATTAGTGTTTAGAAGGAACAGAACTAGAATCTAACAGTGGCATTAGTGACTGAAAAAAAAAATTTTGTTCGATTTCACACCACACTCAGGTAAATAATTTGATGAAGTCATTAAATTGCACAATTAGTTCGCTGAACTCGAATTTGCTGACACCAAGTGCGAGTTGCCCTCAAAACGGTTATTTTTTTTAGTTAATTATGACGTCTCTAATGCACATGGTGGTCGAGAACTACAATGAATTAATGGAAGCAAAACGAGGTAAAAAAAATATTTAAAACTCTTTTCTCTAATTAATAAATGTTTTTAGATCCAATTGTGGACTCGTGGCTTTTTATGTCATCTCCAGTGCCAGTCGTTACCATTTTGCTAGTCTACTTATATTTTGTACTAAAACTAGGACCTAAATTAATGGAAAAAAGAGACGCTTTTGATTTGAAGAAAGTCATGATTGGTTATAACTTGTATCAAGTTCTTTTTAGTACGTGGTTGTGTTGTCAAGCTTTGACTGTGAAAAATGCCTTACCTCATCTTCTAAATCACACCTGTCGGAACCCCTCACCTAGCAAGGAATTTCAATTTGCGGTAAATCACACAACTAACCCCCCAAAAAATATTAATTTTGGATTTCAGTTAGCTAACGGTGCCTGGTGGTATTTCTTCTCCAAAATTGTGGAACTTCTAGATACGGTATTTTTCGTCTTAAGAAAAAAACAGTCACAGGTTACTTTCCTACATGTGTACCATCATTCTTGTACTATGTTCTTCTCATGGGGGTACCTGAAATTCCTTCCAGGTAACTATATATCGGTTATACGTTATCCTAGTATTTTAAGACGGTGCGGTGCCTAATCAAAATATCTTTTTCAAATTAATAGAGAGGTTTAATTTAGTAGTATTTATTAAAGTTGGCTGAAAAAACAATTTTTTTTTAACTTCCGACACTTAAAAATGTTTTTTAAAGATGAGCTCTTAATTTTAAGAGGAAGGACTTCCTCATCTCAGTTTTCTATTTTTTCTTTAGTTCTATTTGTCAAAATCCATATCATGTCACTACTTGAGCGAGGAAAAAATTTTATTTACAATTTTTGTAGAAAATTCAACGCTCTAAAAAATCTTTTGTGGTTACTTGATTACTCCAACCATTTAAAAAAATTGAGGATTTAGACTCAAATTTTGGTTTTTAAAATGCAAATATCTTCTAAGTGGTTAGAGTAATCGAGAAAGAGACCTTTTCTATAGAGCGATCAATTTCCTATAAGACTGTAGATTTTGCATTTTCTAATATTTCTAATAAGAGCTTCAGTATTACACACCCAGATCTGTTATTTATTTTTCAAAAAAGCCCTGTTTCTGGCATTATAAATTAGACACTTTTCTTCACGTCTTACCATCCTGATTTTTGTAACTAATTTTAAATTTTCAAAGAAAAAAAACTTTGAAGTTTCCCTATAATAAAAACCGACTTTATTATCCATTTTAGAGTTACCGATTTTGCTTTCTTTTGGCCAAAATTAAAAAAACTAGAGCGTGTTATACAACCCTCAAAAAATTTTATTGCAGTTTTTCAAAATTTTTGTTATTTCAGGTGAACAAGGAGTCGTTATCGGCCTACTAAACTCCTTCGTCCATGTCGTTATGTACACTTATTACCTAATCGCAGCTATGGGTCCCAGATTCCAGAAATATTTGTGGTGGAAAAAATACATGACATGGATGCAACTTGTACGTCTCTTTATTTTATTTTTTCAAATTTTCGTTATTATTTTTTAGACCCAATTTTGCATCATGTTGGCCTACCTAATCTCGATTATTGCAATGGACTGCAAATTACCTAAAGCTTTAACGTTTTTCTTTGTTGCCAATTGTGTTGTGTTCCTCTATTTGTTCAGTGATTTCTACAGAAAAGCATACAACAAATCAAAGAGTTCTCTAACCGGAGATGAAAAGACTATTATCAAGAGCCAGTAATGGGGTTTTGTAGGTGTAGGTTTTGTAAATATAGTCAGGTTGTTATTATTTATTTTAAATTAAATTTGAGTATTTGGGAGTCATTTATTACTCCTTTTAAGGGTGCCCTTTTAGGTGTATATACCTAGGTTTATGTTGGATTTGTGTCAACAAAATGAGTAAATAAACAAATTTCAATTATAAAAATGTTTATTTATATGTGTACCTAACGAAAACAGTATATAGTTGTAATAAAACCATGTCAAGAGTAATTTTTTTTTACCTTGATTATATCAGTTAGCACTTTTTTTGTCTTAACTATAATTTAGATAAGTTATATCATTTTTAAGTGACCAAATAATTATGTAATAACCTTTAAGGTTATTGCTACTTTAGCTTATCAATTGGAAGTAATGTTTTAAAACATTTAGTGAATATATAACTAGAGCAATTTATTATTTTTGATAAGTAAATAGATAAAGAAATGCAAAAAACAAAAAATATAATTTTTTAAATATACCTACAATTGTGGATAATTACAATAATTTTAAAAATTGTTAGGAATTCGTCTAGCTGTTCTGCCAAATGAGTGATAGACGAGACAAAGCTGAGACTAAAATATTTAGCAGGTGGCAAACGATTTTAGATAATAATAGTCTCTAAAACGCACAAAAAATATTTTTTGTACAACAGAGAATAGAAACAAGAGAAATAATTTGCTCCCGTTGCTAAGACAACACATAATACAAAGATGCCAATTTTATTGTTATTTTAATCAACATCGTGCCCTAAATAGTGGGTACATCTACTTCTCGAGAGAAATGTTTCTTTCAGTGATTGATTATAGTGCTCGGGCTTCGCCCTTTGGCTATAAACCCCCACACCTCTCTTTATATACATAATGTACTATTTTGTATAAATCTAGATAAATGACGTGTTTTTTGAAATAAAAAATTGTATAAAATTTGTTAACAATATTTTACAATTTAAATTTTAGAAATAAACAAATTAAAACTGTCGTAATGCTTCAAAATAGTTTTAATATTATTATTTTTGCTGTCTGGAAAAACTAATTTATGTCAAATGACTGAATTAAAGCTTTGTCACTAAATAAAACGTCTTTTATTTATAAAAATTGTCAATTAAACAAACAAATTAACACCTGAAAAAGTAGCGAAAGCAAAATTTAAAAATAGTTTGTTCATATTGGTTCTCTAATCTTCTAAATTGTTTATAAATTTGAGACAGGTTATACTGTTGGAAAAACGATAGAGATATTTGTTGAATATGTGTGTATAAAGTATTGCATATGTAAAAACAACAATTAACAATATTTTTAACTTTAATATTTAAGAAAGTAAAATTCGAAAAATAATTTCAGACTTTAGACATCTAAAATTTCTTAGACTTTCAGAATGTTTTTTATAACATTTTTAAATTTTTAAATTCTCTAATTTAACTAATGCTCTGCTTTAAAAATTTTTTTTTATTTAAATAGTATAAGAATCTATATTACCTAAGATTTATTGTTAAAAGAGACAGATGGCATGGTGTTTTTGAGCTGCATTTTAATGCTCCGCAAGCATTTCGTGAGCTAAAACAACTCATTTTTGATTAAAAAATATAAAAAATAGAACAAAAATTATTAAAAGTTCTAAAGAAAAGCAAAAAAGTTTCTTAAAACTTGAAAAGGTTTGTAGAGAAATTTGAGATACATTGATTGATAAAAAAACACAATATTCTAGTGAAAGTTAAAAAATTCGTAAGCTAGATAAAATAATGTTTGGTTAAAAAAAGAAATGAAAATCCGAAAAAAATTCTGGATGTTTCTACAACTATTTTAAAAAACGGCGTTTAAAACAAAAAGTCGTCAAGAAAAAATAACAAAAAAAGAGGTTCTGGAAGAGCAAAACTAGATTTTGGAGAACAGGGAAAGAAGCTAAAAGACGACTTAAAAAAAAAGAAGAAAGATTATAAAAGAGCAATTAAAAATTCTGAATAAACAAAAGCAGTTCTAGCAAACTTTAAAAAACAGCGTGTAAAAAAAAGTAAAAATTGAGAAACAACGATTAATATAAAAAGAAATTGAGATACAGATTCAAATGCAGATTCTAGAGAAACAAAGTTTGAGTGAAAAAAACAACGGAAGATTCTAGAAATTAGGCGAAAATCCAGAAAAATATTATTCTCTAAAAAAATATTTTGTAGATAAAGTTAAAAATCATGATAAAAAAACAAATAACTAAAAAAAAAGATAAAAGACCAAAAAGTGTTCTTAAAAAACTCTAAAAACAGCAAAATTAGAAAAACATTCGACGATTTTAAGAAAGCTTAAAAAACAAGGATTTGAAAAAGAAAGACAAGAAAAACTATGTCTGAAAGAAAAAGCAAAACCAAGAAAGATAAAGCAAGAACAAAAAAGTTTCCTAAATATTCGAAAAATAATGATTAGAAAGAAAAGAAAGACAGAAATGTTTACTATGAATTCGACAGTTTGCAATATGTTAAAAAAAATAAAGCAAATGTTTTAAAGTTACAAAATATATAGAAAAACAAGATATAAAAAATTAAAAACAAAGTACATTACAAAATAGAACCAGCGTCAAAACAAGTAAATCTAGGTATTTCTATGAGATATTTGCTAACCTGTCTAGACAAACAACTTATATGCAAGCTGTTCTAATAAAGAAAGCTTCACTAAGAAATTATGACTAATTAGAAGAAATTAACACTATATTTACCAAAAGAAGTCAGAAGACAATGAGAAACTAAGAAGACTTAAAAATCAAGAATGTTTTAAAAAGGATAATTTTACAAAATAGATAATTTCTAGAAACTGCTGTCATTCTATAACGTCGAGCTTGTTAAGAGGGAAATCTAAGACAAATGGGTTTGCACAATGCTGTCTAATAGATTTATCAGAGCGAGCATAGGCTCATTCTCTGCTACAGTGATCGCTACTAAAGGGTGTTCCCAAGAGGGTGTAATATCTCCTTTGTTGTGGGATCTCACAGTTGACGATCTTATTCACAAGTTAAACGAACTTGGCATATATTGCCAGGGCTATGCTGATGACATAGCCATTCTGGTGAAAGGCAAGTTTCTCAATGTGGTTGGAGAGCTCACGGGTAGGGCATTCAGGCTCGTTGAGAAATGGTGTAATTCCCATGGCCTATCGGTAAATCCGAAGAAAACAGGCCATGTTATCTTTACCAGAAAACGGTGGGACCATTATGTGGCCCCTCTGCTTTTCGGCGAACAGCTACGTGTAGATCGTAAGGTTAAATATTTGAGGGTTATTTTAGACTCCCGTTTGACCTGGAGATCACACGTAGAAGAAAAGATGCGAACAGCTACGGGCACGCTCTGGGCGTGCAGAAAAGCTGTTGGAAGAACCTGGGGTCTTACACCCCGCGTTATGCATTGGCTCTACAACTATGTTGTCAGACTAATGATGGCGTACAGCTCCCTTATTGTCTGGTGGACCATATCGTGTGCGTCCTGGGCCAAAAAGCGTTTGGCACGAGTCCAGCGTTTGGCCTGCTTGACAATTACAGGGGCCTTCCGAACTACACCGACAGCAGCCATGGAGCTCATTGTGAGGATTCGGCCACTTTATCTTCTTGTGGAAGAGTCTGCTGCAGTGGGTTTCCTACGGCTTCGTGGTACAAATCGGTGGAAAACAGCAACCGGGAAGGGTCATCGGACAATATCCACTAGGATGTTGAATTTGTACCCCATTTTTGAAATGGGGGACGACAGTATGACCCCCAGGATTGCTACAAAACACAAGTATCTTGTGAACATTCCACCACGTGACAACTGGTGTAAAAAAACGAGCAGCTTCAGAACGGGGGACTGGCTAGTCTGCTACACTGACGGGTCGGTTCACCCCAATGGGGCGGGCTCAGGTATATCCATATGTAGGCTCGGTGTTGAAATTTCAATACCTTTAAGCAAACATGTTGACGTTTTCCAAGCTGAAATTTTCGCTTTGCTCGCTTGTGTGACTGAGTGCGTGCAGAGGGCTTTGTCAAATAGGCGAATCAGACAATCAGGCTTCGCTGCAGGCCTTGCAATCGTGCTGGTACTCATCGAGGCTTGTCTGAGAATGTTACAACAGATTACAGGAACTGGCGGAGTGCAACAAAAAGGTTGTACTTTGTTAGGTACCGAGACACTATGGTCTAAAGGGTAACGAGAGGGCTAACGTTCTGGCTCGAGAAGATTTACAATTGGACTTTATCGGAGCGGAACCGGCTTTTGGCGTTACCAAAAGACGACAGAAAGACACACTTCATAAGTGGATGGAATTTCGCCGTCTCTCTGAATGACAGTTTCAAGAAGGCATGCGGCAATCCAGGCTTTTTATTAAAGGACCGGACAAGGCACGCAGTGAAAACCTGATGCGTCTCAACCGTAGAGACCTTCAGTTAGTCGTAGGCATGTACACAGGACATTGCCTATTAAAAAGACACCTGCACGTCATCGGACTCAGCGAGGACGAGATTTGCAGAGATTGTGCTGAAGATGAGGAAACTCTTCTTCATATTCTCTGCTACTGTCCTGCTTTTGCAAGCATCAGAGATTTACACCTGGGCTCCCGATATCTGAAGCCCAGTGCTATCGAGAAGGCTCCTACAGACAAGGTACTGAGCTTCATCAGAGGCACAGGGCTACTGCAGTAATGCTATTTCGAGAGGTTGCATACAATGGGCGTAGGCCTCGGTGTGCGGCTCGCGCTGCGGACCCCTCTTGTTTAAAAAAAATAAAAAAAATTAAAAAAAGACTCATCGGAAACGCAAAAATTCAAAAATAGTCGCATGCCTATATCTTTGACTCTATATAAGCGAGCTCTCTTTTTTCCTAAACTGTTTTCATGTCTGTTTTAAAGTTTTTTATTTCTGTTTTCATCTTTGCTCTACATTCTTTGTACAGCTGAAAGCGTTTGAAAATCTCAAGTTAATAGTTATTCTGCTAAGACGTTTTATAACCAACTTTCTTAATATGGAACGGATTAAACTTTTCTAAACAGTGCCCGCAAAAGAACCCAAATATATTTTCATATAACAAATTACACCAATATTAAGTAAAATCAGCTAGAACAATCAGAAGCAAACGTGTTAGACTAATTTGTTAAAGTCTACGAAGTCTAAAACACATAAATTAACAAACTTATTAATTTTTGTTAAATTTTTAAAAATGTGAGCTATGTTAATATAATAAATAAATACAACAAACTTATTTAATTTAGTAATTTGAGTCACCTTGTGTCTAGATAATTACAGTTTGATTTGTATTAATTTAGTATATCTATTCTAAGCCCAAAAATATTTAGGCTGATGTTTTTAAATGTGAAATTTAATATAAATATACATTTTTAAAAATTTGACTTTTTTAAAATAGGCTTTTGAACTACAACTTTAACAAATATTTTAAGAATTGTCTTAAAAAATAACTTTAACTGTTGTTTTTTTAATTGTTTTGTTAACAATACATTAAACAGAAATGACATTACATGAAAATGCAATTAAAGAGCAAAAAATAACTTTTGTACTAAATATGTAATGATAAATAAAGTTTTTACTTAATAATACATTTATCATTACCTCATTTACCTCATATTTAAAAAGACTTTTTAATAGTCTCTTTTCCAACAAATAACATTACAACACTGTAATTTCCTCTCGCTTTAAACACGAATCAATTTAGGTTTTATTTTTTATTTAAAAATATCTATAAATGTACATTAAAAATTATTGTAACTTCATGTGGTAACCATTTTGACAACTCGTTCCGTTTTTCTCCATTTCTTTCTTCTCTTTGTATGCTTGATTGTAGAAATTATCGAAAAGATAGTAGAAGAAGACTGCATTTGGTAGCGTAAAAACAACCGACCATCTTGGATATCCACAATCATAAAAAAGCAGTTGACTGCTATGCAAGAAAGCCATACAGAACTGTATCTGAAAAAAAAAATCGCAAATTATACCCCCCAGTTGACAATAGTGACAGAGAGCAATTATGAGTGAAAAGGAGAAACCGCTACGGTATGGTTACCAACACGCTAATTTATTTAATATGATGTAATTACCATTTGTAGATTTGTGATATGTTTTTTCCACCAGAGGTATTTCTGAAACTGTGGTCCCATTGCAGCTAGCAAATAATAAGTGTACATTATAATGTGCACGAAGCTGTTAATGAATCCTATAAATATAGCATGCCCTCCTGGCATATATTTCACAACTCCCCAGCTAATCATAGGCATGACAGCATGATGGTACAAATGTAGAAACGACACTTGATTGTTTTTCTTTCGCAAAACAAAGAAAACTGTGTCTAGTAGTTCAGAAATCTTTGCCAAATAGAAAATGTAAACACCTCGAGCCACTCTTAAAGCATGAGGTGACCAAGAAAAGTCCACTGGTTCACATTGCCAACTGTACTTGTCCCAGTATGCGCCTTCAAGTGCCTGAAACAACGCAATAGTGTATAGTACAGCCAGAGTTATAGTGCCATTACAACATAAGACAGTGATTAGCTTTCTTAAATTTTTAAACCACTTATTAATCACAGTCTGCAATGAAATTATTGATCTTCGTAAATGGCAATTTTAAAACACTTAAGTCAAGGCAATATTGGCACTATATTTCTGGTTGGAGTATACCAAACTTACCTCCCAGAAGAGCCAGGTACTTAAAGCGACTTGAAATGCGTTGTATAATACTAAAATTAATTTAAAATTGAAAGAAGGACGATCTTTCATTAATCGAGGACCTAATTTTGTTACAAAATACAAATAGAAACCCACAATGGGAAAAATCACAGGATGGGTTACCAAAAACCAGTCATGAGTCCGAGGATCTAGAAAAAAAATCTATAATTTTGTGGTTTTACACTAGTTTTAGTTACCTCCAAGTTCTTTAAAAAGAAACTGATAGATTCCTTTGACGCTTTTATCCACAGTTACATTTGCCATTTTTTTTTGTGGAAGACTCTGAAAAAAAAATTCTTGTTACTATCAAACAATCAAAACATTTAGCTGCCTCGGGATAAACACTTTCGATATTGTATTCTAATATTTAAAAATTCTTTTAACCTTAATTATTATTGCGCATTTAGCTTTTTACATAACTTAGTGTTACATGACCGACAAAATTTTGCTTTAATAGGTCACACTTTTTATTTGTTTTAAATAAATCTCTGAAGCAGAAATTGTTAAATCTAATTGTAACAAAATTGCAATTTTGAAACATTCCCATCAATTGTGAAATTCTCCTTTTTGTTTAGATGTTTAAAAGCATCGATGCAACATAATACAAGTGCAAATTAATATTCTTGAAATCCGTGACCTGAGAAATTTCGCAAATGAATTAGCTTCTGTATTTCTGGGATGTGTACAGCTTTGTCTATTGTGAAAACTGAAATTTTTAATAATAATTAAATGTTTAAGACTCCTTAAATATAGATTTATTAAATAAAAATAAAAAAACAATACTCATCTTTAATTACGGGTTTATGGTTTATTAAGTAAGAAGTTAAAAAAAGAAACAAATCTTCTCTCTTAGTTAACACAAAAACAGTTATTCAAATTTTTTTATTATTATTAACGTTATATGTTATTAACGTAGAGCTTCAATAGTAATAAAAAATTACTTTTGTAGTTACAGATGTTAACTAGAATTTTTTTAGAGCTTATATGTAGGAAGAGTGGCTAAAATATGAAACCAAACGATTATTGGCTGAAGTAACATTGAAAAATGACAGTTACCAGGTTTAGTTATTTTAAAATAACTGTTAAAAATAGCTGTTATTTTTAAACTGTAGTTTTTTAATTTAATTAATTCTTAAAGTAAGAGTTATTGTTGAAATAGTAATATTAGCAGTAATAGTTATTTTTAAATTACAATTACAACTCAAACCAAAAATAACTGTTATTTTTTAAGCTAAGTAATAGTCTGTTACTGTTGCTTTAAGCAGTCTGTTCATCGTTATTCTTAAAATAATAGTTACTGTTGAAATAGTAATTTTAACAGTAGATATAATAGTTATTTTCGAAATACAACAGATCAGACTAAAATTAACTGTTATTTTTTAGACAAAGTAACAGTCTGTTGCTATTATTTTAAACGGTCTGTCTATTCTTCAAATAGTAATTTTAACAGTAATATTTCTTTTTTAAATATAACAGTTTAAACTAAAAATTATAATAATTTTTTAAGCAAATAAAGTAATAGTTTGTTACTGTTATGTTAAAGTTTGTTTATTGTTATTCTTAAAGTAATAGTTATTGTAAAATAGTAATATTTAAAATAATAGTTATTTTTGAAATACAACAGATCAGACCAAAGATAACTGTTATTTTTTAAAGTAAAGTAACAGTCTGTTGCTATTATTTTGAACGTTCTGTTTATTGTTTTTCTTCAGGTAATAGTTATTTTTTGAATATAACAGTTTAGACTAAAAATAATTGATATTTTTTTAAGCAAAATAGTAGTTTGTTACTGTTATTTTAAACAGTCTGTATATTGTTATTTTTCAAGTACTAGTTATTATTAAAATAGTAATTTTAACAGTAATAATTATTTTTGAAATACAACAGCTTTGACCAAAAATAACTGTTAATTTTTAAGCTAAATAACTGTCTGTTACTGTTGATCTAAACAGTCTGTTAATTGTTGTTCTTAAAGTAACAATCATTGTTGAAACAGTAATTTTAATAATAATTGTTTTTTTCAAAATGTAACAGTTTAGACTAAAAAATAGCTGTCATTTTTTAGGCAAAGTAACAGTGTGTTACTGTTATTTTAGACAGTCTGTTAATTGTTATTCTTGAGCAATAAATATTGTTGAAATAGTAATTTTAACAATAATTGTTATTTTTGAAATATAACAGTTTATACTAAAAATAACTGTTATATTTAAGCAAAGTAACAGTCTGTTACTATTATTTTAAACATTCTGTTTATTATTTGTTTATTAAAATACTAATTCTTACAGTAATAGTTATTGCTAAAATATGAATTTTGACAGTAAGAGTTATTTTTAAATTACAACAGATCAAACCAAAAATAACTTAATTTTTAAGCTACTTGTAATTCTGTAAGTAACAGTTTGTTACTCTTGTTTTAAACAGTTTGTTAATTGTTACTCCTAAAATAATAGTTTTTGTTGAAATAATAATATTACCAGTAATAGTTGTTTTTGAAATAAAACAGCTCAAACCAAAAATAACTGTTATTTTTTTAGCAAAGTAAGAGTCTGTTAATCAGTGTATTTATTGTTTTTTTTATTGAAGTAATAGTTATTGTTAAAATAGTAATTTTAAGAGTGATAGTTATTTTTTAAATATAACAAATTCAGACTAAAAATAATTGTTGTTTTTTTATGCAAAGTAATAGTTTGTAACTGTTATTATAAACAGATTGTCAATTGTTATTTTTAAAGTAATAGCTATTGATGAAATAGTAATTTTAACAATAATAGTCATTCTTGAAAGATAACAGTTTAAACCAAAAATACCTGTTATTTTTAAGCAAAGTAACAGTATGTTACTGTTGTTTTAAACAGTCTGTTAATTGGCATTCTTAAAGTAATAGTTAATGGTGAAATAGGTTCATTCTCTGCGGGTGGTAATTCAAAATAAATTAGTGGGCAATGTTGAACAATCGGTTTGAAAAGTAAACAATATTGGACAAACGATAAATTATGATTTACAATAGAGAAACTTTTACATTTCTAAGTAGAAGACAAAACATGATAGCCCTCGCAGATTTTTGTTTTATATCATTCATTTTAAAAGTGGACAATAGATTTGAAATCATTTATGACAAAAAAAACAGAAATTTTATTTTGGCGGGAAAAAGGTGAAGTTAACCCCGGCAATCTTGTTTTTTAAATATTTCTTTTTACAAAAATAGGCAAATCAAAATGATTTTATGGACAAGCAATAGACAATTCTAAACAACTGATTTTATCAATTTTTTTAACATTGATGGGTTAACTTCACACAGGTTAATTTTATACAGTTGTATATATTTTATTTGTCATTTCTTTAATTACAAAACCGTTTAAAAAAATTATTTAGTGATACTCTACATGGTAAGCCTAAAGTAACTGATTTAATTTTGAGTAATTATTTTTTTAAATTTTTTCGTGTTTTATATATTGCTATTTCATGTAGAAAATGATTAAATACTAGTTATACAAGTAAAGTATTTCCATAGAAGATAAAAAGTTTCATTTTTTATTTTTCTGTTGACCTTGTAATATTAGAAGTACAATTATGTTTAAAAATTATTAATTTTAAAATTGTTAATTTTATATTCAAAATATGCAGTGTGAGACGTCAAAACAAATTAATATGGAACTTAATTTAATTTAATAAAATCTACATTGTTTAAAATAATAATTATAATTAGTCATTAATATTTAATGTAAATCTGGATAAGTAAATAAATTTTTCCAAATATGTATGTACAGTTAGCCAGTTAAAAATTTAAATTTTAGCTAAAATTGCAGATCTTATAATTACAGTCTGAGTAGCCTCTATCCCAAACAGGTACTATTTAGTCAAAATTCATAATTTTAGTTGGTCTAGTATATTAAAAAAATTTAAAATTTTGTAGTATAATCTAGTGACACAATTATATTTAAAAAAACAGGCCCCAGTTTTGATATTTGTGGTAACGTGTTGCCATCTATTTACCTAACTGTTTTAATTAAATATTTTGCTTGCACATTTGATCGCTTATTACTTCAAAGTTGCGGATTTAATTACGCTAATTGCCTACTTAAAAAGAACATAACTTAAAGTTTAATTAAATATTTTTATTATTATTACTAGCAAAATTTCCTCACTTGTATACAATGACAATTTCTCTAAACTTAATGATTTCACTTAATTTCACAAAATTTGGAACACGAAAGCACCGATAAAGCTCATTAATTTTTGAAAAAGACTTACATAAATTAGTGACTAATCCTAGAACTGTGGTACTATCACAAATTATTCACTCATTGATGGGCACGAAATCAGTAAGTGTACTAAACAACCATAAGGAATCGGCCAGGTTATACCATCAATCCTCCTTCACTTTCAAGTTCACGAAGACAGAAAGACAGTTTAGAAATGTAGTCATTCGCAGTCGCTTGCACTTAGTGAACTAACGAAGGAGGGCTTTGGATTTAATTTAATCCCACTTAATTAGTACCAAATCGGAGTCAATCAAACGGTATTGACCCAACTTTGATTATTGTCTAATTTTAAGGTGATATTCAGTATGTCAAATTACGAAACGAATATTTTTACCACTAGACAATACTTCATTATTTGCTAATCTTTACGTAATTAAATATTTGTAAAATGGGAAAATAATGAAGGAATTTGTCCATGCTAAAATTTTATCTTTAAAACATTTAAGACTTTAGCTGCTTCATTAAACTTTCCTCACTTTTACGAAAATATTACTTATCCGGGGAACTTTCACTTTTACTGTGGCGTGGCGTGATATACCGAGGCACAGAATTAGACATGTAAACAATAAATAAAATCAATAATAATTTGTTCTAAGCTATTTCTAATGCAAGTTGGATAACCTCACAGGATAGTCGGGAATGCTGGGGTGCCGCAGCATGCTGATAAGTTTTTGAGAGACTCAGCCTTAATACAATTATTTCTTGCTAATAAAATACTTGTAGTTTCATTTCAACACTCACGATGCTTAGTTTGTTGTAAACCTTATAGTAACCTAAAAACGCTAACATTATACAGCCCTTCAGGTCTGTTCTACCCTAAAACTGTCTTACTTTAACGTTTTAACCTGATTTATGGATGTTGGGCTGCTATCTAACAAAGAGACAAGAAGCAGTAAGCACTTCGCTTATTATTAAAGTTAAACTCATTTATTTGGGTTCTATAATGTTAGCGTTTTTGAATTACTATACAGTACATGCCGATTTAGAAAATTATAGTATATTGTATTTCAAAATATGCTTGATACAGTGCCGTACCATAATTATTGCCACCCAATATTTATTTTTAAGTAACAATTCAATTAATTGTTAAAAAATTGTTTAACTCCAAAGATGGTTTTTCCAAAAATCGGAAGAAACATTTTACTAATATTTAAATACACAGATTTATGTAATTTTACTAATTTTTTAAACCGGAAGAAACAAAGACTGATGGCAAAATTCTTTTTGTAATTTTAAAAATTGGAAGCAACTTTTTATCTTATTGAAAGCCAGAATTGACCTTTTACAAATTTTACTACACCAAGATGTAATTTTACTACTTTTATAAACCGGAAACATTTTTTTTATAATTTTAAAATTATTAATGACTAATGGAACATTGTTTTTATAATGGCGAGAGTTAAAAGCATTTTTTTACAAATTTTGGAAGCACTAAAGCTGCAGTTTACAAATCTTAAAACCAGAGTAGTCATTTTACAATTTTAAAAAATAAATACAATGTTTATTCCTTTTTTAATTTAAAAAATATACAAAAGTAACATTTTTTTAATTTTTGAATCTGGAAACAACATTTTACTAGTTTAGAGAAACCAGAAACAATATTTTACTAATTTAACAACCACAGAGAACATTTCAATAATTTCAAATTTCAAGAATAGATATTTTACTAATTTTAAATACTAAAAGCAACAAAGTTTTTAGTAATTTTAAAAGTCTGAAACAGTTTCGTAATTTTAAAACACTGAGACGATGTTATTTATATTTTTTAAATTAATAAAAATACAAAATTTTTGTTTTTCATTATTTTGAAAGCTTCAGAGACAATTTTATATTACAGACAAAAAGATATAAAAATAGAGAAATGTAATAATAATAATATAATCAAAGACAATATTTTTAATTTTTAAATATATAAAATTGTAATTTTAAATACCAGAAAGTGTTATTTTACTAATTTTACAATCAACTGGCGAATCTTCTAAGCCAGATGTAACAATTTTACTTTTTTTATTCAATAAATACGTGAGTGAAACGTTTCAAATTTTACTATTTTGATAGCTCGAGACAACATTTTGCTGTGAGCCGGAAATAATATTCTTGTAATTTCGGAAGCCAGATAAAATATTTTACTAATTCTAAATGCTAGAGGCCACAATTTATGTTATTTTTAAAATACAAAACGTAATTTTACTAATTTTAAAACCCAGAAACTTTATTTTGAATTATTAAATCAATAAAAATATAATTTTATGAAGGAAGTAACATTTTACAATTTTTTTTTCAACATCGTTAATAGCTAAAAGCGATATTGTTTATAAAATATAAATAAATATATACAGAGTAACGTCTTTTATTAATTTTGGAAGCTAAAAAATTTTTTTGTATTAATTTTTAAATTAATAAAGAAACTTTATAAAACTCATGACAACTTAGAGATTTTGCTCGATATTTTCCTAATTTTAGAAGCTAAAAATAGTATTTTTCTTAGTTGTTTTTAAAGCTAAAAACATTTCATACTTACAGGATTAAATAAAAATTGTAGTTTTTACATAGCTGATTTTATACAGGGTGGTATAACAAAAAATTAAATTTTAGAATAAAACAAATTACTGACATGAAAAGAAATATTTTTTGGCACTTTTTCTAAAGCTAAAAACATCACATTTTTAAATAATTAAATAAAAATTGTAGTTTATACATAGCTGGTTTTATACAGGGTGTTATACCAGAAATAAGAATTTAAAATAAACTCAATTACTGGCAAAGCATGAAAGAAAATATTTCTTTGTCTTTTTAAAGCTGAAGACATTACATATATAGATGATTAGATAAAAATTGTTGTTTATATATATATCTGGATTTACACAGGGTGTTTTGCCAGAAATAAAATTTTAAAATAAACCCTGACAGAAGGAAATTTTTTTTTGGTTTTTTTGAAGCAGAAAACATCACATGGATAAAGATTACGATTTTATACATAACTGGATTTATACAGGGCGTTTTATCAAAACTAAAATTATTAAATAAACTCAATTACTGATAAAGAAACAACATTGTCAAATTTCGAATAAACATTTTCTACAAATATTTTGGGAAAGTAGATATGAGCAAAAATTGGTTTTTTTGCCTTAGAAAGCATGAATAACCATTTCTATTATTTTATAGTGTTTAAAATATTGCAAAAAACAGTTCAACTTAATTAATTTTAAGCTTCAGTGAAACGCAATTGATGCTGCTTTACTTCTAATATTCTACAATAAATAAAATCACAATTTTAAAGTTTTTTTTAGATAATATTTGACGCTTTTAAATTGCAATTAATTCTTGTGATGACTAAGCAATGTCTGTAGATGTACACAATAGAACATTAATAACTAATTTAAATTTTTATTGAAATATCTCAGATACCTTATTACTAACTAAAAATGAAACTTGTTTTAAAATGTTTAAAAAAATGTAGTTACGAGTAGATGATGCATTTCGTATTGTAAATATTTAAATAAACAATTTTGTATATTACAAACCAATGTTTAATTGCAAAACAGAAATTTAATGGTTATGTTAGTTGTATTAGGTATTGTTTTGTCATCCATTTCTAACATAAGGAAATGTAAATAGAGTTAATGAAGCTCACTACATTTTGTAAACAAACAGTAAAATGGTTATTTTTGTAAAAATTAAAGAGTGTCATGAAACAAAATGTAGGTAAAGCACGTAAATAATACACTGAAAATGACATACCTATATACATTATCTGCTTCGTAGATTGGACTGACACTCTATACTTAAAAAAACGTTACTTTCGGTTTTAATAATAATCTAAAACAACAACAAAATTATTGAAACAAATGATTAGAATAATTGCGTTTTTAATGAGAAGTAGAGATATTTACGTATCTAAGTAGATTGACACAAATTATACTGCTTGTAAAGAGCAAGCAACTAAATTAAAAACAAATGGTAAATTTGCAAAAATGGTAAAAACAAATTTGTAGAGATCCACACATCGTTGTGAATATTTGCTTAACTTAACTAAAACTTTGTGCTAAAACCTAAAAAAAATGTTGATAATCATTGAGTTAAATTTTTAAAGATATAAATAATTGATTAAAGCTTGTATACACGGTAAATTACACGCTGTTATAATACTGACAAAAGATCTTTCTCTTGAATGAAACGCCGACTTGCTGTTTAGAATAATGTCATAATTATTAATGTTATGTATATTTACTGATAGATTATGAACTTATGCATTTCTACTTTATACAACGGAGAGTCGAGGAAGATTGGGTCAGCATTTTTTTTACCATCTTACTATAGTCTTTAGAACTCTTTTTGGGTAGGCTCTTAAACCTTTTTATGTCCTGCTTTTCAAGCAACAATTTAGAAACTGAGACCGATACGAGGGGATGAAAAATGTTGCGAATAAGTATGAAAACGAAATTATTTTTGTTTAATTTTTGTTTTATTTTTTTACATAATCTCCTCGTAGTGTAATGCATTTTGTCCAACAATGCTAAAGCTTTTCAATTCCTAGCTTGAAATGGTTTCATCTAGCCCTTCAAAATAATCATCTACTACGGATTTTACTTACTCGTTTGTTCTAAATCTTTTTCCAGCTAAAAATTTTTTTAGATTTGGAAATACAGGGTAATTCGAGAGAGCTAGATCTGGCGAATAAAACGGGTTTTGAACCATTTTAAACCTTAATTCTTCTAATTTCTGTACAGCAACATTGCAAGTGTAAACTGGCGCATTGTCGTGGTGATAAAGAATTTTTTTTGTTTAATCCAAGCTTTTTTTCTTTAATTAATCTGTCCAGAAGGTTAGCATAATACTTTACAGAAATAGTTTGCCCCTTTGGAAGATAGTCAATTAACAAAACTCTTTTGCCGTCCCAGAAACCCGACGCCATCACTTTACCCGCTGAAGCAACAACCCTGGCTTTTTTGGAAGAGAATCACCACGACAAACCCACTGTTTGATTGATTTTTTGTTTCAGGGGTATAGTAATAAACCCAAGTTTTGTCCATTGTCACAAATCGATGTATAAAGTCTACAGGATTTTTGTTAAATTTTTCCCAATTCGCTTGGGACAACTGGCATCGAATCCGCTTATTCTCTGCTGGCAGCAAACGCGGCACCCATCTTGCAAACAATTTATGTATCCCCAAATCATTTGTTAAAATAAAATGCACCCGCTTTTTGAAATGTCCACTATTTCAGCTATCTCAAATAAGTTCAACCATTTCTCATTTAGAACGATATTATGGACATTATCGATAATTTTTGGCGTAGTGACTGTTTTCGAATGCCCACTGCGAGATTCATCTTCAACACTAATTCTTCCTCTTTTAAATTCATTTACCTAACGGCAAACAGTCGCATATGAATGAGCACTTTCCCCTAATGTTCCCACCATGTCGTCATAGATTTCCTTTGAAGTTTAGTTTTTTTTAGAAGATACTTTTTCGTTTTGCTCTATTTTTATAACTCCCGCGAACCTGGTCGACTCTTGGCACAATAAAAACAAAACTATTACAGCAAATCGAATAAAACTTTAATAGTTTTTCATTGACATGTGACAGATTAAAACAAAACATAATCGACTCTGATAGCGCTACTTTTTCAAACCGAATTGCAAGACATCTCATCCCGCCCTAGGCCTATAATCTACAGTTCTTTTAGAATTGTCTAAACAACGTTTTTAAAATTTTTCTTTGTTTTTTTTTCTTGTACAACATACATATTAATCTTCTAAGTTTTTTTGTCATTAGGTTATTTTTTCTACAATTTTTTATAGAATCTACTTTTCAAATTCTCCTAGAATCTACTTCTGTTCTTTTTCTACTAGTCGTAATTCTTATTGTTCTTTTCTCTCTATCAGTAAATACCCTATTGATAGCAACTCAAATCTACATAAAACTTTTGTTTGTTTATACGCACTTAAAAATGTTTTTGGTGACCTAAAAGGACGTCTAGACAATTAATTTATTTTTGAATTTGACCTATTATAAAAAAGTGTTTCAATGTTCTAAGACTTGCTCGTCTCTCTTTGGTAAAAAAACTAGATAAAAGGACAAATTGTGCCCTTTAAAGATATGTTAAAAACTAAAAGACAGTTAATAAAACTAAAGAATTATCCTTTGAAATGAAAGACGGTAGGCAAAGTAGCGTATTGCTCTACTGTCAGTCAATTTTTTATCCCATCATTTAAGATTTTAATTTCTAATTTAAAATAATTAAGTACATTAAATCCCCAAATCCCAAAAAATTTCAAGATTTAAATTAAATTAGTTTTTATTTTCTAATTCAAGATTTCTAATTTAAAAAAAGGGAGAGACCAGATTTGGAAATATTTATCTTGGATACACACTATTACTGTTCGTTATTTAGCAAATTAAAAAAAAATTTTAGAAGAAAAATTCTGTAGATAATGTTTATTTTTTTTGTTTTTGCAAAATTTTGTTTATTCTTTTCTTAATTTCTTTTTCTAGAATATCTTCGAATCTACATAAAAATGAACAATTATTGTTTGTTTTATTTGTTATATATATATTTGCCAACTTTTTTTATAAATATAATCTAGGTCTTTTTGAAAATCCTTGTGAGCAATCTTCCACTCTCTATTATTGTTTAAATTTTCTATATTCAATAACTGGTTATGTGAAACTCCAAACACGTAGCATTTTATTGGTTGCCTATATAATTTGTTTCTTTATTATTTAATTTTAGCGTTATGAATGTTATATTATAAACATAACTTTGATTTTTTCTGTTCTAAAAATATTCTACATAAAATGTTTGCTTGAAATTTTTATTAAATTGTATAAAACATTTTTTTTATTGAGTTAAATCTTTTTTTTTTCTTCTTTATGTTTATTTATATATTATATATACAAAACAATTAACACAAAATTAAAAACATTTTTTTAAAATTAGATTTGCAAATATTTAAAATTCTGAACCTATATCAGAACTCTTACAAACAATTTTCTCTGAATAATAGAAAATAATAAGTATTTTATTCTGAATGCAATGTCAGTAATAAAAATAAGATCTTATTTATTACCTATACATTAATAAATTGTTATTAATTTTAATGACGCATTTAACTTTTAAGTTGAATGGCATTCAACAATGTTTAAACGTCTTGTTTTTTAATTAATTGTAAAAAATAAATTTCCATTAAATATAAAAGTGGGTACCTTTGTATGTTTTGTTTACATCTACTTTTATATAAACTAGTTTAGCAATTAACAAAGTGACATAAACATACATTTTTTAATTATTTTATTTGTAAGTTCATAAATTACATCAATTATTTACTGAGGAAACATTCTCACCAAGATGGTCACTTCTCAAACTGGCTGTTTTGTCCATGACTGTTGGTGTTAGGAGGTCGCAACCTCAATAGAATATAATTGACATTTTGGGCCTTTAATCTTCATACCATATTTTCCATGAGCAGTCCGGCAATCAATAAGTTACACAGTTTCTACATACTCAGTTGAGAAATCTGAAAGCAGGAGAGTCCACATGAGTGGAACGTTTCAACACTTGTAACAAAGAAAATATTGAGAAATATTGTTAAAAAAATGATTCACAAAATGCTCAAATTTGTGTCTTCTTTTAAACAGCATTCCTGAGTTATTAACTCTCTTAATTCACTTTAAATCAGATAGTGAACTGTCTTAATTTAGTTTGTTGGTGTAAGAATTTTTCTCGAGCCTTGAACACAGCAGAAGCATCATCAGACTACGAAAAGTAGGCTTCTTATATAACCTGAAAACACCTGAAACAAGCCGATATTATATTATGGCATAATCGTCGTAAAATTCAAGCCAAGGTCGTTCAAAAGTTCTTTCACTTTTGACACTGAATTTCTCTTTCATCATTTTGACCAATAATTTCACTCGCTGCTATCTCGCGTGATAACAAATCTCGAGGTTTGTGTGGAGACCTAACGTTGAAATCTCCGTTACAACATCGGTATTTTTTTAATTAATAAGTGTATCACTGATTTTGCAATAACTCTTCCTGGTGGTGAATTTTTCAAAAAAAAATTGTGATATCTGCTCAATGTCATTAATATCTGATAATGTTGCAAAAAACGGCCCTGAACGAAATTAAAAATGGCGGTGTTTACATTAATCAATTATTTACGACGCTGCTTCAGACGTACGACAATTACTAGAATAAAACAATTATTGTTGAAAATGATGACATTTTGACGTAAATTGTGAAAAAAAAAGTTTTTTTTATTGATCGATTAATTTTATACAAACAAATTTATACTATTAAAGATTTCACTTTCATGCGCAAGCACCATATGCACCAGTCTGCAATTTTATCTTGAAGGATTATATAATTTGCTGAGTCAATTTAAATTTTAAATAGTAAATACGTTTTTGTTGTTACAACTACTGTTATTTGTTGTGCAAGACTACAATTTTGTATTTTTAATTACCCAAAAATGAAAAAAAATCCGAGCCTTCAGACAATGTGCATTTCCTGTTTTCCTCCATAATGTCGGAACAGACTCATGATCCTTCAAAGATCATGGCTGTTGCACCCAATTGCATTATACTGAGTGCAACATTAATTAAAAAAAATAATTAAAACAAAGCAGACTTATCCAATTATTAAGCATTAATTATAACATTATGGCAATGATATTAAATACTAACTCTGACTAAATAGGTAGAAGAAATTAGGTCAGACACTTTTCACTTTTATTTGGAAATATGAGTCAAAAATTGTAAATTAGTTCTTGAGGTAACCATAATTACTGACGTACAAAATACTCGTAATACATAAAAGATTAGAAACATTCTTTTGAAGAGTTGATGCACAACAAATTCTTTCTAGGCTTAGCCATTGCCTAATGGTCAAGTTTTCAAGTTAGGGCAGGTCTGGCTTTAAAATTTCAGTTTTATTCTTTAAGATTATTTCAATTTTTATTGCAAATAATTGTGTGACCTTATGGTCAATTGCAGAAAAATTCCAGCAACAAAGTATTTAGAACAGTCCATTAAAACTCTGAAAAGCAGGATTCCTTACACGTAGGTGCCATCTTTAGAGTCAGTGGTCTACTGAAAGATGAATACTACAAATGTATAATTGTATAAATTTAGGGGACTTGCCAGATTTAATAAAGGCTTGTGGTTATTATCCTTCGGAATATGAGGTACTAGAAAAGTCATAAACGAGCTGATTTCTGTTATTTTCTATAAGTAGAATTTTGAAACAAGTAGGCCAAAGTGGTCCCAAATAAACAGATAAACAGCAAAAAATATTGTGATATCCAACACAAATTAAGGAAAAGCAAACGTTACGTTAAATGTCAAAAATGTCACAAAATTTGACTAGCAGAATTATTAAAAATAACAGGTTATTTTCATATGAGTACATTAAATATGTAAATTTATTTTTGAGTTTAATTTTTTGTCTTTAAATGCGACTGAAAAATAAGTGTCTGATAGCGGCCAAAAAGTGAGCTCTTTACCTACTACTACTAGTAAAAAGTCACGTAAAAAAACAGGTGCGTCATAGCCAAAAAGTAATTTTTCCGCTTCGGTCATTAAATTAAAACGAGGCCGAGAAAGAAACACTTTTTGGCTTTGGCAAAATTAACTCTACCTCCGTATTTTTGTATTTTTTTAAATGTTTCTTGTTATTTTAGTGTTGTACTTCTTTTATACATTCGGCAAACTTGTTTGTACTTCGCTCTTTGTTTTTATTTTAGTTTCTTTGGCTGTTTCTAGTAACATATTTTTCTTGTAGCCTACACTTTTATTAGACCAGATTTTAGCTTCTTTTTTCAAAAATTTGTTTGCATTGATCGCTTGTTGTTTATTATTATATAGTGGTAAATGGCGTCTTTACATAAAAAACCAAAGCTACGGTAATAAGTGTGTTGTGACATCCGGAAAATTAAAATCTTTTGTTTATTTAGTATGGAAAATCCGACTGTAAAATCCATCATGTCTAGACGAACATAAATTGTTATTTTCCATTAAGAAAACTTGTAAGATTTATTAACAAATAATTTTTTAACTAAAGATATTTAAAAATTTTAAATACATTTTCCAAAATTTAAAACTTAAAACAGTTACATTTAATAATGTGTACTGCCTTCTCTTGCTTGAATTACAGCTGCCATTCTTTTTGGCATTCCCTTAATAAGGGTCTTTGGCCGATTTACTCCCAAATTTGAGCTATTGCCACATTTAGGTCTCTCAGAGGTACTGGAGCAAGAACTCTGCTTCAAATCTTTCTTCCCATTATGTCCCAAAGGTGCTCAATCGGATTTAGGTTTGGACTGCACGCTGGCCATATCATACGCTGAATACCAACCTCATCGAGATACGTGTAGTGTGAGCACGTGCATTATCGTGCATGAAATAAAATTTTCACCAATAGTTGGTGTATAAGGCACAACATAGGGTTTCAGAACGTTTCTGATATGCATGTTAACATTCATTGTTCCACTATCTACAATGACAAACTCGGTGCGGATTCCCAAATTGCCACTTCACATCATGATAGAACCTCTTCAAAAACTTAGTTTCGAGACAAATTACATGAAGAAATCTTTGTCTCAAGCGTCGCCCTTATCGGAAATGAAGACAAAATCTCGACTCATCAGAAAAGAGAACTTGTCTCCAATCGTAGTCGCTCTTCTCAATGATCTCTGGTTAACTTAGGGCCATTTGCTGGTCTTTTTGCAAGTAATCCTTCCTTGCTTAGTCTTCTTTTTACTGTTCATTTGTTAATTACTACACCTTTTATTTCTTCTGAAGAATTACGAGCAGCAACAGTTGTCGTGACTCTACTTCTCACTTGCATTGTGAGAAAATGATTATCTCAAGCAGTACATCGCCTTCTTCCTGACCCAACTCTCCTAGTGTAGTCCCCAATTTTCCAAAACCGTTCTACAGCTCTTTGCACACTGCATCTTAAAATTCCAAGAACTCGAGCTGCGTAGTACTGTGATCGACCATCTTAAACTAAAGCAATTGCTCTAGTCTAGCTGCATCCCTTGGATTTAGAACCATATTTACTCTTATAAGATTAAATTAAGATGCTAAGAATAGTGGCAGGTATTACAATAATGACAATTATCGACAGGTATTAGTCTTAACAATGGTTAGAAATGTATCTTAATTTTACCTAAAAGTTTTCTGATTGTAAAAAAATGATTACAAATTCGTTTTTGAGAAGATTATGTATGGATCGAATTTTGAGCCGGTGAGTGTAGACACTTTAGAAATCAATACCTAATAACTAATCAAAAAATTCTTATAGCTTTTCATGTTTGCTTAATAACAATATACCTACTTTAAAAATCTGCCGAAGCTCACAATTATAACTAATAACTTTTTTAAATTTGCAATAAATCAAGTAACAATTATTGTTAAATTAAACACTCACAAACTACAAAAAATATAAATTATGTATATATAAATACCTACAAGAATGTATTGGCGGTTTGGTTTGCCTGTGGTCATCTCAGCAATAGCAAAAAATCCTCTTATATTTTTTTTTCCTTTATAATACCTCAATTTAAAAAAACAAAATTCGGTTAAGAACAGACATTTTGTAATGCCACAACCGTTTCCAAAAACCTCGAAAATCTGTTAATCAAATTACTGTTTTTCTAAAAACGTGTGCAACACCTATTGTGAAAATCTGCAAATATAAGTTAGACTCGAATATGATTATCTTCTTAAGCGGCCAATAACCCGTTATATAACAAAACTTCGCTTCAATCTTCTCTATTATTCTCATTCTTCTAGAACTTAAAACCTCGTTGTTTCACAAAATTCAAGAACAAATTCAAGTAGTTTCATTGAACATGAACCAATTTCTCAGAATTTTGATCTTTGCTCACAATGAACTTTGGACTCAGCCAAAATGAGAGCTGACTAAGCCGAATTTTATGACCTACGAAATTATAGACTAATTTTCGAATGCAAAAAAATGATGGACTTTAACCCCTGAGATTGAGATTGTTCTTGACACCAAATTTCTCCAAAACCACTAATTAAGAATAATTTAAATAAAAAAGTGCATTTTTGTGTCTGCAATATTTAATAAATTGTTATTGAATATTTTTATTTACATCCGCTTTTTCAACTTTGATTTTTATAATCCAGTTTGGGTTTTTCAACGAAATTTTTTTAGAGAATCTAATTTTCGAGAGTCGTGACTAAACAAGTGAAGAATGGCTGACTAATTGACAAAACATTTTGATTGCAACTCATCTCTGTATTATTGCCGCTTAAGTGCGTAAGTTATTGTGTAATTTATTAGCACAACCATTAAAGAAAATAGAATCAGGACGAAACGGAATCCTTGACTCTCTTATAGATTTTTGGGCGTTGTTTATAAGTACACCACTTGATTTTTGTAATGTAAAGAGGTTTTTATTGTACGAATTATCGAAAAAGAGTGTTATGTTCAAGCATTACATTTCGTAATATTACATTAGAGGTCAGGATTTTTGTTGTTAGCATTAATATCTCTATTACGAGTCAACTAATTAGAATTTTAAATAAACCCATTTTTTAGTGTTGTAGTCACTCTAAATTAAATAATAGTAAAACTGCAACAAACAAGATTTGTTTGTTATTTGGGTAATCCCATATCACGCCCAAAAAATTAGTGTCGTATATGGATTTCCAGACAAACATATTTTCAAAAATAAATCTTGCATAATTATTTATATAAAGTCGTAATTTCGTTGTTACACAGTTCTGATTAAATTATTTTTTAACAAACTTATTACAATTTACAAATTTCTAACAGTATTACTAATCACAACTTACATAAATACCTCAGAGTAGTTTAACAAATAAATTATCAAGTTCAATGATGTTAGCAATTTTTTTCTTTTGTTATTTATTATTTCTAATTTGCGCAACATTTATTGAAAACATGTTTTGAGGTACTCTAGTTGACAATAGTAAATTAATTTTTAATCATTGAATTACAAACAATAATTTTCCGACAAATGTAACCATGAGAACTCGTAATAATATCATTTAATCAATTATATTTAAAAATAAAAACAAGTAAAAAAAAGTTACTGCTGCTTGTTAGTACACATATTATTTTCTAATACGACATTCGTCACATATTTTCCTATTAACAATTTCAGTAATTTTCTTAAATGCTTAGTAATTTAAATAATGTAGACGATGTTGCTGAAAGACGTAACAACCTTGGCAGGAAATTTATTATCTAATTATTAAAATAGTAAATAAAATAAAAATTGTAACAACGAAATCTTTAAAATTATTTTATCTGAGCTTGACAGTGAGATAGAGTGCAAGACACTGTATCCTCAACAAAGAGACATTTCGTAAGAAAGTGTAGACAACTTCTGAGCATTTAGATCATGTGGAATCGTGCAGTGCGTTCTAAACTAGTGATTCCTGAGATAACAAGATGCGTATTTTAAACAATTATCTGGTATTAATTGCAACAGCACTTTCTAGTTTTCAAGTAATTCATTCGAAAACCTCAAAACTTTGTTTATTGATATTTTTCACAAAAAATTTTAATATTTTAATTTGAATTAAGGTCGGCATTCATTATCCGTGACCAAGTGTGTAAAATTTTTTGTTCTTGATATAAAAAATAATCTTTTGAAGGTTTAATCGGATATTTTTTTTAAATATTGATAAAATGGAGATTTCGTCAATTCGAAAAAATTATAATTTGTAGAGAATTAAGTTTCTAGCAGTAAGGTCTGCGTTAGAGGACCTAATTTGAAATGTAGATGAATTTCCGACACAAAATTTTAAACTTAATGCTCAATAAATTAATAAAAAACTGTTGTAAAATAATAGCTTTCTTATTAATAATAACATTCTTGGTATAACCATATAACATCTTATATTTTTATAATTCGTATTAATATTTGCAGTAATAATTAATTGTTATTACCGAGAAGTTAATACAGTTAAATATTTAATCGTACAAACAATTTTATTGTATTGACATTGTTAAAATTATCGTTTTGTATAAATAAACATTGCAGTTTAATTGTTTTGCAAAAATAACAAAGTTCTTCCTTACTTTCCTTATAAGCTTTAAATAGTTTATTTATCTTCTGAAGAAGCTGAAATTCTATAAGTTGCTTATTTCCTTTTCAAAAGATTGTTCTTATTGTTGATTTCTTAATTTTGATTTTAAATCTACATTTTTAGGTACCTTAGATTGTTTCTTTTATGAGTGGTTTAACATTTAGGCATAAAAAAAGTAAAAATCCAGATTCTTGATCATTTCACTAATTAAAAATTGTGGAAAACCTTGTATGCAATGCAACGGAACTTGCGTTCCAGTTTTATTTTATTTTTTCTTAAAAAAAAGATTTTGATACGTGATATCCTTTAAAATGCGCTGTTTCCGGAGTAAAAGAAACCATTAATGAACAAAAAATGTTTTTATACTAAATGTAAATGTAAAGTAATTTATTAAATACAACAAATAAGCTCCGCACTTGTAATTTTGCAGCTCCATTATGTTCGACAAACGCAGATTTGTCTGTGATAAAGGAATTCACGAAGATATTTTTTTGTTTTTTTAGACATCTTTATTCCAATCTTTCTAGAAGCTTTTTAGTTCTTTTTTAATTTTTTTAAAATTGTTGCTTCTTCTACAATTTTCTGTGACTTGTCTTCCTTTTATAATCGTTATTTTTAAGCTTCTTCAAAACTATGTTTTGTTTTTCTAGAATCTTTCTTAACTCTTCTTTCGCTTCCATTCATCGTTTTTCAATCTTTCCTATAAACTTTTTTTGTTTTTCTAGAATAGTTTTATTATTGTTTTTTAATTTAATTTAATTTCGGTTTTTTTACCAGTCTTTTTCTGATAATTTTTCCATGATACTAAAATACTAATTTCACTTTAAGAATCGATAATTATTATCTTTGCAATAACATTAAATTTAAGAAAAACAATTGCACAAAAAGGGGATAGACCGAGAAGCCTTTCTCAAGATAGGAACATTGTCTTGCAAGGTATTACTTAAGCATTCTTTACTTTTTTTGACTTTCGTCTATTAATTTCTTTTCTTACTCTTTTTTTAGACTTCCAGCAATAGAGCAGCCCTACATTTAATTTAGTAGACACACTCAATTTCTTTATTGGCTTATTTTATTTTTATATCTTTTTTTTTTAGAAAACTTTAGACATTTAGGTATTGTGAGAAATATCATCTCTGTTACAGAATCATTATCATTCGTTATGCTCTTTTGTATTCAGTATAATTGCTTTCTAAATATTCCATTACCTATAATGATTTAAATTACATAGTGTTTTGACTCTTCTCATTTTCTTTTACCCCATTTGGTAATTCTAGAAAGATTACTTACTAATTACAAAGCTTTTTTCTGTATTCTATTTTTATTTGTACAGGTATTCTTAAGCGAAATTAGCATCAATAGAAACAATTATTCAAGTTATCCCTAACTTTAAAAAAAAATTATTTGCGTTCATTTTACCAGTGACTTTCAGTGGCCGAAATTTTATATTTTTGAGTCTCAAACACATAATGTTTTTAGAATAAGTATATTGCTATTAAATAAACAAGACAACGCCATTAGACAATTTTGCGACTGTTATTAAATTAAGATTTGTTTATAAATTGCCTATCTACCAACTAGTTTTTTTATTTTTTTTTAAACCTTTGTATTAGTAAACCTAATATTGTTTAAAACATTCTGAATATCATAATTGTAATTTAATGTATTAAAAATTTTTGTTCACCTGTTTTTGTAATAATTATTTGTTAATAATAGTCACAAGTTTTCTTAATGGAAAGCAATAACAATTTATGGTCATTGATACTTGATGGATTTCACAGTCAGATTTTCCATACTAAGTACACAAAAGATTTTAATTTTCCGGATGTCAAAATACAGTAATTACTGTAGTTGTTCTATGTATTCAAAGGCTGTATTTACCACTATTTTAGTGTTTTTTACTTCAATAAACAAATTGTTTATGTTATAGCAAAAAATTGAAGTAAAACAATTTAACGCCGTCAAAAACAGCAATAAATTTTTCAAAACTTGTGAATAATGTAGTACAGTACATTGGCTTAGTTGCAGTTCTTAAGTAAATTTTTAATTTGCGGCTATTATCCTAAAGCTGTTCTTTTTCGTTGCTCTTCCTAAACTTTCAATTGTTCTTCTTTTTTAGATTTTTTTTTAAGCAATATTTTTAAAATCTTCTTCGGTCCTCCTAACATTATTTTTTGTTCTTCTTCTTCAAAAAGTCGTTTTTTATGTTCTCCCAAAATTTTCTTTTATTCTTGCAGAAATTTTAACTTTTTTCAATTCTTTTCCTTCTTCTACTCGACGCGACGTGTTTTAGCTTCTTCTAGAATTTTCGTTTGTATCTCATATTTTTCTAGCAGCACGCCAACTTTTTTCTTCTAGAAACTGTCTTTGCTTTTTTTCTTTCATTCTCTTCTAAAAATCGCTGCTCTTCTTCTTCCACTAATCCTAGAGTCTCAAATTCCTTTTGTGATTGCGCTTTTGTTGCTCTTCTAAAACACTCTTAGGTTTTTCTTTTAACTTAATTTTCTTTGTTTCAAACGGAATATTTTAATCTTTAAAACACTAATTTGTAGTCCCAAAATCTGCAACCAGTTCAGTTTTTTTGACGTTTTTCTACTTCTTCTTTCGACTTTCGTCTTCTACTCGACGCGACGTGTTTTAACTTCTACAATTTTCGTTTGTATCTCATATTTTTCTAGCAGCGCGCCAACTTTTTTTTCTAGAAACTGTCATTGCTCTTTTTTTTCAGTCTAGAATTCGCTGTTTTTTTTTCTTCTATTAATAGTCGTAGTGTCTCAAATTCTATTTTGGATGCAATTTTGTTACTCTTCTAAAACTTTTTTTTTGTTTTTCTTAATTTCATCTCGCTTGTTCCAAATGAAACTTTAAAACATTAATAATTTGTAGTCCCAAAATATTTAACCAGTTCAGTTTTTTTTCCGACGTTTTTAGCTTCTTCTGGAAATTTTTGTTACTCATTTTTCCACCAATCATCATTTCTTATAGGTATTCTTCTAAAGATTTTTTTGTTTTTGTAAGGTTTTTCCTTGCTTAACGGACGTTTTTCACCAGTCGCAGTTTCTTAAATTCTTTTTTATTTAAAAAAAGGTTTTTTAAAATTTTTCTAAATTTTCCTTTTGTTTATCCAAAAGCTTTTCTTACTCTTCCACAACCTTTTGTTCTTCGCCTTTTTCTAACTTCTTCGTACCCCAAACGGCAATTTTTAAAATCAGAAAGCTATTATCTTGGCAAAGTCTTAAATTGAAGCAAGCTGAGACAAAAATAAGCCAAATTTTACTCTTGTTAGAGTAGGTCTTATCTAAATTTGCAATGACTTTGTTAAATATATTTAAATTAACGATAAATTTAACATAAAATTAACAACACTTTTAATTAAAAAAAGTCAAAAGTAAGAATTTACAAAATTAGAATTAAAATTATAGTTTTTTTTTAATAAAAATCTGATTGATTCTTGTAAAAATCACATAATAAAGATGTTAAAATTAAAGAAACAATAAAAAAGTAGTAGAATTTGTCTTAGTTTACCTTATAACATATTTTTTTTGATAAGAGTTAATGCAAAAATGGGGTGAAGATAAAACTTGGAACATCCAGTATGTAAATCTCTTTCTTTTAGTAAAGAATGACTTGCATAAAATAATTCCTTAATTTCCTTATTGACAAGTATTTTAATTATAATTTCCTAGATTATAAAAATATTAAAATCAAATAAAACCGTGAGATTTGCTAAAATTAAATGAATAAATAAATAAAGTACTAAAACAAACATTTTGAATAGAATTTATGAGGATATAACTTGTTTAATATTACATCAATAAAAACCATAAATAGCCAACGTATTATTTTAGAGATTTCCCGCGTTATTAAATAATTTTACAGTTCCTAACAATAAATTAGCACTTTGTGAAAATGCTAATCATCAAAAATGTGGTTTGTAATTCCCCAAAATGTAAATTTCATCTGTTATTTTTTGAAATAATTTTAAAAATATCAAGGTATCGAATTTGGTTATCTGAAGGCAAAGAATTGTATTTACATTAGGAAATATCTTGTGGAGTTCAATGTTGTTCATCTAGATGATTCTTGTACAAAAAAAAATCAAGGGTGAAGAGCAGTCGTTAAAAAAAACATTTGCGTCAAGCATAACAGACGATAATTAATATTGTCAAGTCGTTATAAAGTTATTAAATGTACTTCCTATTATTACAATTACATCAATATGCAAATGATAAATTAGATCGATTAGAGCGTAATGGAAAAAATTTCGCTTGTAATTAAAATTTTGGCGCAATTTGGAGGTAAACATTTAAACCCAGTCTAAGTTGTGTGTCAATCCGTTCCCCTCCTTGATCGTCGAAAAATTTTTCAAATTTTGTCCATCACATCCCCCCTCTGTCCATTTCAAAGTCCGTTCGCGTGAATTTTTTTCTTGTGTTTGGAGCTTTTGGTGGGGGAACCTTTCCTATTTTATTTACTTTTAAGCAATTTGCAAAAGGTTGGTATATGGCGCTCGTAGTTTGTTGTGGATACTTCGTCGACACCACTTAGCGATTTTGAAGTGAGACTCAGTGCGATAAATGTTCGGTGAAGATCAGTGCTTCAGGTGATCGGTGCCTAATTCACGGAATTTCATCCGAACTGTTATCAATAGGAGCCCACTCTAAAACCAAAAAAAAACCAAAATGAACAACACAGTAAGTAAAAATCTGACCTGTATTACATAAAGTCGGTCGATTGGTAACCTATCGTAAACAAAATAACTTCGAAATGAGTGGCATTTCAAGCTGTAATAAGACGAAAGTGAAAGTGTTTCACTGATCTATCTCATTTTACCTGAGATATAACCACAGCCTACAAATTTCGGATGATTATAGCGAGTTTATATAATCGGAAACAAAATCGGACCGAAAGCGGCCTCCTGGGGCACGCATCTTCCCTCAGCAGCCGTACCAAGAAGTAAGGCAATATTGAAAGCGTTGCTTTGTTATATAAGTGACCTACATTAAAGTCGGGCAGGTGACCTGAGTCTGTTGCACATTTTTTAACTCTCGATATCTCAGGTCATACCACAACTGATTTGTATTCAAAACACACCAAATTCAACCATCCAATGACAAAGAGAATTTTCATCTATTGGACGATCACAACAACCAATTACCTGACGACCTCCCTGATAAACTCCCTGAACTAGAATCAGCCTCGGACTAGACCTTTAGGTCATTTCAAATTCAGACTTTCCTTTCAATCGAAACAACAATTTGATAAGTTATATAAATTCAAACGAAATGTTAAGCTGTGAAATAGATTTCAAATTATCAGACTGAAACCAAGTGGAACTCAGATTTTAAAACCGCATCTATTGTTAAAAAGAACTCAAGCTAATTTCGTATTATTCTACCATCATTACGTTGTTATAACATTCATTATCCTAAATGTATTCATGTCTAATACGCCCACAATTACAATCATCACAATAATCATCAGATTTTCAGCACCTTTACCTAAATTTTAATTGAAATTCATTGAAAACTCGGTTTCTCAATGCGTTCTTTTACCAACAAGTTTCTTATTATGCAAGGCACTGTAGTAGTGTAGTGTTTAATTATACCACTAATACTACTGCTATTAGCATGTAAAACGAGTTTTTTTTATGAAAATTTCTCAGTTTTACAAACTTTTGTTTAATTAGAGAAAATTAGAAAACCTAAATATTTTCTAAAGACAACATTTGATTAGTTCTTAATCTTTTGTTAATGGCTTGCAGTGACGCAAATAGTAATCTAAAATTCCACTAATTTGTGACTTAGAAACATTTACAAGAAACGCTATACCAAATTTTCTTATATAATTAACCACAAATTAAATTTACAACCTATTACAGATTCTATACTGTCAAAATTTTTGAAATTGTTATGACTTCATTGAAAATTTTTTTAAGACATTTTAAAACAATTTAAAAAACACAAATTAGTAAAAAAATATAAAAAACAGTCCAAGGCATAAATTTAAGTTTATAAAACGAACAGCGAAGCGATACTTTATAAAGAATGCCTAGAATAATTTCCGGAGCAAGTTCTTTAAGCAATTTTTACCTATTTTTTATGCAAAAAAGCAAAATTTATATTATAGCACTTGCCTTGAATGACTAGCAAAATGAGTTCTTTAATAGGTTCCGTAGTCGGCGAATGAAAAACAAAAGAGCATCACTACTTAAAAATAAACAGTACTCAGATCCATTAAAACCTCTAGACTGATACAACAAATCAAAAAAAAAACCTATTCAATAGTTGAACATGATAGAAATGCTTGTCAAAATGTTTTATTTTCTATTTTGTCTTTTTTTTTAATTTGGGAAATTTTATGTTTCATTTTTGAATCAGATTTTTGAAATGATTGTAATCACTTTTATAGAAAATTTTACGATCTACAAAAAGGTCTTTTATCACTTTATTAAATAAAATAACTTTAATTATTTTTTTCTCAAAACAAGCAAATCAAACGATTCAGAAAAAACAATAGTTCACTGTTGTTAATCATTGTAGTCAATACTATCAAAAATCAGAAGTAAAGCCCCTTTGTAGTACTTCAAATCATTAAATTTCTTTTTCTAGTTTTTAAATTTAAAATTAAATAAATAATAGAGTTCGCGCTTGATGCAGTTTTTAAGAAACAGCCTGTCTTGTATTATCGATAAGATTAAATACTAAATACAAATTCTTTGTGTTTTATTTCAAAATTAAAAACGCCGATCCAATAAGACCCTCGTTATTATTCAAAAAAGCCAACGAGTCTTAAGAAAACCGCGAGATATCGTCCTATAAACTGACTTCTGAGACTGAGAGACAGTCGGTGAGCAGTAACCATAGTACGATCCATTTTTCGTAAAGCGGCAAATTATGAAGCCGCTTGATAAACCGGCGAAAGAGCTTCAAAATACAAAATTAAGTTGCCAAAACTCATCTGCCAATGCTGTCAATAGTTGTCATTCGAATTGTACCAATGCGGAGTCTTGGCGGGAAAATTTGTCAGTCATACCAACCTAAATCTGTCTTGTTAACACAAATTTATACGGTGTTTCTGGTAATTTTAACGTTATTAGAATATTTAAAAATGTTGGATACAATATAACAATAAATAATTATTACTTTATATAATTAATGATTAATTAATGTTTTTTATTTATGCAAGCATATTAAGGGATATATTTTTCGGTATTTTGCAACTTGTTAAGTTAAAAAATGGTAGAATTTTCTATTTTGAAATTTTATCAGACTTTCAGCATATTTTTACTTATTTAGTATTTATATTTTTTCATTCTTTTTTTTAAAGGTTTTTAAAGAAAAAATAGTTTTTTTATATATATAGATAAGTACAACTAATTCTAGCCTTTGAGCTTAGATAATAAATATTTTGATCTGTTGAGAACGTATTTTTTCAGAAAAATTTATTCAGTCCAACTTTTTCCTCTTTCACTCTCTTTGTCTTTCATTTTGTCTGACTTTTTATTTGTTCTTTAATTAACTGGCGACAAATTTATTGATGTTTTTCAGATCCTTTAGGACTATTTTTCTGTACAGTTGCAGTAAAAAAAATAACTTAGAGAGACTAAAACTGAAAAATTACACTAAGTTTAACTTTCTTCTCTCAATTTAAACATTGTACTCCATTTTTTAAGTGCATATTTTAAGCATATTTAGTGCGGCATATCTAGTGGCATTTTTGCAGCATATTGAGAGCATATTACGTATATAACACCTATATAGTTTGCTATATATTTGCCTAGCCCTATTAATAACATGTTTTTAACACTTTTTAATTATTTTTCCCGTCTGGAATGCCCCCACTCCAAAACTTTGCTTGTGCGGATCCAAATCTCACGGTCATTTTAAAAACTGTTGATTTGAACTTTATACAGTTTCATTTTTATTACGTAGCTAGCTATGTTTCAAATGATTAATCAAATAATTTTGAAAACTGATTACTTGCTTCTAAATTAGACTAAAAATGTATTTAAAATTGTGATATGTTATATAGAAATGATTCTAAAATTATAAAAAGATCAGTAAAATCCGGTGTTTGATGTGATTTGATTCCTTTATAAAATCGTTGACCTGATACTGTCACAAAATCCCGAAACATGTATAAACTTCCAAAAATGTTGTAATCCTGCAGCAGGAAACACAACGTCCCTGAACTATTCCCCATAAATCACTTTTCGCTATAAAACCCGCCTCAGTAATATTTGCAAAAACGCTTAATTTTCGTTAGTAAACTAACCAGAGATATAATCTTGTAACAAAGCATGAAATCATGTAAATATCTTCCAAATTGCTTCCATGATTTGAATTTATAATTCTTAGCCTTCATTTTCGTTTTTCGACTCATCTTCGCAAGATTACAGCACGAAGATGCTACGTTTTTTCTTCATTTTGACGTCAAGACCGGTCCTGTCTAGATGCAGATGAAATTCTTCGCGGAATTTCCAAAGAGCTTAATGCCGGGCCAAGAAACGGGACACTATTTGCCGAACCGGATGTAATCTCACACGTGTTCTAGAAAAATTTTATTTTCTGGTTTATACTATCTCTAACACGTTGTTTAAGAGGCCAGTAGTTGTCACGCCGTTTGGCGCCAAATTTGAATTTTTATTTTCGGCAAAAAGGGGTTTTTTCACGACTCACTAACCGAATTTTTTTAGATTCTACAACTTTATTAGATGTAGTATTTCGTTACTCATAGGAAAGCTTCTTAATACGTTACAAGAAATTAGCATTTTTTTTACAGTTGTGGTAATTATAATCAATAAAATTATTGTTTTTAACTGAATGTTAAACACGGCAATAGATTTTTAGAAGGTGAGAAGGCAGTTTGGGGTATTTTCCGAAAATTTATCATGACGTCAATAGCAAACATTACCCTAGTAATTACCTTATAATATTGCAATTTTTTAAGGTAGACTTACCAAAGTGTCCAATTATTTCTAATAATATCAGGTATTCTGCAGTAACGTGGATGTATGTTATTATGATTTTATGGAAGATTTTTAATTAGATTATTTGAAAATTCGCTAAAAATTATTCTAATTGGAGTGTATTAAAAGCGATGAGTCAGCTTTCCGGAAAATTAAATTATTTACGAGAACATGATCTTAAAACAAACACCTTTATGTTAACTTGCCATTAATTTTTTTTAACAAGTAATAACAAGATAAATTTAAATGTTATGTCATAAATTTACTGAAAATCTGACCTCGTTAGAACTTCTTAGTATAATCAAAGAGCCCTCTAAGGGGCTAATTTTAAGTAGAAATACTACCGGTATTTTCTAGAGATACTATTGGTATTATCTCAACTTGAAATTAGTTCATTAGAGTTTGATAACAGTGGGACACCTGTCAATTGATAGTGCGTCTTGATTTTTGACGAAAGTGAAATTGAGCGTCCTTGCCAAGCACGAAAATATTTCCCTAAGGACTTGTTTAGCAATTCTGGTTTTATATAATTTCTTTCTTGCACAATATGGCGGTTTCATAGTAATATTAAGTGAGCTACTTTTAAATTCCACATGATCAGAGGCGTACAACATCCTTAGACTAGTCGAGAACCTTGGAGTCTACAAAATTGAAATTTGAGTCAACGACTTCCTTTTTTTAAAATTGTAATTAATCAAGTTTCTTCAGTCGGTCATTTATCTGTGTTCAAATCAATTTCGTCGCTTTGCTAAAATTTGCATTTACGTTACAGGAAATGGTAGGACTAGTGCGGATGGCCTTCGATAGATACCATACAATCCTAGATAGGATAAGTGGTAAGTCCTGGAAATCCCATTTTGGTAAGTTGTTAACCTTGTATCCTTGCAGATCCTCGGACATCAGACTGGCCACTGATGCAGAGCCCCGTGCCCACTATAATGATGGTGGTGACTTATTTATACGTAATTTTGATCCTTGGTCCTCGATTTATGGCAAATCGGAAGCCTTTTAAACTCCGCGAAGTTCTCATAGCCTACAATGGAGCGCAAGTCCTTTACAGCCTTTTCATGTTATATGAGGTAAATTCGCTTGAATCAATCAACAAAGTTTGCCTTGAACTCGTACTCTCTCAGTACTGTTGTATAACACTTTGAGGTCATGTAACAAGTACCGTTAACAAGTGCTATTTTCTTCCGCACACTTTCTCCCCAAGGACGTTCGTTGCCATTACAAGGTTAATGCTGGTTTGAAGGACGCGAATGGAGAAAGTTGCGGATGCTCTTGAAAACGACAAAACTTATATGATTGTTTCGGTTTTTTTTGCAGCATTTAATGAGCGGGTGGTTCTGGGATTATAGCTACAAATGCCAACCTGTTGATTATTCCAACAATAAAAAAGCCTTAAGGGTAAGTTGCCTTTTTTTTAAATATTACCTAGACTACCTAGCGGCTGGAATTTGCAAATCTAGGTTCAGGTACCGTTTTAAATACCCACGTAACTGGTAATTATGCAACGATATCGGCTATTAGTCTATTACACCCATTTCGAATAAATTCAGACTATACCATCTAGAATTTGTTTATTAAAACGGAACAAAGCTATTAAATTAATTAATTTACACAAAAAACCAGTAGCTATTATTTATCTAAAGACAGAAATTCTCTTAAATCTTAATTATTTAACACAGATTGTCTCAAAGTTGAAAAAACACATTAAAATATCTAAATAATTAAATATCTCATTTAAGATTGAGACAACTCAAAAAATACATTATAATAATCAAATTCTTGTCTTAGAAGACAGACACTTCTGTTATTAAAATCTCAGAATTTACATATACAACAATGCAAATCAAATAAAGCACAAAAAATGCAGTTAATGCATTTTTACACAAAATTTAAATAAATAAAATATCAAAAATAATTTGTTATTAAATTTTATAGTTGTGCAAATTTTGACAAGTAATTATTAGTTATTAGAATTGTTTTTTTTTACACCTGTGAACTGGCAAATACGTATTAGAAATAGCTCCACAACAAACACTGATTGAGTTGATTTTTTTTGCAAATTTCTGGTCTGTTAAGTCTCCCTATTCTCTCTCACACCTGTCAAGAAAATAATACCTGAAATGAGAGCTTTTTAACAGATTTTCACGACCTTTGCTCCATTAGTAAACGAATGTTTTCTACATCTTTAGTCAAAGTGGAAGATAGACTAGGAGGTTTTGTTTTTGCAACGTTTTAAAATTCTTACACATTTTGTCTCTTTTTGATGCCGCATTCTTGTTTAAATGTTATTTTTTCTATGATATATAAACTGTCACAAACGTTTTGCAATTCAGAATGCCAAAACTAATATTTTTAAATATATTTAATTACTAGTAATATATTAGCATCACGTATTCAAAAAAATATTAATTACAAAAATTATTTATTCAAAAATTGTGAATAACATTTATTAAATTGAAAACTCGTTTGCAGAATATTAATTACCTAAATAGATACAATTTAGTTTAAAAATTAAATTATTAAATTGACCAATCAAACACTTTCATAAAAGTAATTTTGTTACTGAAATAAGTTTTTTAAAAATTAGTCTAAAAGTCTAGTCTATTTTTAAAATAATAAAATAATTTATTAAGTCTTCGAGACATCATACATAGTTTATAACGTCTGAAAAATAGTAATTTCAGTAGAAATGAGTACAGTATTTTATAAAAAAATGAGAATTTGACTTAACTATTAAATTATTGTTAACAAAGCTCCCGTGTTTAGGCTGCCACTATCAACTGAAAGAGTTAATTCCGCTACATACAACTGCATTGAAAATCAGCCCTAATTTAAAATTTTTTAAAATGCAATTATTTAAAAAAAAATAAAAAATAAATAAAATTAACTAAAGACTTAGAACGCAATTAATTCCAAGGAGAAATATAATTAATTGCTTATTTAAAATGCATTTAAAGTAAATGAAATATGCAAAAAATTTTTGACAAAAGGACCAGTTTAGAGAATATTGATTAGCTGGATGCTGGATGTATATTAAAATTTTTCTTAATAGCGATATCTTATCTATTAATGACTATAAATACCTGTTCGTGTTTTTTAAAAAAGTACAAAACGACCTAGTCCTTCAAGTTATATAAGATTGTTGCTAATCAACTTACGGAATACATTTTTTTTTATTTTACGTACTGTTTACAACAAACATTTTTGGCACTGATTAAATGTATTTAAGCGACAATTAATTCTTGTTTCTATTAAGCACATTACATTTTTTTTTCAAATTTTTTGACGCAATTTGGTACAAAAAAGCTGGCCTTAACTTAACAGTGCTTACACCCAATTTACGCAAGTTTTTTATTTTTGAGAAAAAAAATGTTTAATAGAATACTGATCTGTTGAAAAATTAGACAAACGGAATACAACAAATTCAGTTGATAAGTAACTAACTAAATAAAAATTGAATACAAAAAAAGCAATTATTGCTGAGAAAAATCAGTTTTTTCTTTGTTAAAAATCTATTTAAACCCAACGCAGGTATTATGAGCCATAAAAAATTTGAAAATTAAAATTTTGACACTAACTTAAAGCTACTTTTAATTATTGTTTCTATTGTATATAATCACGAGATCAGTTTTAATAACTGATAACAAAATTGATACCAAAGGCAAATTATACACAACCAAAACTAATTCGGAATAAGATGAGAGAAAATTTAACCAATAAACAAGAAATTCAAGAAGTTTTTTTAGTTATTCTTTAGATAACTATTACATTAGAAGGCGGTAAATCTAATTTTACAGTGTGATAACCTTACGAGTTTATGCTTTATTAGTTAGAGCACTGTAAAATAACCTAATGGATGAATAGTATATGTTACAATATACATACATAATAATAAATAAAAATTGTAAATAAAATAATAATTTAATTTTTTTTCTTGAATTTAGTGACTTGATAACATTTTATTTTTGAACGTAGAAATAGATGGCGCAATAACAATTATTTCCAAAAAAAATTTCAATAATAAGCATCTTGTTATTTTACCGCACTGTTGTGTAAATGAAAACTTCTTTTAATGTATAGATAACTGTCAAATACGTTTTGCAGTTCACTAAAATTTATTTAAATTTTTTAAAATTCTACATTTTTATGTGTTTTGAGATAAACAGTATATTACGTCACAAGGGCAGAAAGTAGACATTATTAGCAGCTTGAGGTTGTGTTGATATCTTTAAGTCACTGCGATGTACAACTATTTTTTGCCTACCTTCAATTAAATCAAAGAAAAAATATAAAACAGATTTTTGTTAATTGAACGTTAAAATAAATGGCAAATGTAAAATGACTAAAATATTTTTTTTACTTAGGGAGGAAAATGACGCTTTTTGTCACATTTTTAGTGTTGATAAAATGATAACAAATCCCAGTAAGAAAAAATAAAGATCAGAATCAGGGTTAGTCTGTCAGTTACTTCAAAATTTGGTATAATGTTGCTTTTCACAAAAAATCTCAGCCGTTTAAAACTATTTTCTGTAACTGAGACTGTAAAATACTGAAAAACAGTTGTAATTTTAAAAAAATTGAACAATAAATTGTTTAAATTGTACAAATTGTTTCATAAAAATGCCCCTAGCTTGAACCGTTATTTAGAATTCGATTTCAAAAGATAAAAAAACCAGATTTAATAATCTGGAATCTACTATAGAAACTGGTCTCGATTTAAAATTTGTTATTAGCAATTATTATGTTAATTAACAACCAACTTTTTTGGATAAATTTTTGAATTTTTAAAAAGCTGCTCTCCATGACACACTCAAAAAAACCAAAGCAAACTTTGAAAATGGTTGTAACAAAATTAAATTAGAACAATTTATCACATAACATTTTTGTGTTCATTGTAATATTGTTAATATTGAATAAAACAGAAATACATGGTTATGGGAGAGTTTCCTGGGCCCTAAGCCCTTAAGGGCCTGCAAACACATTAAAATCACTGTTCTTTTGAATCATTGTTGTATATCAAAATATCATTGTTGTAAAATTATACAAAGAAAATTGTAACACCGTTTTGATATCAAAATTAAAACACTCCTTCACTTTTGAATCAATCGGCCGCCAAAACCACAATGTAAACAAAGATAAACCCGTTGGAAACGAAATTCCTGTGCATTTATTAGTGAATGCTGCCATTAACTTTTCGAAGCAAAATCGGCACAAGGTAATCTCTTAAATTGAGTAAATTGTAGTACATTTTTTTGCTAGAATAAATACCACGCTGTATCAAATAATTTTTTTAAAAAAAATTCGTGAAATCACTGATTGCTTAATCTGATTATTTAGTCAAAGTAATTTAACATTGAGCAGTCTGTCTTATTATTTGTGTAGAAAGTTATCCATCGGACGGGAAACCGCCCGTCATGGCGGCTCACCTTTATAATTACATAGCCTCCTGTTGTCCTTCTTGCGACAGGTCATTTACGTGTTAAATATAATCTTTTTCCTTGTCAAAGCCTTGAAGATGCGCAACACCAACAAGACATCCGTTTAATCTAATTCTCTTTTCTAGATGGCAAACTTGTGCTGGTGGTACTACATCTCGAAGCTAACTGAATTCGCAGATACCGTCTTCTTCGTGTTGCGCAAAAAAGACAGTCAAGTTACTCTCCTCCACCTGTATCATCACAGCCTCACGCCCTTGGAGACGTGGATTCTTGTGAAATTCCTTGCAGGTATTGATATTCGTGTCAAGGATTATAAACAATTAGTCTATCAGAAGAGGAAATAATCCGGTCCTTTTTGAATCTCAAGTTCATGACCTCACATTGATTTTACTGATAATTGGGCAACTTAATTATCGGCATTGACACAATTTTGATTTTGAAGTAAAAACTTTTTAATTATTTTGGTAACCTTGCTCTTTACAAGGGGGCTATCAAGGTATCCTGGGTGAAAACACATCAATTTGCTAATTTTGACAAGGGAACGCGACTAGAATGCGGAATGTCGAAATTTTTGAAGGATTTTCCGGGGACGAGTGACTATTCTTTCCTGCTTTTTCGTCTAACAACTACAACCCACTCAAATTTTGAACACCTTGATTTGGTTCAAGTTTATTTGGGAATAAACATTGTTTAAAAATAAAAATTACACTCTTATGAAATATCTGGTATGCCATGACTTTTCAAAATCTAAACACCTGTCGCACTATATCTATTTTTCATGAACATTATGAAAGATTGTACTGTGACACAACTTTTTAATTTGTAGTTTACTGAATTTAATTAAAAATTTTTATCTCTACATTTTTATTCATTCAATTAATGTAAACAAATTTCTGACCTAATTTCCAAAATTATTTATTTATTTCAAAAATTGCTAAATTTTTTAATTACTCAAAACAAAAAAGAAAAGCTGTTGTGCCAATTTTGTAACTTGTATTAGAAAAATCTGCGTTTAGTAAAGTTTTCTATTGTGCCAGCATATAGTCCAATCAAAATCGACATCTAGATACTTTCGTAATAGTTGTGAAAGAAAAAAATGTCTGCTCTTACTAAAATGACTTAAGGGCAGCAGGACTTGTATCCGAATTAATTTTGTCTACTCCTACTAAAATAAAATAAAATGATTTAAGAACAGTAAGGCTTGTACCTAATTAATTTTGTCCACTCTTACTAAAATAAAAATAAAACTTAAGGGCAGCAAGGCTTAAAGCTTAATTAATTTTGCCTGCTTCTACTAGAATAAAAATTTTACTTAAGGACAAAATGCCTTGTGTCCTAATTAAATGTCTTAAATGAAAAAAACCTGTACTTCTAGTTGGCCAGCCTCACCTTCAGATGACCACAAGTTCATTTTAAGGTTGCTTCTTGGTCGATGAACTGTTAATTTTTGCAAAAAAAATTTCGAGGCAGGTTAAACGAGCCGAAACCGGTAAGAAAAAAATAAAAACGGTTTGGGATCACCGCCTTCAAGTCTACATTAAAATAAAATTTAAAATATTTTATCTAGTTGCACAATAGCTTCCGTTTGAGTCCTTAAGAGTAATAGATGTCGGTTGTCAGCTGTTACTGTTGCAACAATGCATTTTTTCTGCATGGAAAATCAAAGACTGGCATTTTGGGAATTTGTGATCACTCAACTGGAATCAGATTTTGCAATAACTACTACTGAATCTCTGTTTTAAATAAATAAAAAACTGATAAATACAACCTGTAAATGTCATTGTAGGTAATTGTTAGTGCATTTTTTTAAATAATAATTAATAAGGCAAACAAGGAGGCACATCCCTGACCTTGCTTCATTAGAATATTGTAAAAATTGTTCTTACAAATTTCAAGTTCTAATTATTGACGTAAGCTCTGTGCATAACTGATCTTAATTAGGTAAAAAAAGTCTTTGAACTGCTTTTAATGATATGTTTGTCGTTCTTCATTAGTTTTTACAATTCGAAGAAAAAATAGGAAACAAATTAAAAAGTCTTTGAACATTAACACTTAAAACAAGTTTTTTTTTCAGATTCTTTCACTGCTAATTAATGTTAATGTCTTGATATTTTTTAAATGATGCATATATTTGTTTTTGATATGTTCCATACAAGGCGGTTTACTAAAAAGATTTTTCTTTGTTATTTACTTTTGAAAAAAATTACAATGAAAAGTGACAGCCAAATAAAAAGGCAGGGTGACAACCCTTTTGTAAATCAATATAAGGAACATGAGTCAAATTTTAAAGAGAGTTATCTGCTTTTTAATCGTCTATACTATCTTCAACCTCTTATCAGAATAATCCATCTACATTTTTTGAGAAAACATTGAGGAGAGATAAAATCCTGACTTGACCTGATCTGGCCTGTTCAAGCAATTTTTCTTAAATAAAATAACAGAGAAGAAACTTTTTTCGGTATGCCATCCTGTATATAATAAGCTAATGTTGAATAAAATTAGCACATTATTCGTAATTAACAATTAGTGTCTCGACATTTTAGAGAAATAATTAAAATTGAAAAAGCAACTCAAGCTAGTTAGAAACGAGGGAAAAAAGCGAATGAAAAGAAGATGAAGAAGGTGTTTTTAAAATAAGTTTAGAAGAAACAATGTTTGTATAAGATAGATAAGAAGTTTAAGCAAATTTTTAATAAGATTGAGAGTTGAAGAAAGAGCATATTGAGATACAACGAAAAAATGGGAAGTTGAAGAAAGGAAACGAAACAATTTTTCGAAAGTCTGATAGAAGAAATAGAGACAAAACAAACAAAACAAAAATTTAATAAAAAATAAGACAATGTCGTTGAAATAGAAAACTTATTTTTTTTACTAACCACTATTTGCCTAAAAATGACAGAATAATACAAAACAGAGATCGGGAAAAGAAGAATAGAAGGAAACAAAAGGTAGTGAAATGGAGATTCTATATCAAAGATTAGATTTATAGAAAATTGTTCTGAAATAAAAAACAATGTAACTGGAAAATAACATAAGAATAAATCAGAAGCCAAAAATTGAAGAAGCAAAAAACTAAGAAAAGAGCGACCAAAGAAAACGAAAAAAACGACAAAAAAGATTTAAATATAAAAGGCTTATTAAAGAGATCAGGAAAAACTCAGAACTTACAGACGAAATGGAAGAATATTAGATTTGATAGAAATCAAGAAGCAAAATAGACAGGAAACAACTAAAATAAATAAAAAAAGAAGCAAAAGTACTTAACGAAATTATCTACGTTGATAAATATAAAAATATAACCAAAACGGCTTTAAAAACAAGTTTGAACATAGGAAGAATTAGCAAAAATTAACAAAGACAGCTACATAACTATGTAGAAATAAAAATAATTTAAAAAAGCCATAGAACAGAGAGAAATGCTGTAAACTTAGAATGGCATTGCTGTCAAAAAGATGAAACAAAGGCGAAGAAGTATAAGACACAAGAAAAAGTAAAAAATTTGATAAAAAGAAAAGAAATTTAAAAAAATAAACTACAGAAGCAAGAAAAGAAGAAGAAAGAGAAAAAGTAGAATGTGTAACAAGAATAATGATTTTCGAAAACCACCAAGGGATACCGAAATTTAAAATTAAATAATTAGAATAGTTCAAATCAAACTCAAACATTTCAAAATTTAATTTTTGATTTAGACGAAAAACCATTAGTTGTTTACCAAACAAATGTTATAATAATTTAATTTCAAGTTATTGCAACCATAAAATTTACAAAAATTATTTATTCAAATATTGAGGTATGCAGAATTTGCAAATATACAAAATTATTCTAGAACTACCTAACATAACTTCCCGGAAGAGAATGGATACCCGCTTAGTTGCTGAGTTGACTCAGTTATAAATAAATGCTGAAATAGAAACCTAAAAAATAAAATTTGGATATGGAGCAATGAAAAAATCAGTACTGCATTTAGAATGACCCAAAACCGTCTTTCAATTCATTCTATTTAGAAAAAAATCTTCTGAGAAAGTTGTGGTTTTCTTTTTATTAATTCAAATCATTAATAAATTCGTGATACTTCTAAACATTTATTATATAACAGCGTAGCCTAGTTTATTACTATTTTTGCCAGCGAGCAATCATGCATCATTTTGTTTTTGCTTCTACTGTGCGTTTAGCTTTGATTTTACAATAACGAAAGAATTTTTTACAAAACCGTAAAAATTAATTTAGCAGAGAAGAAAACAAGAGAAAAGAGAACAAACAAGTTTTTTATTGGCCGTTTATCAATAACAAAATTTGGAATATCACAAAGAGATTTTTATTACAAGATAATACAAAAAATATTTTTTTTAAATAATATTTCATTAGCTTTTTTAATTAATTTATGATGCACCAAATTAAAAATTTTAATTGTAATTTCCTAATAAAAAATTAGGTAAAGCACATAACTGACCATAAAATGATTATTCAACAGCAATGTGAAGGAGTGTTCGTTAATTACAAACACACAAACTCCATCAGCAACAATTTAAAATTTATGGAATATATTACATGAAAAGAGAAAACACAACCATGACCTTGCCTGTATTAAAAATACTTCGAAAATGAAATTTTGATATAATTTACTGACCCAGATTCTTACGTATAAGCGGCACATTCATATCATTAGAAATGTTGTTACGTATATCTCCTTAAAATGGTGGAGGCGCTTTGTTGTCCCAAAAATGCGGTTAAATTCCTCGGGAAAACGCTGGTAGTCTAGAGGAACTTTAAGGTGAAGGAATGCCCCACCTTTCACTTCAAATTAGATGTTCGGGATTTTTGTGCATTTGTGCGAAGACCTTTTTGGTGGTAAATTGCGCAAAATCATGTAAAACTTTATCAACTGGTAGATTTCTACAAGAATTGCAACAATACGAGTATCAAACGTATTGCCCCACCAGATATTGTCTAATGATTGGCCAACACATTGCCATTTACACTTAAAAAACTCCAGTTAGCGGTATAGGAAACTGGTTAGAAAGTGTAAGTAATAACGTAAATATCGGCCGTCCAGAATGATCAAGAAGAGCTCCAGAATCTCTTCGTTATTATATAATTTTTAATTGAATGTTTTCACCGGGAGATGCCGTACCATTCACTTTCTGATACTTTATTCTAGCACAAATAGTGCGTAAAGTACACACAAAAATATGTTACATGTTAACTGGTTTGTAATGGCGTAATCATTTATCTTGGTGGGTTATTTCAGGTGGACATGGTACATTTTCTAACCTTATCAACAATATGGTCCATGTTATCATGTATTTGTATTACATGCTAGCTGCAATGGGACCAGAATACCAAAAATACTTGTGGTGGAAAAAACATCTCACCACTATTCAGCTGGTAAGTATTTCAAGTATCAAAACGCATTTTTTACCATTTCATCCAGATTTAAATGCTGCTAAAAACCAAAATAGAGAGCTCTTTCTCACTAAATTAATTTTGGCATTTAAAGCGTCTCTATTTTGGTAAAATTTTGCTTGATGACATCTTTTCAGACAAGAACATCGAGTTACTTTACTAGATTTGTTTTGGTAAAATTTATTTTGTAAATTTAGGTGCAATTCGGCTTGGTGTTCATTCATTCAGCTCAGCTGCTGTTCACCGACTGTGGTTATCCGAGATTCATCGGAGCTCTTCTTCTTCTTCACTCCGCAATCTTCTTTGGACTGTTTACACACTTCTACTACCAAACATACAGTAGAAAATCAAAATCGTTGAAAACGGAATAGTAAAAAAGTCTAGTATTTAGTAAAAAATTGTATTTATTGTATTGTAATAAGTAGTGGACCAATTACAGTTAGACTTACTTTAAGTCGGTCGCGAGTCATGGACGAGTTAGAGTAGGACTAAGATGAAAATGGACAACAAGTGTCATAATGTAGACAAAAGTATTTTCGTACTTACTATCTTCTTTTTTACCTCATCTGTGCAATTCGTATTTTTATGATATTATTCTAGCATAGTGACAGTAAAATATTCTTAACCTAGTCATAGATAGATCTGTTTTAAAAACAGACGTGTATTTATCGAAATCTTAGGGTGCGAGTATAACCGGTGGCGAAGAAGAGAGGGCAATAATGAAAGCTAGATAACACCTGTTTTATGGCCATCTGTGCTAGGAAAATTATACGCTTCTAATAAAGATGTATGTATTCAGTGAATACAGAAGACGTATCACCTTAAGCAACATTTTTTCAGTAATTTTATTGTATTAGTTATTGGTGTAATATTTGTTACAAATATGTTACGTAATTTGTATTTGCTCAATGTTTTATATTTTTAATTTAAATAAATTTGTGAAACGTGTTTATTTTATAGTTTTACTATAATTCTACAATAATGACCTAAATAAATTCATCTCTAAATAGATTCAATCACTCTAATTCTAAAAAAAAATAATTACTAAATATCACTTTCTCAGCGGATGCGAGTTTAACTCGGAAAATTAACATTTCGTAATTAAATCTGGCCAATAGCTTGCAATTGCGTCAAATTTACTTGAGTTAGCAACATCTTTTTCTTAATTATTGACAATTGAAAGTTAAAGAATCTAATTAGCTTTCTTTTCTCAATATTTATCAAAACACTACTTAACCAGATTTTTTATTTTCTTATTAAAGTTTAATTTATTATATAATGCTCACATGTAAAATGAAAGTAGCTATAATAATCTTATTTGATTAAATTTAATAATTTCTATGTAATCACAGTTGGCAACCAACTTTGCAATTGGTTTTTTTTTAAACAAACATAAATAAACAATACTTTGCTCATCAACTAAAAATTATGTAATATTTGTTCATCATACATTGTATCTATGTATAGATAAATCATAAAATTGTGTACAGTAGCATACAAAGTAAAGTTTAAAGGTCTGTACAGTTTTAACAATATTAAAATTGTAAACTACTGTTTAAAATTAAAATAGAAGCAAAACTAACTACAAAAAAAATTGATGAAGGCATTATTTAAACAATGCCAGTCAGGCTGAATTTTCTACATCAATGTACTCTATAAATCACTGGTAATGGGACAATTTACCTTGTCGTTATTTTAAAATAATGAGGCTCTATTTACATATTTTGCTTTTGTAATTTTGACATATTTACTTTATTTAAAACACTGAATAAATAGATTAATCTACATTTTATTGTGATACTATATAATTACACAAGCGTAGTCTCCTCAACTGTCTCATTTCGAGTGATCAAGAGTATAGACTTCTGAAAATTTGGTTTATTCAGCTATTAAAGAAAAAGTTAAAACTAAAAATTTGATAATTACAGAAAGCTGCGAAATAATTTTTGATAAGTCATTATAAACTACTCCAAACAATTATCGCACCACTTTTCAAATTTTTGCTCAAATATTTTAAATAAACCAAACAACAATAAAGCATCTTAAACGAAATAAAACTTATGTTTTTCAAGCACAATCATAATATTCTAAAAAAAACAACTTTTAACAAAAAATTCAAATTTTATAAAACCCAAAAAAACGTCAGTAATGAGTATTTCCACCTCTTTTCTAGATAACTTCTCTACACCGACTCGGCATACTCAAAAGTCGTCTAATTGATTCCTGTTCCAAATTTTCCCAAATTTCAGTTAAATGTTGCCCTACTTCTTGCAGATTAGCTGGTGGTGGTTGCATGGTTTTCAGACGTTTTCCCAGCATGTCCCACACATGCTCTATATTTAAATCTGGACTCATCAGTGGCCAATCCATTTTTTCAATATTTACTTTTTGAAGGTATGTCTGTACAATGCCAGCGACGTGCGGTTTGGCGTTATCGTGCATCAGGATAAAGTTGTCTCCAATATAAGGAGCAAAAGGCATAACATACGGTTCCAAAATATCGGTAATGTACCGTGAAGCGTTCAAATTTCCTCCATTAAAGACGTGAAGGTCTGTGCAACCCTTCAAAGAAATGCCTCCCCATACCATTACAGAGCCTCCGCCAAAAGAATGAACTTCTTGATTGTTGCACTCAGCAAAACGTTCATGTGGACGTCGGTACACTCTTGCACGTCTATCGTTGGCGTACAAACAAAATCTCGACTCATCTGTAAACAGAACTCGCCCTTAATCTTCTTCATCCCATTCGACGTGTTCTCTAGCAGAAGCTAGTTTAGCTCTATGGTGGTTCAGAGACAAAGCTGGGCATCTAGCTGGCACTCTGTGGTTTAAGTTAACTTCTACAAGTCGTTGCCGAACGGTTTCAATGCTTACTTGGTTATTATGCACCCTAGCTAACTCCAGTAAGGACGAATTTTTAGAAAACGATCTTCAATAGCTGTTGTACTTCAATGTCTGCCTTGTCCAGGACGTCTAGTATACGCATTAGTTTCCCGGTTATGTTGAACTATCCTAGACACCGTCGTATGAGCTACCCCAAATCTTCTTACTATAGCACGGTAGCTCAAGCCTTTTTCTGTAAAAAAATTCAGTAAAAGACTTTACTGAAAAAATAAAAAAATTTAGTTTTTTTCTTGTTTTTTTTTTGACGTCACTAACCCATTTCTTGGTATTAACGTTTTATTTTTGCCATTTTTTTATTCTTAGTAATCTCCTTTTTGTTTCACTCCCTTCTTTACACGCTACTGATTTAATTTCTTTATTTAACGACTGTAATCTTTTTAAAAACAAATAAGAGTTATAAAAGACTAAATAACACTCAAAAATTTTAACCTAAAGGTACGAGTGTTGATCAAAATGGCGGCATCACATGGTGTCGCTGAAAAACAAGATAAAAGTTTAAGTAAACTATTGTAATAGCAAAAATTTTGTTGTTGCTAATTGTTTGTTTTACGGATTTGATAAGCTATCAATCTCATACAGAAAAAATACAGATTTTCTGCGAAAAACTTGACTCATGTTATATGCATAAAATCAGAACAGAGTTTCTGTATTTATGATAAATTGCTTTCAAAATAGACTTATCCGATCTAAAATTATTTAAGAATTACAATACTAATATAATTTCTAACCTAAAGCGTATTAAATTTTGACTTTTAGGCCAGCTCAGGTCACTCAATTTATTGTTTTCACAGTAACAAATTATAATACAATTGTTTATCTCTGTATTTTGTTTTTTTAATTTTAAAGTTGGTCTAACTATGACTAAAATAAAGAGAAATCGATAAATATCCCAAACAAAAAGTGTCCTACATTATATCACTATAATATCAGATATTGCCTTAATAATAAACTTATTCTACCTAAAATTGCTTGAAGATTTAATTTCAGTCTTTACCAAATACTATTTAATTTTTAGGAAACTATTTTGATTAATTTTTGAAGATTTTTTAAATAATTCTCACAGTTTAAGAGTGAAAAGTTTGGTAGAATTTTAAAAAATTAGTAATTAGCGAATCGATCAGATATAAAATATTGCCTTTTTAGATTTGAGTTATTTGGACTTCTGTCAACTTGAAAACCTTTTATTACCAACCAAGATAAGGCCGTTTGACATATCTTTCTGAGAAATAATTCGGAAAGTTTAATGATGACCAGAAAAGTACAAAATTCGAGATAGTTTAGAAGTTATAAATTTTTAAACTTTTATAGAGCTTTATATCTGTGCAGATACTGTCTAAACTATAAACTCAAAAAATGTAAAATAAAAAAACAAATTAGAGAATTTTGAGATCTTTCAATTGGTGCAAAGTTCATTAAGATCCGATTTATATTTTTGAAGAAATCCAGAAAAATCTCTTTATTTAAATCTGAGGATAATAAAATCAACTTAAGTTTTTACCTAAAACTTATAATTTTTTACTTTTAGGTCAGGTGAGGTCCGGTCAGGTCAGTCAATTTATTGTTTTTCAGTTACAAATAACAATAATACAATAATAGTACTCCTTTTTTAAATTTTAAAGTTGGTCTAACACTGATTTAAATAAAGAGAAATTGATAAATATGCTAAATAATAAAACAACAAAAAGTGTCCTACATTATATCACTATAATAACAGTATTGTTTTAATAATAAACTCATTTTACCCAAAACTGCCTGAGAATTATTAATTTAATCTCAGTCATAATCTATTACTTTCTAATTTTTGATTTTTAGACAACTAGAAAGGTCGAAAGTATTTAAGATTTTTGAATAATTCTCACTGTTTAGGTGTAAAAATTTTCAAATAAATCGCTTTTCAAAAACTTCAAAACAGGATTAGTGGTTAGCGGATTGATTAGCAAAGTTGCCGTTTTATTTTGCTATTGTGTTTGTTGAATAAATAAATAAATAAATGTTCCTTTTTCTTTTACAATTTTTATTCAATTTTGCTTTTTTGTTTTATATTCCTTGTTATAAAAATTACTAAATAATGAGTAGAAACTTAAAGCTAGCAACCCCATATACCAAATAAAGATCTTCGGGAAATTACAGTCGATAACAAGCAATTGCAAAGCATGGAGAAGAATAACAACAAACTGCACCATTTGTAATCTAGTTAGATACTTCTTCCACCACAAATATTTCTGAACTTCAGGTCCAAAAGCGCTCAGAAAATAATAAGAGTACATTATGACATGTACGAAAGTGTTGAGAAGGCCCGGAAATGTTCCATGCCCATCTGGAATAAACAAAAAAATAAAATACATATTAAGTATATTAAGTATGGAGAACGGTAAGGAATGCTTACCGTTCGAAGACAACTGTTTGGAGGAGGAGCGAAGCGACGACTCCAATTATTGTCTAAGAACGGTAATCCTTAACGTTCGACATGCTTATAACGTTTTTTGCGCGATTGGAGTTTCTAGAATAATAATAATAATAATTTATATCAATACATTTGTGATATTTGGGAAGATTGAAACTGAAAACTTTGGGTGGCTATGCCATGGTTACTATGGTTTTGTTCCAAACAAGTAAAATTGTCTTTTTGATACAATCATTCCTACATAGTTCTGTTTTTTGGTTCCGTTTTCGAAGCAAATATGAGCGATAGTGATGATCTACCGGATGATTTAGAAGACGCTTGGCAAGAAGGATGTTCGGCAATAATTCCAGAAAAATCTAAAGCCCGATATGAACAGACATACAAGTTGTTTAAGGAATGGCGTGAAGCAAAGAAGATTTCTGTAAATGAAAAGAGCTTGTTAGCGTATTTTGTGGTGAGAAGTGGACACTTGAAAGCCGCAGGCAGTTTATGGGCGGAGTATTCTATGCTGAAGAGTACAATTTTTCTCCATGATGCTATCGATATTTCTAAGTTTGCTTCATTAATTGCTTATCTTAAGAGAAAAAATATTGGATATCGGCCTAAGAAGGCTAAAATTTTTACCAAAGAAGACATGGAAAAATTCTTGAATGAAGCACCAGACGAACAAATTTTAATTCAAAAGGTATGTTGTAGATGATGAGGTGGTACATCTGAGTTCTAAGGAAACAATATATTTGCAGGTAGCAATGATATTGGGAGTATTGGGCGCTTGTAGACGAGAGGAATTGTACAATATTAAAATGAGTGACATAGAAAAACATGAAGAAATGTTTATAGTAAATATTTCAAATACAAAAAAGAATATTCAGCGAACGTTCACAGTTATTAATAAAGAAAATGAAGCAGTTCATTATTTAGAAATACTTCGAAAATACATAAGAATTCGACCAAGCAACCCAACGTCAGATCATTTATTTCTGAACTATCGAAATGGCAAATGCACTAGGCAAGTCACAGGAAAAGGCACAATTGGAGGCTGGCCGTCAAAAATTGCAAAGTATTTAAAGTTGCAAGCTCCTGAAGGTTTTACTGGACACTCATTTCGACGCACATCGGCTACACTTTTGGTGAATAACGGAGTTGATGTGTTGAGACTAAAAAGACATGGTGGGTGGCGTTCATCAACGGTGGCCGAGAGTTACGTGGAAGATTCCCTCCAAAACAAAATTGAATTTGCTCATAAAATTTTACACAGCGATGTTGGTGGACTATTACAACAATCTGGGACTTCTACGTCGGAAAGTTTGTCTATTAACACTAGAAACTCAAATGCGAGTGGTATTACTACTAATAATTGTACATTTAATTTTAATAAATAAATCGCAAAATTGTTTTTTTAGATTTAATTGCTTACTGTTCACTGAACAGGTGAATTACTTACCGTTTTGTTACACGTATCAACCAGTAACAGCAACCTACCGTCGTGGAAACAGGCACAGTAAACTGATAAAAACAACCAATCGCGCAAAAACAAAATAATTTAGAACTTACTTGGATAGTATTTTGTTGCTAGCCAGGCAGAAACTGGCATTATTCCGTGGTGAAACACGTGGAGGGCATTAACTTGGTTAAATTTTTTTCTCATTATGAAAAATATCTGGAATTTGGGCGTGTGTATGAGAAAAATAAGCGTTTCTTTTTTGTATTTACCAAAACAAAATTAAAGAAACTTATATGACAGCCAAAATTTTTTTGACATTTTTTAATCTTCAAGAAGGATAATTCACTTTGAAAAATGTATAGTCTCAAGTTAGATTATTATTATCTCAAAAATTTAAATAGTGTCGATCCGTTGTCAAAAATCTTAGAATAACTGTCAGTTTCACTTGCTTCGTGTCATTCAGTTATGGCCTTATGAGCGGATTTCAAGTTGAGATAATACCGGTAGTATCTTCGTTTCCATGGAAAAATAAAAAATTCGGAGCTGTGATTCGCTGTTGAAATGGAAAAGTATTAAAATTTGGGATACTACCGGTATTGTCTCAACTTGAATGATCCTATTAGATCACAATAGAGTTTTAATTTAATTTTGGTAAATCTAGATAGTAGCTGTTCTATTTTTTACGTGAATTAAGTCGTACCGTTTCAACAAGTTCTGTAAATTTTGAAAAAAAGTACCACCAAGTGACATTCACCATCTAGAAAAAAATATATATACCACAGAATGGTAAAAAAGACAACATACTCGCATTGTCCTTGGACTGGTGGAGATATCAATGGGTTGACAGCGAAAACTGTACTCACCAGTTAGCCAACCACTTGCACAAAACTAAAAAAACTAAAAATTTCTTTCGGTTTTTGAGAAATTCAATCAAACCTCATAAAACAGCCATAGACTAAAAATTACTTGGAAGAGGTTGTACGCCATTAGTAATTCTCTGAGATTATACGGTTTTTTGTTTTTCATTATTTTTGGTCCTACGAACTTTAAAAAGCGTTATTTATTATTATTATTAATCTGGCTTAAGTGCGGCGTTACCTTTACTGCAAAAATATAGCAAAGGCATATTGCTACAGTTGGTCCTGGGTTTGACATTAAAAACCAATTTGAAGTTCTTGGATCTAGTTACAAATTAATAAATAAACAATTAAAATTTCTTTTTTACTTACCTTCATAATTTTTTAGTGAGATACTTAAATTTGAATAAATTTCGTGTGAGACTACCATTTTTAATAAATAATAAGATGAGTTTTGTTCAAAATTGCATTTTCTGTTTGTTTAAATAATATAAAGAGACTTTTTATTCAACAAAATCTGTTTTGCTGGCTAAATTCGTTGCACATTGTGTGGGTTTTAGAAATTACACAGAATTTGCAGCTCTACGGATTCTAATTTGTTTTAATACGTAAAATAACTAGGACAAAGCAAAATAAATTATCACTTGACCCGCTATTTACACAAAGAATTGATTCTAAATCAATGAATTACTAATTTTTTATTTCGAAAAAAATTTCAAATTATGTCTTCAAGGTTATATACAGTATGAGTACGAAATTTCGGAGCGGTAAAGCCCCAAAAAATGTTTTCTTGCGTCTGTAACAAATACGTTACCGATTTGTCGTATTAGCCAATTCAGCACTCATTTGCGTGCTAAAAAGTACAATAATCAAATTTATTTTTTACGGTTGGTAACCCTTTCGCTGGTGTTTGACTTCAGAAAAATGAAACAAACATAATAAATGTCAGATTATAATTAAAACAAAATTTTGTTGCAGATGATGATGTATTACCTATGAAAATGTTTTGTTTTAAAAACACTCGAACAGTGAAGTGAGCCACTTGAACAATGAGGTAACTTCATGCACTTTTTTTTCTAAAAAAATCAGTGAAATAATTTTGATAATTTGGTAACATTGCCGACCAGTGGTTATAATTACAGTTATGATAATTATTAGTTGAATTATTACAATTAAATTAATGTATTATGTTTCATAACAAATTTCATTATCAAACAAACGCATTCATTACTCGGTTAAATTAGGAACATTACGACATCAAAATTTATTAAATTTTGTGATTGTTTGTAAATTTGTATAAGCATATTTATTGTTACATGGGTCATGGTTAATTGATTACTAATTAATATACAGAGTAATTAGCAAATTTTTGATTTCTAGATCACATAAATTACGAAAATGCAATTTCAAGATAAATTTACTAAATACAAAAAAAATGAGAACCAGAAGAAGATAACAAATACAAAATTTAGTTGTTTTACTAACTATTTACTTTTCTTTTAAGCCATAATAAATACAGGATGATTTTTTCATTTGCTCCCGCCGGAAACTCGAAAAATAGGCAACACATTATACTTTGCTATTTTTTAAATATTTAATTTTCAAAATGAAGACATAGAGAGTTGTGAATTAATTTCAACAATGTAGATAATACTTGTGACATCCCTTCCAGAGTCAGTTCATTTGTAGTTTTTTTAAAGTTGCTTATAGTTTGTATAACAAGTTGCCTATTTCTGAAATCTCAGGAAAGAGCAAATACAAAATCACCCTGTATTGAAGCGAAACTTTTAAATTTAAATAATAAAGAAGATCGTTACCATCTTATGGAAATCTAATGATCACTCAAATCGAGATTTTTTTATATCAATCGATAGCTCTGGAAATAAGGAGCAATTGGTATCATTGCGCCAACTTTATAAGTCATCAAATAAAGTCCCTATTAAAGATTAAAAAATTAAAAACGCCAATACAAAATGCATTGGCAAGAGTGAGAGACAGTGAGGTCGGAGAAATTGAGAGCTAGGAATCTTTGGAAGTCTATAAATCATCAAAGCTCGGTTTGGATCCTAATAATATCGTACTTTTAACAATAGGCTTAACCCCATGGAAGGGTGCATTATGGTTTAGGACATTTTAGATAATATTGAAAAAAAAATGTAAATACCAAGAAATATCTATTTAGCCGGTTTCTGACCTGAGGCCCATTTGCAAATTGAAGGGGAGGAAGCCAAGCGGCACGTGGTCAGCGAAAGGTCAGCGGCGTTCGTCATTCTTGGTCATTCTGTTTAGTGTCGTTCGCTGACAGATTTTGATGACCCAACATGCTGTTCTGAAAGTGTACGAACTCTACCGACTTAATCCTTATAAATAATAAGTGAGAGTTTTATGAACTCAGTGACCGAAGTCATTTAAACTATAAATTAATCTAGCCACTTTATTTGAAGAAATACAAAGTTGACGCAATGATACCAATTGCTCCTTATTTCAAGAGCTATCGATTGATATAAACAAAATCTCGATTTGAGTGGTCATTAGATTTCCATAAGATGGGAACGATCTCCTTTGACAATTATTATTAGAAATACAGTGGGTGTTGTAATTGGATTTTTTTGTTGTTAAGTATAGGCAACCAACAATACTCAATTTTTTTAAGAACTAATACAAAAAGTGTAAGTGGAACAATTGTTTTAAAACTAAGGACGAGACCCGTTGTTATTTTTTGTAAAAGGTATAAGCTTTATTACTAGAATGTTATAACAAAAAATATTTCTTTCTTTCTCTCTGCTTCTGTTTGTCTTTAGTGTTCTTGTTTTTCTGTTATTTTCATTGTGTTATTTGTTATTATAATATTATTATTATTAAAATTGTAGAATTTGTGAATATTTTCTAATATAATCTATGCAACCAACAATATATAAATATTTTACAGGCTTTTTCGTCGGATTTAGATAAATAATAAGTCCGCAAAAGTACTTTTTAAGATAGATTTGAATTTCGTTTAACAATTATTTTTGTAATTAATCAACAAAATTATACATTTAGTAATATGTTTTGCTTTAGAAACGTTTAATGGCGTTTCAAGAGAAAACTCCTGCTTTCAACTAGAAAAAAAATTTCTAAAGAAACGAAAAGAAATACTAAAAAAATTGAATAAGCATTTGAAAGATTCAAGAAAAAGTAAAACAGATTCTACGACTTGATAAAAAGCGATTTGAAAAGAAAACTACAGCTTGTAATCGGTTTATTCAGAAAATAGTTTATTTATAATAATTAAAGATAACACTACAAACAGTTTATTTACAATAGACGAGTTAATGTTATTTCGCACTCACGTCGAGACCGTGGTGTTAAGATCGAACGCGCATGTACCGAGAGTCTGACCAGATAGGGACCCCTAGGATGCCCTTTTTTTTGGTGCAGAATGTCACGAAGAAGAGCTTTCAAGACCAGGTGGGACCCCACGGATGCCCGGTTGATGCAAGAAAAGGTCTCTCCGACGGTGCAGAAGAGTATGAGTAGCTCACAAGACCAGTTGGGACCCCCAGGATGCCCGGTTGATGCAAGAGAGCAACTGACTGCATGATGGCTGTGGAGAAGACTTGCAAGACCAGATGGGACCCCGAGGATGCCCGGTTGATGCAAGCAAGCAACTTAGCGTTTGGTTGTGGGTGGCTGCCTTTTATTAAGGTTTGTCGGTACCTCTCGGTCGAGGGTGGTTTCTTCGGCGCTCGGATTATTAGAGAATACTCGGTTACAAAAAAAAAGAGGTGCGCCAAGAGCGCCAAATTGGGCGCATAAAAAAAACAATGGTACATAGTACAATAGGAATAAGTGGTACATATATGTTGTATAGTATGTTGGTTTGAGTTTTCAATCAGGGACCGGAGTTAATTTGCTGCTCTCAAGGAATGCCAAAAGACCAAGCTCCTTTTTCTTCCTAATAAATTAACTCTTCTAGGAAACAGGGGGGGGGGGCTCTAGATCTTTCGTGAAAAGCAGGAGCAAGTCCAGTGGGTAATCTTGTACAGAGGTGAGATCAAATGGATTTGGGTAAATGCTCATAAGAAGGTCCAGACGTTCATCTTCAAAACGAGTACACGATATTAGGCGGTGAGGTGGGTCATCTACCACCCCACATAAAGGGCAATTTCCGTCATCTGCTTTCCCAATTCTTAAGAGATGAATTTTAAAATTTCCATGACGGGAGAGTAACTGGGATAATCCACGGTCAGCGCGACGTTGATTTTGTTCTGTCGAAACCCAGGAAACAAATGCATAAGTGATGCGTCCTTTTTGGGAGTTCTCCCATCTATATTGCCATATGTCTAGTATTAATAGGTCAAGATATTGTTTTAGATGTCTCACGCTGTCAAACTCTGTCATATCTAATCTTGTATCCAAAAAATTTGCTGTGCCTTCTCTTCGAATTGATCTGGTGCAAGAGATTTTGGCAATTTCTAAATCCAGAGGAGAAATACCGGTAAGTACTCCAGCGGCATCAGTAGATACAGACGAGTAACATTTTGCTATTATCGTAGAGGCGGCCCCATACAGGGACAACAGTTTGCGTTGAATTGCTGAAATTGTGAGTCTAGAAGCCCACACCTCAGCAGCATAGGATACTATGGGGACTATCGCTTGCTTATAAATAGTGGTTATAGACTTTTCGGTGGGGAGATTCCAATTCGCTCTAGCGTACTTTCGAAGAGTTATGATAATGTTTCTGGCTCAAATATATTACTCGGTTACAAGCTAATAAAAAAGAAAAGCAAGAAATACCTCATTTGGAAGATGTAAAAACACAAAAAGATGTTCGGTGAAACTGAAAAATTAAAGAACGACGACTTTAAAAAAACTGACAATAATCATTAAAAAATAGAACAGAATTACGACTAGTAAGAAAGAATATTGACAAATTTTAGAATAAAAAACGTTTTTAGAAAAAGAAGATTCGAGAAAAAAGAACGACAAAAAAAAAAAAGAAAAAAACAAGAAGAATTATGAGTAGTAGAAAAAAAAACAGAAGTAGATTGAAGAAGACGTAGTTTAGAGGTTTCTGTTTCTAGGACTTTCTATGACAGGTTACTAAAAAAATAAAGAAAGCTTAAAGAAGAAGTTAAGAGATTTTCAAGAAACACAATGTTTGGCAGAAACAGAAGAGCAAGAAAAGCGACAACTAAAAGAAAAAGAGATGAACGAAAAAGTTTAAAGAAGAACTTAAAAAACGTCGTGAAAAAATGTAGTAATACCACAAAAAATTAGATAAAATTGAACATTGACGACTTATACAGGGTGTTTCACGAGTGATAATAAGCCTGCGAAACTAAAAATGCAACCAGCAATACAATTCCAAAAGTAACGTAGTTATTTTTTTGTTCACAAATACATTAAATAGATTAATTTTTCGGTTAACTGAAGACAAACTAATGCCACTTGCTTGTGAAATCATTCTTTGACTTCCATGTGAACAGGACCATTAGCTGTTCTTGCTTTTGGCTTTTTCAAAGGTGGTCAATGTTTCCTTAAGGTAGTTTCAAGTCGTTCGAATATGGTGTCAGCAAAAGTTCTTCTCTACCCGGAAAACGTTGTCTGCACAAACTCATCGCGGCAGGGGCATTTTCTCCCATATATCATCATCGTGTCGGTTTTGAATACATTTTTTTTTCGGTGACAGATTTGACAAATAAAATTTGAAATCAATGTGATCTGCGTTAACACTGGAATTGTATTGCTGGTTGTATTTTCAGCTTCGCAGGCTCATTACCCGTGAAACAGTCTGTATAAGAAAAAAAACAATAGTGACTATTACAAACGAAAAAGAACAATTTCAATTTAACAGACACAGAGAATTACAGCTAGTAAAATAAAACAAAAAAAGTTTTTAGAAGAAAAAAATTGAAATTTTAATAAAAGAAGCAAAATAGATAAAAGAAAAAGATCAAGAATTTTAACTAGTCGAAAAGGAAGAAGAGAAATAGATTGCAGAAGATGAAATTATAAGAAATTATAAAAAACTAATATGTACAAAAAGAAAATTAAAAAAGAAGCAAAAATTCATTCTACATAAATTTGAAAAACGTAGTTTAGAGGATTTTAAAACTGAAGATAGCAGACCACTAAAAAGATTGTGAAATTCTGTAGGAGAAAATGAAAAGAACAAAGAAAACGAAAAAGAAAAAATCAAAGATAAATTCTAGGATAATAAAAGAAGTCAAATATTAATGTCTTAAATTCCTCTAACGAAGCACTTATTGCTTTTTATAATCTCAATATAGTTTGGCTAGAAATGCTTAAATTTTATGGTACAATATAGATATTTTTTGAATGTTTGATGCACAATTTTCTCTACAATAATCCGTCTTAAATCTCTTATAAACTTGTTTTCAGTCAAAATCACAGAATTCAAGCATTTCTAGACAAGTTGTACCTCTTTCTTTTTAACGAGTTAGTATTTGTAAAATCTTTTTTCAATGTAAAATCGTTTGTAAGTAAAAGAAATGTTTTTTAGACAATTTTTATTTCAATAATAATAGTAAATATAAAAAATACATAGGTACAACAAATAACCTGATTTAACCTACATAAAATGCATAATTTCAATTTTCAACAATCCTTTAAAATCCCATCTATGTAAAGACCATCTAAGTAAGTATAATTGAGTGATTTTTTTTAAATTATATACATAAAATAATAACAAATAAATTTTTACAATAACGTTTAAAACAGCACCTAAAATATATAAAACATATTTTATTGCTAAAAAATTTCCAAGAAATATATGAACACACAGATCTAATAAAACCGAATAATGTATATAGTTACTGCAATAAATTTCGAAAAACCTATGGAATTCATCAGCTTTAAAGCTAACCGAAGAAAAATTTTGCCTCCACTGACCTCTGTAAATAGGCACGTATTTCTGTGTCTAAAAAAATTGAAATTTGTACAATCCTACTTATTCGAGTGAATGGAGAAGTGCTTAAAAAATTGAGCAAATTGCTTTATAGTCATGAATCGGAATTAATTATCCTACACAATTAAATTAAGTAAACAGTTCGATCATGACTGAATTGAATAAATAAAGCTACCACTATATCACTGCGACTTTATCCTTTGACGTACGTCGGTCCCATTAACATAATATTCGCTAATTTTGCTTGACTTGACTCCGTTCTGTACTGGTGCACTAGTGCCATTCTTCACTACACCATTCTTGCTAGCCGCTTTCGCCGCTTTTCTGTTGTAAGTTTGGATATAAAACTCTTTAAAGAGGAAGAAGAACATGACGGCATGCATGCCGATCCACCACACGAAGGCACGGGGGTAGTTGCAGTCGGTGAAGAGCAACTGGAAGGCATGGACCATGATCGCCACGAATTGGACCATTTGCAATGTCGTCAGGTACTTCTTCCACCATAAGTACTTCTGGACTTCAGGACCAAGGGCACTTAGCATGTAATAGAAGTACATGATGATATGCACGAATGTGTTGAGGAAGCCGAAGAAGGTGCTATGACCGCCTGGAGTGAATTTCACGCCGAACCAGACAGACATGGGCATTACGCCATGGTGGATCACGTGTAAAGTGCTCACTTGGTCATATTTCTTTCTCAAAACGAAAAAAATCTGAAAAAAAATTAAAATTTTAGTTAGTTTGTTAAAACAAAATTTTAGAATGATCCGGATCTGAACTAAGCATGCGCAATAGAAATTTTTTCCTCAAGGTACAGCTACACCTCTGTGATCAATTAGTAATAAAATGTTGACATAGTTATCCAGATGGACAATAATTTGTTATTTTACGCTTTGTTACATTGAAAACAAAACTGGTCGACTGTATCAAGGCCACGGCTACTTAACTTAATGACTGTTTACATAGTTTTCACGACTATTTTACTTTTACGACTTAATTGGCAAGCCCTAGATCTCTTGTATCAAGAATACATATAAGGCAAATCGAAAAACATTTTTTTTAAATACTTATGACTAAAAACTATTGAAAAAAAATCAATTTTTCTGATTATAATATAGCAATTTCGTAAAAAAGGTTTCTTTTGTTTCTCATTAATAAATAACGTCATTGATGGTCAAATCTAGGTTTTTTAAGTTTGTTCTTGTTAATTTTTGGGTTCTTACAGTAGTTGAATGAGAAGGATTTTATGCAACCAACAATTATCATCCATGAAAGACTGAAAAATCAATAATTCTGAACCATGGCTTACTTCAACTGGCAGACAAATTTTGCCCTGTATAGATATTTCTTTAAAAAAAAGCTGTAGTAAATATTAAAGCACTCATTTTACGTGTGTTTATAGAGCACTAATTCTCTTATAAGCCACAAAATTTTGCTTTTTTCACATAAAAAGTGTAAAATACTTGTTTCTTAAGGCATTGTAAGCAACCATTCTTTAAGGGGGTATTCTGGTGTAGAGGCATGAATTTGAGGTGTTCTTTCAGGTGCTATAAATAAAAAAGAAAAAATATTTTTACTATCCATTTTTTAACAAGATATTTATTAATATTTTAAGAATACATAAAAAAATAAAAATTGTCAAAAAATTAAAAACTCAAAATGTTATAAGTTGCTGAAGGAGGAGATTGAAAAAAAATGGCGCGTCATGTTTGTCACGATTGCAACCCTTCTAATGATCCGACACAAAAAAATAAAAAAGATTATTAATTTAGATAAATGCTGTTATCGTACTAACTAAGAAAAAGTGTAAAAAAAATTTTTTTTGCTAAATTCTAGCTGTCTAAAGAAAAGAAAAATTTTTGTCCTGTTTTTTGCCATTTCAAAATTTTTTAAAAATAGTAAAATTTTTTATTTTGTTATAATAATAGTTAGTACGATAGAGACAAGTATTTAGAACACTCACACCAAATTTCAAGTAAATCGGTTAAGTAGAACCTGAGAAATCATGACAAACTTTTTGAAAAATGTAGTTTTCGGGTAAAATTAGGTAGACGGCTGATCCCTAACGTCTTTTGTTCGATTCGTTCCGGTCTAAAATGACTATATCTCTGAAAATAATTAAAATTTTAACAAATCCTTTTAAGGACATATTCTTGAAAGGCTAAGCTTTGAAAATACCAAAAAAATTTTTTTCCAAATTTCTAGACCAGAATACCCATTTAAAAAATTCGCGTTACGCCACAAAATTAACTTTTCAAAATTAATGTCTTCAATTTCGTTTCTAAAATTAGTGTCCAAATTTTCATCAGATATTTGTAGCTTGATGTGTATTTGTTTCGTTGTAGAATTGATAAATATTTCTCAGAAACGATTTTCTACACAAAAATTGTTTTTTCCGTCCTTATTATAGTTTTGTAGTACTCTTCCACCTTAAATCTTTAACGAACTTTGCCGCCATCTTGTTAAACACAACGTAGAGCTCTTTTTCCCAAATGATAATCACGGTTTTCGGCCATTTTATACAAGTTTAAATTTAGCGCCCAATTTTGGGTTTTAGACAGTAAATATAGCTATTTTTGGTTATTTCAAACACAATAAAATAATAATTGTTTTTGTTGTGACATTAAATTGTTAGGTTAGAATTTTTCAAGCCGTTTTTACACCAGATAAGACAAAAGTTTATTTATACGTAAAGAACTAAAAATAATTATTACAAAAAAATAAAAAAACTGATCAGAAATATTTTTATTTAAAGCAAGCCTTGGTTTTCATATTGATAGATATGTCAGTAAAACATAAAAACATTAAAAAGTGAATTTCCGTAAATATAAATAATTTTATTTTCTAAAAATCTATTTGGTTAAGCAAATTGTAGTTTTAATAAATCATTGAAGAATTTGTTATTCAATCCGGCTGTCTTTACCTTCTTTAAATGCAAAAATCGTATTCATTTTTTTTATCTTTTAAATCACACATTTATTAAAGTGCTTTGTGGTTAAACTGACGTAACAGTAACCACACTAAGTGCTATTTATAATAAGTGTTTTCATTTAAGTACTTAATAATAAAAAAACTCGGTTAATTACATAATTTTTTCGTTGTTTCATACTTACAGTATCGACGAATTCCGTAAATTTCGAAAAATAGTACCACCATGACGCGTGCACCATCTGTAAACAAAATTTAGTAAAAAAAAATTGTTTGATAGTAAATACTGACTCTTATTGTACTAGGTTTATTAGAATAATCAACAGGTTGACATCTTATACTGTATTCACCTGTCAGCCAGCCTCCCATACCAATCTACAAAACTAAAAATTAGACAAAACTAAATAAAAAAATTTGACTTACTTGACAAAATAACCATACACTAAATAGTACTTGTAAAAAATTATAAAAGACTAAAGTTTTTTTTAAATGGAAAGGTTTTCTATTTTCCATTAGTTTCGGTCCCAAAACCTACAAAAAAAAATTAACAGAACTATAATTGAATTTTAAAAATAGCTCACCTTTACTACAACTACATAAGATATACATATTCCTAAAGTATAAAAAGGACTTGACATTAATGGCCAATCTGCTGTGCGTGGATCTAAAAATAAAAGATTTTCGTAATTAAAAAAACTTAGGTATTAACACAGAATTGTGAAGAAAACTGTTATAAAATTTGAGTGTTTTTTACGACAAATCAAAGTAAACAAAAATCTGGAACTGAATATTTAATAGAGTTTACGCAATTTAAAAAAAAATGTTTGCATTTCTTTAACGAGGTCAAAGATGATAAAAATAACATTAAAAACAAAATTACGTATAGGTAAAACTGTGAGAATAGACTGTTTAAAAAATAAACAATAATCAATATAATGATCTCGTTTGAACGTCAAGCTAATTATTTATTTTAATTTATTTTTTTACTTTTATCAAATAAATTAATTGGTCCTGAGGTCGGTAATGATAAAAGAGTTATCGAGAAATGAAATTAACAATAACTGAAATAAACATTCGCATTAATAAAATCCTCCATCATTATACAATAAATGTTTAATTCAATTCTTGTTTCATGGGAAAACTCACCAAAAAAAATTTTTTTACATTTTTTAATTTAGACTGTCGCCATTTTGTGTTACCAGCTCGTATTGTCAATTACAGCTTTCTGTCGTACGTTTTTTAATTAGTTACCATTGGTGATGCGTATTTTTTTAACTGTTACTTATAATTAACAGTAACAGACTGTTATTTCGGTTAAAAAATAACAGTTATTTCTAGTCTAAACTGTTATTTTATTATTTCAAGCAACTAACAAATGTTACCAAAACGGTAACAAAATGAAACTAGTTGTTATATCAAGTAATAACAACCCTTAGAAAAGTAACAGTTCTTACTGACTTGTCTAATAAAACTGTTATTTTAAATAAATTCTGTAAAAACAGTAACAGTATGAAGAAAATTAGTAAACAAGCACTTAAATTATAATCTAGTTTCCTATTCGTATTTGAGCACAAGAACTGTTAGCTGTAATGAGCATTTTTTAGTATTTTTTTTAAATAACAGTTTAAATAAAACAGTTTCAAAATAACAGTTATTTTAAGATAACAGTAACAGGTAATAACTGTTAATAAAAGATAATTTTTGCAATCGCTAGTTACCATAGAAACAAAACATTATTTTTTACGTTTAAATTTAAATGCTATTTTATAAAGATTGTTTGTAGATAAGTCGCTGTAAAATAATCTTGTCTACAGCTAAATGAACCTATAAAACAGATTATAAATAACAGTTTAAAAATAACAGCTATTTTAACGGTTATTTTAAAATAAAAGTAACAATTAGTAACTGTTATTAAAAGATAAAAAATGTTACAATCGCTAGTACTATAGAAACAATTTAACTGCTGTTTTATCAAGGTTCTTTAATAAATTGCTGTAAAATAGTCTTGTCTACAGCTAAATAAAGCTAAAGAACAGCTTAAAAATAACATTTTACAAATAACAGCTATTTTTAACCGTTATTTTAAAATAACAGCAACAGCTAGTAACTGTTATTAAAAGATAAAAAAAATACTCGCTAAATGCCATAGAAACAATTTAACTGCTGTCTTGTAATGGTTGTTTGTAGATAAGTTGCTGTAAAATAGACTTGTCTACAGTTAAATAAAGCTACAAACAGCAACAGTTAGTAACTGTTATTACAAGATAAAAAAATAACAATCGCTAGTTACCATAGAAACAATTTAACTGCTGTTTTATAAAGATTGTTTGTAAATAAGTTGTTGTAAAATAATCTTTTCTACAGCTAAATAAAGCTACAAATCAGCTTGAAAATAACAGTTTAAAAATAACAGCTATTTTAACGGTTATTTTAAAATAACAGTAACAATTAGTAACAGTTATTAAAAGATAAAAAATGTTACAATCGCTAGTACTATAGAAACAATTTAACTGCTGTTTTATCAAGGTTGTTTGTTAGGTTGCTGTAAAATAGTCTTGTCTACAGCTAAATAAAGCTAAAGAACAGCTTGAAAATAACAGTTTAAAAATAACAGCTATTTTTAACAGTTATTTTAAAATAATAGCAACAGCTAGTAACTGTTATTAAAAGATAGAAAAAAATTGCAATAGCTAGTTACGATAGAAACAATTTAACTGTTGTTTTATAAAGATTGTTTGTAGTTAAGTTGCAGTAAAATAGTCTTGGCTACAGTTAAATAAAGCTACAGAAACAGCTTTAAAATAACAGTTTATAAATAACAGCTATTTTTTACCGTTATTTTAAAATAATAGCAATAGATAGTAACTGTTATTAAAAGATAAAAAAATTGCAATCGCTAGTTGCCATAGAAACAATTTAACTGCTGTTTTATAAAGATTGTTTGTAGATAAGTTGTTGTAAAATAATCTTATCTACAGTTAAATGAAGCTACAAAACAGCTTGAAAATAACAGTTTAAAAAAACAGCTATTTTAACAAGTATTAACTGTTATTAAAAAAGAAAAACATTTTGCAATAAAGTTGCTGTAAAATAGTTTTCTCTACAGCTAAATAAAGCTACAGAACAGCTTAAAAACACGGTTTAAAAATAACAGCTATTTTTAACCGTTATTTTAAAATAACAGTAATAGTAACTGTTATTAATAAATAATAATTTTGCCATCTCTAGTTATCATAGAAACAAATTGTAATTTTTTTAATTTAATGAAAACCCAAATAACAATTTTAATGCTGCTTAGACCATCTATTGTTTAGACTTTTTATTATTTTATAAAGATCGTAAGTTTTGTAAAATTTATTTATAAATAAATTGCTGTAAAACATCTCTACAGCTACATTTACCTACAAAACAGCTTAAAAGTAACAGTTTCAAAATTGCAATTGCATTTCTATTAAAAATAACAACTATTTTTAACTGTTATTTTAAAATAACAGTAACAAGTAGTAACTGTTATTAAAGGATAGCAGTTTTTTTTTTTGTTAATTTTTGTTTTTGTTAGCAGCAAGGCTTAGTATTCTCACTTAAAAAATTTAGTAGAATCAATTTAAATAATACATTAAGTAACAAGAACGGTAAGAACATTTTATCGATCTCAGAGAATCAATAAAATGTTCTTAAGGTTTATGATACTTTCTGCAATTGATTTTCATTCAATAAAAAATTATTTAAATTCGAGGAAAGCATTCTTTTGTTTAAAGTGAGGTGTTGTAATATAAATAATAAAAGAATTGAAAATTCGAGTCAATCCCACAGATTTAATCAAATAAATTATATATACGTGGCAAAGCGCTTTCGAAAACTATGTTTCTAGTAGGATTTAATCTAGCTAGATTAGGCGGCTAAAATTATCATTCTATTTGTCAATTTTTCAATTATCAACGATTTTATTTTAATATTTGTGATCAGATTCTTTAGAAGACGAAGAAGCTTTATTCTATTTTTTTACATTCATAATTATTAGGCACTGTTAATGAGACCTAATTCTCGAAATCGCTTTGCCACAAACTTTCTTTTCTACAAAACTAGATAAAATCAAAATATCAGTGTGTCACTAAAATTTTTCCGTTTCTGTAGCCTTGCTAAATCAGAGGTTTTTTCATCAATTAAATAATACTTAACCAAATATCTAGGCGAAAATCCCAACTCACCTTGATATTTATTTAAATATGAGTTAACATTGCGCATAACATCCAGAAGAAAAGCCATTGTATAAAATCTGAAACAAAGAGAAAAATAATTGTAAATTTTATAAGACCACCCCATATCGCGGTTACATGCCCGGAAATCCTAAACTCGGAGGAAACGCGATTATTAATTCGTGCACATAACAGATGCAAGACTTTACATAACTATCGATAACTTTCGATTGGTGTTTACTGTGTCAATGTCAAGAACAAATTGGCACACGATTCTCATTGCAAAATCAAAAATGAGACATTTACAATCGAAATTTTTTCTTCCCCCTGTTTGATTTTTTACTACGTGTTGAAGATTTAAGGCCGTATCAAGGAACAAAAATCGCGCTGTTTCATTGAAACACAGACAGAATACAAATGTTAAGATTGCAAGAAGTACATGCTGTCACATTTGTTTTAAAATACGTTTCGTAATAAGAAAGTTAAACAATTTAGATACAAGTACCTGCGCAAATTTGCCACACAGACAGCCTTAAACTAGATTTCGTGATCTTGTAGTAAAGGTTTTGGTAGTCTACGACCGTGATGGCTCAGTGACTTGATATTTTTATTTTTACGACTCTATTATCAAGAGTTTATCTCTGTTTTAATAAAAAAAAATATGTAAAATATTTCCGTTCTTGACAAAAACCTTACTCGACTTTCGCATACCAATTCTGTTCTATGAAATAGCTTCTATAACGATGTTTTAGCAAAATTAGTTTTATTAACAATATATATTTCATTATGATCATAAATGACCCGAATGAAACACTTAGTTACATGCTATCAAAGTGGTGATAAAAAATAAAATAGTAATAATCAAATTAATTTGTTATTTTATTTATTAGAATTGTTTATTCGCATATAACACAGTTTTTGAATATAACAAATTAGTAAAACTTGTAAAATCTCCAGCTCAATTTCACTCATAATATCATCGGTAATAATCATACCAATCTGGTTATATTATATCAAAAACATCCCTAGGAGATGCTATTTTTAAACAATGTAAAAAGTATCTTAGTATCTTTAAAAAATAAAGATACTTTTGAACAGTATCTTTAAGAAGTTTATATTAAATTATTTATTAATTATTTAGATTAAAGTTGTAAATAATAATGAGAAGAATAGAACTATTTTAAAAGTAATAATCGATGAAGATTGTAAACTGCAAAAAGAAAGACGCGACAAGCAAGAGAATGTTAGATAAAATCTAACAAACTGCCAAAAAAATATGAAGAAAGAAGAGACAGTACAATACCAAAACCGCAAAATATTAGAAAGCCTAAAGGAAAAATACAAAAACAAGAACTTAATAGAGAAAAATAATAGAAAGATAAACAATATCTCGAAGAGATTTTAAAGAAAGAACAATTTAAAAGAAATGAGTCAATAGAAAGAAACAATGCCAAGAGAAATCAGGACGAAAAGCAAAAAGCCAGGAGAAGCCAACATACAAGAAGAAATGAAAATAATAAACGATACTACATTTTTTCTGATAAGAATATTTTGTAAATTATACAAACAATAACAGAAAAGACAATTATCAAAAAGAGAGTCCTCGTTAATAGCTTTATTTCGCCATTTGTTTATTTATTTTTTTAAGGAAAACTTAAGAAAGCTAAATGATTTAGATATCTACTCGAAATGATCTAAGAACGGCTATTTTTTAAGAAACCGTAAAATAAATAAATCACAAAACGTCCTTATTTTTTCGTTGTCCTAATCCTCGTAAAAAACAAATCAATCAAACAGTAACAATGTCAAAAGTAAGACTTTAAACCTTCTTTTTTTGACTTTGTATGGTGAGATCGTAAAAGAAGTTATGTCGTTTAGCACGTGGTCGGTAAAAGTGCTGAACATAATTTCACGTAAGCGGAAAAATACTGTTTGAAGAAATGCGCTTTCAAGTAACATTCTGCGAAAACTGTAAGCCGCTCCTTAAAGATGCTGTGCAGTCGTCAGTTGGTTGTATTTTTCCCATGACCCCTAATGCATCTATATATAAGGTTTATTCTTAACTCTGTTGAGTGAGTGGGATTTTCAGGTTCACATTCAAAGCAGTGGCCCCAAACTGTTTTGTTTATGCATGGCGCAAGCTGGAATGTTTTAGAACTACTGACCTAGCCGAGTCTAAACGTTTACTCCGATACACCACCCACACTAACTGATTTAAGAACGACCCTTATTTACAAATGCGTTAGAGGTGTTGAAACAACACAACCAACAGACGACCCATACCAATGCGGTATGTAGTTTTACAGAACACGTGCTAACCGGTACTACCCGTTTTACGATCCCATTAGACAAAGTCAAAAAAATTAGGTTTAGACAGTCTTTAAACAGTCAAAATCTCTCAAAAATCTTGAAAACCGTAGATACTAAAATATTTTATCTTTAACTGTCTAGAATTAAAATAATATTTTGAATTGTTTTAAATAATAAACACAGCAGTATTAATGCCAAAAAAATAATTAAAATGCTGTTTTACTGCTGATAAGTTCATTAGAAATATCATTCAGTGCATAAGTAGTTTACTTATTTCAAAAATTAATAACTAAGTGTTCTAAATTTATATCACGATATTAACAATTCAAAATTTCGAATAATGACGTCAATGCATTTGCATGTGGCCGTTAGTATATTATACAGAGCGTCTTGGCAACCAAACAATTTGTTTTTTTCCACTGTTTTAAAATTTTGCAGTGAAATAAGTACCTAAATCTGAGTAAAATACAATGTGCTACTTTAAACGTCTGACTGCGTTGATATAATTTAGTCTTATCTAAACAGAACAAAAGATAAATATAATATAAAATAATCACTGTCAAAAAATGTAGAAGAAGACGACAACAATTTTTTTTTAAATTTTTGCAAATTTTTCTTAATTTTGGAACTGATTTAGCAAACTCTGAGGGTGATTCATTAATGGTGAAACGTCACAAGGATTAGAAATTATTTGCAATTGCTGAAGGTTATATAATAACAATCTAATTGTGCCAAAGAAAGACACTGTAAAAAACATTGTAGGGGAGGGAAAACAGCAATAATATATTATTTCAAAGCGTTCGAACAGTGGAAACTCAAAATTTTCAAAAAAAATATTGTACCGTTATATTTAAACAGCGGTAATAATAAAATCGAGTTAAATAATTCTCTAAAACTGTTTTATTTAATATACAGAGTATATTTGATTTTAAAGACTATAACAACATGGAATAGATAATAATTCCCGCCAAAAAATCAAACCAAAATCAGCAAGTAGAAACTGTGTTGCCAACTTAAATTTGAGTTTTAATCTTCTATTTATTAGTGTCTAAAATATATAATAAGAAAATAAGTTTCTTCCTTTTTATGTCATCTTATTTAAGTTAAATTTCCCTATTCACTACTATTATTTGTCAGAGAATAACAGACAGGTGTCAAGTAATATGAAGCAGAGGGGTTTTAATAATTTATTATATGATCTACCTAGTAATTCTGAAACGGTGAATGTTCAGTAAAGTTAAAATAACTGTTAAAATAACAAAAAAAATGTTACAAAAATAATTTTAGAAGATTATTAACCTTTCAAAATACATATCTTGTAAATCAATTTTATAATTAGCTGTGACCCAATATTTGTAGTATAATAAAATTGGATGATTTACGAGTAACAAATTAACAACAAAACTAATAATAAATAGATACGAAATATATTTATTGAACATATTTAACAAATATCTAATTTGCAGATAAATATAGGAGCGTTCAGGTGTGAAAAAGCAATTTAAATTGAATAAAATGACAGGTATTAAACAAATACACAATTAGTTAATTAATTATAATAAAAAAAACATATTTCAAATTTAAATTAACACAAAAAAAACTATTTTTATCAAAATAAAAAAAATATTTTAAATCAGAAATTCTTTCAGAATTTGCGTTCAATTTTATTCAGCCCACTGATGTAATTTTATTATATTAGTTTTCCAACAAGTGATTTAAGATAATAAAACGTTAATTAACATCCTGTCCAAATATTTAAAGAAGCCGTCGACTTATTAGTCACACCGCCAAAATTACACGACATTGTCAATCCTTAGTTTTGATAGCAAACAATTAAAGAAGTGATCTTAGAGATGTGAAGGTTAGACACTCTGTTTCCTAATATTTAAATAGATTTAAATTATTTCAACAAAACAAATATAAAAAACGCGTGATTCTTAATAACCAACACGTGTAAAAATTTTCAAAAAATGTATTACAATTGATATAAACAAACGTAAAATGTATTCGGAAGCAGTTAAATGTGTAACACGAGTTTTTTTATTGTTTTACTAACAGATTCACTTATCATATGACGTCGTTTTGTTATCAAATCCTTGGCGGCTTAGCCAAACTCGTATTCTACAATGTATAGTCACGTTTTTTCTTTCTTATAAATTACGAAAATTGCTCCCTATTCTGAATATTTATCGCTATCAGAATGCAATCTAATAAACACAAATGCATAAAACGGTTAATGAACCTCTTATCGTAAATTAATATCACCCCTAACAATTATGAAATTAGATTATATATCTTTTTGAATTCGCGCCACCTGTGGCAAATGCTAGAAAGTAAAAACTAATAAAGCAATTGCTGCACTTTAGAGGATCATTAATTGTCCGGAACGGTCAGGTAAAGCAGCCACAGAACGACAGAAAAAGAAACGTCTTATATTTAGCAAATTTGTATAATAATGTAAACAACATTAAACAAGACACGTGTAATTTAATACCTCATTACAGCAGTGCAAAATAATTTTAATCAAGTGCACACACATCCTCAATTTGTTTGATAACACATCCTTTTTTATTTAATATAATTTTTTGCTTATTTTGCCTCCTAAACCTTGAATGAACATTTTCATTGATCCGTTCGTTCTGTATTAAATTTTCACAATGCCCTCGTACGTCCCACAAAAGGTTATTCTCGCTGTTGTAATCCCCCAGTTATTTCTTAGTTAATAATAATTGATGAGACAGAAATCCTTCCTTTGGTCTAATTTTGTTAAAATATCCGTATTATAGAAGAATAATTAAATTCAGAATTACTGAAATGCATCCGATTATAGATTTCCGGACTCGTTATTTAAAGCAACTTTCACGCTTTAAAGTAAAAGTGGTGATGGCATTGATTATTTAGTTATGTAATTGTAAAAACTAGTTTAAAGGACACGATTACAATTGAATTTAGTTTAGTAATAATTTGGTTTGTAATAATGATTGATAAAATCTAGGATTTATCCGGAAATTTTTATTACAGCATTTGATAATGATTTTTAGAAAAAATCGTGTAAAATAAGCAGATTCCTTTTGTAAATTAGACTAAAAATAAACAAAGATTTTCAATTTTTAAAAGATTGTAGCGTGTGGCTCCCAATTTTAATGAAACTCTCGTCTCCAACTCTCAATTAACCAGCGGCTTCTAATTATTACTAAATAAAAATTGAAACAGTTTCATAAAAAATGGTAAACGCAGTTAACGCAGATCACAGTTTAAATAATAAAAATTAGGGACTACAGACATAAAAAAATGCGTCCCTTGACTGATTGAGTAAAACTATCGAAAATATAATAGACTACAGCTTGCTCTGAGTCAGCGAATTTTCGTTCTCACGGTATATATCGCAGTCAGAAGATGAAAGCAACTATAAAACGTTGACAGATTGAGTAAACCAAACCAGAAGTCGTAACTGACATTTTATAAAAATTGGCAGTCACGAAAGGCATTGTATAAGAATCAGAATAAACAGAACCCATTTTGTAGCTTTTTTTTATTGAAACTAGAAGAAAAAAATTAAATTTTGTAAAAACTAGAAGCCGCAGACGACAGTTCATAAAAGTAGAAACTGCAAGAAGCATTTTTTAGAAATTACAATCAACAGAAGACATTTTATAGCTTTTTTTTATAAAAACCAGAAGACAAAAATAAACTTTTATAAAAATTAAAAACCGCAGACAATAATTTATAACAATTTATAAAAATAGAATATGCAAGAAGTATTTTACAGAAAATATTATAAAATAAAAATTTTAGGCCACATTTTCTAAAAATTAATTGCCACAAAACGCATTTTTTAAAAATCAGAATCAATAGAAGACATTCTGTAGCTCTTCTTTACTAAAACCCGAACCTAAAAATTAAATTTAATAAAAAATAGGAGCCGCAATAAGCATTTTATAGAAAATAGAAACAAAAATCGCCGTTTTGTAACGAAGTAGGTATATAAAAATAAAAATTGTAAGCCACATTTTATAAAAAATTAATTGCCACAGAAAGCATTTTATAAAAATTAGAATAAACGGAAGACATTTCATAAAAATTGCAATCTAAAATCGTCTTTTTGTAAAAATATATATAAAGAAAATAAATATTTTATAAAAATAGGCTACCAAAATAGACATTTCATAAAAACTAGAATTAATAGGACACATTTTGTAGCTTTTTTTATCAAAAAGAGAAAACTAAAATAAAATTTTACAAAAAGTAGCAACTGCAGACGACAATTTATAAAAAGAGAAACTGAAGAGGCATTTTATAGAGATTACAATCAATATAATAGATAAAATTGTAGGACAGATTTTATTAAAATTAGTTGCCACAAAGGTATTTCATAAAAAACATTCTATAGCATTATTTTTTATCAAAACTAGAAGTCGTAATTTATAAAAATAGAAACTGCAGAAGGCATTTTATAATAACTGCAATCAAAAATTGTCTTTTGTAAAAAAAAATTATTAGAAACTGTAAGCCACGTTTTATAAAAATTGGCAGTCACAAAAGGCATTTTATAAGAATCGGAATCAACAAGAGACATTTTGTGGCTTTTTTTACCAAAACCAGTAGCCAAAAATCAAAATTTTATAAAAACTAGGAGCCGCAGATAACAATTTATAAAAATAGAAGAAACTGCAAGAGGCATTTTATAGAAATGATAGTCAAAAATAGCCTTTTTGTGAAAATACATACTAGAACGATCCCCATTTTATAAAAATTGGGTGCCACAAAAGGCATTTTAAAAAATCCCCCTGTAAATAAAATAATAAAGCTCCGATTTTTCAATCAGGCCACATTACTTCAGATAACAGAGCTTCTACTGTATAAGTACCCACAAAAAAATTTTTTTTGATCATTTCGCGAAACTTTGTCCTTCAAGCTAGAAACAATGCTAAACATAAACATATTGTTATTTTAATATTTTGCAAGAGACAGACACCACACTAACCCACTTCTTCATTGTTCAACAAAATGATTTTCGAAAAAAAAACCTAAGTAATTAAGTTTGTAAACTTTACTTTAGCTGCTTGCACTTGATTAACCTTGTGAAAATCTCGTTACGTAAATACTCTTCATTACACAATTTTTTTAAATTAATTAATAACGCAAAAAATGTGGGAGCATCCACTTGTCTCAAGTCTTCCATTCAACGAAAATATTTTGTTTGGAAATTTTTGACTTGCATCTAGAAAATTATACCAGGCCCATAGGTCAGTGACCAGTGGGCTTACCTGAAGGTTTTCGGTTAAACCAAGGTCAGGAAGTTTCCTTCGAGTTCCTTGTTACGTAAATGTGTCCTTTATTGGAGTGAAATTCAAATGAGACAGTGTCGTCAGTGTCCTACATTGCTAATAAGACCAAGTCCTGTAATAGAGGGCGGGACAATTATTGGCAAACCGTTTGAAATGACAGCTGTGTTTATTTTCTGAAATTACTAAAAATAGGTAGATGAGATAGTTGAGACGCTTGTAAATAACAATCGATTGCCTTAATTGCCTGACTTCTGTCGTGATTATCTAGAAAATCGATTGCTTGATTGCCTGACTTCTGTCGTGATTATTTAGAAAATTTTTCGCGCTTAAATCGATAGGTAAAAGACCTTTCATTGTTAGAAGCTTTATATTGTACTTGAAGTTCTATTAACCTACTCGGTTAATTGAAGAAAAATGCATCAATTACACGGGAAAAAAAATTACAGAAAGTTTCTATCCGGCTCTTGGTATAAACGGAATCTGAATACTTCGTAAACAATTAATTTTACTCAAATTTCTGTATTTACGAGTGACTTATTCCAATGATGTATTACACAGACAAAAAGCCATTATTCTAATTAGCTCATTTATTAATTAAAACTGGCGATATTGCATGAGATAATTTTTTTTAAATGATACCACTTCAAATAATTACACTATTTTAAAAAGTTTTGTACAATTTTTAACAATGTAGCAACTTCATAGCACTAAAAACCTGAAATTCTATTAACTCTGTTGCCATTAAATGAAATCAAGTAGGTTCCGCTATTCAAGCAATAAATAATAAAGTCAATTTTGAGATTTTTCATATCACCTTGCTCTGAAAATTATGCTAAATAATTGCGTAAAGTTCAGGTCATTGACAACTGCCCAATTTATACTGTTTTGCGATTTCAAACAACTGATATTTGACTGATAACAGCAATCAGGTGGTCTGAAAAAGCATACTCAAACATTATTTTATAACAGAAAAAGGGCACAAGAGTATGCCTTTGAGTAATTCTTGAGAACTCACCAGATGTCGCCCTGCTTATCCAAAATTGTCAATCAGATCATCACACGTCATTTTATGACGAGACGATTTTTTTTATTTTGCTTTTTTGTTTGAGGGAAGGTCAACTGACGTCACTAAGCGTAATACATTTGATTAGTGTGTCTAATGTAGTGTAGTGGGGAGTATACGCGACCCATTGCTCTGTTATTATTGGCTGTGATGTTTCTAATGTCGAGTATTAAAGGCGTGGCTGTAACACTGACGTTATAAGAAATTTTAGAAACTTAATTTCGATTTTCAACCCTTTTTACTTTTGTTGATGCACTAAAATTCAAATTAAAATTTTGCGGGATGTTATTGCGTATCTGTCGATGTCCAACTCCTTTAAAATACCTAAAATCTCATTACAAGTTTTTACTGATTTACAGTTGTTTAAAATATACATTTGTTTATAAACAATAAGTTTTGTGTCTTTTACGTGACTTTAACTCGTTTAACACTTAATAATTGACGCACATGTGTACTTAACTAATAAATGTAAAACGCAGTAAAAACAGTAAAAATTAAAAAAGTTTTTTTTTAATTTAACGTCACAGTTGGTTCTAAAAATTTCTAAAGTTCTAAAGCTTCGAGATCTATAGAATTTCCAATATAATTCTGATTAATTTCAGCTCTTTGAAGCATCTTATACTCTTACAACAAAATGTAGAAAATAAAAAAAACAAATTTTTAAATTTTTGGAATCGCAGAAGACCAAGGTTATAATATGTAACTATAAAAAAAATTAGAAGTCATTCCAGCACAGAAACAAGAATTTAATTTTTTTTTCTCTACTTTTCCTTTACAGGAAATTTTTTGCAATCAAAAGCGGTGCTCTAACTAAATTTGACTGTTGTAGTAGCAGCATAATTCAATTTATTTTTTATAGGTTGGTAACGTTGTTAGAATTGAATTAATATTAAGAATTAATATACTTATACAGATGAAGAAAAAAATGTTTATTAATTAGTGGCGCCAAAATTTAAATAAAACTACTTTTAGCGTCCTGTTTTACCGACTGATCACTCTCTTTTATTATTGTGTTGGTATCACTGTAAACTAGCGACAATCCAACTGGTGTCTGTTGTTAATCTGTTTATTGTGTTTACTGTCTTTTATTAACTTGTAGAGACACAATGAAGCCAAAATTTGGTAAGTTTGGACAACAACCCGCACGCCAACCCCATCTAACATCGTTTAATTTAAATTTTGTAACGCGAGGAAGGAAAAGCAGAGAGAAACTGTTTCTATATTGAAGTCTAATAATATAGAAAATCCAAAAAATTTCTGAATTCTGAAAATTTTGAAATAACAGAGATTCTTTTATGTAGAAATCTGTTCGAAATCTTATAACAAAAATGATTTTAAAAAGTCAGAACCCCAATTTTGGGTTTTTAAAAACTCAAAGACTGTTCTTCTTTTTCTTGTTGTTTCTACAATTTTAAAAAATCAAAAATCTTACAAGAATTTCAGATTAGAATGTCCAAAACATCTGAAATTTAGAAAATTTCGCTCTTAGAATTTTAATAATTTTGGAAATTCAATAATTTTCACATTTAAATTTCAAAACTCAATGTCAAATTTTTGCAAAAATTACATTTTTTTATTTCATTACTAACAAAAAGCAGAGAACAACCAAAATCCATTAATCAAAATATTTCCGATAGTCATTTATTTAATTATCTTATTTCAATGATTAATACAAAAACGTGTTCTTCTTATATTAAAAATTATTTAAACAAGTTTTGCCGCATCTCTAATTACTTTTAGTCTTAAAACACATTCTTAAATTTTTTCTCTTAACAACTTAACAAACTGAAATTCCCTTTTTTTCGCCCATAACTTACAAAAACAAATAGTTTTATTTTACCTTGGCAGTTGTCTCAAGGTAGTCTAAAAACTCATCTAATCATAATCAACAATTAAATTAATTTCTATTTACATAACAATTTGTTTAAATAAATTTTTTTAAGAGCATTGATTTACTTAAAAATAAATTCAAAAAACGAAAATTAGCAGGTGTTTTTTACAAAACACCGCTGTATCGTCGTATTTCACAAAGTTTTATGAGAAACAAGTAATCAGTTGGAACGTAAAACACCCACTAACACTAAACATTTCACACGTTTCGATAACAAAGTTGTCATGACAACTTTGTTGTTAAAACGCGTAAAGTGTTTGGTGTTAGTAGGTGTTTTATTTAACACACCAAAAAGATCCAAGAAGAAGATTTAAGTAAACAGTTGAGATCGACTTTGTTCTCTCTCTACCTATCAATTATTTATTACATTTTTATGATTTCCTGGCCAAGCACTGTACTTTTGAATCTCACTGTAATTACCGAAATCACTGTTTACTAAATATTGATTAAAAACTAATCTAGTGACTAGATAGTGACCCACACTACAATTGTAAGTACTGCTATTGCTTATTGGACCTTAGACAATAATTATTAAGCAATTAAGCATGAAATTACACATTCTTAATTAACTGTTGCACACACGATCTATATTGACTTATGTAACTGTATGACATTCTCATTGAGAAAGGATATTTCAGTTCCTTTGCTGGTTTCTCACCTTGATCTCTATGCACAAATTAAAAAAAGAAGTTGAGTAAAATACAAATTTAACTCGAAATAAACGTGTCCTTGATTCTTCATAATGGTATATTATTACAGGAATGCTGAATGAAAAATTAAAATTCCTAATATTGTAGAATATTTCATGGTTACGGCCTTTACTAGCAGCAGAAATCACGTGATCAAATTTTATCAACTAGACTAGTCTGATGTCATTGTATATCTCATTTATTTATAAATAAAATTTTAGTAGAGTAATTTGAAATAAGTATTTTTCCACCTTATTATAAACATCTAGTTTTAGATCGATTCATGGTTCTAAAATTGGCAATCTTGAAGCAGCCATCACTGCCATTATGAAAAATTAACCCCGCAACTGGCACGAAATGATATATTATTTATGTATCTAGTTTTTATTGGATTTTTCTATACGAGCCGTTCCAAATTTTGTAAATACCTACACTGAACTTATCTTTCACAAAATCGAAGCTACGGGAGTGAAAGTAAACGAATTTAAATGTCCTGTTTATTTACAAAAAATAATTAAGCGAGCTTCTGCTAAACGTGGTCACCACCCCTTTCCCAAGTTTATTACTTTTCTTCGATTTTTTTTCAATTATAACCAAACAAAACATGCCTATTTTGATGATAAAAAATTCATTTTCCATGCATAAAAGTAGTCTGAAACAGGTGTGCCATCTGTGGAAATTTTACTGACGTCAGCGTGACCGAGAATTTGAAATTTGCCTTCTTTAAAATAACATAATCTACAAGTTTCGTATAATAAAACCACCTACTTTTTAATTTTTTTAATTGTTTAATTTCGAGTGGGTGGACACTTTTTTAAACCCCCGTAATGCGATACAAATTAATTAACTTTCAAATTACTATCAACAAGTATCATTGTTTGGTGTTGAAAAGACAAAATAACGACTACAATGTTTGTAATTGAAGTATCGAATTCTAAACGGAATAAAAATATACTGATAAAATCTGCATTCAGTGATTCATAACTTTGCAGCTCCACTCAGCTAGACAAGAGGTTTGTCAACAGGGTGAGTCTGCTAAAAGGATATCAACTTTTCTTAAAAATTAGTTATCACACCGACTTTAGAGTTTGCCATCAAAAACTGCATTTTTTTCTATGTGCATGTGAATTTTTTCAGACTTTTTCTAATATTCCTTCTAATCAATATTAATTAATTAATATTAATTCGCTTAAAAAAACTTCTAAGGTCATTCTAAATAAAACGATGTTGAAATATTGATAACTAGTTTTTGAAAATGTTAAAATATACATTTAACAGCCTCACCCTGTATCTTGAATTGTATTTATCGTGTCTATCTCGACGATTCTCCACTAAATACACATCATCAAAAACACTAAATAATTTTGACGTTTACTGTTTGTGAAAAGTCATTCTCTTTTTCAGATTTATTATTATTGATATTACTATTATTTTTATTTTGTATTATTAATTTAATCAGTGACCTAATGTTACTTTTCTTCTTCATTTAATAATCTATTCATTTATTTAATTAAAAAACGTGATTATTAAAGCAAAAAACAAAAACTAAATGACAAAAAAATATTTACTTTTGTCATAAAAATTCAATTAAATCTGAAAAAAACAAAATCTCTTAATTGTATATAATAGAAACAGTAAATTTAAATTCTGCAACTTCTAATTATTGTATAACTTAATGTAAATTTTTTAAAAAAACACACTTTCTATAAGAGGAGCCAATTAAAATTAATTTTATAATATTTCTAAATAAATTTAACTACTCGTCATCAGCTCTGATAGTAACAAGCCAAATTAAATTTCGTAATATACCTTGGGTTCCTTCAAATGCGGTGTTAAAGTAGGCGTTTAATATTTGATGAAGCTCTGATAAAACACATATCCAGAATTATCGGTCGTTTCAGAAAAACAGCAAGTGTTAATATAGAAAAAATCGCATAAAAAAACCCAAAACAGCTGATAATAGATAGATACAAGAACTGAAACCGCATGACCCTCTAAAAATGTGATTTGTCAGTAATTTAAACTACTGCAGGTTAGATTTAAAGATTTTTTTAATGATGAAGCTTGGTTTCAGCTTTCTGTTTCTGATAATTAGTAAAATCTGTTAAAAAAAATATACGTAGTCGTGTTTATGCCGTATGAGAGATGACAGAAATGTCAAAAACCAAATGTTTTTAACGTTTTTAGTTTTTTAAATATGGGCGACATAGTTTTTTCATTGGTTTAATGACAAATTGTTGGCTTTTTCTCTGTGTTTTTTTAGTAAATAGAAACCAGTAAACGTTAACTTAAACTGTCTATAATTCAAAAATTAACCAATACCAAATAGATATTTCAAATTTTCAACGCTTACTATTTCTCTCTGGTAAAAAAAATAAACGAAAAACGTAAGAAGCAGTCAACAACTTACCACTGAAATTCTTAACAAATTAACTCTTTCATTCGAGTTATTCGGGGTTAAAATTGAGATTATACTAAATTTCGAGACTTCTTTACTTTTTTAGATTTTTTTTTTGAAAAACATTGTCATTTTCCTGAAATTAATACATTTTTTATTATCTACACTATAAAGTCTACAACCCAAAGCAATTACGTTTGAGATAAATTCTAAAAAAGAGCATCAATACATGTAAAAATAACAAAGATTTAAGAAGTATTCTTTAGTTAACTCAACCCGACATAAAAAGCCCTAAAAACCCGAAATTTGAAAAAAACATAATTTTTTTTTGGTATTTTCACAGCTTGACCTTTCAAGAATATGTCTTTAAAAGGATTTGTTAAAAATTTAATTATTTTCAGAGATCTAGTCATTTTAGACCGGAACGAATCGAACAAAAGACGTTAGGAGTCACCCGTCTACCTAATTTTCTCAGCTTCTCTGATTTCTCAGGTTCTACTTAACCGATTTACTTGAAATTTGGTGTGAGTATTCTCAATACATGTCTCTATCGTACTAACTATTATTATAACAAAATAAAAAAATTACTATTTTTAAAAAAATCCGAAAAGGCAAAAAAATAGAACAAAAATTTTTCTTTTTTCGGACAGCCAAAATTTAGCAAAAAAAATTTTTTTTCACTTTTTCTTAGTTAGTACGATAGCAGCATTCATCTACATTAATAATCTTTTTTATTTTTTTGTTTCGGATCATTAGAAGGGTTGCAATCGTGACAAACTTGGCGCGTCATTTTTTTTCCAATCCCCTACTTCAACAACTTATAACATTTTAAGTTTTGAATTTTTTGACATTTTTTATTTTTTTATGTATTCTTAAAATATTAATAAATATCTTGACAAAAATTTGATAGTAAAAATATTTTTTGTTTTTGATTTATAGCACCCGAAAGGACACCTCAAATTCATGCATCTACACCAGAATACCCCCTTAATATCAAATTTTTTTTGCCACGAATTGTATTTTAAAGACACTCGTCTATTTTAATTGCTCTATAAGTCACATTTTCATTATTTGATTGAATCTTTTTGTTTTTGCGCCTACAGCTAAGTGAGAAAGCGCTGACGTCAAAATCTTGGACTGGTCAGAATTCCGTTTCCAAAATGAAGAAATGTGGACGTTTTAGACTCTGTTTCACTTTATTTAAAAGATGTGAAACAAAGAAACTTTATTATTTCACAACAACAACAGCTTTAAAAAGTTTTAAAACACTTTTAAAGTGCCCACAACAAACTTTGAAGAGGTTGTGGTTTGGAATCAAACAGCTGTTATCTAGGAAAATTCGTCACGCTTCCAGACCCTATTTTGTTCAATTGATAGAACGAAAATTAAAACAAACACGACCAAAATTGTTTTTCTCTGTTAGTTTTCTTCATAAGTTATCAAATTAAAAAAATAATTTAAAGCCAATTTTTTAATTTATTAAAATTTAATTTTAAAAAATCTATTTAACACGTAATAAATTACAAACAGGTGTCAAATTATGACGTCACAACCAGTGTAGTATATCTATTTATGGGTTGTAGGCGTTATTAACACCTCCCCCAGTAAATTTTCAATGACGTCATAACAAAATTGTCGATACTGGCTCCTTATAAAAATATCGAGTTCATAAATAAACGTTTAATTCTCGCATTAACTCATAAATGAGAGTTAATTAAGGACAGTTTAGGTTTAATTTAGAAGGTAAAGAAAGTGAGAAAAACATTTTCCTTTGGGACTATTGGGAGGACTTATATGTAACATTTTTAAAGGACATGGTATTCAGAGAGGTAAGAACCCATTCAATTCCAAGGACTTGAATACACGTGACTTCATTTAATTCTTTAGAGCACGGACAATTCTAAGTTCAGTGCTCGATTTGTATTTTAATTGTTCGGAATTTAAAAAAAAAATTTTTGGAAATTTTTATTTTGTAGGTTGTCTAGCTATTTGAAGGTTGTAATGACCGGTTAATAATACCCAATCACTTCAACTAATTACAAGTGAATGTGAATAAATTAGTGAAACTCGAGTAAAATACCTAATGTCTCGGTTAAAATATTACATAACGGGAATTAACGTAAAATTCCAAAAACAGCGTCTTTGGCTGTCTGCTCTTATTAACCCGATTAACCCTTAAAATAGCGGCTTAGTTTTGGGTAATTTCGCGAGCCCCAGCCCCAGGTGTCAGCCACCTTCGATCCGAATACTCTCGTGAAAATCGACCACGTTTTCCACTTACAAATTAAGGAAAAGGGGCGAACTAAAATCGGGACGATCACAGCCGGAAAATCACCACATACATTCAGAAAATAGAAAAAAACTAATACAAAAACACACACACGAAAACTAAAAACGGCTGTGCTCTCAACTCGATGACAACACTCACTATGTACACACGACGAACTGGCGGCGATTCGCTGCGAGAGTACAATATGTATGAAGGGGATGTCACGTGACCGGACCCGGCGTGCGGCGAGAAGAAAGTTTTGATTCGGCGGAGAGGTTTGAGGGAAATCCAGGACGAGAGGTGGGACGAAACTGCCTTCCGCGGATTCCTCCCTTTTAGGACCAGGAAAGTGACAAAAACAAAAATTAAAGTCGAAAAAAGAGTGGCACAAGTAGGACTATTGCAAAATGTGCCGTCTCGAAGGACCATATTTAAACAGACTTTGTGAACCAAAAAAACGTGTATAAAAAATGTTTCTGCAGTGTTTATAAAACAAGTAAAATTAAACGATCGCGAGAAAATGTCTTTTTTATACTGACACTAACAATAAGACGTTTTTCTTCATCCGGCTCGAAGGACCATAAAATATGTATACTTTACAAGCCACAAGCGACGATTATTAGAAAAAATATATTTACTGCAATGGTTATAATAAAGAGATATGAGTTCCTTGGCACTTTTAAAAAATGCTTTTTCAAGATGAGCTCTTAATTTTAATAGAAAAGACTCCCTCATCGCAGTTTTCCATATGGTAAAATACATATCTCGTCACTACTTGATCGGACAGAAAATTTGTATTTACATTTTTTGTAGGAAATTTAACTCTCAAAAAAAAGTCGTTTGTGGTTAATCGATTACTTCAACCATTTAAAAAAAATTGAGGATTTAGTATCTAATTTTGGTTTTTAAAATGCGAATATCTTCTAAATGCTTAGAATAATCAATTAACCACAAGAGACCTTTTTTATAGAGCGTTTAATTTTCTACAAGACCATATGTTGTGCATTTTATAATATTTGTTTATCTCTGAGTTATAAAATTTAGAAGTAGACAAGGAATTTTTGTTAAATTCTTTAAATTTTGACCTTCGATATCTGCTAAATGGTAAAAGATATAAAAAAATTGTAAGATAACTTTTTGTAGAACGTTTAATTTCCTACAAAAAATGTAAATACAAATTTTCTGTACAATTAAGCAAAAATGAGATATGGATTTTACCATATGGAACTAAAAAAAAAAATAAAAAACTGCAATGAGGGAGTCCTTCCTATTAAAATTAAGAGCTCATCTTAAAAAAGCATTTTTTAAAGGTGCCTAAGAATTAATTTTTCAGTGTCGGAAGTTAAAAAAAAAATTATTGATTTTTTTGGCCCACCCTATTAAATAGAGATTTTTGGGTGTTTGAAGCAAAAAATTATTGTAATTGCTCCGTATCTACCAAGACTATCTAAAAGGCGGAGGATTTATTCGCTTTGAAACCAAAAATCAAAATCTTAGAAAATACAAAGCAAATCAAAATGTCTGTGTAACAATGGAAGAACTACAAAATGCTATAAAGTGGCTCAAAAATAGAAAGTCACCTGGAAAAGATAAGATAACAGATGAAATGCTAAAAAATATGAGAAAAAAAGCCGCTGAAGAATTGTTAAGATTGTTTAATAAAATATGGGAATGCGAGCAAATACTAGAGGATTGGGAAGTAGGGCTCATTCTGACGATATATAAAAAAGGAGACAGAAATAAATGTTAAAACTATGGGGGTATAACTCCGAAATGTGTAACTTTAAAGGTCTTTGAAAAAATAGTAGATAGAATGATAAGAACAAAATTAGAAGAAAGTTTTGATGAGGCACAGAGTGGCTTTAGAAAGGGGAGGAGTACGCAAGATCATATATTTACTGTGAAACAAATAATAGACAAAACTATAATAGAAAGAAAAACTGTAGCTTTTGCTTTTATTGATTTAGAGAAAGCTTTTGATAAAGTACCTAGAAAAAAATTTGGGAAATTTTAGAAGCGAGAGGAATTGACACCAAAGCTATAAATGTAGTTAAATTAAACAGAAACAACTGATGGACTAAGGCAAGGAGGAGGTTTAAGCTGTTTGCTGTTCATTACCTTTATGGATGAGTTAATAAAAAAGTGTGTTAGTGTATCCAAAAACCTAGCTGTGGGTTATAAGAATCTGAAGACAGTTAAAATTTCTGAAAGAGCATTTGCTGATGACATCGTATTAATCGCAATACTACGAATTTGTAAAACAATATAACCTATTGGTACGAGAATCTAGAAGAATATGGAATGAATATGAACCTGAGTAAAACCAAAATTATGACAGTCGGTAGACAGGAACAGAATGTGGAAATAAACGGAAAAGAGTAGATGTTTTCCAGTGTTTAGGAATTATACTAAAGAGCGATGGAAAACAAAAAGCTGAAATAAATAAGAGAGTAGACAAAGCTGTTGTCAGATGTTTTTATTTTTTCTAAGAATACTAAAATAAAAGTATTTAAAACAATATTTAGACCAACTTTAACGTATAGCTGCGAAACGTGGGTATTAAATAGAAGAATGACAAGTAAGATACAGACTACACAAATGAAATATCTTAGAAAAATCAAATAGTAACAAAAAAAGACAGAATAAGGAATACAGAAAAAAGAAAAGAGAAATTAAATCAGTGATAGACTTCATAGAAGAGCGACAGCTGAGCTGGTGGAAACATCTCCACAGAATGGACGACAACAGAAAAGTGAAGCAAATATGGCAGGCCAGAACACAGGAAAAAAGGAAGCAGGAAGACCAAGAAAAACATGGAAGAAACAAATAGAAAAAAATTTTGTTCAAAGAGGGATAACAAAGGAAGAAGTAAAAAACATGGCTAAAAATAGGAAAATATAGGCTCAATTTAGTCACAATAAATTATTGTAATTATGATTGAAAGTGTAAGTTAATACCACACACCATCAACTGGTAATATGTGGTTCGATAATATATATATATTATAATTATCCGGTTCGAAAGATAATTCTTTTATTAATCTAGAATTTTTCTTAATTTTTTACTATTCTTAACTTTCCTTTAGTAGTCGTTTTTCTTATTTTTAATTCTTTCCAAATAATGTTTTTCAAATTTGCCTAGAATTTTGTTCTTCCAGGACTTCCTAATTGACGTTTTTAACTTTTTAAATCTTCCTTTATTATCGTTTGTTTTAGTTGTATATTCTTCTTCTTTTTTTCAGTCGTTGCGTTTGTAATTCTTTATTTTTTCTATAGGCTCATAATCTACACTTCTTTTAGAATTGTCTAAACTATTTTTTTAAAATTTTCTTTGTTTTTTTCTTGTACAACATACATTTTAATGTTCCGAGATTTTTTTGACATTAGATCATCTTTTTTACAATTTCATAAAATCTACTTTTTCAAATTCTTCTAGAATCTTCTCTTTCCACTAATCATAATTCTCTTTACTGTTCTTCTCTCTCTACTATTAAATACCTATTTATGTAATTTTCATAACTCAAGTCTAGATAGAACTTTTGGTTGTTTATACGTTCTAGGCAAGTAATCACAAATAGTTATGTCAATTTTCTAACGCTTGCTCGTTTCTCTTTGGTAAAAAAACTAGATAAAAGAACAAATTGTGTCCTTTAAAAACATTTTAAAGACTACAGGACAGTTTATAAAATTAAAAGACTATCCTTAGGATTGGCAACCTTAAGTGGTGAATATTAATTCGAGTGGTGAACTGATAGTGGTGGTGAAATTAAGCACAAACTTCGGAGTAAGAATATAACCGTTTTTCAAAAATTGGAACGAAGTTAATAATCAAAAAAAATCCGCGGATTCCCCCTTTTAGGTCTAGAAATGTTTTAAGCCCCCGCCACCCCCAACAAGAATCATTAGCAGGTGGTAGCTTTTAATTCGAGTGATAAATTGATTGTGGTGGTGAGATTAGGCACGAAACGTCGAGATAAGAAAATACGGATTTTTCAAAAATTGAAACAGAGTTACTAATCAACAAAAATTTTTACTTACTTTCGTTGAAGCAAGGGATTACTGTGGGAAGTCTGAGGGTTGGTTAAAACTGTTAAAAACGGATATAAAACTGAAGACTTTTCTTGACAGTTTTGTCGTTGTCAAAACTGGACAGTCCTGTGTGACAGTCAAGCTGAAATGTTTTTGCGATAAATTTTAATTTTCAAAATACCTTATTATGAAATATAAACGTGTAAAAAGAGCAGAACACATCTGAATGTCACAATAAAAACATTATAAAAAAGCGGATAAACCAAAAACTACATCAGAGAAAAGAAAAAAAAAATACAAAACCGAATTTGTATAGAAATAATGAAAACCCATAATTATAATGATAATCAAATCCTGTTTAAAACATTACGAAATAATTTAAAAAAAAAACAGAGCTAGTCTAGACGATTTTTGTTCAAATAAAATGACCAAAAATACAAATTTTTACTTTTGATTTATTTATTTCTTCAAATAAATTGTGTTTTACGACACGGAGATGAGTCAATAAAGAGAAAAAACCGTTGAAACTTGTAAATCCTCGATTTTCAAATATTATTGGAAATTAGCAATATTCTAGGGAAGGCATAAAAGACGGATTGCCCCCTTCAAGACAACCTACTTCATTATTTTCACCAAAAGTGATCTCAATCTCAGTGACTCTCTTGTAATTTGTTTTATAATTTTTCCAAAAATCGCTACAAATCGTCTAAAAATTATTCCTGAATCTACTACTGATAGAGGCGCATAAACAGTTATTTTGTTTAATTATTTAATTAAACAATAATTATGCTATTTACAAAAAAAAATATTTTTAAATGATTTATTAAATCTTTGAGTATAGTAGCAGTGAAATAAATTCTTAATTATTGCTGTCCGAAATTTATTTAATTTGGGTCTGATTAACGATGGAAAGACTGAAGTTTGTCTCGAAGAGGGTCAGTTGCAGGTTAGAAACCGACTTCAAAAAGCTTATCTCAATGCTTGACAGGTTTTTGTAAACTGGCAACGGCAGGAATAGGCCACAGTTTTGTTAGAGATTATTCTCGTTTCGGTTTAAAGTCTGAGATACAACAAAAATAAAATAGTGTAGCCCCTATCCTGGTGTTTTACATCCTGTCAATACCTATTTCTAGTCAAATTAGAAAACGAAAGTAATAAAAATATTTAAATTCTTCCCTACTGTTTAACAATTCCCTAAAAACAGTACAATAAGTCGTAAATTTAAATTGTTTATGCACTGCAAAATTTCCACAATTTTAACACTATTTTAGAAGTTAAATAGGATTTTAATATTTATAACTTGAATAGTTGGGTTGAGATATAACAATATTCAATGCCGTTCTCATTTTTTTTTTGAATTTTGTAGTTATAACAAGTTCTTTGCGTTTAAATAAATTCCAGTATTAGCAAATTAAATATCTTTTTTTGGAAATAAAAATTCAAATTTTCACATTTAATGAAAGAACCTTGTAAATGCCAATTTTTTTAAAAATGTTTAATTACGTCTCATTTAAATGTTTGGAAAAGTAATTCTCATAATCATAATCTAACTAAAATCAGCTTGGTAAAAATGACCGCTAATAAATCCGGTCAAGCTACAATAATAAATATTTTGTTATTGTTAAATAAATAATAAAACAATATTTGCATTAGTACAATAGAAAAAAAAAATATTATTTTATTTTATTAAAAGAGTTGCTTAAATAATTAAAAATAATTAATTGAGACAGACAGGCAGAGTGATAAATAGTTTCAAAATTGCAGCGTCATTAAAAACACGGTTTTTATGCCCACCCAAATATAAGATGGAAAGTGGTACTTTACCCAACGAGACGCAGCCAAATTCTGTAAAGACGCTTTATCAATTTCAATTGGCAATTTTTTTCAAAAATGTTTGTTTATTTAAATAACATTTTTTTGTTAAAGAGGTTTTAAAACGTGTAAAAGTTGTGCGGCACTGTTTTTTCTAAACGCTGCGCAAACGGCCAAAGATAATTCATAAGTAATAAAAACTTTTTGAAGGTATATAAACTTAAAAATATGTAAATAAAATAAAAGTTCTAGATAAATTTAGATATTTGCAAACTGGTTTATTAAGAAAGAACAACTGTTCCTTTCCTACCTGAAAATAATTTTGATTAAAAATTTATTTAAATTAGGTAACGCACACAAAAGTGTATTATACTTTATAATCAAAAAAAATTTAATTTCTTGCTGATTAAACTAAAGACTTAATTTTTAGGTGACATTTTGATTTTAAATTCGACAACAAACAAAATTTAAATAAGTCATGAACTCGATAACACGATTAATTCCAAACAATTGAAGAACGTTTTGGTTTTTTATTTCCGTAAATCACATCAAAATTACTGGAAATTTCTTCGTAATGACAGGAATTTTACACTTTCAATTAGAACGATTTAATGACCTCATAATTGCACAGAATTTTGTTGCAGTTCTAAACTAGAAAATATCAAGTCCAAAATGGAAAACTTTTCAGATCAGTTTGTTTGGTGAAGCTGTACCTACCTCTTCTTCTTTAACCTGCCTTCACCTCTCCATTGACGTCAAAGATATAAAGCGATCAAAAAAATCATAACCAGCCTGTGGAAAGCCCCGACTAGCAAAAACCAATTTGGATTTTTTTCCCAGACTTGCTTTAATGGAGGATTATTTAAAAAGTAGGCCGCCTCACCTACATGATGTACAAGTTTAATTGCAACATTATTTCATAAGCAAAGACGGTACTTGTATGCCAATAACACTAACAGAAATCATGACGTATTGTTGTTGTTAGTTTAGTAGTAAAAAAAAATTGTATTGTTCATAAAATTCAGAAAAGTGTGTCTTTCATTTAACATTTGTTTCATACGTTAAAAATGACATTTCAATCAGTGTCAAGTTCAAAAAGCAGGTTTACACAGGTTAAATACGAAATTTCTGTTTTTACATAGTCATTATGTAATTTACAAATTTTTTTATAGTTTTTCAGAAGATTCACATCTACGTCAATTGAGCAAATTGATGATTATGCTATTTTCATGATTGTTTAGTTAAAAAACTAAAAATTTTGAGAATGACGCAGTTCAAAAATCTAACTTGTTTTTTACTATTTGTAGCAATAGCTAATAAGCTTAGATACTATTAAAATCCAAATTTTTAACAACAATGGAAATTTTGTAGATCAAAAAATATTTTTGTATGGAAGAGTACAATTTTCTTCCTTAAATGCATCTTTGTTTAATTAAAACTACCTTGAAAATTAAATTCATACAAATCAATAATTAAACTAAATATCTTTTCTATAAATACTCATTAATTTAAATATTGTTGAGTAAAATTAATCATTTGCATAATGTGTAATAACATCCACACGCAGGTTGATCATAATTTTAATTCATAATTTAATGATTAAGTTTTAACAACGTAGAAATATAATAAAAAGTAAAAAAAACACAAAAACAAACAAAATGAAAAAATTGCTATTGTCTGTTTTTTGTACTGTTGTATTGTTTTTTCCAGAGAAAAACTAGTAATAGTTAGAATTTTAAAATACTCATTAGTGATTGCTAAATTCTCGAAACCAACCAATAAGAAACGGTTATTTCAAATTTCTGAGGTTTGCTAGTTTCTCTCTATTTTTTTTGTGTGTTATTTAATGACAGTTTTTATAAATAACAGTAACAGAGCGTTATTTCTCTTAAAAAATAACAGTTTTTTAATCTAAACTGTTACTTTAAAAAAAGCTATTTTATTAAAAACAGCTGTTATTAAAAAAATAACAGCTATTTCTAGTTTAAGCTGTTATTAAAAAATTAATTATTATTTCAAGCAACTAACAAGTACAGGGTATTTATAAATGATTGTAGCAACGTAAGTGGCTGTGGAGATTTTTGATATTCATCGTAATATCCTATTTAACGCAACGGAACATTGGAAAATGGTTCCTGGAGTTGCTCATTTGTCTAATAATAATTATAATAATAGCTAAAGTCTTTGTCTTTAAAAGACAGAATATTTTTTATTATTTCCACAGCCGCCTTCGTCCTTATAATCATTTGTAAAAACCCTGTACTATTAAAACGGCAATCAAGTTAAACTGTTATTGTTTTAAGAATAGCTGTTATTTCGTTTAAAAAAATAACAGATATTTTCACTTTAAAATAATTGTTTGTTGTTGTTTAAAAAATAATTATTATTTCAAGCAATAAACAAATCTTATTGAAACAGACTTACTGACTTACTATTTAACTGTTACTTCAAAGAAAGCCGTAACAAAATAAAACTAATTAAGCATATTTATTTTTAAACAACTTATATTCACATTTAGTAATAATACAGTAGAGAAATATTTAAAGATTCATTTAAATTATAATATAGTTCTCTATTCGTATTCAAATTAACTGTTTATTAAATTATTTTAAATACTTATTTAAATAACTGTTTAAAAATAATTGTTTATAACGAACAGCTTAAAGATAACATCTTAAAAACAGCAGTTTAAAAATAACAATTATTTTTAACTGTTATTTTAAAAACAGTAATAGATAATAAAATAACTGCCATTAAAAAATAACATATTAAAATAAATAGTCTTTCATGACATCGTTCTAGAGTTTCGTGTTTATATAAGAATTTGAACGCTGAGCCCTTCACTCTGATTTCCATTTTTTAATATTTTTCTAAATAATAGTTTAAAAATAACGGTTTAAAATTAACAGCCTAAAACCAATAGTTTGAAAATAGCAGTTTAAAAATAACAGCTATTTTTAACAGTTATTTTAAAATAACAGTACAGATAGTAACTGCTATTAAAAAATAACAGTTTCTGTCATCACTCGCCTCAAATCTAGTCTTTAATGTAACCCTTTTAACGTTTCATGTTTATATGAAAATCCGAACGCTGAGCGTAATTCTCTTCTTTCTGTTTTCCAATTATTTTTTAATACTTTGTTAAATAACAGTTTAAAAATAACGATTTCAAAATAACAGCTTAAAGATAATAGTTTAAAAATAACAGTTTAAAAATAACATCTATTTTTAACAGTTATTTTAAAATAACAGTATCAGATAGCTGCCATTAAAAAAAAACAGTTTCTGTCACCATTCGCCTATAATCTAGTCCATTGATGTCACTTTTTTGACGTTTCGTGTTTATATACAAATCTGAACTCTGAGCGTCATTCTCTTCTCTCTATTTTCTATTTTTTAGTATATTTTTTTAAAATAAGAGTTTAAAAACAACGGTTTAAAACTAACAGTTAAAGATAACAGTTTGAAAACAGTAGTTTAAAAATAACAGTAATTTTTAACTCTTATTTTAAAATAGCAGTCATTAAGAAACATCAGCTTTTGTCATCACTCGCCTATAGTCTAGTTTTTAATGTCATATTTTTGACATTTCGTGTTTATTTGAAAATTTAAACGAGGAGCTCTTCTCTCTGATTTCCGTTTTTTAATATTTTTTAAATGACAATTTAAAAATGACGGTTTGACACTAACAGCTTAAAGAAAACAATTTAAAAATAACAGCTTTTTTAACTGTTATTTTAAAATAACAGTAACAGGTAGTAACTGTCATTAAAAATGTTTTTGTTATCATACTCTGTCTCTATTGGCAAAATTTGAAAACCGTAATTATATTTTTATCTTTGTAACAAATAGGACTCTCTACTGAGCAATTTTTTCGGAATAAAAGTCAAATTTGACAATACCATGAAGCGCAAATTAATTGTTGAAATGTTCTTGACATTTCAACAAGTCCAAAATACTAATATTTAAAATTTGTTATTGTTATTCTTTCAATTGAGGCACGTGTTCATTACTTCCAAACTTCACTGATAGAATTACAATGTCAATTTATTATAACCGCCATTTTTTTTGACATGTATTAGACGTAAAAATAAATATAAAGAATAGTAGAAATGTCAAAATAGTAAAAAAGGGTTAGTAGAGAGGTGAGTCAGTGTTCAGACACTTTACAACTAGAAAATGTCAAAAAATAACATTAAGAATGTCAGAGTGACATTTTTTTAAAATGGTAATTGGCCAAAGTTAAATGCAATTTTCTTAAAAAGATAATTTTTAAAATTATATTCAGAAACTCTAGTTTAATATTTTTTTAATAAATTAATTTATTTTTTCACTGCAGTTCTAGGGTTCCTCATGATTAGATTGGTACCAATAAGAAAAAATATTTCACAACTACCTGCGAGATTATTTATTCTGAAAGAGACTAGACAGGTTCACAACGAACAATATGACTTTGAAAGATCTGTGAGGTCTCAAAAAAAAACTAAATTGCAGTCAAAAAAATCAGTTTTTGTGTTCTGCAGACCTGTTTTGCATCAGATTTTTTTGGGGAAGTCCAAAATTCAAATTATAAATCCTGTCCCACACCGAATCCAGTTGGCGAGTTTGTATATAAAAAAATAACAAAACTCGAATTTAAACGGCGATTTTTAGGAGACATTCCACTCGATAATTAAGTTTCAATTTAAAAAAAAGTTCAGTACATCAGCGTTAATGTAAACAACATTATTATGAAGACAAGAAAATAATTCCACTCTTCTCTATTTCTTCAAAAATTACAACGACTTCTGGCTAATCATAAAAGAGAAAAGCCAACTAGTAGAGTCATATTAAATTTTTTAAGTAAATAATGTCAGAAAAGAAAAACGGCGGTTAATAACGTCAGATCGAGTTGTTTAATATTATTTATGCGGTTGAAATTAAATAACAATGCTTAAAAAGAGAAAGAATAAGACTGAGAATAAAAAAAGCGAAAGAAAATTCAGAAAAGTTAAAAACGACAAAACAAACAACAAAAGCTCAATATTTAATAAACAATGAAAAAAATTCAAAAAAAACTACAATTTGAAAAAAAAACAATAAAATTAATAAAAACTTATTAACAAAAGTAAAGTTTGGAAGAACACAGGAGTACTATTAGACAACGTTCAGCAAAAAATTTAAAAAAATCATTAAGAATGTTTTTGAAAGAAGTTAAATAAAACAAAAAATCTAGAAGAATGATTGATGATTGCTAACCTTAGTTATTTACCATTACAATTCTTATTTTTTTTATATTATAAAATTTGTTTTGTATAAGTTAGAGTTAGTAGATTTAAGGGAGCAGTTCTCTAACGAACAATTGCAGGTAATTTATAATTAAATAGAGACACGGTTAACTGTATCTTGTGTAAAAAAATATATTTTTTATTTGTTTTTCAAACTAGAATGAAATATAATTTCAAGCTATTTTTTTTTAGATTGTACAAGTAATTTTTAATATTTTGTAGTATGATTTATGCAACTAACAATATACAAATAGTTTACAAGCTTTTTGTCGGATTTTGATAAATAATAAGTCCGCAAAAGTACTTTTTTTAAGGACGATTTTAGTTTCATTTACCAATTATTTTTTTAATTAATTAACAAAATTATACATTTAGTAATAAATTTTGTTTTGGAAAGGTCCAAGGACGTTTTCAGGGAAGAGGAGATTATAAGGACTGAAGCTCTAGTGCTCGACTAGTAAAAAAAAATTCAAAAAGAAAAAAAAAATATAAAAATTAAATAAGCCATTTGAGAGATTCAAGAAGAAATAAAACAGATTCTACAATTTGATAAAAAGTGATTTGAAAAGAAAACTACAGCTAACAAAAAAGAAAAGATAATAAGTTTTAGAAAAACAAAAAAATTAAAGAAAAACTTGAAAATCCCCATTTGGAACAACAAAAAAATTCAATGAAGCTGAAAAATTAAAGAACGATCATTTATAAAGTACTATTAAAAAAAAGGACAATAATAATTTTATAAAAGAACAGAAAATTACGACTAGTAAAAAAGAATATTGAAAAAATCTTAGAATACAAAAGTTTTTAGAAAAAGAAGAAAATTTGAGAAAAAAATAACGACAAAAGAAAGAGAAAAAACAAGAAAAATTACCAGTGGTAGAACAAGAAAAACAAAAGTAGATTCTAGAACACATGGAAAGAATTCTAGAATTGAAAATGACAAGCTACTGAAAAAAAATAAAGGAAGCTCAAAGAAGAAGTAGAAAATTGAGACATTCTGGAAAAATGCAATGTCTGGAAGAAACAGAAGAACAAGAAATGCGTCTACTAAAAGAAAAAAAAATGTTTCAAAACAAAAAAGATTAAAGAGAAACTTAAAAAACGTCATTTATAAAATGTTGTAAAATCACAAAAGAATTAGGTGAAGTTCAAAAACGACGATTAATATAAGAAATAAAACAATAATGACTATTAGATAAAAGAAGACTGTAGAATTACAATTAGTAAAAAAAACATTAGAAATTTAAAAAAAAAAGTTTTGGAAGAACGAAAAACATGAGATTCTAGAAAAAGAAGCAGAACGAATAAAAAAAGATCCAGAAGAATCATAAGTAGTAGAAAAAGAAGAAGAGAAGTGGATTCTACAACAAATTGAACAAAGACGACATAAATTTAAAAAATATATAAAAAGCTATACAGTGTGAACCATTTGTATGGAATAACTTCGATAAAAATTTTAGGATTTCTTTTTCAGGAAAACGCTGAAACACGTGTCCTGTTATTTTTAAACGCGCATTTTTTGACAAAAAAATTGGATATACAGGGTGTCCCAACATCGAGATACGACCCTTAACTTTGAAATTTTAAATAGAAACCCCATTTTTTCTAGCATATCTGAATTCTACGTATAATTTTGCGTATTTTTATGTAGCACACACTATGTCGTAATTCAGTTGTTTTTGAAAAAAAGGCATGAACCATTTGAAATGAATAAATTCGATAAAAATTCAGGGATTTACTTTTTAGGAAAACGCTTGGAGTCGTATTGTGTTATTGTCCAACGCGCATTTTTTGATCAAAAAAAAGGATATACAGGGTGTCCCAAAATCAAAATACGACTCTCTACGTTGAAATTTCAATTGAGAACCCCAATTTTTTTAGCATATCTGAATTCTACGTGTAAATCCCTGACTTTTTATTGAATTTATTAATTTCAAAAATAGATCATGCCTTTTTTTCAAAAACAACTGAAAATCGACATAGTTACATAAAAAATGCGCAAAATTATACGTAGAATTTAGATACGCCAAAAAAATTAAATTTTCATTTGAAATTTTAAAGTTGAGAGTTGTATTTCGAATTTGGGACACCCTGTATATCCATTTTTTTTGTCAAAAAATGCGCGTTGAAAAATAACAGAATACGGCTCTAAGCATTTTTCTGAAAAACATATCTCTGAATTTTTATCGAATTTATTCATTTCAAATAGCTCACGCATTTTTTTCAAAAACACCTAAAAATTGATATAGTGTTGCTACATAAAAAATACGCAAAATTATATGTAGAATTCAGATATGCTAAAAAAAATTTGCGTTTCCATTAAAAATTTCAAAGTTGAGGGTCGTATCTCGATGTTGGAACACTCTGTATATTCAATTTTTTTGCCAAAAAATGCGCGTTGAAAAATAACAGAGCACGTGTTTAAGCGTTTTCCTGAAAACAAATCCCTGAATTTTTATCGAAGTTATTCCATACAAATAGTTCTCACTGTATGTAAAACTAAAAAAATTAAAAAAGAAGCAAAAGTTTAGAGGATTCTAGTAGAATTGAAGATGGCAGACCACAAAAAAAATAAAATACGCTTTTTGAAGATTGACAGATTCTGTAGGAACAAATAAATAGGACAAAGAAAACTACGAATTAAAAAAAACAAAAAAGGGAAAGACCTGTAAAATTCTAGAATAATAAAAAAATTGTCCTTCAAGACAAATATTAAGAAAAGGCTGGGTGTACAGAAGCAGTTCAAAAATGTGTCAATAATTTGCGTTTTCTACCTCAATAACGGACGAACGCTCAAAGACGTCAAGCATAAAACATTTATTTTTGAATCGTATTTTTGAAATGAGCTTAAAATTGAGAGAGAATAAAACTTTAACACTTGTGCTAGTTTGGAAGAATTTCGCCAAAAATTTTCCTAACCTCTCTTTTTTAAACATACGTTACAAATTTCATTGCAAGAGTTGATCTAAATAAATAATAATTTGAAAAAAAAATCAGATGTTTTAAAAGAATTTGGAGACTGATAAACAGAGGAGAAAAGAATCTAGAAAAATGATAAAAACTTAGCAACGAAAGTAGAGTCTAGAAGAAGAAAAGAATACTGTTAAACAACGTTCAGCAAATTATTTAAAAAAATCGTTTAATTTTTTTTTAAAGTTAAATAAAACAAAAAAAATACTTTAGTTATTTAATATTAAAATTTTTATTTTTTTATATTACAAAAACTTGTTTTCTATAAATTATAGTTAGTAGATTTTAGTGAGCAGTACTTTAACTAAAATAGTAGGTAATTTATATCTTTTTCAGTATTTAATAGAGTAATAATTTAAAACTAATGAAGATGTAGTATGCACACAGCGTTCCAATTTATGTCACTTTAAGAACGCTAACAAATTACACCAAGATTTGTTTGTATCCATTAAAATCTCATTTAGTTCCACAATTATCCGTTGTACAACGGAAAATTTAATTTTTTCAAACTCACTATACCTTAAATTTATGCAACCAGTAATTCACTCCGCTTTTACCTGCTTGTATGTAGCAAACCGCTTCAATTCATTTCGTCAACGGTCGCATCTACTATAACATCCTAAACTCCACCCAACCTTGACCACTCTCTATTCTAATTTCGCTATTAAATACAAATTTTGCATTTATTTTTATTTTGGAGCCACACTTTGATGAGAACATCCAAATTTGCCAATTCTTCCCACTCAAAACTGCTTTCCTTTGTTATACCCTTCAGTAAAAAATACACAATGAGATCCCCTAAACATTGTAAACCGGTAGGTCAAACAAATACTGGATTGGTGGGACTAGAGGGTGTCTTTCGAATTTTATATGGGGTGATGTAAGACCCATTGATGCAACAACGGCCATCCACTGCCGATGAAATCAGTTGAGACTCTGAGTCATGACTATTAAGACGCGATCAATCAAATTTCCCGCTAGAAAAACAGTTTTTCTCGAAATTAAATCACTGTGTTAAGTTCATTGTGTGTTTTCAATTTTTTTTGACGGTCTATTATCAAAAAAGTGGTCTTTGAAAATATTTTTTTACAGGAAATATACAGTTTTCCTTTTCTAGAAAACTCAAAATCAAAATTAAATCAGAATGAAGTTCATTTTTACCATTTCTTTAGTGTTTTCCAATTTTCTTTGATAGTTCATTATCAAAAAAGTGTTCTTTGAAAAATTTTTTTTACAGGAAGTATACAGTTTTCCTCTACTAGAAAACTCGATCCTTTACCAGTTGATTGGATTACAAGGTGCAGGTACTACGCGATTCACTCAAATTACAACCATTGTCGATTTGGGCGTAATTTAGTGCCACAATTCCTACGAAGCGGTTCGTATTAAACCCAATATTGGTAGTACTGAGAAAATAGTACCGCTCTGTATGACCGCAAATCTGATATCCCGTAGAAATTTAATATGGAAATAAAGACGAAAAAACATGGAAGAAAATATAGACTAGTGTTGTCTTGAAGGAATTAAAGTTCCTGTCTTCCTTGCTATCAAAACTTAGTTACCGGTTGTAAATGAATATCTATTTTGTGTTTAAGAAAGCAGTGTGACAACAGATTCATACTTAAGTCGGTTTTGAAGGTGTTTAGAACAGTTTTTAGTTTGGTTTTGAGTACTGTTTTCGTGTGGTGGTGAGAGTGTACTAGATTCTAGCACCATATGAAATCAGTTCTTATACCAAATACCATCAGGGTGAGAAAAAAACTCAAATTTAAGTTTGTCATTTTTAATTACGTATACCAAAGTAACATATTGAAGTTTTAGAACTAAGCAACAAGAGTGAACTAAATTAAATATAGTGCTAAACTAATTTGTATTTACAGAAACTTATATACAAGACAGACCAATATTTACAAATGGAACATAAGGAATTACTGGTTAATAGGAAGGCAGCCTTTGTCAGGTTGTGCTCTCAATAAAACTAAAATTCAAATTCCTGAAACTAACCTCAATAATGCCATCACGCATCTTCGGATAAAACCTATCTAAACCTAAGATACAATTTGTACGTTATTTCGATAAAACTTATACACTTAACATCAAACACACATGCACAACTATAAATTCAATTTAAATTGTTACTAAACTGTGATTATCACTGGTTGTGTTTTTAATTTCTTGGTCTTTTTTATTTAGTTTCACCCAAGTATCACCTAAGGCTTTAGCAAAATGATCGTCCACAGATAAACCTGCAGTGTCCATTAATTCAATCACGTTTGTTGTTGTTGGTACTTTTGGTGGTGGTTTCACTGGGAGTGGCTCTCTGGATACGTTATTGTTGGAAAAGAGAGAGAGATAGTCGTTGCCGAGGGAACGGCGGAAATGTTCGTCGATGATTGGATCACACATCGATATTCCTGGAAACAAATTTAAGAGTTAGGAGATATATTACGTAATACATTTTTTTTGTAAATATAAGAAATTTGCGATAAAAAAATATTTGAGAGGCTATATTTGGATACGCTTATCGGACTTTGTAAGTAGCAAATGTAATATTTATTATGTCGTAATATATATTTTTATAGTAAACTGTGCTATAGTATATCCTGTTTCAAATTAAACGATTTTGTACGAGATTCCGACTTTATTTGTTTTATTTTAAACAAAAAATGGTGATTAAAAAATTAAATAAAGAGCACATGAGGTCCTCTTCTATACTAAATAATATAAGAGAAGCTCTTCTTCCACTTAAAGATTAGCACAGGTAAGGATTTCAAAATGCACGATTTTTTCTCTTAATTTTTTGTTATAATACTATATTTGTCTTCAAAAATATTACTACCTCTCGTTTTAACTAATGAAGACATATTATAAATTGTTGCAATAAAAAATAAAACAAAAAAATCTAAAATAATTTTAAATCTAATTGCAATTGCAATTCTCAGCGACTCTTGTCATCGTTATTTCAGACCAAGCAGTGCTATATACTCATCTAGCAAATATTATAAATCAATTATCAAACGCTATGGGGGTTGTAAATCGTTAAAATAGTGGCTGAAAGCTGTTTCATTTTAAAGCTGTTCTAATTTAAAAAAAAAAGCTCAAGTTACCTCATTGTAACCCACCCACTGTATTGGCTAATACGACACCCAAATCGTTCTTGGTAACGACGCAAAGTAGAAAAAATATTTTTAAAATTTTAAATGAACTTGTTCAAGAAAATTGTTGTTTGAATAATAAAAATCTTATTTATTAGCACAGAATTATGAGGAAACACAAACACCAAAGTCAATAATCGAGTATTTATCCCTGTCCAATTGTCCAAAAATGTCAAAAAATCTGTTTTTTGGAAATTTTTTGAGAAAATACTCAGAATCTATTAGTAATATCAAAAAAAATTTCGGATAAAAGTCGTAGCCAATACATTTTTCTACAAATTTACTTTCTATGAATTATGGTCTAGAACCAAAACTGATCGAGTTATAGTCGTTTAAAGCTTGATATTCTGGAAAAACTGTGTTTTTCGCGATTTACTCAGAATCTGTTTACCGCATCGGAATCTTTTATTAGTGAAAGTTGTAGCTGATAAAAATTCCAACAATTTCTAAGTTATTAAAAATTTTGCTACGATGAAAACTGGCCGAGTTATAGCGGTTTAAAGTTTGATAATCTGCAATAATTGTGTTTTTTGCTATTTATTCGGAATCTGTTTACCGCATCGGAATCTTTTACTGGTAAAACTTGTAGCTGGTAAAAATTACAACAATTTTTAATTTACCAAAATTTTGTCTTAGATAAAAATGGCCAAGTTATGGCGGTTTAAAGCTTGATAACCCGAAAAATTTATGTTTTTCGGGATTTACACAGAATCTGTTTACCGCACCGGAATCTTTTACTAGTAAAAGTTGTAGTTCACAAAATTTAAAATAACTTTCAATTATTTAAAATTTTTCTAAAATAAAATTGGCTTATTTATGTCGGTTTAATGTGCGATATTCTAAAAAAGTTGTTTTATGAGATTTCTCGCAATTTACTCAGAGTCTGTTTACCGCATCGGAGTCTTTTACTGGTAAAACTTGTAGCTGGTAAAAATTACAACAATTTCTAATTTACTAAAATTTTCTCTAAGATAAAAATGGCCAAGTTATGGCGGTTTAAAGCTTGATAACCCGAAAAATTTATGTTTTTCGGGATTTACACAGGATCTGTTTACCGCATCGAAATCTTTTACCAGTAAAAGTTGTAGTTCACAAAATTTTCAATAACTTTCAATTGTTTAAAAATTTTTAAAAATAAAATTGGCACAATTATGGCGGTTTAAAATGTGCCATTTAGAAAAATTAGTGTTTTCTATGATTTCTCGTAATTTACTCTGAATCTGTTTACCGTATCAAAATATTTTACTGATAAACGTTGTAAAAAACAAAATTCCCAATAATTTTCATTTATCTAAAATTTTTCTAAAATAAAATTGGTAGAATTATGGCGGCTTAAAGTGTAACATTCTGTGTTTCTACGATTTCTCGCAATTTCTTCAGAATCCGTTTACCGCATCCGAATCTTTTGCTAGTAAAAGTTGTAGCTGGTAAAAATTCCGACAATTTCTAATTTATTAAAAATTTTGCTACGATGAAAACTGGCGGAGTTATAGCGGTTTAAAGTTTGATATTCTGCAATAATTGTGTTTTTTGCTATTTATTCGGAATCTGTTTACCGCATCGGAATCTTTTACTGGTAAAACTTGTAGCTGGCAAAAATTACAACAATTTCTAATTTACCAAAATTTTCTCTAAGATAAAAATGGCCAAGTTATGGCGGTTAAGCTTGATAACCCGAAAAATTTATGTTTTTCGGGATTTACACAGAATCTGTTTACCGCATCGAAATCTTTTACTAGTAAAAGTTGTAGTTCACAAAATTTTCAATAACTTTCAATTGTTTAAAAAATTTTAAAAATAAAATTGGCACAATTATGGCGGTTTAAATTGTAACATTCTGAAAAATTTGTGTTTCCACGATTTCTCGCAATTTCTTCAGAATCCGTTTACCGCATCCGAACCTTTTGCTAGTAAAAGTTGTAGCTGATAAAAATTCCGATAATTTCTAATTTATAAAAATTTTCTCTAGACTAAAAATTGACCGAGTAATGGCGGTTTAAACCTTGATATCCCGAAAAATTTGTATTTTCGCGATTTACTGAGAATGTATTTACCGCATCGGAATGTTTTATCAGTGAAAATCCTAGCTTTTCACAACTTACTCGAAATTTAAAATTAACAGCACAACATTATCAAAACTTAAATTTGAAGTAAATCGTGAAAAGTTAGAATTTTCCCCAAAATTTCAACGTAAAACCGCCATAAAACGATTTTCATCCTAAACTAGAAACAAACCGAGAGGATGTTTCCCATTTACATTAAAACATCTAACAATTTAACGCGACAGACACAAGAAACAGAAAATATATCTGAAAGAAAAGGTACGAATATACAGAATTTCCACAACAACCGATTATCTAAAATCCTTCAAATTTCAGAAGCAGAGCAATAAATAATTTCCAGTACGGTAAAGATGTATATAACAGTAAAATTTGGCTTGACTTTCGTAAATAAGTCTTACCGAACCGACTAATAATGTACACTTGCTGTGCAGGTATACAACCAACAACACATCTGTAATTCGGTCTGTTTAATTTAGAGTAACCAACGATTGGTAGCTGGATTTTAAACACTAGAAATTTTTTATTGGATAATAAAACAAAAAATTTGTTAAAAATGCAATTTCATTAAAAAAAAAATTTATAAATAAATTAATTTTGGCTCTAGTTGCAAAAAATTGATCTAACTTTGTTGATAATAATCGTGTGCGTTGCTTAAAAGATCCTTAAAGTTTTAATTTTTCTATTACAAATTTATTCTTGTAAAATAATTAATAACTAATAATAATAATTAAATTAATAATTAAAAAAAAAAAAAATAAAAAAAAATTTGAGAAATACCAAAAAAAATCTGAATGAATAATTACTTATAGAGTTTTTTCAAATAGTTATATTAGCTTGTTTTTCATCCTTGTACTATAATTATAATTAAAGGTATGTAAAAAGTAACGTAAAACAAATGTTGCCAAATTTTCTTTGAAGAAAGATTTTAGATCATGTTTTGATGTAAATACGCCACTTTTACGACGCTCAAGACTGACTAACAGATAATAATATAATTTCTTTCGACAAACAAAGCAATTAAAAATAAACTTTCCAAACTGTTACACGTTAGGAAAAAAAAATGGTAATTTTCTATACCATTTCCCTCAATTCTTTCCGAACAATACTCTCGACTTTTATTGTAACAAAAGTGTGTAAATTTCGAACTTTGACACCCAATTCGTGCTCGATTTTCACCGGAAAAAAGTGGCAAACCGCTATCAACTTCCTACAGAAAAAAAACTACAAACCTGGAAGATCGATTATTTTGTATAACACTGGGCCTGTAATTCGATCGATATCCCGGATTATTAATAGTTTGTGAATAGAAGAGCGACTTGAGAAACGAATTCTTTATGCTATTTTTCTACTTTGCGCACTTAATTATTCAATCTTTAGGGACTTTTGCGTTAATACGAGATAGTTGATGATAAATGTCATCAAAATGTCAAAGTAACTCACAAATGGTTCTTTTAAACGTTGTAAAATTATTCTTAGATTACCAAACTAATTGCAATTCTCAGCGACTCTTGTCATCGTTATTTCAGACCAAGCAGTGCTATATACTCATCTAGCAAATATTATAAATCAATTATCAAACGCTATGGAGGTTGTAAATCGTCAAAATAGTGGTTGAAAACCGTTTCATTTTAAAGCTGTTCTAATCTCAAAAAGAAAGCTGAAATTACCTCATTTTAACCCACTTTATTGGCTAATACGACACCCAAATCGGTCTTTGTTAACGACGCAAAGTAGACAAAATATTTTTTTAATTTTTAAATGGACTTATCCAAGAAAATTGTTGTTTGAATAATAAAAATCTTATCTAGTAGCACAGAATTATGAGAAAACAAACATACCAAAGTCAATAATCGAGTATGTATCGCAGTCCCCGTCCAATTGCCTTAAAAATGTCTAAAAAAGTCTTTTTTTTGAGAATCTTTGATAAAATACTCAGAATCTATCAGTAATATCAAAAAATTTTTCGGATAAAAGTCGTAGCCAATACATTTTTCTATAAATTTACTTTCTATGAATTATGGTCTAGAACCAAAACTGGTCGAGTTATAGTCGTTTAAAGCTTGATATTCTGTAAAAACTGTTTTTCGTGATTTACTCAGAATCTGTTTACCGCATCGGAATCTTTTATTAGTGAAAGTTGTAGCTGATAAGAGCTTCAACAATTTTCTATTTGATAAATTTTTCTCTGGATGAGAATTAGCCGAGTTATGGCGGTTTAAACCTTGATTTTCACGCTTTACTTCCTACAGAAAAAAAAATACAAACCTGGAGGAAGATCTTCTCGATTATTTTGTATAACACTGGGCCTGTAATTCGATCGATATCCCGGATTATTAATAGTTTGTGAATAGGAGGGCGGCAATCCTCTTTGTCTGACACTCATATCCAAAGGTGTATTATCTGGTGTTTCCGTAGGACTCGGCGGTTCCGTTCCAAAAGTCTCGACGATTTTCGGATCGGACTTCCGCGAATACTCAGGAAGCCTCGATCGTCGATCCCTCTTCCACTTTGTCGTAGGAAGTTGTTTGTTGGTCGACTGCTTCGATGATTCCTCTATAAACAAACAAAACAAATGTTTTAAATGAATGACCTGATGCCAAGGCCGCGGCGGTACTAAATACTACATCCGGTGAGGTCCCCAGGTCAGTACCTTCGTCCAGCCAAGGCTGCCAAAAGACACGTCTAGCCGAAAAGTTCATTTTGGATAATAAAAAAGTCACTCAATCAATTCACACTTCGCATTGTATACACACACACACCGAGAAGCTGAGGAATAGTAAACTAGCCTTCATTCATAAGAATCTCGCAGGTAGAGGCTTTCAGGTATACGTAATTAGTTTTTTTATTCATCCAGAACGGTGCGACTTTAGAATCAAGCTCTATAAGGCCGTTTTTCGCTTGATGTTCTTTTTGACCGGTTCCGATGTTTTTTGTTTTATGTGGTACCCAACAGAATCTCTTCGCGCACGATTTATCTTCGACTACGTCCTCGACAGGACGTGGTGAATTTTTCTAAACTCGATCAACTTTTAATGAAGGAGTAAATACAACAAGGTCGGTTATTAGACTGCGGAGAAGAGAGTATTTTTATGACGTTATTGTCGCATTCAGAAGCGGAATTTTCATGGAAAGAAGTGATGCAAAAATGATCTCATTATCTCAGAAATGATTCGATCGCAATCGTGCTGACTACATCTTGGTTTTGCTTAAGTTTATTGCATCAAATGCGGAATTGTTCCAGTTATGTTTCAAAAGAAAAAAAATTGCGGAGAGAAGATACACAAAGAAAAAGATTTAGGAAAAATATGCACATTCAGCGACAATCTGAACTAAATAAGATGGTTAGTTGGAGAAAATATGAGGAATGGAAGGTAAATGGACACAAAAGGTGTCAAAATACCAAGCGGCTCAGGTTTTATTATGTGTCAAAGACAGAAAAAATATAAAAGGATTTTTAAAAAAATTTATTCACTATTTCCAGAGTAGGACTATATTCTAAGAAAAGTGTTTCAATAGTAAAAAAAATTCAAACCATTATAATATTTGGCAGAGATGGTATAGTAGTGTAGTCCTGTCATCTCAGGGAATAAGTGGTTAAGTCAAATTTTGTCCAAAATCGTAATTCTTATTTAGAAAAACAAAAAGATATTTTCTTCGTATTGAAGAGGTTTTCAAACTTACTGGTAACCACTAGCAACCAATATTAAGATAAAAAATTGTCAAAAATTACAAAAAAACAGTTTACAATATTCCTTTTTCAAGGTTTTTAAATTTTGACAATTTTCGAAAAAAGTACCAATCAAAATTGAATTTTTTTGACATATCTTTGTAGGAAATAATTTTTGATATTTTGAATAGTCACAACTTTCAAATAATTGAATCGATTTTCGAGTGCTTGGCGGTGTTCTAAAGAGTATTCGATAACACGAAAATTGCCGGTTTAAAAAAATAAATAATAAAAATACATTTTTCAGGGTCAAAACATCTCAAAAATCAGAGTTTCTTATTTTTAGCAAATTGCTTTAAAAATAGACTTCTCTTGGTTAAAATCTATTAGCTTTTTACCTAAAACGTATAATTTTTAACTTTAGAGCAACTCAAAAATAACCGATTTCCAAAATTTTGGTCGCATTTGAAAGAAGATCTGTTAGAGAATCCAATAGATATAAAAGTCTCTACTTTACGTGTTGAAATTTTCGACTGTTTTTGAAGTAAAGAAGAATATTCCTCCTTTTTCAATTTTTCAAAGGTTTGGATTTTTCGAAAAAAATATAAATCCAAATATTTTTTTTTTGACATATTCTTACAGAAAATAATTCAGGACATCCGACAAAGACTAATAAAATCAAAACTCTAGATAGTTTAAAAGTAATAATTTTTTTAAAAATTTTTTTTTTGGATTCTTGTATAAAAATGAGTGATTTTATTCAAAAAATGTGTCCCCATTTTTAAGTAGAAATACTTTTATATAAAATTCTTTGAACATTACAAATTTAATATTAGTTTTTATACCTTATAAAACGACAATTTTTGACTTTTGAGTAATTTTTTAGAGCAACGCAAAAATATTGAAAATTCGGGAGTTTTAAGTGGCTCTAACTTTTAAACCAAATAACCGATTTCCAAAATCTTCATGGCATTTCAGAGAAGATTTATTAAAGAATCTAACGGATATAAAAATCTGTACCTTAGGTTTTGAAATTTTCGACTTTTTTTGAAATAAAGAAAAATATTCCTTGTTTTTCAAATGTTGGTAGTTTTCGAAAAAAATATGAATCAAAATTGAACTTTTTTGACATATTTTTATAGAAAATGATTTAGAAAAATCCGACATTGACTAATAAAACCAAAATTAAAGATAGCTTAGAAGTTATAAATCTTTAAAAAAATTTTTTTTGAGATTTATGTAGAAAAATTACTGATTTTATTCAAAAAAATGTTTCTCTGTACATATTTGGTAGAGATACTTATTTATAAAATTCCCTAAGGAAGACGAATCTAATATTAGCTTTTTTACCTTATAAAACGATTTTTTATGCTTAGGTAACTTTTAAGAGCAACTCAAAAATTTCAGAGTTTTTGAGTGGCTCTAACTCTCAAACTAAATGACCGATTTTCAAAATCTTGGCGACATATGAAAGAAGATTAGTTAGAGAAACGAATGAATAAAAAAAATCTCCACTTTAAGTTTTGAGTTTTTCAACTTTTTTGAAGAAAGAAAGAATATTGCTCCTTTTTCATTGTTTTCAAATTTAGCAATTTTCGAAAAATTTCGAAAAATATTAATTACAATTAAACTTTTTTAACATATTCTTACCGAAAATAATTCAAGAAATCCGACAATGACTAATGAAGTCAAAATTCTAGACAGTTTAGAAGTTACAAATCTTTTTAAAAAAATTTTTTTGAGATTTATGTGGAAAGATTATTTACTAATTTTGAAATAAAAAATGTTTCTCTATTTTTAACTAGAGATACTTACACATAAAATTCCGCGAAGGTTACTAATTTAATATTAATTTTTTTACCATATAAAACAATAATTTTTTATCTTTAGGTGATTTTTATAGCAACCCAAAAATTTCGGAAATTTCAGAGTTTTTGAGCGGCTCTAATTCTTAAACCAAAAGACCTATTTTCAAAAACTTGGTTGGATTTGAAAGAGAATTAATTAGTGAATCGAATAAATATAAGAATCTTTACTTTAGGTTTTGAAATTAGTGACTTTTTTGAAGTAAAACAAGATATAGCTTCTTTTTTTAGTGTTTTCAAATTTGACAATTTTCGAAAAAACACTAATGAAAATTAAACTTTTTTGACAAATTCTTATAAAAAGTGATTCAAAAAATCCGAAAATGACTAATAAAATACAAAATTCTAGACAGTTCAGAAGTAGTAAATTTTTCAAATTTCAAAAAAAAAAATGTTTCATTTTATTTAAGTAGGTATACAGGGTGAGTAAAAAATAGCAGAGAAGCTCTTTACTACATTTTAAAAAGCTGCTATTAGAGCCCCAAAAAATAGTTTAAAAAAAATGCCACTCGCCTGTTCTTCTACATATAAAACTAAACTTATTTGTTTTTTCGAAATTTTAAAATTTGCAAAGTGGTTTATAATCTGTTATATTCTTACCAACTGTCAAATTTAATTTTTAAAAATATTCAATTGTTATTAAATTTTCAACGAAGTACCTACTCGATCTGTCTTTAAAACCATTACCTAGTGACGTTGCCAAATTACAAAAATTATTTTTTTATTTCTTTATTCTAGAAAAACTTTCTTTTCATTATTTTTCGAGGAATCTATTCACAGCCTACTATAACGTATTGTAGAGCTTTTCCGCCATTTTATACTCACCCTGTACTTGTATATTACATTTTTGATTGGCTCTAAATTCTAAACCAAAATGAACCGAATTTCAAGTGCTAACGTAAGCTATTCTCCGAAATTTATTAATTTTCTTAACAAAAAGTGTAGAAAATGTAGAAAATAGAAAAAATCTCCAAAAAATCTCCAAATTTACATGATTTTAGGACCCTAAATCAGTTTTTGGCGGTTGAATATTGATTAAAAAAAACTTAGTATCTCAATATAGATCTGGTATTTAGTCCCTATACCTATAAAGTCCAGTTCCGTATTGAACTGACTCCAATTGTTGAACATAAAGAATTCAGCTTGCAATTATCTCCAAACCGAAATATTTTTAGGATGACCACAGATATGTTATTTAGCATTTAACAAAAATAAATATTTGTAAAATGTTATTTTTTATTACAACATCTGCTTTGTTTTTGTTTCAAATTTCATTAAAAAAAAAAACTCCTATAAATCAACAAAAAATGAAAACAAGTGTCCTGTTTTGGGCCGGCATGCGGGCCCCTGTTTATAATGCAATGACATTATCGAGGACATTATATACCAATACTAATAGACGGGTGACCAAACCGCTCATATTTAAACCACAATAAAATCTCAGGAGGAAATATTTATAATATCACTGACCTCGGCGAAAAAATTCAGCTTCCACCCTCGCATAACGCCTTCAATTACAAAACATTTTCTAAATTTGAGTCTTCTTGTTTTGCTGTCTTATTATTTATCTTTAATCCGATGGAATTCATGAAATAAATCGTTTGATAGCTTCCACCATAAGGTCGAATTTCGAGTGTTGATGCGCGATGGTGTGAAGCAAGAATTTCAAGCAACGTGGTATGCGGTCCGGTTGCTGTTTCAAAGATAAGAAAACGAGGAATATCCAACGAGATCACGACTAGAATGATGTGGAACAAAAACCTCGACTTTGGAAAAAATCTAAAGGATAATAACATTATCCAATTCCGGTGGAAGAATCTCGTAAAATGATCGGAATTTGACGAAATGATGGTGGGAGATGAGAATTTTTATAGGCAATGGACTGTCACGAAAACGCATTTTTCTACCGGCTTTAACGTCACATTCCAGCATTTTTTCACTGAACTAATTGTCACAATTAACGACGTTAAAAGAAAAGAATGTGACCGATTTATTCAAATATTGATTTATTCAGATTTGTCACTATTTACCGATAGAGTTTGCTCATCGATATTCTCGATTGTTACTTCATAAAAAAATAAAATGCGGTCAGAATTAGGTATACCCAGTGTATAAAGAGAATTAAAAAAAAACTGTTGAGGAATAAGAATGCATAAAAAATTGCTTTGCATAAAAAAAGTGAGAAGATTACCATTCAAAAAGAAGAAACAAGAAGAGATAAGAAAATGTGATCAGAAAACTTGATTCAGATCTACAAGAAAAAGAACAGAAAGAATCTTCTTTTTTTAAAAGACGTAAAAGACCTAATGTTGTTAGAAGAAACTATCGAAGCTCAGAAAGCTTACTAATTCGGAATCTTTGGGGTCTTTGGTAGTAGAATTATCAGAATAAAAAATCAGAAAAAGTTATTAGATTTTTGATTTGTTAAAAATTAACCATCTTATTGATGAAGAAAAAAGATTTCAAAACATTTTCTTGGTTCAAAAAGCAAGAAGAGCAGCTACGAAAAGATCTTGTTTCATTTTTTTTATTTATCCAAAAACTGTAACAATTACCCGATCAGCAGAAAAAAACCTTCAAAGGTGCTACAAATGCGACAAAAAGGGGCACATAATTACGAACATAAAGCCAAAGACTGTAAAAATGCAAAATCCAAAAAAGTCGTTTGCAATACAAGAAAATTACAATTCAAAAAGTTGCTATAAGATTTGGTTAGAATCTACAGATCTACAGCAAGAAAACGAACAAAAAAAGATCTTAAAATTAAAGAATATATTTGTAATAAATGGAATGCTTCTTTATAGAAACTGAAAGAGATCTAAAAAGAGCTAAATTTATTAGAAGAAACTATCCAAGCTCAGAAATCTGGAGACTTCGGGGTCTTTAATCAAAGAATTATCAAAATAACTGAATGAAGAAACAGAAACAGCTACCATATTTTTGATTTGTTGAAGGTTAACTATCTCATTGATAAAGAAAGGAGATAAGAAGCCACGAAGCAAGAAAAGCAGGGACCAAAATATCTTTTTCCATCTTCCATCAAGCTCAAAAGGGTGCTACAATTGCGACAAAAAGAAGAAGATAGCAAACGTCTGTGATTTGAAAGACATGAGGATTAAGTGTTTTAAGTGTACTAATCAAGGACATAAAGCGAAAGACTGTGAGAACGTGAAGAGAAAGAGAACAAGAAGATCACAATTCAAAAAGTTGCTAAAATACAAGTAGAAACAAGATCCGGTTAGAAAATTTGATTTAGATCTACAAAAAGAAAAAAAAAACAGAAAGAATCTCGAAATTAAAGAAGATAATAAAAAATTAAAGATAATAAATTGAATGGTGGCCTTATAGAATTTGAAAAAGATTTAAAAAGAGCAACAATTGTTGGAAAAAACTATCCAAGCTCATAAAGTTACTAATTTAGAGATTTTGAAGTCTTTAATAGTAGAATTATCAGAATAAAAAATAGAAAATCAAAAACAGTGACTAGGCTTTTTTAATTTGTTATAAGAAGACATCAAAACATTTTGAAAAATTTTTATCAACCAAGAAAGAAGAAGAAAAGCTACGAGAAGATATTAAAACAGAAATTAGCAAAATATGGAGCAACTAGACTAAATGTAAATTTCCAAGAAATGGTAGAATCTTTACAAGACGTGACAGAGAAAACAATGATTGGGCCCAAAAATCCAGTCTTGACCAAATCCAGAACAACAATAATTATTAAGCAAAAAACTTGAGAGTGTTTTAGCAGAAAAAGAAGAAATTTACGAAACAAAAAGTGAGCTGAAACACGACTTTAAGAACGACAAAGAGAAAGTGGTAAATTGGCATAAAGAAACATGCAACAATGTCACAACTAATTAAATTTGAGAAGAAGAATAATTAAAGAAAGAGAATATAAGTTAAAAACGTAAAATTCTTTGTAAAAAAAATTGCGAGAAGAAAAAAGAACGCAGAGAATGCGCCAACAAGAAACCAAGTTAAGCAAGAAAATAAAACGATATTGAAAAGAAAAAAAGTAAGAGTTAAGAGCTTAGTAGTAGGGACGCAAAAATAGTAGTAGAATAGCTAAATTAAAAAAAATTATGGCAAACATTTAAATAAAAGCTCAGACTGGCTCTTTATTTCACCACTTATTAATCGTAAATGACTGTAATTGTATAACCTTGTAGAGAAAAAAATCTGCATTAAAAAAGCTATTTTTTTTACAGATTTCATTACTTGTGGTGTTGTTTTCCGATTAAAATTTTGTCACGTCCTAAATACACAAAAAAAATTGTACGCAAGAATAAAAATCTAACTACAATTATTACTTTTATCTCCAGTTTTAATTACTGATAAACAAGACAAATCGCAATTCGCTTTCACAGCTGAATAATCCCATTATTAAAGTATGTATTGTTATTGAAAAATTCATTTAGGTACAAAGCCTCGAAGTGGTTTATTTCGTCTTATTTATGCTCAAACAATTTTTTTTTTTTCATTCTAATTGTAAAAGTTTGTTGAGTAACCACAAATTGACGACTACTTTCAGTACTTTACTATTGAGTAGGCTTCGAAATAAACCAACACGTATACCAGGTTAATGAGGACATACGTTTTAAGGTCTGTCCTAGAATTTTTTATTTAAATAGAGTGATGAAAATTTACTTTCGTAATTTATTTATGCAACAATTAAGTTAAAAGTCATGTATTATACTGAGGGAAATTCACAATAATTTTTATTACGACCATTTTAGCTTATTAACGAATTGTCAATTGTAAAAATTGCTACAGAAAACAGGATTTAAAACAAGTAATTTTTTTGATTAATTCAAGTTAATTCAAGCAGAAAACATGTCATTACGCATTTTTGAACATGTTGGAATGGTAACTACCTTGTACAATTTGAATTTATTTGTTTTTTGTAATTTTAACCACAGATAAATCAGCTAGATTATTTGCAAGATCAAAAATACCAAAAATTGAGCTAAAAATAAAAATTTTTATTTGTAATTTATGACTGATAATAAGTAAACAAAATGACATAACTTTCGATTGCAAATTTCGGTTATCAGAGTTTGTAAATACGCCAAATATTTAATCATTTCAATCAGTTATTTACTCGGATAAAGTCAAAACTATGTTTTCCTTGTTTGCTTCATTCACGAATGATCTAATGCCAAACCTCAGCAAATTCCTAACATTCACAATTGCTTTCTTTGCCAAAATAACAAAAATTCTAATTGAACTATGTAAGCATCATCGGAATGCACTAAAACTAGATCACCCTGTATGTGCTAAAATCCCGTTGATAATAATTTATAACACACGCTTCGTGAACGCGCCAATTTTAATATCCACACTTTGTGAACAACCAACAAACCGTACCATTGACAATGAAAAATTAATTGGGGATTTTACTGACCTGCAGCTTGGGTTTCTTGCACCATTGTGGCGGCTCGCGATAACACCTCCAAGGGGGATTCTCCGCCCTCCATGACCTGGAAAATCCGGAGATTGTTCAATGCAAGACGAGCGGTAGCGAGTAAATTAAAAAAATTCTTGGTGAAAATCATGCATTTCAGCAGTTTGAAAAAAATTATTTTATGACCGATTTTGAAGGTTTTACAACACAAAGGGTGCCTCAAGACAACACATGTTGGGCAGATGTTCGAAGGAATTCCGACAAAGGATAAAACGAGAAAAATTGTTTGAAGGGACTGGAATTTTGTTTATTCGTGATGTAATAGATTTATCTCGTTGCTTTTTTTATAATTTTAGTATTTATCTGTGCACTAAATTTATTTATAAACTTTGTAATGAGATTAATTGCGATGAAAATATTCAATGGAATGTGAGTCGCTTAACAATCGTGGAAAAAAATTGGGGAAAACAGTGACCTCAATAATAAAAATATTTGAAATTCCTTTTAACAATTATTATTATCATCAACAAAAACATATTGTGACCACTAAAACAATTAAAAATTTTAATTATTTAATAATTTATGCTAAAATATCGGCCAAAAAAATCTAAATAAAATAAAAATAACCGAAAATTTATTTAAATCAATAAAATCTACTTGTTGTGACGTCACAAGCTTTAATTACACCGAAAAAACAATTTACCACCCCGAAAATCAATAATTTTAATCACGTGTAATAATAATAAAATTCCAATAGAACTTACCTCACTTAAATCACCTCAAAAATATTAAAACTACCCTTATTTCAATAAAAACAAATAAATTACTTAGTTTTTTACCCCGTTTTACACACTAACAAGTAAAACCGTGCAAAGAATTTGACATTTCGGTCAAACCTGCGATTCTGGTATGATCGGAATCTCAAATATTTACATAGACCCCCCTGGTGGCAAACTTGCGTACTACAGCCACACTTACACCGGGCCAAACCTCGCGCAATTTGCCGAAATACAACCGAACCGGACCACGATTTGTGCCAAAATCACTCAGGGATTTTCGCGTTAAACAGTGCGACGTTGTGGTGCCAAACAGGAATTTTTTCGAGCGGAAAAACTGCGGTAAGTTTAAGCTGAAATTTGGGGCGGTGTAACTCCAGCTCATCGCTGATTGGTCGAAAATTTCGCACCGCATCATTGCTTCAAGTCAGGAAGGCAGGTTTGAGTCTAGACCGGTTTATGTCTGTGGGAAATACACGATTTGGAGGAATTCTGAATCAATACTTTTTTCCAGCTGTGTTTGGGGTGCGCAAAGACGCATGCGTGGGGTTTAACCCGCGAATTTAAATACTCGGGCGCCAATTTTTAAGCGCGCTAAAGGATGTTTTTAAATGCTTTTCGCGTGGCGTCCTTCAGTTCAAAGGACAGGCCTTTAATTTTATTAATAATCGTTTGGCTTAGATTGTATTAGCACGCTTAACCAGCGAATTTAAATATTTGGGCGCCAATTTTTAAGTACTAATAGATATTTTAAAGTGCTTTCCGCGTGGCGTTCTTTGCTTCAAAGGACAGTCCTTTAATTTTATCAACAACTATTTACTTTTAGAATGTATTATCGCGCACATAAGTAACGGTAGATTTGACAAAAACTACCCAAATAGCTTGAAAAACAATGCATTAAAATTGCAAAAAAAAGGATAATAAAATAAAAAGTTTTGTAATAAAAATATGAAAAAAAATAGAAAAAAAAATAATTGGAAACGGTAAAAAAAGCGGAAAATAGCGTCACCCAGACTTTGGTCTTAAATACGAAATTAAAATTCTTTCTGTATTTCATTTTTTAATAAATATAATTAAATACAGTTATTTATTAAATTACACAAGTTTTGTGACTAATCCTCCGATTCATCATCACTTATTACCATCAACTGAAACAAACATTTCCTAATTTTTTCAAGACATAATTATATAACTCACATCCTCATCATTACTCTCTTCAAATAATTTATTTAACGCAGTTAAATTCTCCAAATAACTTGCACTATTAAACGATTCAAGAAGAAAATCAAATTTCTTCGCACGAAATTCTTCTAAAACAGTACTAGAGCAAGCAATACACTGATTATATTTAGGAGTAGCAGGTAAAACGTGCGTAAAACTCGATAAAAAGCCGCGAATTGAGTGCGGCAAAATGCCCAAAATGCCTGCTCCTTGATCGTCGAAACTAAAATCTTTTTGGGGGCCTGTTCGGTAAAATGCGGGGGCGTCTATACTCTCTTCATGTTGCAGTATTGAAATAGCTAACTCGACAGCGAGTGCTCCAGCTACTGAAGAGACTCCAGGTCGGGTTACTGTGCATTGCTGGTCAAGAGTTCTGTCTTTAAGTGACTAAAACCGATTTTTTTAATCACTCGATATTACAAAATGACGCAGAGCTATTCACTCTCAGTTGCTTGCGCCCTATGTTTAAAGAGACTGACTAAAAAACAGAGAGATGCAGTAAAAGTATTTAAAATAGATATAAAACGAATAAAAAAAATTGTAATATACAAGATTAATTTCTTAAGTCCTCTTTCTCTCTTCAATAATTTTATGTGGGTCAAGCTCATCGAGTGAATACTCCTTTCTGTTATTTTACTTGAAGACAACATACGTTTCTTGGAGCTGTCACATCATAGCAGAAATAACATCCAAGTTCAGTCCCTGAGATTCTTTTAATTTGTGAAGACTCTTCTTCTTCTACACTGTTAGTGACTTCTTTCCGGCCATACCTCATTATTAAATAAGTATCAAAACCCAAAGCAACATTGATTACAAGTTTTTTGTAGAAAACACCCAACAATGTAGGCAACCAACGACTCTCTCTTGAATCAGTCAAGAGAAAAATAACATCGTGCTCTTGTACAAGCTTTTCTAATTCTTGTACAGTTTTTTTAACTGAGTCAACTGTACTATCTCCTACGTTATGACCAGGCATTGGGATTGTTAATTGGTAACCTTGAGAATTCTAAATATAGAGAGATTAATAATTTTTTTTTGCAAAAAACGACATACAATTGACGGAAAAATTTTATGAAGACTTTCAGCAGCTGCTTGTGCTTTTGGTTTGCTTCTAACAGCATCTTCGTATGTGAAGAGATGTTGTCTGACTGGATTTGAGTATGAAACTGTTGAGTTATCTACGAAATTTATAGTTCTAACGCCCCAACCCTAAAAGATACAAAATAACAACGAGAAATTGAAAAACAAAAAAGATATTACAAGGAGATTCCTTGCGACTGAACATCCTAAAGTCCCCGCTCCTAGCAAAAGACACTTGGCGTTTTTAATTTTTTCTAAGTCGATTTCTGGCAGAAGACGCCATTTCATGAGTTTTAAATTCAAGTCAACACTCTCCTCAAATAATCTGCAATTATTAAAATTAAGAGATAGATAAACATATATTTTTTTAATAACAGCAACAGTTTTCGCTACTTTTTGATGTTAGATAAGCTGATGATGGCAAGAAATGCCGAAACGTGGCATTAAATAATATCTTTATAATTGCAGTAAGAGAGCCACAACATTAAAAAAAATAAAATAAAGAGAGTCATACACTTGTGGATCCATTGTAGCCCTCATGTTAGAAAACCTCGGCCCAAATTTATTTTTCTCGTTTTTTTCCCATCCAGCCCAGGCGTTTTCACCACCTCCATAAATAATATCTTCAATTGAGTTACATTGAGGTACAGTGAGTTTATAAATAAGACTCTGAGAACAAGATAATTTTCTGTCCAGAAAAAACAGGAGAAAATTGAGAGTTTTTCCGCTAAGAAATGGACTAGAAAAGAATTTTTTAGTTAATTAATATCTAATTGAAGAAAAACACAAACCAGTGGTGTAATAAAAAAATAATGTAGTTTTTTATCTGAGATTTGGGGTTTTTGCCACTGTTTATATAATCAGCAAAAGCAAAGTAATATTCCTGATAGTTATTTTCTGTAATTTGAGATAATATCGAGCTGTGAGTGTAGATTTTTTTGTTGTGGATTAGAAAATACGGTTTTTGGTAAGGATCTAATTGAATATAATCAGAGCTTAGAGATGTTATATCAGATTCGGAAAATTCGTCTAAAATAGGATTTATGCCCTCTTGTAATATCTGTAAATTGTGAGGAACTGGGTAGGCAAACCAGTAATAAAAATGGAACTTTTTAAGATCCTAAAAAAACCGATTACGTGAGTCAAAACAAGATTTTTCCTTACACTAAATGACAGTATAAAAAAGTAGTTAAGAAGGTACGGTTTTTCTAAAACCTTCCCGTTTTTTAAATCTTCCAAAAAACGTTTTCCCTCAGCATTAATTAACTCAGTTTTGTCACAATCTCTAAACTGTTCAATTGTGTTTTTGTTGAAAATTTTACCCTGAAATGGAATGTTATAGTTTTGTGCATTAAGCGCCCTAAAAAATAAATTAGTAATTAAGTAAATCTGGTCAAAATTGACCTAATTACGAATTAAACGAAGTGCTGTCCACTTCTAAAATATGGGTGGTCCAAGTTGATGGAGTATTAGCGAAAAAACCATAAATTTCACGTTCATTATCACTCAATTTATCAATATTTATCTTCAATTCCGATAATTTATTCCAAAAACTCGCCTGAACAAACGAGGAAACTGAAACAAGCTGCAAAAAGGGCTTTTCTGATGACATTTTTGAATTTCAGGATCAGCTGGTCTTGACAAGTGACATAACCTCAAATTCGAAAAGCCAAGGTCACGTCAATGGCGCCAAAAATGAATAACTGTCACTCAAAAAAAAAAAAAAAATTGCGCCAGTGTAGAAAAAATTATTATTTTTTAACTATTCTGTTTTTTTAATAAATTTGTTTAAATTTTTGTAGTTAATTTGTAGCTCAACAAACATTTATTAATTGTTTCATTTAATTTAACATGGCGGGAAATATGAATTTAAAAAATGCAAACGAGCTTTAGTCTTGAGATTTATACGCCACTTTTTCCACTTCTAAAACAGTGTTAATAGAAATAAAGTTTAAAATTTAATATTTTCTGGAGTTTTTGTTAATCTGGCGGCGCATCCACCATTTTTACATTTTTTATTTTTACATCTATTTGTTATTAAAGCCTTATTAGGGATGAAGAGAGCAGGTTTAAACAAAAAGCTAAAACTCTGTTAATTTTTTTTTATTAAATATGAGGTTAGTTACACATCCAGTACTCAACAATGTGCTTTTGTGTTTAATAACACAAAGAGTGAACTAATGTTTATAAACATTTATTTATAACGAGTGTAGAACCATGTACAAACAAGAAAATAAATATTTTTTTAACCAAAAAACTTGATTGACTAATTTATAATACTAAAGGTTTTTAAATTGGTCATGTGCATAACAATCTGAAAGTGTGCTGCATATATTTTGAACTACCTATATACAAAATTAATTAAAAGCTGGAATTTATAGGCCAAGGGCTGAATTATTATATAAGGCCTTGATAATTAGACCCAAAAATTTTACAACTAGCTATATTACAATATACAGCACAATTTCAAAACAGTCTTTGGAATGATGTGTTATATTGCACAAACAGTTCATTTATTACTCAACATTGAATTATTAATTTTTAAATAATCTAAATAACATTTATTAAATATATGATATATTCAATAATCAATTCCTTAACATAATTACTCTATTTATTAGCAAATAATTATATAAACTCTCTATATCATTTAGCTGGAATGTCCCAACGCAGTGTTAAAATGATAACTCGGAAGCCTTAATTGGATTTTTTTATTTTACCTTTTCTTATCAAAATAAATGCTTTCGTAAACTCTGATAACAATAGAACTCATTTCCAGATTTTTGAGCTAATTTCAAGTTGAGATACCACCGGTAGTAACGCAAATTTTAATACATAGTTCTCAATAGCAACAACTAGAGTTGTTTAATTTTATAAACTGTCTTTTAGTCTTCAACACGTACTTAAAGGACACGATTTGTTCTTTTATCTGTTTTTTTTACCAAAGGGAAACGAGCAAGTGTTAGAAACTTGACATAAATTTTTGTGATTGGTTGATTTCAAAAATAAAATAATTGTCTAGACGTCCTTCTAAGCCACCAAAATAAATTTTAAGAACGTATGAACAAACAAAAGTTCTATCCAAACTTGGGTTATGAAACCTACGTAATAGGGTATTTAATGGTAAAGAGAAAAGAACAAGAAAAATTACGGCTAGTGAAAAAAGAAGAACAAAAGTAGATTGTAGAAGAATTTGAAAAAGTCGATTCTATAAAAAATTGTAGAAAAGATAATTTAATTACAAAAAAACTCAGAATATTAATGTGTGTTGTACAAAAAAAAATAATTTAAAAACGTAGTTTAGACAATTCTAAAAGAACTGTAGATGTTAGACCTATAGAAACAAATAAATAATTACAAAACCAACAAGAAGAAGAAAATATAACTAAAACAAACGATAAAGAAAGATTTAGAAAATTGAAAACGCCAATAGGGGGTTCTGGAGGAGAGACAAATTCGAAAAAGAATATTTGGAAAACAAAATAAAAATTACAAAAACGACTACTACGGAAAAAAGTTATGAATAGTAAAACACCAAGAACAATTCTCGATTAATAAAAAACAATTCTTTGAGCCGGATACAAAGAAAAGTCTTGTTAGATACAATAATTATCGCTTCAAACACCCAAAAATCTCTATTTTAATTCTCTTTATTAAAGTTTTTAATAGAAATTAGGAGCTGAAGAAGACAGTATGCACTTTTTTTTATAAAAGATGCTGTAAATATTTGTTTTGTAATAATCATCGTCTTTGGCTCCCAAAGTGTACATTTCTTATAATCCTTCGAGCCAGGTGAAGGCTTAATTTTACTTTTTTTTATAAACATTTTTTATAAAAATTGCGTTAAAAATTGAAACAAGATACAAGACACAAGAAAAACGTCTGCAATTAGAAAAAATAATTTACAATAATTCCTGTTTCCGTCTTTCAAAAATGTATATTTTAAAATTTTTAATAGAATTTAGGAATCAAAGATAAAAAAAAATTTTTTACTTTTAATAAATCTTGTAGAAACATTTTTTTTTAAATAATTATCGCCATCGACTGCTAAGTTGTTGCTTGAAAAGCCTGATTTAAAAGAAAGTTCAAGAACCTACCCAAGAGAAGAGTTCTAAGGACTATAAAAAGATGATAAAAAATGCAAACTCACCCGAAAAACAATCCTAGCTACGCCTTTGACAATGTTCTTTATTACGATATCGCAAAGTTGGGAACCCTAGCAACAACCAATCATATACCGGATTCTTTGAATTTTCCATGGAAATACTTCTGGTATTAACTCAACTTGAAATTAGCTCATTTAAAATATTGTGTTTTTTTTTGAAAAAGTGCTCATAAGATATACGAGGACGTGCTGATATATTTCTAGATCACATGTATTGAAAGGTATCATTTACAAAAATAGGTGAACCTACCCCTCACTTTCTCACAAAAAGAGGCCTACTATTCGATGAGATATACAAATTTTTTCGGTACAAACTAAATTTGTCGACATTGTCGCTGATGGTGTATATTGACGAGATTTTCAGCCCGTTTTTCGGTAAAATTTTAAGATTAGGTGTGTTTTGTAGTAAGAGCGGACGTTTCTGGGAATCAGAACGGAACGGTTTGCTGAAGAAGTTCACCACGTGCTTCGGGGTAGACAAGCGAATTGACAACGGGCGTTTGGTGGAGGAAAACGGCGCTTTGCCATGCAGAAACGCCAGTTCGTTTCGGCGTCTTTGCAGGACGTTATTGTTGTAGACGTTTGTTTGCTTGGAGGTTTTATTAAAGTTGTTGTAGTAATACTGAAGGATACTCCCAGCGTTGATATTTTTTTTGTTGTTTTGTTTGGAGACGAGCACGTTGTTTTGGATCATTATCTTGGAGGGATTTGGGTAATAGATTTTTTTAAGTGTGTTAGGAGTGGGAGTTTTTAAGCAGTTGCAAGTGTAAGTGGCTTGACATGCTACTTCGCTACGATGTCACACTTCCTGAAGGAACTTAACAGGACAAACTCCTTGACGATTATCACCAGAACGGATCATTACCATACCGTCCAGTTCTTCACCGATTTGAATCACTATTTGGTCCCTTAGAAGCATCAGGCCGTTATCACCATCTGACACCTGCAAATTGTGAGTCACCTGAAAACAGAGTTAGCTCCACGACGTTTTTATGTTTGCTTTTCTCACCTGAAGTGGTTTCTCTCCCGGTGATAATTTCGAAACGTATTTAGACGGGAAGAATCCAACCCGTCCGAGACATTTTCCTTTCCACCAATCTGGATCTGAAGTATCAATTACAGTGACTTTGTAACCAGCCTTCAGGTCAAGTTCATCTTGATGCCGAGACTTGAAGTTATAAAGAACTACGTACAAGTTAGTTGGTAATAAACGATGAGATTTCTACAAAAAAAGAACGTAATTAAAAGTTTGACACAGGTTTTTTTCTCTACTTTTGCTCCAACGGGACTTGGGCAAGGAGAAGTGCTTGCCGATGAAGGACTCTTATCGTTCTCATCAGGGAGTTCAACCGACGACATTCTGATGTTTTTCGCTGACAGCAAACGACGATTGTGCACCGGACTTGATGGAGCTATATACAAAAAAACTCTCTATTGACACAAAATTAAATTAATTTTGTGATAAAATACAGGATGGCTTTTTTACTGTTGAACCGTTAAAAGCGTTTGATTTACACAAAATTGCTAAAAATTGCGGAATTTTTATATTAAATGCCTTTCACAACAACTCCCCTTCTTAATGCCAAACCTGAAGCATTAGTAACTCATGCCTTTTCTAGCTTATATAAATATTTTGGTATTATTGCAATTCTGTGTAAGTCAAAAATTTGTTTTTTTAATAAAGATTCGTTACTTTTAACGGCTTTTAATGAAAGAAAATTGGAAATTGCAAAATGCATACTTGATTTTGCTTTGAGGTCACTTCGGTTAACGTGGTGGCTGTGAATAGACCTTGCAGGAATGGCAACTGGGAACAGCATGCATTAGTTATAAGAGAACGGTTAAAACTAATAAAATAAATAGTTAAAATTGGGTGCATTGGAAAGAGCAGTGCATACTGTTGGGAACTAAACAAGCCTGAAAAAATAGTTTTTTTATATAGAAAAAGAACAATTCACAACACAAATCAAGCCCTCATACACTGAATTCTTGATGATGAACTTTGATTAGAGTGTGGATCGCTGGCGACATTCGCCCCGTGGTGTTTTCTCCTTTGAACGTGTTCGGTGCTCTCTGGGGAATCCAACGATAAACTCTTCATTCTCAAGTTCAATTTTTGACGTCGTGGCGAATGGGGAGCTAACAAAAATTTCCATTACGGCACGTACTAAATCCGTACACTTAAAATATACAAAACAGAGGGCAATAACATGCAATTCCATCAAGTGCAGTGTTCTCGACAAGTGCTGATTTCTACGAATTATTGGAATCTACAATGCGAATACTTGACCTCTCTGTTCTTGCGAAAAGCACTCACAAACGATCCAATATTCGCATTAAAGTGGTCTTATCACAGGTTGACTCAACCGTGTCACGTGACTAAGAAATGTGAGGCGACCTGTACTATTTGGGGAAGTTTTCTAAATCACAATTTCAGCTACAAGTGAATTGTGAGACTCAGTCCAGACAAATCACACAACTAGTCTGTTTGCCCCCACTACTTGTTATTAAAGAGTGGGGGTTCAGCAGTATATAAGGCAGAGTTCAGTGAGACTTTTTCAGTTTTAATTTGTCTGGTGTAACTGCTAGTTATCTAAACTTTCGGTTTATACAGACCGCCACCATCGCTGTTTCCTTTAAGACAAATCGTCACAGCACTGGGAGAAGACTTCATGCTTGTCCCTGACGAAACAACATCAAAAAAACTGTACTATTACTACGTTTACACGACATTTAACGCACACTACAAGCAAACGTGTAAACCTAGTAATGCAACACTACTAACACACATTTAACTATATATACGTGATTCGGATATTGTGGAAAAGGATTCTGGGGGATTGATTTGAGTTAATTTAAAAAAAAATCACCACAAACTGTTATTTCGAAAACCTCTACTTACTGAGAAATACCACGAATTTAATTAAAGACCGTTCAGCTTCGCAAATTTTATTTATCACAGTTGGAACAATTTAACAAAAAAAATATGAACAATCAAAAAATATTTTGAGCAAATTGCTGTAGGACTAACCGATAAAACTAATTAACAATAAGTGAAAAAGGTTATTTTTTGGATTTTGAGGCCTTTTTTAGGATCGGCTGGGCCTTTCCTTTCGAGGGTGAGGGCGACGGAGGGGTAGGGGGTAGGTCAAGGCCGTTCTTGTCGTTTATTTGCGGACCGATGCACAACGGCTGTCCGAAAGGACGTGTACCAGAGGCATCTTGAGAATTCCGTTCTGAAAATTTAAATAAATCAGGATTACCTGGATTTGAGATTTGTTCCATTTTAGTCAAAAATTTCAAATTAAGCCGTTTTTTTTAATTTTGTTTTACTCTTTCGCTCCATCTCCCCTTGTCCACACCTGTTAGAGATTTTCTACCATACTGAAAATTATTACAGAAAGAAGAAAAATATAGGAAATTGTATTTACACGAAGTGGTGTAATTGTTGCATTTTTTTAAATTTGTTTATTATGTGTGTAATTAAATTAAAAATTAATTAAAGTATGTCATGCAGAAGAAATATGTGCACGGATTTTTAAATACAGTAGTGCCCGAAAGATAGCGTTATCGCTACATCTCGCAACTACTACAATTGCAAATTGTTGTATTTTACAGTATTCAGAATTCCTAGAAAATTATTAATAAAATCCTAATTAAATCTAGATTGTTAAATTAATTAATACTTTTTGTGTATGTATTGCATGTGACGCGTACAATTTTAATTGGTTAAATCCTTAACATAAATTTAATTAGAAACTAATTTAGTAAAACTTTGATTAAACTGGAAAGGAAAATTCTCTCTAAAACAGTTTGTAATTTAAATATTTATCTCAAAGATCACATCTTTAAATTGTAAATATTGATTTAGCCCTCTTCTAAATCGTGTTAGGCCATGTATGCATAAAGTTAGTTCGTCCTAACTTTCAAAATTTACAACAATTTCAGCAATAATTGAATCATCTTGCCTGTTTTGCATCCGAAATATTTGTACTCCAAAATGTCAGAATATGATTGAGTGACATGAAATCTCTCTGAAGTTAAAATGTGTTTATCTAACGGAGATTGTGTTGATTCGAGAAAAGTTGTAGGTCGTTAATACTAAAACTTTTAATGGCAAAACAATTTCCTAAACCGATTGTGAGTTGTTTTAAGCCTTTCAAGTTTTTTTTACATTTCTGTCAGAAGCGTAAAAAATGAGAGAAGTTTGCAAATTATTTTACAATTTTTTTTCTATACCCCTAGAGCTGAATTTACTTTTAATAAAATGAAATTTAATACAACAAGAAGAAAATGCATTTCCGGTAATATTATATGATGGAAACTTTTCTCCACTAAAAATATTAGGTTGGCAGCACACGGCTCAGACTAATGAAAAATCGAAAGACGTAATATGTATGTATTTACTTATATACCTAAAGCCTTGTTTACAATCACTTAAATTAATTTGACTCAAAAATTGACTGAACGTACCGTTTGACTACTTAAGATATTAAGTACAAGCTTCAGACGGTTTCAAAATGCGTTATTACAGCACCAATAACCGGCTTCGTCTACTTCAAGAAGGTTAAATAAGTAATGGGGCCAACAATCGGCTTTATCTAATCTAAGAAGGTTAAATAAGTATCTACGTAAGACCGAAATCGCATTTTTTATATTTTTTAATGAACAGGTGTTGCTTATTTTTCTTGTATCTTATTTTATTAACTATTAACAAAAAACAATCTGCCTTTTAGTGATAAAATTTAGAACTAGTAAACCCTGCGTTATTGAGGGAGAAAACTTAAATTGTTGACGAGTGGATGATGTTTCTCCCTCAATAATGCACGTCTCTTGTTCTAAACTTATAATAAATCTCAATTTTTTAATAACAGTCCCCAATTTTAATGAAACTGTCACCTGCGACATTTAATTTTTAATTTAGAATAATTAGAAACCGTAGGCGATAGTTTAATTAAAACTAAATGAAAGAGGCGATAGTTTTATGAGAATTGTCGCTTGCGGTTCCTAATTTTAATAAAACTGTCGCCTCTAATTTTAATTTTTTTTTGTAATTGTTACCTGTAAATTTTAGTTTTTATGAAACTATCATCTGTGAATTTCAGTTTTCATTTCAAAATTAATTAGAAACCGCAGAAGATAGTTTAATTAAAATTAGAAAACAGAAGCGATAGTTTCAAAGAAATGCTGTTTGCAGTTATCAGTTTTAATGAATCTGTCATCTATGACCCCTATTTTTTGTGTAACTGTTGCCTATTGCTCCCAATTTTTGTAACACTGTCACCAAATTGCAAGCGATAGTTTCGTAAAAAATGATACTTGCTCGTCCCAATTTTAATAAAACTGTCGCCTGTGACTCCGATTTTTCTATGTAACTGTTGCCTATGATTTCCAGTTTTTATTTCAAGATAATTGAGAACTGCAGGCGATAGTTTAGGAAGACAGAAGCGATAGTTTTATAGAAAATATAATTTGCAGTTCCCAATTTTTATAAAACTGTTGCTTCTGACTCCCAATTTTCATGAAACTGTCTTCTGAAGCTTCTCATTTTTATTTCAGCATAATAAGCAATCTTAAACAATAGTTTAATTAAAATTGGAAGACAGAAAAGACAGTTTTATAAAAATTGTTGCTAGCTGATCCCAATTTTATTGAAACTGTCGTCTGAGACTCTCAATTTGGATAAATCTGTCACCTGCGGCTTTCATTCTTTATTTCAGAATAATTAGGAACTGCAGGCGATAGTTTAATTAAAATTGAAAGACAGAGAAGATAGTTTTTTAAAATTGTCGCTTGCAGATTCTAATTTTAATGAAACTGTCGTCTATTTTTTTTGTAACTGTTGCATGTGGCTTTCAGTTTTTATTTTAGAACAATTAGAAATCACAGACGATAGTTTAATTAAGATTGAAAGACAGAAGTGATAGTTTCATAAAAATTGTCGTTTATGGTTCCATATTTTTTTGAAACTGTCATCTGTAGTTTCTAATTTTAATGAAACTGTCATCTGTGAGTCCCATTTTTATGTAACTGTTATATATGGATCCCAATTTTTATAAAACTGTCACTTGCAGCTCTTAATTTTTATTTCAGAATAATTAGAAACCACAGGCGATAGTTTAATTAAAATTGGAAGACTAAAGCGATAGTTTTATAAAAATTGTTGCTTGGGATTTCTAATTTTAATGTAACTGTCGTTAGTGACTCCCATTTTTTTATAACTATCTCCTGCAGCTTCCAATTTCTATTGGCCTAACAGGTAACAAAATTTTCGAGTTATGCCGTTTTGAAATCTAAATTTATATTTTTGTTTATAAAGAAATTGAAAGTAATTTTTTATATCTTCCAGATTTGTTTTAAAATTATTCAAAAATTTTTGTTGGATGTGTCTACAGCTCCTGTAAGATCATGCAAGTCGGGAATTAGCCATAAATATTTGAGTATATTGGTATCATAAGAATTCTACTGAAATAGATTATTCAGAAAATGATTGCGTGCAATGCAAAGCGAGTCCATAAATCGGGATGGATATCATTTCGAAAATAAATACAAAAAACGAGTTTTGTAGTAGTAAATTAATCACTGGTCATAAATAAAATTTGCCGTAAAGTTGCATGACCTAATCTGAAGTTTCCAAGTTGGCAACTTTCCTCTTAAAACTTGATTCTCGAACTTAGAGTCCAGTTAAGTTAAAGACAGTTTCGTTACTTGTAAACGGAATTAGCGGAATTACCGTTCATTCACCACGTTGTGCAAGTACAAAAAACTAAAAGGAAACTAAAGGATAAAAAAGAAAAAAAAGGCAAAGAAAAGAGCGATCGAGTAAAACAAAATATAATCTACTTGAAGCCAAACTGCATTTGTACAAATTGTGTTAGAAATTCTGTTCGGATAGAGTAAAAAGAATTGTTCGAAAATTGGAATGGAGTGCTTGGGGAGATTGTGGTCAGTTTCGCACATCTACTGCTGTAAGCATGTGGAAGGAGAAAGGGAAACATCCAGGAGTGTTCCAGCAAGCACACCAAACATAAGTGGCTCAAAGCTTAGCCCGGTGTCGATTTCCTCTCCAGCCATTCAAACTAACATAACATCAAAAATCATAAAGCCGCGTACTTTCCGGCAGAGAGATGGAGCGATGACCTGGTGAACCCTGACGGGAACGCGAACCAAAGCCAGTCAGGCTTTTCATTCCAGCAAATAGGCGACGCCTCATCGACGAACTTTCAGAAGTGCCTGGGGTTCCTTGTCTGCGGTCTAAATTATCATAACGGTTGGACAAACGGCCTATTTGCATTTTTTTTTATTTAAGTCAAGGTTAAATTGCTCAAAATTAGCAAAATTTGTGTTAGTTGTGTCAAGGATGTAGAGTTTCAATTAGACGAAGTTCAAACCAATGCATTATGGAGATGAGATGACATTGCTTCAAGCTGATGCATTTTTTTACTTACCTTGGCTAAATACTGAAAATACCGAATTATATACCGGTCATGGTCATGTCCTACTAGATTTCTTAGGGCCTAGACATAGACTATCACCTTGAGCTAGTCTGAATCACCCGGATCGACTTTAAAAGACAAAAAAATTTCTTATTTTTGATTTCTCAGAAAATTTCATTCTTGGTGATTTGCCCTGCTTGTTTTTAAACCCCCAAAACACAAATTCGAACTCGATTTTAAACACTAAGAAGTCAAAAAGTTGTTCAATGAAGACGATTCTGCTTCAGTTTTTGCCGTTTAATCCGCATAAAAAGCTTCAAGGATGTCTTTCTAATTCGTATTATATACATAAAAAGTAATTTGTGTTTTTGAAGTTGAAAAACAAGCAGAACAAATCAACAAAAGTAAAATTTTCTGAGAAATTAAAAATAAGAAATGTTTTCCTCTTTTAAAGTCGACCCAGAGACATATTGTAGATATACTAATTTTTTAAAAATAAAATTTAGATTTTTACTTGAAAATCGATTAGTTTCCGTGCTTAGAATCGTGCAAACCCCCCAGATCGAGGATATCAGGACCGTACCGTAGAGGATTTGGATATAGTGCATGCATAATTAGCCTAAAAAGTCTTGAACGCGTCCAGTCCTCAATCGTGACAAACCTGAGCTAGTAGAGCACGGAGCTGGATTGATAACAGCTAAGTTGGAGCCGGCAGCCCTAGGTGGCTGTGTCGGTGGCCCCGGTCTACGATTAAGACTTTGTCCGGAACTGCCGGAACTTCCCGGATTTGAGCTGATTGTTCTATCCACCGTTATACCGGGTGGTGCAGGCTCTACATTAACGCGTGGCTTGCTATTTGATATTTCTGTAGCCTGCTTCAATACTTGGTAAATTTGATCCACTTCCGGACTCTCTGAGAAAGTTTTGCTAAATACAGTTTCGGACACGAAGGCAGAAGCGATTTATGAACATGTTTTAGTTAAAAAAAAACAGTCAATTTTTAAAAAAAATTAAAACACTTGACTGTCTTTTTGGTTAGTTATTGATGATTGAACCGAAGCATTAAGTACACCCAACACGTCTGTTTTTGTACCTATGACAGCATTGGGGGGTGGATACAGTCTGTTGTTATCCCTGACCGATAATTGTCTGTTAATTGTTGGCATCCCTGAATACATTTCATTTTTTTCTATAAATAGGTATAATATCAAAATACACGTAAAGCCGAAATTTAAGAAAATCATTTTCGAATTTTTACTTACTTTCTTCATCGGCGGCAACATCTTGGATACGAGTTTCAATCTCAGATGTTGATTTCTGACGTCTTAATAAGCGTTGCTTTGTTTGACATTTCGATGCTTTGTCTTGACAGTCAAGATGAACGTTCATTTTGCATATTCTACATTTCAGACCCTGTCTCGTGTGCCCTGAAATCAGTGATATGGACGTTTTGAGTGCATATTACAAAATGGGATTATTGCTTTGTCAGTTAACATCGAAAGAAATTCTTTTCAATAGATACGTTTCAGAATGTCATTGAATGAAACTTTTGTCGCATGAAAAAAGCTTTATTGAAAACAGACAATCTATTTTTGTTCAAAGAAACTTAATTAACTTTGTAGTAAAAAAATAAACTTTGAATGAATTACAGTCGCAGACAAAGCAGACGAATATATTTATTCAAAAAACTAAAATAACAGGTTTTTTTTGAAAAGCAGTACGTGAAAGACACTTTTTCATACTTAGTGGGTGTAAGATAGTTTACTGACCCCTAATCCGTAAATTTTTGCCTGTATTCATACCACCACAATTTTAGATAAAAAGAATTAAGCACATTTTATTGTATACATCCCTTTTTCGTTTAAATCCATCTAAATTTGTCTAATTTTAATAGTATATTAAGTATGGAGAACGGTAAGGAATGCTTACCGTTCGAAGACAATTGTTTGGAGGAGGAGCGAAGCGACGACTCCAATTATTGTCTGAGAACGGTAATCCTTAACGTTCGACATGCTTATAACGTTTTTTGCGCGATTGGAGTTTCTAGAATAATAATAATAATAATTTATATCAATACATTTGTGATAATCGGGAAGATTGAAACTGAAAACTTTGGGTGGCTGTTCCATGGTTGCTATGGTTTTGTTCCAAACAAGTAAAATTGTCTTTTTGATACAATCATTCCTACATAGTTCTGCTTTGTGGTTCCGTTTTCGAAGCAAATATGAGCGATAGTGATGATCTACCGGATGATTTAGAAGACGCTTGGCAAGAAGGATGTTCGCCAATAATTCCAGAAAAATCTAAAGCCCGATATGAACAGACATACAAGTTGTTTAAGGAACGGCGTGAAGCAAAGAAGATTTCTGTAAATGAAAAGAGCTTGTTAGCGCATTTTGTGGTGAGAAGTGGACACTTGAAGGCCTCAGGCAGTTTATGGGCGGAGTATTCTATGCTGAAGAGTACAATTTTTCTCCATGATGCTATCGATATTTCTAAGTTTGCTTCATTAATTGCTTATCTTAAGAGAAAAAATATTAGATATCGGCTTAAGAAGGCTAAAATTTTTACCAAAGAAGACATGGAAGAATTCTTGAATGAAGCACCAGACGAACAATTTTTAATTCAAAAGGTATGTTGTAGATGATGAGGTGGTAGGTACATCTGAGTTCTAAGGAAACAATATATTTGCAGGTAGCAATGATATTGGGAGTATCGGGCGCTTGTAGACGAGAGGAATTGTACAATATTAAAATGAGTGACATAGAAGAACATGAAGAAATGTTTATAGTAAATATTCCAAATACAAAAACGAATATTCAGCGAACGTTTACAGTTATTAATAAAGAAAATGAAGCAGTTCATTATTTGGAAATACTTCGAAAAAACATAAGAATTCGAGCAAGCAACCCAACGTCAGATCATTTATTTCTGAACTATCGAAATGGCAAATGCACTAGGCAAGTCACAGGAAAAGGCACAATAGGAGGCTGGCCGTCAAAAATTGCAAAGTATTTAAAGTTGCAAGCCCCTGAAGGTTTTACTGGACACTCGTTTCGACGCACATCGGCTACACTTTTGGCGAATAACGGAGTTGATGTGTTGGGACTAAAAAGACATGGTGGGTGGCGTTCATCAACGGTGGCCGAGAGTTACGTGGAAGATTCCCTCCAAAACAAGATTGAATTGCTCATAAAATTTTACACAGCGATGTTGGTGGACTATTACAACAACCTGGGACTTCTACGTCGGAAAGTTTGTCTATTAACACTAGAAACTCAAATGCGAGTGGTATTACTACTATTAATTATAATAATTGTACATTTAATTTTAATAAATAAATCGCAAAATTGTTTTTTTTAGATTTAATTGCTTACCGTTCACTGAACGGTAAATGAATTACTTACCGTTTTGTTACACGTAGCAACCAGTAACAGCAACCTACCGTCGTGGAAACAGGCACAGTAAACTGATAAAAACAACCAATCGCGCAAAAAAGAAATAACGTTAGAGAAAAATTTATTATTTATTACTCAAGAAAATTGTTCTTTTGCTCATCGAGCTCACGTCTAAACCTTTTATTTGTTACTAATATTATTGTGTGTTTTTTACATGTCGAATAAATAAATATTCTTTAAAAATTATTCAAGGACACAATATAAAGTATTAAATTTAATTATTAATTTCTTTATTGATTAAATTTTATTGTTCTGAAACAATTTTTGAAATTACAAGACAGAGTAAGCTGCTAATCAATATCATAAACGCGTAATAGCTTTTGACCAATAACGGTAGCAAAATTAATTCTTGTTGAAGATTAAGAATTAAAAATTAAATCTAATTAAGTTAGTAAATAATTATGCAAGCAGAGAAAATTGTAAATTTTACAAAACTTGGACTCATATGTTATTGACAGGTAAGTATTAAGAAAACTAATGAAAGAACTAATGAGAATTGTTAATTTTTTGGCACTGAAATGTCTGTTATAGATTTTCTGTCTTTTATCAATTTTTTTAAATATTTTTCTACCGTTGAAAACCTCTTAAAAAAATGTCAAAAAATTAAAGTTTCTAAAAACGGTTTAGGAAGGTTTTACCTGGTCCTTTTTTTAGTAAACTAATTACAAAATGCCGTAACAGCAAATTATATGTATATTGTTATTTATTATCTTATGTGTTTTGTTTTATCTATTTTATTTTGTATGTTTTGTTTTTGTTTTGTACTGTTTTATATTATTAACAAATAATTTACTTTTATTCGATTTGTTTTACTTCTCACAAACGATTTACTGCAAGAAAACAACAAGATAAATGCTACTTTCTATATTGTAGCTTTATTTTACGATGTCTTCATAAATAATCCCAACCCACGTAACTAAATAAAAATAAAAATCGTAGTAAAACGTCACTCTACTGATAAAAGCAAAGAAAACATTTAATTTAAATAATACAAATTGTTTAGTTTGATTTTATAAACAAATTGGTTATGTAGTTTGAGATTTTTTCTGAAGATAATTATTTCAAATCCTCAAGCATTTTAACAAGCTTCTCTGCCATCTTGTTAAGCACAACGTAGGCTTCTTTGTCTCCTAATGATAATCACGAGTGACTTTGATAATTCGGGGAGTGGTTTGAGTTTGGAGCGGTTAGTATTTCTATTTTAAATTATTACAAAAGCTATTCCAATTTATGAATATATAAGAGTAAAAAAAAATAGATAAAGTGGCAGAGAAATATTTTTGGAATGTAAATTAAGAAGAAGAAAAATCAATAACAAAAAAGAAGTTAATTGACAAAGAAATAGAAAGTAGAAAAGAAATACTTAAGACAATTTTTAAAAGAGTAGAAGAAAAAAAGTGTGACCAAAAATAAAAGCCAAAAAACAAAAGGTAGAGGTGCACAAATAAAATTAAAAATAAGAAAATGCTCAAATAGAAAATTTTCAAAAAAGACAAAGAGTGTTTTATGTGTGTTACCAATTGAAACAATAAAAATATATTTTTAAAATAAAAAAAAAGAACAGAAGACATAAAAGAGAAACAACATAAAACAACTTAAAAAAAACCTATAAAATAGAGAAACAACCAATAGAATTAGAAGAAGAGGCAGAAATGCGTTGATTTTCAGCGACTTAATAAGTAAGTTTGCAAAATTATAGAAATAGCAAAAATTAAACAAAAATCTTGGTAAAATTGCTCGTTGTAGTTATTACAACGTATATAAATCTGAATATGACAATTATATATTTCTTTGTTGTAATTGTTACGACTAAAACAAATTTAGAAGTACTGAAATTTGTATTTTGTATTGTTGTTTCAAAAAGACATCGCGCTATAAGTCACGCTTTAGCATAAAGTTCCACAAAACTAATGTGTGTTCGTTAAAAAAAAAACTCGTAGCAAGCCATGACATTGTTACGTATGTCGTACATGACCCCATACAACAACTTGATGAAATTAATGAAAATTTGGTTGAACTGAATAATGTGATAAATAATGTTCGAAGACGATATGCTTTATGTGTTCAGCATCAAGGAAGACATTTTCAACAGTTTTTGTAGGTAATAAATGAATATTTTTATAAAAATGTATTTTTGTTTTAATTGTCGACAAGTGAGGTTATGAGATCTGTCAGTTTGACATGTGTGTAAAGATTAATCACAGACATACAAAACAATTGTTTTTTAGTTTCAAAGCACTCTAGAGTTTTTTTTAAAAAAAACACACGATATTATTATGACTGGAGAAAAGTCGCGAGACTTCCGGACATGTTATATAAGGAAGCGGGAGCAATGACCGAGAGTGAGAACCTGACAAGCGATTGAAAAAAAGCGGTTCATTAAAAGCGACATTATTCTCTGTGAATCATGTTATTCATTGACAATGGACAGTTTATCACAAATTTGTCAAAATTGATATTATTTTTTGACCTCACAGTGACACTGGCGCAAAATTTAAACAATAATTTAGTGTTGCAATGACTCCTTTGCTGAATAAAAGCCTTTTTAAATTTTCTGACCGGTTTAAAATTAGTTTAAAAGACCTACAATATATTTTTTTATTTAATTAAATTTGGCACTTCTGCTTATCTCCACCCTCTGGGAATCTGCAGAATTTCTGTTGTAATTTAGCAGTATGTTAAATGATCAACGGGAATAGTTTCTGAAGTTGTTAGATTGCGCAATGCTCGTTTAATAGAGACAGATTATCACATCAACTCAAACATGTGGTATGAATTGCGGTATTGTATTGTTGGTGAAAGACGTCGCAATTTGATCGTTAATTAATAAAATTTCTAATTAGAACTTACCTCTCAATACTTGCGAGCATACATCACAGGGCGTAATTTTCTTATATGTGTACTCTTGAAAATTGTGAGCATCTGGATCGCCTTTCAGTAGTTCTCTTGTCGCTGCCGATCCATTTTTCCTAGATAAGAAACTCATCAGAAGTGAATTTGTTTGATTGAAATTCGTTTTGTAACGTTATTACGTCAAACGAATTTCAGATAAAGTTCCCTCATAACTAACTTTGAAAGTTTAGATTATGAGGATAACCTCTAGCTGTACATAGAACACAGAACTAGACTAGACATAGAGAAAAAGCTATACGTACTGTAGTAGTGGTACAGGGTGTTCAGCTAATATATGTGCAAATGATATGGAAAATACAAGCTGACACGTTGGAAAATTTGATTAAATGAAAACAGTATTTTCTCGGATCGACTTTAAAAGAGAAAAAATTTCTTATTTTTGATTTATCAGATTTCAGAAAAAATTTTGGAATTCGAAAACAAGCAGGTCAAATCAAAAAAAGTGAAATTTTGTGAGAAATCAAAAACGAGAATTTTTTCGAATTTAGGGTAAATCCGGGGTCATACTGTATATGTAAATAGGAAAAATGTGAATTGTGTGGGATAAGGCTTGAATGAGATGGCACTCGAGTAAATCCGGTGAAAATAAACAAAGCTTGGCTTTAATAGGGCTCGTTTCACGTCAAATCCTTTCGTTTTGATCTCTTTAAATTCGATGGAATTGTTTCGTAACTGAGATTGGGTCAGTGATTTTAAGCGAAATTGCTTTGAGATTGTGATGAAGCCTCTGTGTGATTGTGTAGGTATATACAGATGAAAGGAGTGACAACAAAAAGTGATCTAACATGACACATTTACCTCATTGCAATTATCGTAGAAACTGCATGGTACATTTGGTTTTTTCTGTATTTAAAAACAAACATCAATAACGGTTAAAACAACTACTTTATCCAATAGAAGAAGATTTATCACAAAACTCGGGATAAATCTACTTTGAAATCAGAAAAATTTCAAATTGAATCAACTAAGAAACTCACACAAAACTACTTAATTATTTGAATTAATAATTAAAATTGCCAATAAAACTAATCAATTCTATACTTACTTCTCTGTGTTTTCTGGAGGTGGAGTTTTTAAACTCTTGAAAGCTTTTAACCATTTATTTTTCATGCTTGCCGTCGACGCTGAAGACATTTTTCTTTCCCGACCTGTATCTCCTTCAAGCTTATGAGTAAAAAGCTCTTTCTGGAAATTAAATTAATTAAAATTGAAATGTTGCCAGTCGAAAACCAGTCATGCAATCATACATATAGATGTAGAATTGCTTTAATAACAGTTTAATTAAGCACAAATAATTAATTGGTCTTAATTAATACTCGTAACAGAGTTTTAATCAATAAAGGAAAGTCTTTTATTAATTACATTTTGTCTGACATTCTTAAGCGAAATCAAAGATATTTTCAGATCTTTTTGCTATTACATCTCTATTAGAAACTATTTAAGATGTAATTAAGTGATTTACAAAATTTGTTTTAGATAATTTAACTAAAATTTACCACTTAATAATTTGAGAGAATATTAAATTTGATAACTGTAAACGGTTACAAGAAGATTTAAAAAAGCCGACGTTTCAGATTCTTTATTTTATCCTTTCTCTAGACTCTTTGACTTGTTTTTAAAAATTAATACACGTAGTTAATGTCTGCAAGGAAATTTTTACTTCTTATAAACTTGAAAATACTTATATTAACTAGATTGTCTGTTAAAATTTGTTCTAGTTAATCGGCTAGAATACATCATTTTCGTAAACTTTAACTATCTAATCTTCACTGAATTATTATCTTATGTTTAATATTAAAGAGACCTTTAAAAGCTACTTATTTAAATTTTTTTGAGAATATACACTGCTCCAAGAAATTAACGAACCACTTGAAAATAAAGTAAAAAAAATAAAAACTATTTACATTCGACAACTTTGGTTGAGAAGGTTTAATCAAGCTATAATCTAGTTACCCATTGTAATAAAAGTCTTGACATTAAAGACAGAAATTTGAGTTTAATAGTTTTTTAAGCAGAAATTTTAAAATAATTTTCATTTTTAAATTGTGTTAATTTGTAATTTCGTTTTATTGTTATTTGAATTTGCCGTTCTGTGGATAGTTTTTATCATTTGAAACAATAATAAAAACATTATGAGGAATTTGACTCGAGTAGAATGCGCCCAAGCTGTAGTTTTGTTGGAGGAAGGATGGAGCTACAGAAGAATTGGTGAAAGGTTTGGTGTATCTCATACGTCAGTTTCGCGTATGATACAAAGGTACAGAGAGACAGGAAGTCACCTCAGAAGACCTGGACAAGGAAGAAAAAGGAAAACCACTCCTATTCAGGATAGATTTTTAAGAATATCTGCGCTAAGGGAACGCTTTGGAACCGCCAGGAAGCTACAAACTGAGTTCCGTAACGTAGAAGGAATTCAAATCAGTACCGAAACTGTTAGAAAAAGACTTAAGGAGGATAATTTAACATCCCATATTCCTGCTCGTGGTCCTGCATTGACTGCAGAACACCGCAGAGCCCGATTAGAATTTGCTAGAGAGCACATAAATTGGCAAAGAGAGGATTGGGAGTCTGTTCTTTTTACAGATGAGTCAAAATTTTGTCTTTGCAATTGCGATAGACGTGTTCGTGTGTATCGTAGACCAAATGAGCGGTACGCACAGTATAACATTCAGAATACCACATTGTTTGGTGGAGGCTCAGTAATGGTTTGGGGTGGTATTTCCTTACAAGCTCGCACGGAGTTAGTGGTTGTAAATAATGGCTCTATAAATGCGGACTGTTACATAACAGACATTCTTAAAGAGCATGTCGTACCATATGCCCCTTATATCGGTCCAAATTTTTGTTAATGCAAGATAACGCAAAACCCTACACTGCCCGAATTGTTAAAGATTACTTGAATGAGGCAGAAATCAATGTTTTGGATTGGCCAGCTCGAAGCCCTGACCTGAATCCTATTGAGCATGTTTGGGACATTCTCGCGAAACGTTTAAAAAATCTTCCAGATCCTCCTGTCCATCTTCAAGAGGTAGGTCCTCAACTAAATGAAATTTGGAATAACCTAAATCAAAAAGACATAAGTTCGTTAATTTTGAGTATGGAACGAAGATGTGCAGCGGTTATTCAAAGTAGAGGTGGAAATACGCGATATTAAGATGTTTTCTGTAACTTTAATAAAATTTTGTTTTCGGTTTGTTTTTCTATATTTGGACACATTAGATATTAATTTACTTTAAACAAATGTCTTTGTTAAATTTTTCTTAATTTTGTACCAATTGGTCGAATACATGTCTCAATTTCTCAATGTCTCAATCAATTTTTCAATGTCTCAGAAGTAGTTAAAACATTTATTGTAATAATCATATTGCCTTTTGTTTTTAAAATTTAAAAATTTTAAAATTTAAAAACAATAAAATTAAAATTAATAAAATTAAAAAAATTGTTTCTTTGAAATACCAAATAGTAGGAGATTAAAATATGTTTTTTGAACTTTATCTACTGCTTATTTATAAATAAAAAAATCAAATTTTAGTTAAGATAATTGTTCCAGTTGAAATTTTGACTATTTAAGTATATTTGAAAAGAAAAATGACATACAGGTTAAACTGTACGTAAATAAAATAAAATACTAGATTATTTGGCTAGATTTAGAGCAGAGGATTACGTGATTCCCTCTACGTTTACATTTATAAAAAATTTAGTTAAATAAATTTAGTGTACTGTTTAAAGAAGTAATTAATTAGTAGACAAAATCAAAAAACCGAAACTGAAATTTGATTTAGTTAACATTAGCTAGAATATACTTATTATATTTTCCATACTAAAATAACTAAAAATTTAACAAATTCTAGACGAGATGATTGATTTAGTTAAAATTTAGTGCAGAAGAAAACAGATATACCAGTCAATTTGTTTTCAACTACTAGAAATAATATATTAGAAGAATTTTAAGTAAATAATACTTGTATTTTTAACTAAATTTGGTCTTTAGAAATAAGAGGTTTATTCTAGTTTAGATTCCTTTATAAAAGTTTGGTTAAAAAATTTAGTGTTGTCTGTTTTAAGAAGCAGTTAATGTAGGAGGAAGATCGCTAGAAAAGAACACTAAAATAATATAAAAAAACACTAGATTATTATAGTCTAATTAACACTAGCTAAAATTTAACTGTTAAATTATTAAAAAAAATTCTAGTTAAAAATATTGTTCTAGTTAAAATTGTATTTATACATATAACAACGGTTAAACCAGGTTAACTGCACCTAAATAGAAATAAAATATTAGATAAATTTTAAGTGAGTAATACGTGTTGTTTTAACCAAATTTTGGTTACCTAATTAAAAAAATTGTCCAATCTAGTTAAAAAAATTGAGTGTGTCATGTAATTTTATTTATACCAGCAAATTATTTTTAAAAAATCTTGTAAAATTCTACTTGAAATCTTGTTCTAGTTAAAATTTTAATTACATATTTTATTACATCTAGAAATAAAAAAATTACCAGTTAATATGTGCCTAACTAGAAATACAATACTACTTAACTTTTAAGTAAATAATTTTAGTTATTTTCAGCTAGATCTTGACTCAAGAAATAGAAAATCTATTCTAGTCTAAATTGATAGAAAATATAGTTAAAATAATAGTATATTATTTTTGTTTTTAGAAGCAATTAGGTGATAATTCACGTCATTTAAGTCTCAGAAAATTTCTAGCAAATTGTAGTTGAAATCGTTATTTTAACTCAAATTTTAACTATTTTAGTTCATTTAAAAATAAAAGACAAACTATAAGTCATTCAATACAGCAAAATTAAATCTAGCTAACATCAACTAAAATAGGACTTTTTAAATTTTTTATCTCGCAGCTAAGGTTGAATATAAAAAAATACTAGCTCAATTTTAACTAGAAATAAGCTAATAATCGTTCCGCTTCTGTGTAAATTAAATAAAATAGTTAAAAAAATTGTGTACTTAATTAAGTAATACGGAGGGCTATAAAAACACCCTAAAATTTAATCTTGTTTACATTAGCTAGAATATTGTATTTAGTTTGTGGTTAAGAAAAAACTGGCTAAGTTCTTGTTAAAATAATGTTCTAGATAAGTTTTTAACTAGTTAAGAGGATTCAAAATTAGGTAAATAACAAGTATCAGATATCTATAAGTTAAATTTTAACAAAATGTTTTTTCTATTTTAACTAGGTCATTTATAGAAAAAGATTGTTTTCAAACAAAAAAATTTTAGTGTTTAAAATAAATGTTAACTAGATAATACGATTTTAAATCACTTTAGTTTAAAAATAAAGAAGCTCTATTTCAGGTTTAGATTTTAGTTGAAATTTTAACTAGATTTTGAGTTAATATGTTTCACTATCTCCCTACTATATATTTTTAAATTTAACTAGATAAAAGACATTGTCTAAAACTCTGATTACATTTTTAATAAAAAATTCTGGTTGTTGTATTAACTAGTTAATTAACTACTGTTAATTACAAACTACTAGTTTGTAATTAGCTGAAGTTAATAAACATAATTTTAGTTTGGTTAAAATACGTGTTAACTAAGCTCGCCCAAAAATTTAGTTATTACAATTTAACTAGATTTTTCACTAAACTATGTCCGTATGTCCGGTTGTAATTCAGACAATGTAGCTTGTAATTCAAATTAGTTAATTAGTTATATAAAATAACTAATTGTAGTAATTGTAATTTCAAAAAATGTAATTAAAAAATTAGTTTTACTTAATTACTAATTTTATATCTAGAATTACAAATGCCGTTTTCAGATTTTAACCTATCTGAAATATATCTTATCTTTTCCTGAATTACAATAATTAGAAGAAGTAAAATAAGAAAAATTTTAGAGTCTAATATAGTGTTTAACTAGAATAGGAACTAGACAAACCAAAAATCGTAATTAGTAAGTTGTTTATTTTGAAAAACAATTTTTTTAGCTGTATTTCCTGTAACCTGAATCATAAAGCAGTAATCGACCGTGCCGTCACTAATGAACTTTCCGTACAAAAGCGTCTAGCAACAATCGATAATCCCATTTGTTGTAAATATAAAAGCAAACTTACCAAATGGGCTTTCAGCGTCACCCAGCCCATGGTTATTTTCGAATTTTCGCGAAAAGAGCAACGTAATTTGATTGGATCCCGCGCTTTGCGTCCCGCGGAACAACTACAAGAAATTCAACAGCGATAACACCGAAACGATCGATTTTAACTACAGACTTTCAAATCACAGCCTTGAATAGTCGAAACGTCGGTTATCAATTTAAGAAATTTTTTAAAAGCGTATTGTCACCGGTTAACCTTAGCTGTACCCGAGGTGTATTGATAATCCTTGATGCGCAGTGCTTTTCTAGCGCATCCGGGAGTTCCATCAGGAAAAGCTCCGGGCGGGAACGAGCTTTCACGATCGAATGGAAATTGAAAATTGTTGCAATGATTCTTTGCTGGTTTTTCGGGTTTTACTGATTAAAATTCGGTGTGAGGATTTTTTTTTAACTCAAATTCATTTGCAATTCAATGCTGGTGGTTCTTCCTGTTTTGAAATTTTTTAAATTTATTTTTAGCTGAATTAAGTTACATTATTGCAATCGATAAATTCTCGAAGTGAAAATCTTGAAATCCTACAAGTTTTCTTTATCCGTAATTACGTTAAAAACGAGAACATTATTATTATGCACATATTTTACGGTCTGACGACTGACAACGGAGGGAGTCATTTTAATTTGTTTTATTATGAAGGTGTTGAATTTGTAGACGGTTTCAAGCAGAACTTTAATGGAAATAACTTGGTCCTGTTTTCCCAACTTGTCTAGATTTTAAGGTTCATTCTTGGAATTTCTAGACTACTTGTGAATTCATCGGTAAATTGTCTAGACTGTATTTTAAAAACATAATAAAATTCCTTTTTAATAAAATGTCCAAAACTGCTTAAAATATTTATAAAAAACGTTTTAGTTAAAATTATAACTAGTTTAAGCCAGTTAAAGACAGTCATTGTGTTGCTTTACCTGCAATTAGGTGTAGTTAGATTAAAATAGTAAAAAAATAAAAATTTTAATAATATTGGTTTTATTATTAACTAAATTTTTTGTAGTTAAGATTGTACAGTTATGTATAAGTTTCTTAGTTAAAAAAACCAAAAAATATTTAGTACTGAGGTTAATGTCGGTTTTTTAGTTTTTCAATTTATTTATTTATTTTTTTTTGAAAAGAGGAGCCCAAAGCGCAATGCCTACGCCCATTGTGTGCTACCTCTCGGAATAGTACCACTGCAGTAGCCCTGTGCCTCTGATAAAGCTCAGTACCTTGTCTGCAGGTACTGAGCAATGGGCTTCAGATATCGAGAGCCCAGGTATAAATCTCTGATGCCTGCAAATGCAGGGCAGTAACAGAGAATATGTAGAGGAGTTTCCTCATCTTCAGCAACCTCTGCAAATCTCGTCCTCGCTGAGTCCGATGACGTGCAGGTGTCTGTTTAGTAGGCAATGTCCTGTGTACATGCCTACTACTAACTGAAGGTCTCTACGATTGAGACGCATCAGGTTTTCACTGCGTGCCTTGTCCGGTCTTTTAATAAAAAGCCTGGATTGCCGCATGCCATCTTGAAACTGCCATTCAGAGAGATGGCAAGATTCTATCCACTTATGAAGTGTCTTTCTGCGGTCTTTTGGTAACGCCAAGAGTCGGTTCTTCCCCGATAAAGTCCATTTGTGGACCCTTTTGAGTCAGAACGTTAGCCCTTTCGTTACAGTTAGACCACAGTGTCCTGGTACCCAGCAAAGTACAACCTTTTTATTGCACTCCGCCAGTTCCTGTAATCTGTTGTGACATTCCCAGACAATTTCTATTTTAGAATTTAGAGCTATAATATTTGTCGTTTTGAAGCTTGATCAGAATTTTTTTTGTTTTTCTTGAATTCTCTTTTAATCATCTTTTTTTCATAGTTTTTTTCTATTTTCTAGAAATTTTCTTTGTTTTTTAGAATTTCATTGCTTTTTTAGTATTATCTCTTGTTTTTCTCAAATTTTTTTTAACTTTTAAACTATTTGTTATTTGGAATTTTTATTTTTCTTTCTTTTCTTTGAAGCGACGTTTTTATTAAGTTTTAGTATTGTTTTTTCGCTTGTTGCTTTTCGTAAAAATTTTTTAGAATTTTTTCTAGTTGCCTTCTTCTACCCACTTTTCGAATCATTTTTATTCTAATTCTTCTTTGTTTATTTTTTTTTAGTTTTCGTTTTTTTACACTCACCTAAAATCTTTTATCGTTTCTTCAGAATCTTTCTTTACTCGTCTTTTTCCTTTAATTATTATTTTCAAGCTGTTTTAAAATTGTTTTAATGTTTTCTTAAATTTTCCTTACCTCTTCTTTTGTTTCAATTGTTTTTATGCTTTTTTAAAATTTCTGTTGCTTTTTCTACTTTCAGCTGACTTTTTTCTCGTTTTTCTTTTATTGTTGTTTCTCAAATTCTTGTTTCTTGGTTTTCTAGAATCTCTCTTTGCTCTATTTTTTCGATTAGCCAACGTATTTTAATTCTAGTTTTTAAATCCTAAAAAGTTTTTTAACTCGTGACTCTTGAATCTCTTCCTAGAAGCAGGCAAAAAACTATGGTGAGATCGAAAAGTAGCTGAATTACAGCAGGCTGTGTCAGCGTAACTGTATTGATGTGTCTAATGTTAATAGCCTCTTTCACGACTTGCTCTGATTTAGTTATATTTTGATCTCAGGTTAGTTCGTTGAGCTTTTTTTCTAAATTTTTTAGAATGATCTTTTTTGAAGCATCGTATCAAATTTTTCAATGTTTTTTTTCTTAATTGTCATTTTTCAAAATTTTCTAGAAAATTCATTTGTTTTTTTCCAGTCGTAATTTGTCATCTTTTTCTTTTGAATGTGGTTTTTAGTTTTTGTTTTTTTTTCAATTGTTGTTTTTAAAGCTTTTCTTCTAATCTTTTTTTTATTTTTCTTTATCTTTTTTCTAATCGTTTTTTTACGCTTTTTTAGAAACTTTTCTAGAAAGTGTTCCAGTTATTCAAGCATGTTAGACTTGTTTTTTCTTCCTTTTAATTGTTGTTTTTTTACTTTTTCTAGAGGCTTGTTTTTCTAAAATCTTGAATTGTTCTTGTTTTGACTGTTTTTTTATGAATAGATGTTTTTAATTTTTGATAAAAACATTTTTTTTACAATTTTTCTTTGCTTTTTTATTTCTACTAATAGACATCTTCTAATTCTAGCATTTATTGCTTTTTTTGTATTTTAGTATTTGTTCCCTTTTTGACCAAATATATTTTTTAAAATTCTTCCAAAAACTTTTATGTTCTTCTAGAAATGTTCTTTTTTTTCTTTGTTCGTACCGATGGCTGTCAACTCTAAATTTTTATTTAGGCAGCTTTTGACCGTTAAGTGTAGAAGATTTTATACGATGGGACTCTGTTTTTAGAAGTAAAACAACAAATTTTTTAAAAATTTTTCTTGTTCTTCTAGTAGTCGTTTTTTAAATCTTTCTAGAAGCAGTTTTGTTTTATGTTTTCTTTCAGACGTAGTCTTTTTTTGTGTAATTGCCGCTTTTTAAGCTCTATTAAAAAAAATTATGCTCTTCTAGAATATTCTATTGCTCATCTCTTTCTTCTAATTGTGTTTTTTATTATTTTTAAAAACTTTGTTCTTCTAAAACTGTTCTTGTTTGTCTTTTAATCTAATAGTTGTTTTTTAAGCTTTTTCAGATTTTTCCTTAGCTCTTCAAATGTTATTTATCAAATTCTTCTAGAAATTTTATCCTGTTGCTTCTTTTTATCTTCAAATCGTGGAATTTAAGTTCTTCTAAAATCTTCTGTTGTTTCTTTTCAACTAATCGTCATTTCATAACTTTGCTAATACATTTTCATTCTTTTAGAAATCTTCTTTGCTCTCTTACTTTGAGCTGATGTTTTCCACTTTTTAAAATTTTTTTAGTACTTTTTCTACCAATCGTCTTTTCTCAAATTATCTTTTTCTACCAAATACCTACTAGTTTTTAAACATTTCTTCTTGTCTGTGCTTTCAAAAGCTTTTTTTGTTCTTCTTGTTTTTCTAAATTTTAATCGGGATAACACCACATCATAACTACTTTAACATATATTTTTTAAAAAAAATTTACTTTCTAGTTAAATGTTAACTAGTTTAGAGCAGATAAAAAATAAAATAACTAGATTCTTAGCAGATTTTAACACTGTAACTTAGTAAACTGCAAATTAACTAGTAAAAAATAACGCTGATTTAAAACTTATTTGTTAGCATATTAACTAATATTTTTAGAACAGTTTTAGAAAAGGAAAGAAACGAAAAGATGCTATATAACTAGAAAATCTACTTAAGTTTGTATTAAATAACATAACTACTCTTTTAACTACTTCTTTTTAAAAGAATTCCTAGAAATTTAATTATAGTTAAACAGTTATTAGAGGATTAGCTGTTAACAGCAGATTATCAGCTGTTAAAATTTAACTAAATTTCTTATAAAAATTTTTGCTAAATCTAGTTAAATTTGTCAAATTCCACTTATCCTTATTTGATACTTTTGACTTTCCCAAAACCGCTTCAATTCAATTTAGTTATTTCAGAAGTGGATATTTTATTTTTCAGCTTAACCCCAGTTGCTTGGCAACTCCCTGTATGATACCTTTATTTCAGATATTATTTAGCCCCGAGCTTATGTGAAATCACATTTAAAAAACTGTATTCGTTTGGAAAACATTTCAGTAGTGAAATAATAGGTTGTTACCACTGATCCTGTTTGTGTTGTTCAATTACCTGAGCGTTGATCGCACTGAGATGTATTTGGGCAACTCTTAGATCGAATCTCTTCATCGAAATATCCTCTTGTAGTTCGTTGGCTTTGTTATAAAGAGCCGCTTCAACGGATCGTTGCTGGATCCTAAGTAGAGTTTCTAGAGCGTCTTGGATTTGTCTGATTTGCGCTTCTAAATCACCGGCTTCCTTTTTCAAAACATCATGAGAGGGTTTGACTTGAAGGGCTGATAGCCTGTCTATCACTAGTTCGTCTTTGAGAGGCGGCGGGATGTTATCCTGGAGAGATGGGGTTAGACGTGTCGCGCTTTCATTAAACAACTTACGTTTTGCATGTCTTGCGGTTCGCCGTCGACGGGGTCTGGAGGTGGGGGCGGCTGAGGCGGAACGAATGGTCTCTTAAGAACAGGGGGGCGGCCGGTGGGTGTGGGGAGAGATCGCGCTAAGTGGGCTAAATCCGATGACGACGAGATGGATTTGCATTGTGATACTAAGCCCTCGTACCTTTTGCATTGTTCCATAGCCTGGTGGAAATCGGAAAAATAATTGGAAACGTCTGTCACGAGGTTTTTTATTTCAGGCGTAAAGCGGTTACAGTAAATCCAATCAATTTTCGATTTTTCTTGTAATTAGCAATGGTTAAACAAGGAACGGACTTTGATGGTAATGGAGTTAGTCAGTAGGATTTTGATTGGTTGCATGTGCACCACACTAATAATTACACTACGACACAATGAACTGTTTAAACATTCTAGATTTTAACAGTGTAAATAAGGATAAAATAGGACAAAAATAGATTTTTTTAGTATACATATATACAAAAATAAATAAACCAACCAAGAGAAGATTTTTATGTGAGAAAAATACCAACAGAAAACTGCTTTACTTGCTCTTATTTAATTTCTTTAAAAATCTTCGATCAGATGATTTAGGTCACGTAAATAAATTAGAAATATAAATGAAAAATTCACGTGACCTTTCGGCTTGAATCTGATTGAACCAAATATAAAATAAATGTAAAAATTTGATTTAAATGACTTCGTAAAGGTCAGACTTACCCTCGACGACACAACTTCAGCTCCTTGAACAACAGCCTCCGAGACCGCCGCACACAAATCGCTGTAAATCTCCTCTAATTCCTGAAAAAAATCGTTGATTTAACCGAATTTGAAATTGATTACTGCCGCGTTATTGAAAACGTGCTGTCGCTCTAATAAATTTCAGTTTGTTTGCCCAATTTTGCGGATTGTCGGATTCACTTAAATTTTCTAAACAGAAATCAAAAGAAATCGCATTATTTTTCCAGTACTTGTCAAATCGGAATAATCAGAGCTTTGTTCGATGGAGAGAGGCTTGGTAATGGCGGTTGATGAATTGGTAATGTCGTTCAATTGGTTTGGGTTGACATTTGATTGGCGCGTTTCCGGACTGGGAATTTCACCTGCAAGAGTGATGGTAAAGTGTCCTTTCCGAACTCTTCCAGCATCCCATTGGTCGCGTGGAGTTGCTGCACGTAAGTGTTGTGGCTGTTGAAATACGAGCTCAGGCTTTCTGTTGTAGGACTGGAAAGGTACGCTAAGTAGGCGTTTTTGTATTCTTGGCGGCACTGAAACAATATAGGTTTTCACTCTCTAAAAGCAAAAGGTAAAACGTAGGAAAAATAGGCGAAAACAGGGCGATTTATAAATTTTCATATACTGTTTTTGTTAGACATACTCCACTGTTGATTTTTATCTTTGCAAAATTTGAATAAAACAATTTGAAATCAAATTTTTATTTTACTGTTTGAGTAGCCCGAAAAACTCTAGTAACAGTCAGTCACTGATATTTTTATTTAAAACTTCGTTGTTTATAAACACTATTTCAGCGTCTAAATATCTACTAACGAACTTAATTGCGTATCAAAACAAGAGAAATAGAGTAGGCGATAGGTAATAAAATAATTTTTATGGCTTGTTTACCACAAAATGTTTCTCGTATTTACCATCTACAAATATTTATTTGTAACTAGTTGAGAATTAGAATAAAAAAGCCTATTTTAACTTTGATATTAATTGCTCAACTCAAAACGTTAGAATTAACAATCGTAATTACACTGTTTGCTAAATCAAATATCTTCTATTTAATTTTAAAGTAACAATAAGAGAGAACAAGTTTTCGAGCAAATAATTCGAGAGGCATGACTAAGCACTTAGTAACTTAAAGTCAGTTAGTGAGAACCAGACATGCGTGTAAAGTAAGTAATATTCTCAAGGATAATTAAATTAAATTGTAGAAATAATTGGAGTGTTATTTATTTATCAATTGTTGTTTTTTAGTATGAGTAGTAGAAATAAATTCGTTATTTTCTAAGTCTGTAAATAAATAAAAAAAACAAATAAATCATCTGCTTATTGAGCCGCAAAATAATGTTTAAAAAGATGTTAAAAATGTGGTTTAAAAAAAAACGTAATTATCTTTGTTAAAATACATTTTTAAAAACAAATATTAATTTGATTTACCTATAAATGTTGTTAATATATCAGAAAACAGTCTTCTAAAATGAGAATAATAACAATTGAAAAGTTTTTAAATTTTGTTACTTCAGGAAATAAACTCAACGACAAAATTAACCGGACAGAACGTTTTCTATATGAATTGCATTAAGTACAATCAATTACGTTTAATAATGAACATTATGCGATTAGTAACGAATATTTGTTACAAACTAAGCAATAAATTCGATTCTCTATTGCCAAAAATGAAACTTGTTACAAAAGCACAAACAAGGGAACTTAAGAAAACTGAAAAAAAAACATTAGTATCGAGTATTGCCTCCTCAAGCTTCAATGACTGTTCGCATACGTTGTGGCATACTTTCCACTAAAACAGCGATCTGCTCCTGGTGTGTTGTTTCCCATTCTTGCAGCACCGCCTGCTCCAGCTCAACCACCGTAGGAAACTCGCCGTAATTACTCCTAATGCGTCTTTTTATATTGTCCCACACATGTTCGATGGGATTTAAGTCAGGGCTCAAAGGTGGCCACTCTACCACCTGAATCCCAACGTCATGTAGATACCGACGCGTCATCTGGGTAGTGTGCGCATTGTCCTGCACTAGGAGAAAATTGTCGCTTATAAATGGAGCAAAAGGTACTACATGCTCGTCTAAACATTCCCTAATGTATTGGTCAGCGTTAATGCCATTTCTCTGCCACGTTACAAGAGTCGTGCGAGCTTCCAAACAAATGCCGCCCCATACCATCACACATCCACCACCAAAGGATAATCTAGGCGCAAAACAACACTGAGAATAACGCTCTCCCGGTCGTCTGAACACTCGTTGGCGACGCTCGGTTGAATATCTTGTAAAACGCGATTCATCTGTAAACAATACGTGTCACCATTCGTCCATACCCCAGTCGATATGATTTCGCGCAAATTCCAAACGCTGTCTTCGATGTTCTGCAGTAAGTTTAGGACCAGTAACGAGTACATGCGATGTCAAATTGTGTTCTTTCAATCTTCTTCTGACAGTTTCAGATGAAATCTGGGTACCATGAATCTCTGCCAATCTCCTAGTCAAGGCTATTGCAGGAAGCGTTCGTTCTCACAGAATCTGTAGCCGAAAAAATCTGTCTTCCACTGCAGTTGTTGCTCGTCGTCTACCTTCGCCAGGTCGTCTTAAGCAGGAACCAGTCTGCCTAAATGTTTGTATTGCGTCAGATACCGTGCCTTTTGGAATCCCAAACACATAAGCGACGTCGCGAATGCTGCGCCCATCATTGTGTAAAGAAACAGCATGAGCGGCTTCTTTGAGACTTATTTTGCAAAAACCTCTCTTGAACAACTATTCTTTTTAAACGCCTATAAAACGAGCCAAAAACAGCTAAATTTGACGGCTTTATAGAACAAGCGAAACTTGTCGATTGTAAGCCACCGATAGAAATTGATACCAAAACTAATCCTAGTGTTATCAGAGAAAACACAAAAAACACGAACATAATTTTTATCGTCTTTTAATATAATCATTTTCGCCAAATGCGAGTGGCCGGTTAGTTTTGTGGTTGAGTGTATTTAACTTATTTACAATCTTAATAGATCATATATTGAGCATTTATTTGCTATTATGCCATCCTCATAGTTTAAAAAAAGATTGCTGTTTGTGATTAACCTACTAAAGCTTAGTTTATGTTATTTACAATGTAACTGATAGCAAGATAACCTGAGATCGAAATGTAATTGAATCAGAGCAAGCCGTGGAAGTGGGTATTAGCATTAGACACATTATTACGGTTACGCTGTTACAGCCTGCTCTGATTAAATTACATTTTAATTTCACCTTAATTATTCTTTGTACAAAATTAATTTGTTTATAAAAATACTGTTTTTCAAAAATGGTGGATGCGCCGGGTTTATAAATAATATTAAAATATTATACAGTCAATTGTGGGTCATACATAGACTAAGTCTCATAACGCTGGGTTTAAATATAGGTTTCAGTGACTCAATAAAAGATTTTAGAGGTTTCTAGAGACTCCGCAGACTTAACTAGAAGTCTAAGAAATTACTGACTTAATAAGAGATTCTCGAAGCTCACAGACTCTACAGACTCAATTAGAATTCTCAAAGGTTGTAAAGACAACATTTATATTTTCAGGTCTATGTTGAAGTCAAATGCAACAACAATATTTTTTTTTTAATTTATGTTTTAATATAATTGATTGCAAGGGCTTTTACTAACTAAAAAGCTAGATATACTAATTTATCGTAAAATAAGTTTTTATAAAAATAGTAAAAACGCTGGTTTTGAAAATTACATTACTATCTTATACAGTCCATTGTAAGTTTTTTACACTTAACTAAGAGTCGTATTAACGCAATTGACAATTTTATAAGCCCAAATATAGATTTTTTGACTCAACAAAAAATTCTAAGGGACACACGTTTTTTATACTAACCTAGATGTGTTAAAAACTCTATAAACAAGAAGTCTAAATCCAAGTTTAAAAAAACTATAATATATTGTATTTTGTGTGTAACTACAATGGTTTTTACCAACTGGATAACTGAAATTACTAATTTATTGTAAAAAAGCTATTTTTATTATAAGAATGGTGAATTCGTCGGATTAAAAAAATACTGATAAAACCTTATAAAGTTTCTTGTAGGTTTCATAAATTTTAATCTAGGTTTTATTTACGCACCTATTAGACTTACAACTTCAAATGTAAGCTCTGTTGATTCTGAAGGCCAGAGAAACTATAGACTTAACTAGATGTGTAAACAGCTCTATAAACAAGAAGTTTAGATTTAGGTTTGAAGAAACTACAGTATTTTGTGTTTTTTGTGTAATTGCAAAAGTTTTTACTAACTAAATCACTAAATATACTAATTTATTGTAAAAAATATTATTGTAAAAATGGTGGATGCGCCGGGATTGAAATTAAAATTTTATATAGTCAATTGTAGGTTTTATAAGCTTAGCTTTGTGTTTCATTACCTGAACTAGCCGTCAACTTAGTTTAAATTTAGGATTTATTGACTAGATATAGATTTTAACGGCTAGAAAATCTATAGACACAACTAGAATTGTGAGGGTCTCTATAAACAAAAAGTCCTGATTCAGGTTTAAAAAAACTGCAATATTTAGTGATTTTTGTTTGACTGCAAAGGTTTAACTAACTGGATAACTACTTACAGATATACTAATTTATTGCAAAAATGTTTTTTTTTTAGAAATGGTGAATGCGCCGGGTTTAACAATAAGTTTTATATTTTATACAGTCAAATATAAATCTCATAGACTTAACTCTAGGTTTTGTTAAGACAACTTGTAGTCTTAAAAGCACAAATGTAGGTTTTGTTGACTCAACAAGAAATTCTAAAGGCGAGAAACTCTATAGAATCAGCTAGATGTGTAAAGGACTTTATATGCAAGAAGCATAATCCAGGTTTGGAGAAAAGTACAATATTTCGCGCATTTTAAGTGACTGTATAGGTTTTTACTAACTGGATAACTTTATATACCAATTTATTTAAAAAAACACCGAATTTTTATTATAAAAATAGTGGATGCGCAGGGTTTATAATAAAAATAAATTTTAGAAAGTCAGTTAAAGGTTTTATTGTCGCGCCTAAAAGTTTTATAGATTTAACTTAAAATCTCGTTTATTTAAATGCAGATTTTATTACCTCAATAGAATGTTTTAGAGACTTATATAGTCTATATACTGAACAAGAGGTTTAAGGTTCTTTTATCTCTATAATCTTCATTATTCTCTTTTCTTTCCTAATTTTTTGCTTTGAGCTAGAATTGTATCCCACAAATTAATTTTGCTTGTTAAATTCTGAATGGAATTTCTGTCGTTATTCCAAAGCGAAATTAAAAACTCAAAAAAGCTTATTGGGGCTGTGTCACAGAATCTTGGTAATTCGTCCAATTTTGAAATCAGTTGTTATGTACTAGAAATCTTAAAAAATTGTGTCCAACAAGACTCCCAACTGGCATAACGTCACAGCAATTTAGCAAGAATAAGTGTGCTAATTATTAAATTGCTTTTTAAATTGTAGCACTGCATTGCTCTGTTAGCCTTTCAGGCACATTTTTGTCTTAATTGTGTCGATTTTTACTAGACTTTTTCGATGATTTTTGCTAGTAAATTAACCCAGTTAGTGCTTTAGGTTTTTGAAACAGCTGTTTAGACAGTTTTATATTTTGAATAACAATTATAATGAGTTGTTTATTATGATTTTTTTTAGTGAAGTAAAAGGATTGAGTGGGTATAAAAATACATTATTTAAAATAATGTTTTACTACATTTATAATCCGATTAGTTCACAAATACCCGTCAGTGTTGATTCTTTTATGTATGACTGTGTTATTTCAACATAAATCTCTCTTTTGCAGAAATTTATGACACAAACGAGAATAGCCAGGTTAATGGTTATTTACATAAATCCCAGTTTTTATATTAATTTGAATAACTACGACTAGAGTTAAAAATTGGATCAGTTAATACAAAAAATGCTAAATATTTTAACAAGTACACGTCTCAAGATTAATTTGTCATTAAAATAGTCATTTTAACAATGTATAGACCAGTCACTGTGTTGTATATAAACAACTCAACAACACGCTTCTATCACATAATCACTCTACTTCGCTAAACTGAACTGCTAGTTCAATAACCTTCCGCTTTCTTATCTCAAAGTCAGATTATAAAGACGTGAAGCTTTCAAAGCAATCTTAGTATAAAGTATTTAGCAATTTAAAGCTTATGTAATATAGTTCGAATAAACAATATGTATTAAAAATCATATTAGATTTCTTTTTAAATGATGTAAAGTTATCTTTTATTAAATTTCGTAAAAGATTTTATAACAAAGCTTTAGAAAATGGTTCGTTTGTGCTTATTGACGTTACTACGGGTTTATTGAATTATGTCTTTATTTAAATTTGAATTTCCATTTAGAATATTAACTGAATCAAAAGCTTTAAGCACCGACTTTAGAAGTGATTAAAATCTTCATAATTATTTACGAATAAAGATCAGAGTGCAACAATAAAATATTTTAAATTGGCGAACATATTATGACAGACAAGACAAATATTTTTTAGGAAATACGAATATTTTAAACAAATAAACATTCTTTTGTTAAAAATTGGTGTTTTTAAGATCAGTGAATACGACTTTGTTATGCAAATTGTAAAAATTAAGATGGTAGTTGATTAAAATATAAGAAAAACTACTTGGATCTTACCTTTACTAACTTCTCTTCAGTTTTGGCAATAATCGCCTCGTAGCTTTCCCTTTGTGTGAACACTTTCCTCGACTGTATCTTCCTATGGAAGGACCTCTCAAGCAGCGGCCGCGATACTTGCCTCCCTAAGATTGACGCGATTTCGCCAAGTGCTTGCGAATCAATTTCCACTTCTTGAAGCAACGTCTCCCAGGTGTGAAACAACGAACTTGGGCACGCCGGTCTGACAGATAAGATTTCACGATTCAGCGAAAATCACGTATTAAAACTGCCAATTAAAACTTTTACCTTTCTTTTCTAAGTTCGCCGTTTCTTTTACGGAAGTTTGCCACCAACAGTTGTAATTCCTCAGCATGCTGCTCGTACATCTGACCCAGCTGTTGGGTGAAATCCGATACTAGAAAGAAAGAAAAAGAAGCATTTATAGATGAGGCAAAAAGAGAGAGTTTAATATTTATAAACGACCGGGGCGAGAAATACAGGGTAAGGGTTTTAAAATTGTTATTGTGGCGAATAATTTTAGAAAGAAATTTTATAAATACATATCATTTTGGGGAAAATTTGGCCACAAAAAAAAAATTTTTTTTCATTTTTATGTTGTTAAATGAATTTTGTTGGTTTATTTTAATATTTTATAATAAAATTCACAAAAATATTGTACAATTAACAAAAAAATAATATAATAATCAAATAAAAAAGTTTATTTGGAAAACTAGCGAATCAAAAACAAGTATTTTACATTATCTAGTTTTCCTCTGTTAATAAAATAGACTATAGCCAAATTCTGTACATTTTCTGCATTGTTTTTCCTTTAATAGTGAAGGAAAGGGTGAGTATACTGGGGTTAGAGTTCAAGCATGTCCAAGCGGGCAATAATTCATGGTTTGAGTGATGTTTGCCTCAGTTACGATTCCCTCCGGCATTTCGTACCTATAGTTCCTCCAAAATTAGCATCAGCATTAAAAACTTGCTTAAAATGGATTGTTGGTTTACGTAGGAAATGAGTTTTGATACGAATGAAGAAATCCACCTGAACAGTAGAATTAAATTTCCTTAAGAATTTTTTTTAATTTCCTGTTTTTATCATGTATTTGAGAAGTACCCAATCGAATAAAAAATCCATTTAAAAATTTGTGATTTTAATTAAAATTAGCAAAGCTCTCCGAGATTCTGGTATTTAATTATTACTGTTTTATCGATTCGGTCTGAACCGTACGTTTCGTATAAAATTTTCACGACACGCTATCTTATTTATATAATTTAATGGATGTAAACAATCTTTATGGATACATTGTCTGGGACAAGATATTTAAATTTTCAGAAACTACACTTTCAGATAAGATAGCAGCAATTACTTGAAATAACCTTCTTGGAGTCTAATTTTAAACATTGAGGTCTTTCAACTTTCGATTTTAGTTTGTCACGTTAATCTCAGTGATTAGATTACACAATTATTGAAATTTTCTTTAGAAAGACGAAGCCATTAATGTTATAACCCCATTTACTTATTGCTTATTAATACAACAAAGAGCTTTTCTTCGCGGTTGACACTCATTGTTGAAGCTGGTCGAAATTCCAATCTTTTCAGATTTGTATTAAATTTGAAATTTAATTATAGCAACATAATACAAAACTCGGTCATAAGAAAATGGAGATTTTATACGGGTTGAGCTGTCGAGTTGTTTTGTATTCGAAATCTACAAATCTTCACAATCTCATAGAAATTCAAGTATTTGTCCTTCCATCTGTTCCAGTAGGAAATACAAAACAAGATTCGACTACATTTCTTTTTGGATTATATGTGATGTATGTTATGCACATATCGCATTTTCTTATTGACTCAAATTTAAAATATTTACATTTCAAAGGGTTTTTATATTTATTTTTATGTGTTTCGGTGCAAAATGCAGATTCTCTTCTCAAATTTTAAGAATTATTTGCTTAAACCAATTCCAAGTTTTCGATTTTGAATTACAATTAAGGAGATTAAATCTTAATCAATGACATTAATAGGAAAATCAATATAATTCAAGATTCAAAAAACTAGAAAAATTATGAAATTTTAATTACATCTACTCAGTTAAAATATACCAAAAATCTATATATCGTAGAGACAGAAACATTTTTTTTGAAAATGCTTTTAGATGATTTGAGAAAATGGACTAACTATTATAAAAAGGAAAACTAATCAAACAGACAGTCAGTCGGGTAGTGAGAACGAGACAAGTCAGATAGTGAGGAGTGTTTTTCGCTTCAGTATTTTTCTGTTTAGTCCCAAATTAGAGTCATATGCTTCGTTTAAAAATACAGATTTTGAAATTTTCTAGACATTTAAATAATCTAACATTTTAGAACAAAAATTTTGGAATATTAGAAGCTTCAAGGCTCAATATCTCCGTTCAAAATTGAGCAAAATTAAATTGATTTTCTATTTAATTCATCTTCAACAACTTCAACATCTTTAGGATTTTAAAAAAAAGTAAATAATTAGTATCTTTGTACCTTTGTAAGTGGTTCAAATCTACTCTCAACAAGCCACTAGATGTTTTCTCTATTAATTTCACTAAAACTAACTAAAATAACACATGCAAAGGTGTTCCAATCGAACAACAACGTCGAGAGACTGTATACCGGTTTCGGGGTTTTCGCCTCTCATCAGTACAGTGTATCTCGGGCGTTGTGCTCGATTGGAACCGGAGGGAGAACTCGCTTATATCAAGCGAAGTTCGGCTAGTAGTCGTATAGACAGACACAGTGTGCCATCTAACGAAGAGTGCTGGAAGGTGTTCTGGTTACACTGACTTTCAGTGTGTTGCTTGTTGGGCGATAAGATGATGTAATTCAATATCGGTCGGAGCATTAGTCCGCCAAGTAGTTGTTTTTGCCTAATCGTGGAGGTTGGTGGCTGAGCGAAAGCTGAAGAGATAACTTTGTTATCCGCCAACGTTATTATACCAAGTCTCGCACCTCCCAGATTTTTCGTTAGATGGCACACTGTGTCTGTCTACTGTCTACGACTACTAGAATAACTCATAATTTATAATAGGATAGTGGAGTTATTTCTAGAGAGTCAAGAAAAGAGTATTTTTAACTCCCTATCTGCCAACATGTTTAAAAAAAATAGTAAAGGTAGAAAAAAAATTAGAAGCTTTACATGTATGAGTATTCAAATAAGTAACACGAAGATAGGTTTATTTGTGGGTTTTATCGGTTACTAAATTTGAGATGAAAGATAAACTAACTACTATGTAAAAAGGAAAATAGACTGAGCAGTCAGTCAGTCGAGTAGTGCGAACGAGACAAGTCAGGTAATGAAGAGAGTTTTAAAAATTTTAACAAAATTTTTCAAATTTTATTTAAAGTTTTTCTACTAGAGTTTTCTTTAATTTAGTCTCAAATTAGAGTCGTAGGCTTTGTTTAAAAATACAAATTTTAAATTTTTTTTAGATATTTAAATAATTTAATATTTCTGAACATGTTTTGGATTATTGGAAGCTTCAAGCCTCAATATGTTTGTTCAAAATCGAGCAAAATTAAATTGATTTTCTATTTTGTTTTACTTCTCACTGACTATCTCAAAAACTAAGCCCTAGTTTAAATTGAGCACTTTAAAAAACACACTGAAACTACGTAAATAACTACAACCATCTTCAGGTTTCAAAAAAAAGTAAATAATTAGTATCTTTGTACCTAAGTGGTTCAAATCTACTCTCAACAAGCTATTAGATGTTTTCTCTATTAATTTTACTAAAACTAACTAAAATAACACATGCAAAGGTGTCGAACAACAACGTTGAGTGACTGTATACCGGCTTCGGGGTTTTTGCCTCTCATCAGTACAGTGTATCTCGGAGAGTTTGGAACGGGTGGGAGAGCACGGTTTGTGCTCGATTGGAACCGGTGGGAAGGAAGACTCGCTTATATCAAGCGAAGTTCGGCTAGTAGTCGTATAGACAGACACAGTGTGCCATCTAACGAAGAGTGCTGGGAGGTGTTCTGGTTACACTGCCTTTCAGTGTGTTGCTTGTTGGGCGATAAGATGATGTAATTCAATATCGGTCGGAGCATTAGTCCGCCAAGTAGTTGTTTTTGCCTAATCGTGGAGGTTGGTGGCCGAGCGAAAGCTGAAGAGGTAACTTTGTTATCCGCCAACGTTATTATACCAACTATCGCACCTTCCAGCATTTTTCGTTAGATGGCACACTAGAGATATTTCTAGAGACTCAAGAAAAGAGTATTTTTAACTCTCTATCTGCCAACATGAAAAAAAAATAAAGGTAAAAAAAAATTAGAAGCTTTACATGTATGAGTATTCAAATAAGTAACACGAAGATAGGTTTATTTGTGGGTTTTATCGGTTACTAAATTTGAGGTGAAAGATAAACTAACTACTATGTAAAAAGGAAAATAGACTGAGCAGTCAGTCAGTCGAGTAGTGCGAACGAGACAAGTCAGATAGTGAAGAGAGTTTTAAAAATTCTAACAAAATTTTTCAAATTTTACTTAAAGTTTTTTTACTATAGTTTTCTTTAATTTAGTCTCAAATTAGAGTCGTAGGCTTTGTTTAAAAATACAAATTTTAAATTTTTTTTAGATATTTAAATAATTTAATATTTCAGAACATGTTTTGGATTATTGGAAGCTTCAAGGCTCAATATCTTTGTTCAAAATCGAGCAAAATTAAATTGATTTTCTATTTTGTTTCACTTTTCACTGTCTATCTCAAAAACGAAGCTCTAATTTAATTTGAGCACTTTAAAAAACACAGTGAAACTACGTAAATAACTACAAACATCTTCAGGATTTAAAAAGAAATTAAATAACTAGTATCTTTGTACCTAAGTGGTTCAAATCTACTCTCAACAAGCCACTAGATGTTTTCTCTTTTAATTTTATTAAAACTAACTAAAATAACACATGCAAAGGTGTCGAACAACAACGTTGAGTGACTGTATACCGGCTTCGGGGTTTTTGCCTCTCATCAGTACAGTGTATCTCGGAGCGCTGTGCTCGATTGGAACCGGTGGGAGAATTCGCTTATATCAAGCGAAGTTCGGCTAGTAGTCGTATAGACAGACACAGTGTGCCATCTAACGAAGAGTGCTGGACGGTGTTCTGGTTACACTGCCTTTCAGTGTGTTGCTGGTTGGGCGATTAGGTGATGTAATTCAATGTCGGTTGGAGCATTAGTCCGCCAAGTAGTTGTTTTTGCCAAATCGTGGAGGTTGGTGGCCGAGCGAAAGCTGAAGAGATAACTTTGTTATCTGCCAAAATTATTTTTCCCCAGATTTTTCGTTAGATGGCACACTGTGTCTGTCTATACGACTACTAGAATAACTCATAATTTATAATAGGATAGTGGAGTTATTTCTAGAGAGTCAAGAAAAGAGTATTTTTAACTCCCTATCTGCCAACATGTTTAAGAAAATAGAAAAAAAAATTAGAAGCTTTACATGTATGAGTATTCAAATAAGTAACACGAAGATAGGTTTATTTGTGGGTTTTATCAGTTACTAAATTTGAGATGAAAGATAAACTAACTACTATGTAAAAAGGAAAACGGACTGAGCAGTCAGTCAGTCGAGTAGTGCGAACGAGACAAGTCAGATAGTGAAGAGAGGTTTAAAAATTTTAACAAAATTTTTCAAATTTTATTTAAAGTTTTTCTTCAATTTAGTCTCAAATTAGAGTCGTATGCTTCGTTTAAAATACAAATTTTTTTTAGATATTTAAATAATCTTATATTTCAGAACATAAGTTTTGGATTATTGGAAGCTTCAAGGCTCAATATCTTTGTTCAAAATCGAGCAAAATTAAATTGATTTTCTATTTTGTTTCACTTTTCACTGACTATCTTAAAAACGAAGCTCTAATTTCATTTGAGCACTTTAAAAAACACACTGAAACAACGGTATGCTACGTAAATAACTACAAACGTTTTCAGTATTTAAAAAGGAAGCAAATAACTAGTATATTTGTACCTAAGTGGTTCAAATCTAGTCTCAACAAGCTACTAGAATATTTTTTTACCTTTTAATTTCGTTAAAATTAACTAAAATAACACAATTAAAAATAGGACACTAGAGTTATTTCTAGAGGGTCGAGGTAAGAGTATTTTTAACTCCCTATCTGCCAAGATATTTAAAATAATAGTAAAGCAAAGAAAAAATATTAAAAGCATTACATGTATGAGTATTTAAATAAGTAACACAAAGATAGGTTCATTTGTGGATTTTATCGGCTATAAAATTGAAGGTTATATAAATATTAATACTGATTGTTTATGCACGAATTTATTATCTGAAATTAACTGACTGATTAAAACAGAAATGAATCTGTGTCTTTTTGAAATAATTAAATAAAAATATTTTATCCGCTGGCATCTTATCACGTGTCAAATTTCTAACAAAGTAACCGATATTGCAATAATTTTAAGTGCTTCTTTATTTAACAACACCATCAACTATTCATAAGTATGCTTAATAAGACAACGTCGCGCTTTCTGCTCTAACACTTGACACCATTAATTTCGTTCTCGCATTTTAGGAGATAATTAAATTTAAAATTTGTCTTCAGACAGAGAAAAGTTTCTTCTATCGGAAATTAGACACTTAGTGGTGAAATTTGAAGAAAATTTGATGGTTTTTCCAAACGATTGTGTCACAACAGGACCTTACAAAAGTCCTCGACGTTCATTACCGGAAAAGTTACGCAACCGAATCGCACTCAAAAAGCTTTCAACTAGCCGTGAATTCAACATTAATGAACTATGCTCTATGCGAAATTCATGCCAGTCCTAATAGCGATAAAATTGGTAATTAAAATGTACCTGATTGTGTGATTTTCATTAAAATAATTACAAAACATTGCCAATGCGTTCACTGATTGATTAAATTATTAAATTGTGACGAATGTCGTACAGAAAATATATACATTTTGATGTGTTTTTCAAATAAAACTTCAGGTATTTATTATTTACAATGACATTAGCTGTATTGACATTTTCAATTATTTTGATTTTAGTTTAATTTAACATTGAAGTGTGCTTTAAATATTTTATGTTTGATCAGAATTTTGTATGCTGGATTTTGGTTTAAAATATTTTTATTTTTGTTAATTATCCGATGTGCCTGATTCCGTAATCTGCTGCACAATAATGAATATTTAGTAGAGTAAGTGATAATTCCTGTTTTAACACTACTATTAATGCAAAGGTGGTCGATAATGGCAATGAATGCAGATCCAGATTAGGTCAAATTTAAAGCTTTAATTAAGAGAACAAAATAATCGAGCTATTTGAGAGCATCGCCTAAAATTTTAAAAAGAGTGAGCGAGCCTTGTTCTGTATATATTTACATAAAGCGCCACCAGTGATAAATGCTAAGAATTAAAAAAAATATCTTCATTTTGTTAAATAACTAAAATAATTATAATACATTGTTTATTTTAAATTATTTATCCACAATTACCTTATAATTGAAGTTTTATCCACACTTACGAACCGTATAAAGTAACAATTTATCCACTAGTGGAATAATGAAATCACTTTATTCCACTAGTGGAATAATGAAAAAATACAATCTTAAATTAATCGCATTCTATTTATTATTAATATTAACATTAACAATTACATTAATATACATTTCGTTTTTTGTTCTACCATATTTCACTTCGTTTCCATTAATAAGAAGCTTGTAGTTGTTATCGGTTCCAGAACGAATAGTAATTGTAGGAACAATGAACGTCTCCTCTAGTAAGGAAGAACTAGTACCAGGAGAATTTTGGATTTTCCTTGCGATATCAAGCTTATTAGATACAGAATCCTCGATATAAGTTTCTACTATGGCGGAGCTCCTCCACCCACCATGTCGTTTAATTGTTGTAAGATTAGCACCTCCATTGGCAAGTAAAGTTGTTGAAGTGCGCTTCATACAATGGCCGGTATAAGCTTCTGCGTTCGCCAGATTTAAAAACGAAGCAACTTTAGAAGGAACTTTTGATAAAGTGTTAATTCTAACAGGTTGCGATGTACATTTTTGATGTGAGTACCGTAAAAAGATCTTTCAATGGATAACTTCTTTGGACGTAAGGACATGTACTTTCTACACTTCTCCACAGTGTTGATAGAGAATCCTTCTTCTATAATTGTGAATTTTTGTGAAACGCCCGTCTTGTTATCTGGTATCGAAACAATCACGTGTGCGCCCCTGTCTTCTACATCACTGATTTTAAAATTTATCAGCTCACAGCATCGACAGCCACCAGACACTCCCATTATTAATGCAACTTAAAATATTCCAAAATTTGTTATCTACAATCTCTATGTAATGACAGAGATTACCTTGATTATCAAATATTCTTTATCGTAAGATATTGTCAAAAACTCTTTCACGTGTGCTTTTTCCAATACTGCAGCTTTCTTCGGCCTGTATCCTCTTGACTGGTTCTTCAGATAGGCCATGAGCTTACTATATTTTCCAATGTCTATGTTTTTATAAACTTTTATAGCGGCCTTCAGCATGGAGTACTTGGACCACATGGATGAAATTGCATACTTCTTCTTCAAATTTAAAAAATACTATAGCAGAACATCTTTATTTATTGTCATTACCCCTCGTTCTTCTTTCTATTTATTAAATTCTAAAAATACTTTTTCATAATGTTCCCTGGATTTCGCAGGCATTAACTGGCGAGTCGCTTCTTCAGCTTCCTCAAGAATTGTGTCAGAAACAGTATCACTTTCTTCTATTTTCATCAGCTTGCACTGCGTTTTGTACAAATGGAGTCCATAAACAATCGAAAGTAAATAGCAACGATTAAACACCTCCCATGTTTTTTAGTTAATTTCAATGATTTTTGAGGTGACATCCACTGTCAGAGTGTAATGTCAAATCATTTTTTGATGACATGAGATGAAATTTTGGCGGTTCTGATTTTAAATCGCTGTAATTGTGGATTAAACGTTATATTGAATTCGTGTTTTAGTCGCGTTTTATCCACTTAAGCATATTAAACGCTCGACTGCGTCTCGCGCTTAAACATTCTTGCGTGGATAAGACGCTGTCTAAAACACTTTTACAATAAATAACTATTAAAGAGTATCTAAGAAGTTATTAAAACATAAAACCGGTAACGGCAGTTATACTCTGTTATTGCCGACCGAAGAGAAAGAAGCTTCAAGCCTAACAGACTGTTCTATAAATTTTTACTTACTTCAGATAATACTCTTTAACACACTTCAAACTCAGAATGTCTTAATTTCGAGACACTCTCTAAATAAAACACAAACAGCGATTGCTAAATAACAAAACCTCTCAACTTGTGTCAATTTTTATCAACTTATGTCACCCAAATATCAGTGTTAAAGTCTTATTTGAATTGTCAGCGAGCTGTTTCTTTTCGTATTGTAGTTATCATTCTTGACGCTTGAGTGCTTTTAGAAGAGCTTTTCTGTTTTCTGTCTCGTTTCAGTTGACATAGACTTTTCAGGATCATTCATCGGTTTAATTATTCTCTTTCGCTTCTTTAAAAGAATCACTCCATCATTTTATTTTTATTCCAACCTTAGATACATCTTAATATTAGCCAACATGTCTAGCATGAAATGAAACATCTTTCATCCGTTATGTAATCCTTAAAAATTCTAATCAATTTTTAGCTATAAATAAAGTTTCTTAACTGCGCTGCAGACGTCAAATATTTAACTTGAAGCTATTTACTTATTAATGTTTAAATTAAAGCCGGCATTGTCTTGAATTAAACTTATTCAGAGAGTTAAATATCTTATAGACGTTTCAGGCGTCGGTTTTAAACGTTTTTATCACAAAAATTGGCATTTGTTTCCTGTAATTTGAGTTTAATGTTTTCTGTAATAAAATTTTCTTGAAGAAAAGTTTCAGGAATTAAAAAGTTTGCTGCTGGATCAGATTCAGTTCATTGCAAACTCTACTTCAGGTATAATTTAAAAGTTTTAAGTATTTTTTATTTTTGCGGTACGAAATGCATATGAAGCCAATAACTCACGGTTGATTATACCACAGATACTTGACTACAAAATAAAATTGTTCACAATTTAAGCAACTTTTAAAAATTTTAGTTAGTACATTTCTAATATAACAAAATTGTTTTTCTAATTTAAAAAACCAAATTGGAAATTTAAGAAGTTGAGAACAGAAACCAACGTTTTTTACCAATTTTTAAATTAATAGTGATAAAATTAAAATAGAACGATTTTAAGAGATAAGTTTAACCAAAAATACTATGTAGTCTTTTAAGACCAGTTTCTTTATTAGCCGTCTTAAGCAAAGTGGAAGCATTTCATTGTTAAACTGCCAAATTTACCTTTTTATAATTTTGAGGATCTCTCGCACCTGTTTTTTGTCGTAAAAGGTTATTCAAGGTAGTCACAAGTTGCCAAAAGTGAAGCTAATCATTGATAAATATTTAAAAGTCTTCTAAAACTTTATCGAAGTACCATCAAAAGTACCAGTGCCAGTGCCATTATTTAAATACCAAATGTTGAGTTTAGAAGCCAGTTTGGTAATGACAGGCTAAATCGACAGAAGATTGCTGAACCAAGAAGTTCTTTTTCTTGACAACCAACTAGAATAGAAATCTGGTCTTTCTTACAGAACAAATTTAAAAAATCATTTTGGAAAAACAGATTTCTTTCAACTGCGTTTAATGTTGATTTTGGATAATACTATTTTAGGATTTTGGATAATACTAGCAAAATATATTCTGGTAGCAGAAACTGCAGCCTCACAGCCATTTTTAACACCAATTTCTTCAAGCTGAATAGATTTCTAGTAGTTAAACAGCGCCTCTGAGTTACGACAATAACCAAGATACAAAACCGAACGACGAAAAGTGCCACCAAAAACAATTATACGAATAGCACTTTCTTTTTCTGATAAAGCAGATAAAAATGCTCCATACAAAGAAAGTAATTTTACAGTTACACAAAAGAATAATTGTTGCTTTTTTTCTTCTACAGATTAACTAAGTCTTTTAGATATTGCAGTCTTAAGCTATCAATTCTAGCTGCTGAATTCGTTACCAAGAAAGTTGCAAAATTATCATCTGTTGTTTGAAAAAATTAAAGACTACGAGACGGTTTAGGTTGTTTGCTTACTAACTGCTAAAGAGGGCAAAACTATCTAAAGCAGTTAAAATTCTAATTGCTTTCTTGATATCTCAATCACTTAATTTAGTTTCAGCAATTTATTAAAATGGTTTCTTGTAGTTGAATGTCTTCTTAGTAAGGTACAAATTAATGTTATCTTTTCTTGTTGCAGTAAGAATTTTTTTAGATAACTTTGTCCATAGAACTTGAAGAACACGGTAGAAAAATATTAAAAATTCTTCTCAAAATTACACACTGTTTGAGTGTACACATATTTTAATTGTAAGACTTTAATAAAAATTTAAATAATAAGTAATAGGTATTTATTGTATAAGTGTTTTAGACAGCGTTTTATCCACGCAAGAATCTTTGGGCGCGAGACGCAGTCGAGCGTTTAATATTCTTAAGTAGATAGAACGCGACTAAAACACGAATCCAATATAACGTTTTATCCACAATTACAGCGATTTAAAATCAGAATCGCCAAAATTTCATCTCATGTCATCAAAAAATGATTTGACATTACACTCTGACAGCGGATGTCACCTCAAAAATTATTGAAATTTACTAAAAAACATGGAAGGTGTTGAATCGTTGCTATTTATTTTCGATTGTTTATCGACTCCATTTGTACAAAATGCTGTGCAAGTTGGTAAAATTAGGAGAAAGTAATACTATTCCTGAGACAATTCTTGAAGAAGCTGAAGAAGCGACTTGCCAGTTATTGCCTGCAAAGTCCAGGGAACATTATGACAAAGTATTTTTAGAATTTAATAAATGGAAAGTAGAACGGGGAGTAATGACAATAAATGAAGAAGATCTGCTGTCGTATTTTTTAAATTAGAAGAAGAGGTATGCAATTTCATCCATGTGGTCAAAGTACTCCATGTTAAAGGCCGCTATAAAGGTTTATAAAAACATAGACATTAGAAAATATAGTAAGCTCATGGTCTATCTGAAAAATCAGTCAAGAAGATATCTACAGGCCGAAGAAAGCTGCAGTATTGGAAAGAGCACACGTAGAAGAGTTTTTGACAAGGGCTTGCGATAAAGAATATTTGATGATTAAGGTAATCTCTGTCATTACATAGACACTGTAGATAATAAATTTTGGAATGTTTTAGGTTGTATTAATAATGGGGGTCTCTGGTGGCTGTCGATGCTGTAAGCTGACAAATTTGAAAATCAGTGATGTAGAAGAATGGCGCGCATACCTGATTGTTTCGATACCAGATACCAAGACGAGCGTTTTACGAAAATTCACAATTATAGAAGAAGGATTCTCTATCAACACTGAAGAGGAGTGTAGGAAATACATGTCCTTACGTCCGGAGAAGTAATCCATTGAAAGATTCTTTTTATGATACCCTAATCAAAAATGTACATCGCAACCTGTTGGAATTAACACTTTATCGAAAGTTCCTTCTTAAGTTGCTTCGTTTTTGAATCTGGCGAACCCAGAAGCTTATACCGGCCATTGTATGAGGCGTACTTCAACAACTTTACTTGCCAATGGAGGTGCTAATCTTACAACAATTAAACGACATGGTGGGTGGAGGAGCTCCGCCATAGCAGAAACTTATATCGAAGATTCTTTATCTAATAAGCTTGATATAGCAAGGAAAATCTAAGGTTCTCCTGGTACTAGTCGTTCCTTACTAGAGAAGACGTCCATTGTTCCTACAACTGCTATTCGTTCTGAAACCGATAACAACTACAAGCTTTTTATTAATGGAAACGAAGTGAAATATGATAAAACAAAAAACGAAATGTCTGTTAATGTAAATGTTAATGTCAATATTATATAAATAGAATGTGATTGGTTTAAGATTGTATTTTTTCATTATTCTACTTGCCGATATAGTATTACTTTATACGGTTCGTAAATGTGGATAAAACTTCAATTATGAGGTATCTAATTGTGGATAAAAGTTATTTATTAAATTCTTAATTAAAAACAAGATTTTTTTTGATTTTGAAAACTGAAAGCCACATTTTGTTAATTTTGGAAGTTAAAAATTCTTGCTTTTAGCTTTTCCTGCTGTGATCTGCTTTAATACATCGCCATCTTGATCTTAATTGCTGTTGTTAATTTTAGATTTTAAAGTTTTGCTATTTCATTGAGCTTCAAGCTGAAGTTCAGAATGTCACGTTTTTTATTACTCTTTGTATTTTCTTTTCTCTATACTTTCTAGCTACCAATAATGTAGTCCTCTTCCTTGTTTGATGTTTTGTATTGCAAATGAAATCAAAGAGCGTCTTTGTACCTCGAATTTGCTTAAGAATCGACTGGTGTTGACTAAGTATTAAATTAACTAATACCTTTAATGCAGTGTCGTGAAAACAACATAATTTGTGCTTAAACAGGGAAGGCACGTGCGGTTGCTCTTGTACTTTCCGCTTGTATTTACTCTGAAAATTAAGCCACAACTTCTATTAGTACCTAAATGAATGAATGAAAGTTTTGATTGGATAAGTTGTACAATGCTGTTTTAACAAGCTACCACAAAAAAAATCTCAAGTTCTGCTATGATAACTTAAAATTTTGAAGGTATTGTGAAAGTTAATTTTCTCGTTTAACAATTTAAATTCGTTTTCAGCGACACGCACTTTTCGTTTTTGGCTTTTGTCGCCCCTTTAAACACTTTGTCATTAGTTCTTCCAGTGTTGTCAAATAACACGCAACCATAACTGGGTCATAATATTTTCTTCTAGACTGCAAAATCAATAACACAACAGGTTGACCCTATGAGGGTCATTAAAGCAAATACGAAAAATGAATTATTTATTTTTTATTACACGGATCAAGGCACGAAACGAAATGTATAATTTTTACGCAAAATTTTTATCGACGGATTTGCTCAAATACGAACAATAAAGAAGGAAGTGGAATCATTGATGTCGGGACACAATCACTGCCAGCTTGCGGAACAATTGTTATTGTCATCATTAACCACCGGTATTACTACCAAAGGGGAGATTCTGGTCAACTTCAGACTCGCTTTTATACCAACATCAAATTAACTGTGCGTAAGGAATCTACAACTTTTGAATTCACTTCAAAATAACCAAAGTTTCAAGGGAGAAAAAGAAATTAATTAGAAGTTTCTCAAAGGACGTAAAATTTGTTTAATCCATTATTAATCTGAACAAGTACTTAGGACTACAAATGTAAATGTTGGTTATTTTTAAATTTGACGATTTTAATTTTCTAAACCAATAAACGATGATTAACGAGCTGAATACGATCAGCTGTTATTTATGCGGCTGAATAACAAAATAAAAATGTAATATATAAAATACGGTATTTTTGCTGCATACTCAGCTAGCTCTAGTCATTATTTCTGAGTAAATTAGCATAAACTGAATAAACCTACATTAAAACACCGAGAATTAAGAAAAGAACCGAACAGGTAGAAAGAAATATATTAAAATAAACATCTACAACACAATGAGCTACAGATAAACTTGTAGATCCCTTTGTTACGTCTTGTAATTATCTTGTGTTTATTCTTGAAGTTCAGGTGTATATTTATATAATTTAACATTTTTTTGAAGACATTTTTAGCAATTTATGGAGAAACGTGAAAATTGGAAAAAGATTGCTAAAAAAGCTAGAAGTGAACGTATTAGACAATCAATTGCAAAACTCAGACAACAAAAAGAAATGATGAACAAAGAAGACGAGAACAATACTAAAAAAAATGAAAAAAAAAGAAGAAGCGTTTCAACAGCAAGAAGAGACACGATTAAGGTTGAAGCAGAAGAACGTTGGTTGAAAATTGAAGAAAAAGCTGAGAAACAATAGAGAAAACTACAAAAAAACCTGAAGAAGCACGTGAAGAAAGAATTCGTCAAAATTTACTTATAAAACTCGAGCGGGAGAAAGAACAAAAACGTCTGAAAGAATCAAAAGAAGCTAAAGGAAAAGAACGTAAAGATAATGAAAGAAAAAAGCAACAATTTTGTGAAGAAATAGAGAATTTTGTTGCGAATGGAGGTGATACTCTAGAACATTTCTAAACATTGAAATAAACCTAAACAAACCAATATGTTTAAAAAAAAAAAACAGCGACTTGTCGATTTAGAGATTCGTGTTCTCGGAATCATATCAAACCTGGTGTTAGTTGATGATTCAGATTTAGAATTTGAAAATCACAAAACTTATTCACATTTTAAAGATTTCTTTTTTGATGTTTTACCAGAAATGGAAACATGTGGAAGAATAAAACAATTTAAAGTTTGTTGTAATCGAGAATCTTATTTAAGAGGTAATGTTTATGTTGAATATAGTTCAACAAGAGAAGCTTGTATGGGAGGAATCAATTAAGTGTTGAATTTTGTAATATAGAGTCGTGTGAAAGTCTGCAATTTACATAGTCGAAAACAGTATCCAAAAGGTAGTTCTTGTAATTTTCTTTACGTATTTCCAAATTCACCAAACACGTTTTATTTGGCAGACAAAGACGACATAGGATTCCACCCAGACGTACTAGTACAGATGAATCAGAAGAAAAAAATTGGAGGTGGTTTGAATCTTCATAAAGGTTCCAAAAAAAAAGAATAACCTGTTAGAAAAAATGGATCAAATTTTAAAAAACGTTCAAAAGATCGTTCTTCTTTTAGTAGAAGTCCTAAACGAAGAAAAATTAGCAGAAGTGGAAGAGATAATTGGAGAAAAATTGCTAAAAAAAACTAGAGCAAAACGTATTAGACAGTCAAATGCAAATCTCAGACAACAAAAAGAAAATTAAGAACAAAAAAACGAGAACAATCCCCAACATATCACTCGTTACTTAAAAAATATGAAGAAGAAGAAGCGTTTCAACAGCAAGAAGAGACTCAAATAAGGTTTGAAGCTTAAGAATGTTGGTTGAAAATTGAAGAAGAATCCCAGAAACAATAGAGGAAACTAGAAAAAAACTTGAAAAAGCACGTGATGAAAGAATTCGTCAAAATTTACTTATAAAACTCGAGCGGGAGAAAGAACAAAAATGTCTGAAAGAATCAAAAGGAGCCAAAGGAAAAGAACGTAAAGATAATGAAAGAAAAAAGCAACAACTTTGTGAAGAAATAGAGAATTTTGTTGCGAATGGAGTTGATACTCTCTAGAACATTTCTAAACATTGAAATAAACCCAAACAAACCAATTTGTCCTTTTTTTTCAAAAAACAGCGATTTGTCGATTCAGAGATTCGTGTTCTTGAAATCCTATCAAACCTGGTGTTAGTCGCATTTTGCTTATTCCTAATTTTTATTCACATTTCAGTTTGGAACAGACTAAATGTGAATTTGATGATTCAGATTTAGAATTTGAAAATCACGAAACTTATTCACAATTTAATTTTTTTTTGTGATGTTTTACTAGAAATGGAAACGTGCAGAAGAATAAGACAATTTAAAATTTTTTGTAATTGGGAATCTCATTTAAGAGATAATGTTTATGTTGGATATATTTCAACAAAAGAAGCTGTTAAAGATTTTAAAGTTTTTAATAGAAGGTGGAAACAATTGAGTGTGGAAATCTGTAATATAGAGTTGTGGAAGTCAGCAATTTGCGGTTTACATAGTCAAAAAAGGTGTCCTAAATGTAGTTCTTCTAATTTTCTTCACGTACTTCCAAATCCACAAATTCCAAAAAAATCCACAGATGTACTAGTAGAAATAAATAGAAGAAAGAAAATGGAGATGGTCTAAATCTCTAGAAAGGTTTTAAAGAGAAGAAAAACCAGTTAGAAGAAATGGTTCAAATTCTAAAAAACGTTCAAGATATCGTTCTTCTTTTAGTAGAAGTTCTCAAAGAAAAAAAATTAGCAGAAGTAGAAGAGATAAAAGTGAAAAACAATACCCAAAAACCAAATAAAAGTTGTATAAAGAATAAAATAATTATTTTTAATTTTCTTAACTGACTATTTATGGCGACATGTTCATTGAGCTAAAGATATTAAAAAAAGTTTTTCAAATTCTCAAAGCTTTTTACATTTGCCAAAAATTCATAATGCTGTCATCATTTATAAGGCTTTGACCCGACAAGAAAAACCTTGGACATAAAGCTGATTTGAATATTTGAAATGCAAATCTTGTATGAACACACTGAAGTGTCAGCAATCTGTTATTCTCACTAAAACTTTGCACTGAAAACATTTTTATTTTATGTATAAAGACTTTAATACTCTTCTTAAAAATAACTACCTTTCTTACAGTTCCTTAAATAAAAAAAATTGTAGTTATACTGTTTGTAAAGCTTGTATATCCTGCAAATAACTGCTTTTTTTTGTATTTAAATTTCTGAAAATTACAAGCTGAATCAACAAAGAAACCCCACAGAGACCATTTTAGTGGTATAATATTGATTTACGATTATTCACTAAAGGAAAAAGCATGTATAAAAATAACCCAATACATATTTAAGGGCTATTTGATTGAGTCATATGTTCGTCCAGAGGAATTATTGCTCGTCCATTAAGATTATCATACAAATATCACAATTTATTTGTTGATTTCTGATGTTATATAACTTACGTGGAATTTATCACTGATATAAATCTAATTAGATATTTAAAAAATAACTGTAAAGCAACCAAAAATGAAAGCCACTCTCCCTTAAAATTTGGTTGAACTGATAGTACAATTTTAGTAGTGAAGTCCTCTTAAAAACATTTTTTTAAAACGCTACTAGAAGTTTTAATTACACACTTTACTGCCTTGAATAATCGCAAGAGATTTGCCTGTAATAAACGCTACTTTTTCTGAAATACGTATTACAAATGAGTCGCTTCTGCTTGCTGTAGAAAAACTTCAGGTTTTAGAATTTACAAGCTCACTCTATAACAAATTTTATTTATTTTGAAAATTAAATATGAGTTGCAAGCATTGAAACACTAGCAAACAAATTAACCCGCTTTTAATTTTGAATTAAATTGAAAATACGTCAATCATATTTATTGATCTGCTAGTTTCATTTGTCTAGAGTAATAAATTCAAACGTATCAATATATCGACTTGTGTCAAACAAATTTTTGTCAATTTTGCCACGTCATTTCAGTTCTTTTTCACCTGAAATCTTCATTTAAAATTAAATTAGGTAGAGCTCACACACCTATAAAAAATAAATACAATTCCTGGTTGAAGCTAAGACAGTGCTTTAATTAGTGAGAGAGTTAGGAATAAATCCCTCAGTTTCCACAGATGATATTGAGCGGAGAGACGTCTGATGGCAAATTCACTCTCCAACTTTACGCCATTGTGAATAAATACGCAGAGGTCAGAAACACAAACACGATAAGCCCGTCATTGAATCTATTCAAACCTCCAGAGTGAGTTTGTTAATTAATTTAATTAAAATGTATTGAATACTGTTAAAAATAAACCTGCACTTTAATTATCTAATTTTTTTCTCTAAAATCCTTGATATAGTGTCAAAATCAAAAATGATCCGTAAAGTAGACAAAACGAACAATAAAGTGAGTTGTATTATTAGTTGCCTAACTAATATTTTTTGTTTTATTGTTTTAGAAGTTACATTTTCAGGAGAAACTTCGGTATTAATCTGCTTTTTTTGTACTCATAAAATTACTCTCCGAGGCGATAGCCGAGCTCTTTAACTTGAAATACAAATAACTATTTCCTAATGACTGTTTACGAGATTAGCAACTTGAGAGGAGCATCACGTCTTGGGAAATGTCGTGAATAAGCAAGAGCTTTCCGTTTGATGAAACAATTTCTGTTTTCCGGTAAAAATTTAACAGACACTCAAATATTTAGCAAGGGGCTAATTTAAGTCATTTATTCCGGATTTCACTGAATTGGAATTAGTGAAAAATGGTGGGCGTCCGGATTGCATCTTATGTAAATTTCAAGAGTCTTGACAGGCAGGGTCCAACTACGACACAAATATTTTATGCCTCTCACATAATTTATAGACTTACACGTTGCAGTACAACGCAATGCCGGAAAAGTTTAATAATAAAGCTCGAATATGCCAGCCCTTGACACATATCGGGTAGTTTCTAATTTAGGGTGCCTTTTATCAATAATTTATTATTAAAGTTTCACAAAATATAAATAACTGAAATTTATTTGGTTTTAACTCGAACGAAACTTCTACCCAAAATCTATATAATTAACAAGCTGTTTCAGCTAAATTTGTCTTCTACTTCTAGCAGATGCGTATTTAACGTCGGTGCAATCAGTGCAATGCACCAACAGGTTTTAGAAATATCTAGTAAAACTAGAATTAAGTTTGTCTAAACTATAGTCTGTCTACTTCAGAACGGTTCAGAAGGGTACTACGCATGTGTAGTCCATTTTTGAACCGTTCTGAACTGCTTAACTTTAAACGAACTTATAATAATCTAGTTAAATTTAATTTGTATGACTTCATTTCCGATTCAAACTTTTTTGAATGAATTCCTCTATATAACTGAGTTTGATTTACTTTCAGTTATCTTGAACTCTTCACGTAAGAGCGATTAATCATGGCGGTGCGGTGGGTTAACGTTCGACCTAAGACCTTCATCTATGCAAGAGAAAATGTTCTCCATCTTTTCGGATTCTTTTTAAGAAGGGACAATTTATTGGTTTAATAAAGACGGATGATATTATGAACTCTGTGTGGTTTATAAATACCGTAACACGTGACTAGGAAATCAACAAGTGTATTAAGCCATAAATTCCAATCTGTTAATGTTTTATTAATTGATCCGAGCTCTGCATTTAATCATATCGAAAATCTGTTTTGTCCCACAAGACTTGATTTTCCAGGGAACGTAATAAACGGTTATAAGAGCGAATAACTTTGGCTTGTTTGCTGGAGGTTTTTACTGTAGTTTATCGTATGTAACTAGTTTCTAGAAGCAAAGTTACTACTTCTAGTAATTAACCGCAAGCGTAAACACTGGACGAGTTTTTGCGATTTTACGGATATTTATTGCGGAGTTTAATTATATGCCAGAAACAATTCTCTTTCTTACATAACAAAAATTGATTTTCTTTAAAGATATTATGCTAATAGAAGAAAATACGCTAGCTCATTTCAAAATGACGTTTCTAACCGCAACGATTATAACTTCTCCCAATTTAAACTTATAAATTTTAAAGAACTACATTTTTTTTAAATGATGCCAAGATGCCGAGGCTGTGAAATCGTTATCATGTTGGTTCAAAAAAAATTTAAAAATCTTTAAACTACAAAATAAAAAAAAATAATTAATTAGAAGTGAACGCCTGGGCACATCCGGTGTTATCTGTTCTAGATAGAGTGGTTAGCAGCATCTAGATATTTAATGTCTTCAGCTCAAAAAAAATATACTAGGTGTCTATAAATAATTGTAGGGTCGTAGGACACTGTGGAAACAATAAAAATGTTCTGCGTTTTAAAGACAATGTTTTTAGCTATTATTATAATAATTATTAGACTCTCTAATATTCCGTTGCAGAAATAGGACATTACAATAAATATCAAAAATTTCTACAGCCCCCTATGACCCTACAAGCATTTATAAACGCTTTATATATTGCCTCTAGCTTCTAAAAGTTTTTAAAATTGTCCAAAAATTTTATAATGTGGCTGTTTTGTCGTTTTTATTGCTATAAATTTAAAATTTAATAAAAAAATTTCCTCCACTTATTAAAATTGGTCATTAAAATTTAATGGCGTCTCTGGTTTCTAAAATTAATAAATTTATACCTCCGTATTTCAAAGTTTATAAAATGTTGCTTCTGGCATCCTAAATTAGAAAGAATCTCCTTTGTACATTATTCCTAATTTAAAAATAGTAAAAAATAATACTTTCAGCTTTTATAATAAGTAAAATATTATTTTTGACTTTCTAAATAACTAACATATTACTTGAAGCTTCTGAAATTACAAAAACAAAGTCATCTTTGACAATATTAATTTAAAAATTAAAAAAAAATATTGTTTTGGTATTTAAAATCAGTAAAATGTCGCTTTTGACTTCCCGAATGAGTAAGATAACGTTTCTGGGACCGATTTATTTAAAAAAAATATTTATAAAAAGTAAAAAGTACCACGTCCGTCTTTCATCAGCTTCCAAAATTTGTAAAATGTTGCTTTTTGTTTCTAAAACTATAACTTCATATTTTAGAACTTAAAACTATCGTCTCTGGATTTTAAATTTAGTAAAATAATGTTTCTCTATCTCAAAATAAGTAAATTGTGGTTTTTCAATTCTAAAATTAACAAGATATTGTTTCCGATATCTAAAATTACACAAACAATCTCATCTTTGCAATTATTAGTTCCCAAAATTAAAAAAACTTATTTTTATATGGTTATTAGTTACTAGTGCTAAGTATGACTTCTGGAATTAATAAAATATTGCAATTCTAAAATTGGTAACATTGCATCTCTGTATTTTAAAATTTTATTTAGTAAAAATTCATTTTTGGCTTTCAAAACTAGTAAAACCTCGACTTTGGCTTTAAAGTTAGTAAAATGTAGACTTATGGGCTGATTTCAAGTAGAGATACTACCGGTATTATCCCAAATTTTAATACATTTCCTTAGCAACAATCAATCACAACAGCAAATTTTATTAGTTTTCCATGGAAACGAAGATACTACCGGTATTATCTCAACTTGAAATCAGCCCGTTTGACTTCCAAAATTGATAAAATATCGCTTCAAGTTTCTAAAATTACAAAAACTATGTTGTCTTTGTTTTCAAAAAGGGTCTGGCAAAAATCAGATCTTATTTTGTCTAATTAATAAACTAAATATTTGTTCATTATAGATTTCAAGTAATACAACCCTCTCAATAGTTTTATTTTTATAGAATTTATTTATAATGTTGTAACTAAATTGACTACATCGAATCTAATTGAAATTAATCCAAATAACACTCGTGAGGACACCAACTAACAACTTAGCTCCAATAACAACTCATTATCATTGATTTCTACAGTTAATCTCATTGAAACAATTGAAGGTGTAAATAATAAAGACTTGTCTTTTAACAATTACGTGATACGTTTGGTGATACGTAGTCACAATTTTGTATAACACTGTTGTTGAATTTTGTTTATTTTATATATCAGCCACATAAATAACGATCATATTCAGGCTCATTAATTATCGTTTATTAGTTCACAAAATTAAAGGCGCCAAATTTAAAAATAACCAGCGCTTCTCAAACAAAAGTTTATCTATTTTTTGTGTAGAAGTAAAAATATTGGAGTCTTTGTACATCAGAGACGAAAAATGTGTAAAAAACAATTTAAAATACGACTTGCTTGAAATAGTATATTAAGTATGGAGAACGGTAAGGAATGCTTACCGTTTGAAGACAATTGTTTGGAAGAGGAGCGAAGCGACGACTCCAATTATTGCCTGAGAACGGTAATCCTTAACGTTCGACATGCTTATAACGTTTTTTGCGCGATTGGAGTTTCTATAATAATAATACTAATTTATATCAATACATTTGTGATAATCGCGAAGATTGAAACTGAAAACTTTGGGTGGCTGTTCCATGGTTGTGATAGGTTTTGTTCCAAACAAGTAAAATTGTCTTTTTTATACAATCATTCCTACATAGTTCTGTTTTGTGGTTCCGTTTTCGAAGCAAATATGAGCGATAGTGGTGATCTACCGGATGATTTAGAAGACGCTTGGCAAGAAGGATGTTCGGCAATAATTCCAGAAAAATTTAAAGCCCGATATGAACAGACATACAAGTCGTTTAAAGTATGGCGTGAAGCAAAGAAGATTTCTGTAAATGAAAAGAGCTTGTTAGCGTATTTTGTGGTGAGAAGTGGACACTTGAAGGCCCCAGGCAGTTTATGGGCGGAGTATTCTATGCTGAAGAGTACAATTTTTCTCCATGATGCTATCGATATTTCTAAGTTTGCTACATTAATTGCTTATCTTAAGAGAAAAAATATTGGATATCGGCCTAAGAAGGCTAAAATTTTTACCAAAGAAGACATGGAAAAATTCTTGAATGAAGCACCAGACGAACAATTTTTAATTCAAAAGGTATGTTGTAGATGATGAGGTGGTAGGTACATCTGAGTTCTAAGGAAACAATATATTTGCAGGTAGCAATGATATTGGGAGTATCGGGCGCTTGTAGACGAGAGGAATTGTACAATATTAAAATGAGTGACATAGAAGAACGTGAAGAAATGTTGATAGTAAATATTTCAAATACAAAAACGAATATTCAGCGAACGTTTACAGTTATTAATAAAGAAAATGAAGCAGTTCATTATTTGGAAATACTTCGAAAATACATAAGAATTCGACCAAGCAAACCAACGTCAGATCTTTTATTTCTGAACTATCGAAATGGCAAATGCACTAGGCAAGTCACAGGAAAAGGCACAATTGGAGGGTGGCCGTCAAAAATTGCAAAGTACTTAAAGTTGCAAGCTCCTGAAGGTTTTACTGGACACTCGTTTCGACGCACATCGGCTACACTTTTGGCGAATAACTGAGTTGATGTGTTGGGACTAAAAAGACATGGTGGGTGGCGTTCATCAACGGTGGCCGAGAGTTACGTGGAAGATTCCCTCCAAAACAAAATTGAATTTGCTCATAAAATTTTACACAGTGATGTTGGAGGACTATTACAACAACCTGGGACTTCTACGTCAGAAAGTTTGTCTATTAACACTAGAAACTCAAATGCGAGTGGTATTACTACTATTAATTATAATAATTGTACATTTAATTTTAATAAATAAATCGCAAAATTGTTTTTTTTAGATTTAATTGCTTACCGTTCACTGAACGGTAAGTGAATTACTTACCGTTTTGTTACGCGTAGTTACCAGTAACAGCAACCTACCGTCGTGGAAATAGGCACAGTAAACTGATAAAAACAACCGATCGCGCAAAAATAATACTGTTCACTCAACATTTTTAGTTGTTACTGTTTACTGTTACTGTTTACGAGCAATGCACTGCACTTGTCCAATTTTCCGCTCAGTTTGTAATTGCTTAAAATTTGAAACAGCCAATACCTGCACAAAGACAAATTGCGCAATTTCAGTTTCTACATCAAAAAGATCGTATAAAATAAATTTCATTGGCACCGGCTTTGTTATTCATTACAGTTTTTTAGCAACAATTGCAAGTGTTAAGCGCAGTGCAACGGCACTTAACCCCGTTTTATTCAGCTGGAAATAGCAGTCAAAGGAAATTAGAAAACTTTTAGATGAAGAAGATCCAGAGAATGTCAATAATTTAAAAAAATCGGGAGATTAATCGTAATCCTTGATTCCTGTACATACGTCATTCGTAATTTGTTTGAAAATTAGTCGCTTTACAAAGCCGGTTGCCATTTTCTCGTTGAATTATTAATTTTTTATGCGGAACGTTCCCATTGAGAGTGTAATTGCTTTCGCACAAGCGCGCCTCCATGTTTCTTTTTGTTTTCTGAAGTTAAGGTCGCGATAATCTTTTTTCGGTCGATTATTGAAGCGTGTTTTCCTGCGGGATATTATTTTTTATAAAGCGAGTCTCACACTCTGACACTTAATTAGCAACGGGTCAGACGGTTTTGTTCTGTTTTAATTGTGAAATAGTTCAACACAAACAATTCTAGCGGCATTGTATTGATTTTTCAGCAACAAGTGTATTTTCCTGGCTGTTGTATGATAACAAACATTGTAATTGAGATTCCCGGCTAATTCGCCAACTCACTTTGATAATGTGCCCGGCGATAAGCGAATTTTATTGGATATTTATGAACAAGGGGACCTAATTAGGATATTTTGGATAGCAGACCTGAGAGGAATTTTTTACCCAAATTAAAGCTTGTATAACACTGCATAATGAGTAGTTAAACTCTTCATCAAAACTTTTGATACTAAATTTAAAATTGGCAAGTTTCTCCACCTCGTTAAGACATCGAAGGCTGTTTAGGGATTTATTTGAAATTATTTTCATAAAGCTCACAACTCTCAAGTGTTGGCCAACTAAGTTATAAACTTTCTAACAATAATTACAGACCGGAATTATATGCATACAAATTAACTGAAATATGCGCATATATACAAAGATTCGATAATGACTAGCCACAGCAGGTCATACGGTTCTAAAATACTCTGAAATTCAACTCAAAATAAAACAAAATTTTTTAAAATATAAAGCTATTTTTATAGCTCTATATTAAGGGTTCTCTAAACAACACTGTAATTCTAACTTTGCTCCTTGTTTTTTCAATAAGCAGCAACCCAAAGTACAAGAATGCTACTAAGACGTACTGTCTTAACTCTGTCTCAAAAAACCGTCTCTCTAACTCTCAATGTGAGCTAGATTGTTAGCTCTCTACAAGCAAGTCGTTGCGCCGTATGTCTTGCTGAGTTCGTACAGTGATAAAGCGTCACTTGTGGCAAATGCTAGGAACTAACTAGGTCACACGGTTCTAAAATACTCTGAAATTCAACTCAAAATAAATCAAATTTTTTTAAAATAGAAAGCTATTTTTATAGCTCTATATTAAGGAACCTCTAAACAACACTGTAATTCTAACTTTTCCCCTGTCTTTTTTAATTAGCGGCCACCCAAAGTACAAGAATGCTACTAAGACGTACTGTCTTAACTCTGTCTCAAATAACGGTCTTTTTTACTCTCAATGTGGGCTAGTTTGTTAGGTCTTTACAAACAAGTCGTTGCGCCGTATGTCTTGCTGAATTCGTACAGCGATAAAGCGTCACTTGTGGCAAATGCTAGGAACTAACTAGGTCACACGGTTCTAAAATACTCTGAAATTCAACTTAAAATAAATCAAATTTTTTTAAAATAGAAAGCTATTTTTATAGCTCTATGTTAAGGAACCTCTAAACAACACTGTAATTTTAACTTTACCCTTGTCTTTTTTAATTAGCGGCCACCCAAAGTACAAGAATGCTACTAAGATGTACTGTCTTAACTCTATCTCAAAAAAGCGTCTCTCTAACTCTCAATGTGAGCTAGATTGTTAGCTCTCTACAAGCAAGTCGTTGCGCCGTACGTCTTGCTGAATTCGTACAATGATAAAGCGTCACTTGTGGCAAATGCTAGGAACTAACTAGGTCACACGGTTCTAAAATACTCTGAAATTCAACTCAAAATAAATCAAATTTTTTTAAAATAGAAAGCTATTTTTATAGCTCTATATTAAGGAAACTCTAAACAATAGAGGTGGGTAGTTCGCAAACGAACTAATAAAAAGAACGGTTCTTTTATACGAACTACTTGAACTAGTTCGCGAACTATAAATGAACTAGTTCGTTCGCGACCGAGTGAACGTATCACTCGGTCGCGAACGTATCCGTCTCACTCGGTCGCAAAGATACATTACGATTTATTAGTTCGTGAACGAACTATAAAAATGAACGATTCTTTTTGACGAACTAGTTCGCGCGAACTAGTTCATTCAAAAGAACGATAATTCCCATCTCTACTAAACAACACTGTAATTCTAACTTTGCCCCTGTCTTTTTTAATTAGCGGCCACCCAAAGTACAAGAATGCTACTAAGATGTACTGTCTTAACTTTGTCCCAAAAAACCGTCTCTATCACTCTCAATGTGTGCTAGCTTGTTCAATCTCTACAGACAAGTCGTCGCGCCGTATGCCTTGCTGAATTCGTTCAGCGATAAAGCGTCACCCGTAGCAAATGCTAAGAACTAACTAGGTTACACGGTTCTAAAATACTCTCAAATTCAACCCAAAATAAATCAAAATTTGTTAAAATAGAAAGCTATTTTTATAACTCTATATAAGGGTTCTCTAAATAACACTGAAATTCTATCTCTGCCCCTGTCTTTTTTAATTAGCGGCCACCCAAAGTACAAGAATGCTACTAAGACGTACTGTCTTAACTCTGTCTCAAAAAACCGTCTCTCTAACTCTCAATGTGAGCTAGATTGTTAGCTCTCTACAAGCAAGTCGTTGCGCCGTATGTCTTGCTGAATTCGTACAGTGATAAAGCGTCACATGTTGCAAATGCTAGGAACTAACTAGGTTACACGGTTCTAAAATACTCTAAAATTCAACTCAAAATAAATCAAAAAATTTTAAAATAGAAAGCTATTTTTATAGCTCTATATTAAGAGTTCTCTAAACAAGACTGTAATTCTAACTTTGCTCCTTGTTTTTTCAATAAGCAGCAACCCAAAGTACAAGAATGTTACTAAGACGTACTGTCTTAACTCTGTCTCAAAAAAGCGTCTCTCTAACTCTCAATGTGAGCTAGATTGTTAGCTCTCTACAAGCAAGTCGTTGCGCCGTATGTCTTGCTGAGTTCGTACAGTGATAAAGCGTCACTTGTGGCAAATGTTAGGAACTAACTAGGTTACATGGTTCTAAAATACTCCGAAATTCAACTGAAAATAAATCAAAAATTTTTAAAATAGAAAGCTATTTTTATAGCTCTATATTAAGGAACCTCTAAACAACACTGTAATTCTAACTTTGCCCTTGTCTTTTTTAATTAGCGGCCACCCAAAGTACAAGAATGCTACTAAGATGTACTGTCTTAACTCTGTCTCAAAAAAGCATCTCTCTAACTCTCAATGTGAGCTAGATTGTTAGCTCTTTACAAGCAAGTCGTTGCGCCGTACGTCTTGCTGAATTCGTACAGCGATAAAGCGTCACTTGTGGCAAATGCTACGAACTAACTAGGTCACACGGTTCTAAAATACTCTGAAATTCAACTCAAAATAAATCAAATTTTTTTAAAATAAAAAGCTATTTTTATAGCTCTATATTAAGAGACCTCTAAACAACACTGTAATTCTAACTTTGCCTCTTCCCTTTTAATTAAGCAGCGACTTAAAGTACAAGAATGTTACTAAGGACTGTCTTAATTCCGTCTCAAAAAACCGTTTCTCTCACTCTCCATGTAGGCTAGTGTGTTAGGTCTCTACAAACAAGTTGTCGCGCCGTATGTCTTGTTGAATTTGTACGCCGATAAAGCGGCACTTGTGGCAAATACTAAGAACTAAAAAAACTTCTTAATACATTGTTTATTTAATTTTTTTAAAAGTGTATCTAATTTATAATCACATAGCAAGCCTGTAGATTTGTTGCTGTTATAAAGATACAGTCAGGTACACCCTCTTTAAGGTTTAATTATTTAAATGTAACAAACATTGCAATAAATAACCAGTCTCTTGGTAAGCTCTGTACATTCAACTTCCTGTTTTCAGCACTAAAGTGCTTTGTTGTGTCAGTAAAATCGAAACATTCGAACTCGATCAAATCGCATAATTTGAATGACAATTGCGAGCTTTATGAAGCTTTTCAAGGATTGTATAAACAATGTAATTTTTTCAAATTTATTGAAAACATAAAATTCGTGTTACGCTTTCTTTTCACGATAAGAAATTTATTACCGACTTTATCAATCTTAGAATTTAGCTTTGTTTGCACAAAAATAACTGTCAGAAATTCAGATTTCAAGATAAGTTAACTTTTACTCAGTTTTCTTTGTTTGTTTTGTGGTTTACGGTCAATTAAAAATCTCTGTCTTTATGAAAGTTCCTAAAAAAATAATAAACTTTCTACTTTAATAACTTTTTAATTTGTAGATCTACCACTTGAACAAATATTATTTGTTTGCACCAAAAAGTTAATTAAAAGTAGAACATGTGAATGCATCAAGGACAAAGAATTTTAATTAGTTCTGGGATCAAAGGAAAAAGTTTTAAACAAATAAGTGTCAAGCTAGATTGAAAAATAATTATCTAACAGCATAATGTTTAGTTAATACCGATAAAGTTTATTTAACCTATTATATAAAAATATTTATCTTTTCGCGTTTAGAGTTAATTAATTTGATATTTTTATATTCACAATGTTTGTCCATTTATTCACGAAAAAATTAAAATTTAGGCGTGCTTGATTGAGCTCGAAGGAAGTAATGAAAAGGAAACATTGTTTTATTCAAGAGTTCCATGAAAGGATTAAAAATATAAGTTCTCATCATTTTTTACAAAACCTTTTAATCATCTTAATATTTTAAGTAAAATTATTAACGCTTTACTAGACTCAAACGGCTCAACGCATCCGTAAAATTTCGGATTAAAGCAACCGTTTTGATATCTTTTATAAAGTTGTGTCGACATTTTTATAGCTGCGTGTTGATGAAACATTTTTCTTTTTCTCTGGTGTCAAGATACTCTCTCTGTTTTAGCAATGTCTGCTTTATTTGAGTTGAGTAATATGAGCATAAATTGAAATCGACAATTCAGCGATAGTATCGCTGACGTTATGAAGTATGAAAGGATTAGTTTATGTAACTGCTTCCTACCACGGTTGTAATCTTGCAGATTTAGTGTTCTGCACAAGAAAATGCCATTCTTATGGGTTCTTAAAGTCTATGGATACGGTAGAGTAACGCTGGGAAAGTAGCAGTAATCCCAAAAAAGGATTACCAAGAAAGTGGAAGTGTGAAAAGTGTGCATATCTTTTTGGAGGATTAGAGAAAGAAATTTTATTTTTAGATAGGAGATACGATATTAACAACAGAATTTTATAGCTTTTATGATATAGAGCTGTTTTGATTTTATAATGTGTGTGCAATTAAATTACCTCACTCTAACTGCTAATAAATATTTACATAATAACTTACTACCATTAACTACACCTGTTTTACGAAATATTTCAATCGACGAATCTTTGCTGCAGGCAGTACAAAAATGTAAATTTTATTTTTGAAATAGTAGATAGCTTTAATGGCGAATTTGTAGTTATCGTCATTTCATGTTTTGTTTATTTTTTGAATTTCTAATTCATATTTTGCAAAATGCCCAGTGGCAATCAGCTCTGCAAACAATGTATTGTCTTTGTTATGCAGCTTCAATGTAATTGTGGCTTGTTGTAGGTTATAGTAAAGGCAAATAAAATTTAAAAATACGATATCCTGACAACTATTTTATAAATTAAAATACTTTAATTCGAGTATAATTTTTCGTCACAAAATATTTATAATATAAATTTTAAATTTTACAAAAAATTTGAGAGAAACTCTAAGCATAATTTTCCTGAAACACATAACTATAACTATATGTTTATTAAAACTGTTTAGAAATAGAAACATTTTGAGACTGAAGAATTTTACTATGAAGATTATTAATTTTTCTATTTTACTTGAGATCATTTTTAAGTATCATTAAATTCGTAGTATCGTTAAAACAAAAAAATTAAAAAGAAAAATTATATAATAAAACATAAAGTAAAAGAAAACTGAAATTGACGGTGTGTCTAATAATAATCAGGCAATACAAGTAAGGCCAATATTATAGTTATTTATTGTATGTGTCTTAGACAGCGTTTTATCCACGCAAGAATGTTTAAGCGCGAGACGCAGTCGAGCGTTTAATATTCTTAAGTGGATAAAACGCGACTAAAACACGAATTCAATATAACGTTTTATCCACAATTACAGCGATTTTAAATCAGAATCGCCAAAATTTCATCCCATGTCATCAAAAAATGATTTGACATTACACTCTGACAGCAGATGTCACCTCAAATATCGTTGAAATTAACTAAAAAACATGAGAGGTGTTGAATCGTTGCTATTTATTTTCGATTGTTTATCGACTCCATTTGTACAAAATGCTGTGCAAGTTGGTAAAAATAGGAGAAAGTGATACTATTCCTGAGACAATTCTTGAAGAAGCTGAAGAAGCGACTTGCCAGTTATTGTCTGCAAAGTCCAGGGAACATTATGACAAAGTATTTTCAGAATTTAATAAATGGAAAGAAGAACGGGGGGTAATGACAATATATGAGGAAGTTCTGCTATCGTATTTCTGAAATTTAAAGAAGAGGTATGCAATTTCATCCATGTAGTCAAAGTACTCCATGCTGAAGGTTGCTCTAAAGGTCTATAAAAACATAGACATTGGAAAATATAGTAAGTCCATGGCCTATCTGAAGAATCAGTCAAGAGGACACAGGCCGAAGAAAGCTGCAGTATTGGAAAGAGCACACGTGGAAGAGTTTTTGACAAGGACTTGCGATAAAGAATATTTGATGATTAAGGTAATCTCTGTCCATACATAGACATTGTAGATAATAAATTTTGGAATATTTTAGGTTGCATTAATAATGGGGGTGTCTGGTGGCTGTCGATGCTGTAAACTGATAAATTTGAAAATCAGTGATGTAGAAGACAGGGGCGCATACCTGATTGTTCCGATACCAGATACCAAGACGGGCGTTTTACAAAAATTTACAATTATAGAGGAAGGATTCTCTATCAACACCGTGGAGAAGTGTAGGAAATACATGTCCTTACGTCCTAAGAAGTTATCCATTGAGAGATTTTTTTTGCGATACGCTAATCAAAAATGTACATCGCAACCTGTTGGAATTAACACTTTATCGAAAGTTCCTTCTTAAGTTGCTTCGTTTTTGAATCTGGCGAACGCAGAAGCTTATACTGGCCATTGTATGAGGCGCACTTCAACATTTTTACTTGCCAATGGAGATGCTAATCTTACAACAATTAAACGACATGGTGGGTGGAGGAGCTCCGCCATAGCAGAAACAGATTATATCGAGGATTCTGTATTTAATAAGCTTGATATCGCAAGAAAAATCCAAGGTTCTCCTGGTACTAGTCGTTCCTTACTAGAGGAGAAGTCCATTGTTCCTACAACTACTATTCGTTCTCGAACCGATAACAATAAGGAGCTTCTTATTAATGGAAACGAAGTAAAATATGATAAAACAAAAAACGAAATGTCTATTAGTGTAAATGTTATTGTCAGTATTAATAATAAATAAAATGCGATTGATTTAAGATTGTATTTTTTCATTATTCCACTAGTAGAATAAAGTGATTTCATTATTCCACTAGTGGATAAATTGTTACTTTATACGGTTCATAAGTGTGGATAAAACTTCAATTATAAGGTAATTGTGAATAAGAAAATTTATTACCGTATTGCCGACACATTTGGATAAACCAGAGGGTCACAACTAAAATAACAGCTAATAAAAACGCAAACTTTATTATCATATTTATTCCAGTGTGTCGAAAAAATCTTCTTTTGCTTTTGATATAAGATAAATCGTGATGACCTAAGCGATAAATTTCGTTCTGTTTGTAGAAGAGACTGACAAATTTCAGAAAAAAACAAATTACAATTCGTAAAAAATTCGAAAATAAAAACACAAAAATATTTTCAATTACAACAACGAAATTAGCTTTAGGTTTAGCGGTTAAAGTTAATGTATTTTTGCTTTTAAAACAAAATTTGTTTTTTTATTCTAACAAAACAATTAATTAAACTTGCTTTTTCATGAAATACGTTTTTCTCTAAATTCAATTTTAAAAATATGAAATTGTAAGATTTCTGTGCTACTTTGTAACTAACTGCTAACATACAATGTGTTGCAAAAATTTATTAATTACGAAACTTCAATTTTGATAATTTACAGAGTTTGCAGTGTAGGGTGTAGGCCTGAGGAGTGGCAGGAATTTCGAAAAAAAGCTGTTCTATTTAGCACATCTGCAATTCTATACCAAACAAAAAGAAAAATTTACAAATTTTAATTAATGATCCAAATTTATTTATCAACAGTTTGATTAAGCTAAATAAAAATAAAACATTTAGTTTACACATTGATTAATAAATTAAAATCTCTATTTACCACAAACACACAAAGCTTTATCATTTATACAAAAATTGTAAAACAAATGTTTCTAATTCTAGTTGAAATGCATTTAGGCGTTGGTGTGGGAGCTTTTCACCTGTAATTGATCACAAAAACCGCTCGAGATAGCGGCATTATTAGCTGTTAATATTGATTTAGGGCGAGATAAACAAACCAGTGTCAATATTTACCAATGGACACTTTGACCTAACAATCCGTCTCTGAAAAATCTAGCAAATAATTCAAATCTATCGATTTGAGATTAAGCAGGTTTATGCAAATTTGATAATAGATCGAAGACGAACGTGATACGCCAAATTCTCATCAAAAGATTTATTGCCTCATGGAGTAAGAGGTCAATTTCTCTGGGGTGAGATGGGCTAATATTTACGTGCCGTTGAATGAATTAATGAGAGAATAAGCATGTCGTGCTCCAAACTAATTTACATTTCGACTTGTACTGCTATAAATATACTTCAAGCAAATTATTTTGATGTGAATTGTACAAATTCAACGTTCTTAACGCTCGAAATACTAAAACTAAGAAACACAGTTGGATCATTGCAAACATCTGAGGAAAACTAGATGGCAAAAAAAATAGAAATTCGAAATGTTTTGTGTTATAACTAAAGCAACAGTTGTTATAAATTTTAATACACATCAAGGTTTTAAAAAAAATCAGACCCAGTTAACGTGACCAGAAATATCTATTAAATCTTTACATACAAGAGCTTTTACGTTTCATTTGTATTCCATACAAATTTTCATTAAAAAATCCATCAGTTGGTGCAATCAAACTTATTCGAATTTAAATCTAGATTACATATTTAAAATTTACATTTCAGCAATGTCAAGTATTTTATCTATAGTTGCTTATTATTTCATTAGATAAGTTCCACTGCGCTTGGGACGGTTAATAAAGAAATTAGTCTTGAAGGGTTATGATATATTTTATCTTAAAATTTATTATTCGTATATATTAGAATTTAATTTTAACTTTTTATTTAAGATACTTGCAAAACCAATACTCGCAACGGTAATAGAATTTGTGAAGCTAATTTTGGCATAAAAGCTTATATATTATTTATGAAAAATCATCTAAATATACAAGTAAGTAGAAAAAATAAATTAAAAAATGATCAACACACACAAAAACCAATCTAAAGACAAATTTTGTGACCAAGCAATTAAGTTTTTTACAGGCCATCTTGTTCCTTCAATTTATGGTTTAGTTAGAAGTTTGATGGAAGCTTTGAAAGGAGTAGTTTTACAATTTATTTGAAAAAGTTTTTGTGGGATTTTAATAGCATTTTGAGCTTATTTGCATGTTAATTAAAAAACTTGAACTAATAAAACGTTAAAACATTACTTGTTTCAGCTGAACTATCCATAAATCTGTAGTATTTAAAACCTTTCCAAAAATTATTATTTCTTTATTTAAATAGGTTTAGAAATTAGAGTTTTTTTATTTTTTTTTAAATAAGACTGGTGTTGCTGCGTGCTACTTATAACTTTATTACTTTGTAGCTGTTGTAGTCTTTCTTTTAAAAATATTTAAAAAAATATGGCATAAAATCGGTTATTTTTGGTAACATAATGCTATTTGAAATGCCCTCAAACAGGAGATTACAAAATTTGTTGATCAACATTTCAACTCCATTTAGTATAATACAAGAAATATAATAGTGAAGTCTGACTTAAGTTGTATATCTAACAACAGTGTAGCTTGAGACAAAAGTTGATTGCACTGCAATAAAATATTAAAGCTATTTAAAGCTTGTTTTTCACTCGAATTAGATCTTTTGAAAGATCCAAAGTACAAGAGACAGCTTAAAGAGACTGTATTTAACAAGTAAAGAAGCCTTTTTGTTTTTGTATAGGTACAAAATGCGAATAAACTGCTTATTTTAGCCTATGTATAGTAGGCAACTTTTATCGGCGTCTATTGGATGCTTTCGGTTTGAATCAGATGCAACTTCTCGGTTTGATCCAATTATCGATTCTTTCTCTCAGTTTCTTACAGCAAAAATACAGAGAAGTGCGAAAACGGTACAAGTAGAAAGTCTAGGCAATTAGTGCAGTTTGATTAATTTGATATCAAACATTCTCTTTTGATATCAAACTTACTCTTTTTTAGTGAGTTTTGATATTAAATCTTCTTTTTTAATTAAATTCGAAATCAAACTTCTTGTTTCAATTAAATTATTTGGCGATCCATTCTCGATTCTAGCGGTTTGATCTAATTTTTCATGAATACATCGTGCTTTATGCGATCTGATCTCGATTTTCGCGGTTTGATCTCTTTTCTCGCAATTTGATCTCTATTCTCGCGATCTGACTTTGATTTTCGCGGTTTGTTTCTTGCAAATTAATTTCAATTTTCGCTTTATTCTCACGATCTGGTCTCTATTCTCGCGGTTTGCTAGTTTTTCTCGCGAATTGATCTACATTTTCCCGCTTTAATCACTATTCTCGCAATCTGGTTTAGATTCTCGCGGTTTGCTCTCGTTTCTCGCAAATTGATCTTATTTTTTTGCGATTGGATCACTATTTTTGCGATCTGGCTTTGATTCTCGCGGACTGTCTTTATTTCTCGCAAATTGATTATAATTTTCGCGATTTGACTAGATTTCTTGAGATTTGTTAAGTTATGTTATTTTTTTTGTGTGGTTGGACACAGTAAAATCGGTAACTTCAAATTTTTATCTAAAGTTTATTTGTGACCTTTCATAGGATTTATTTGCAAAAAACGTTAATCAAATTGGTGTAATCGAGATCAAATTGTAAGAATCAGAAGCGCATCTAGCAAATCTGGATTAAATCGTGAGCGTCAAAATTTATTGGCAGAAAATCCCCCAAATCACTGGCTAATATAAAACGAACAAACTCGTATTTTTACTTTTTTATTTTGATAAATTAAAATTTATTCGTTTGTACTCTTTCATATGATTTTATCTGAAGCAATAAAATTGATGAGAATCTGGTTTAAAAAAGCGAAAACCAAAATCTATTATCGAGAATTGAGATCAAACCGCGAGAATCGAGAACAAATTGTAAGAATCTTGATCAAAACGCGTAAAATTCGAAACTTAACTATTTAAACACACAAAAACAATAATTTAACTAATTTAAATAAAAACCGCGAGAATCGAGGTCAGATGGCGAGAATAGTGATCCAATCGCAAAAAATTAAGATCAATTTGCGAGAAACGGGAGCAAACCGCGAGAATTGAGGTTAGATCGTGAGAATAGTGATCTAATCGTAAGAAACTAACATCAATTCGCGAGAAACGAGAACAAATCGCGAAAATCGAGGTCAGAAGGCGAGGATAGTGATCCAATCGCAAAAAATTAAGATCAATTTGCGAGAAACGAGAACAAATCGCGAGAATCAAGACCAGATTGTGAGAATAGTGATTAAAGCGCAAAAATAGACATCAAATTGGAAGAAAAAGATCAAACCGCGAGAATCGAGGTCAGATCGTGGGAATAGTGATCCAATCGCAAAAAATTATGATCAATTCGCTAGAAACGAGATCAAACCGTGAGAATAGTGACTAAAGCGAGAAATAAGCATCAAATCGCAAAAAAAGATATTAAACCGCGGTAATCGAGGTTAGATCGCGAGAATAGTAATTCAATCGCAAAAAATTAAGATTAATTCGCGAGAAACGAAAGCAAATCGCATGAATCTAGACCAGATCACGAGAATAAAAATCAAATCGCAAGAATATAGATCAAACCGCGAGAATCGATATCAGATCGCAAGAATAATTTAACTAAAACAGAAAGTTTGATTTCAAATTTAATAAAAAAAAATTTTTGATATTAAAACTCATTAAAAAAGAGTAAGTTTGATATAAAAAAAGAAATTTTGATATTTTTTAATGTATTAAACTTAAAAATTTTGTTGTAGAAAGTTAATCACCAAATACAATGTGATTGCTTGATAGCGTTTGAGAATACAGAGAGTCGATTTGAGATTATATTAGTAGAATTAAATTCTGAAGAAGCATCCTTTCATTCTAAAATTTTTTAACTCAAAATCTGTGAAAAAAATTGTTTCTTACCCGTTCTAACAAGCTTGAACGTGACCGAATTGTGTGTCTTAAGTTGTTCGTTGTATCCCGGATGAGTGAGTTCTTTCAATGCTGATTCGTGTGCTGCCATCTTCTCGATGACTTCAGTGACTTTTTTAACGCGAACGCTTCCAAAAAACGTTCTTTTCTTGGTTGGTGACGACTTTTCTAAAAAAAAATCATTACTTGTACTTTCCTTTGAAGTTATTGAAATGAATGTTAGTCTATGCTAAAGAAAATCTCCAAAGAAACACACCGATACAAAATTTGCATGCATATAGGATTTAGACGCTGTTTGCAGATAATTTATCTGGCGAAGCTGTATAAATCTCTCGGTTATTGGCATACTGAAAATCCTGTGTTAGTAAAAGACCTTCACCTGGAGTGGCTTGTTGTTTCCCACTCAGTCTGGGTCCACTCTCGTCTACGTTATTCAAACTTTTGACTGAGAGTTTCCCCGGACTGGCTTCGCGGATAAAAAGAGAATCAAAATCAAGAGGTGTCCTATCCCTTCCTAGATTTTTCGGACTGACTGATTTTCCTCGGAAAATTCGTATGGCCGGTTTTTCTGGAGCTACAGGAGACCTGGGTGACTTCTCTCGACTCACAGAGAGAAAATCCGAAAATGACTGTTTTCGTGCTGCTTCAAGTGAGACTTTAAGCTTTTTCTTTCGGGATGGTCTGACCGGGGGCGGCTCGTTTGGGGACTTACTAGTAGAGGGCTGATTTAGAGATTTCGATGAACTGGTTTTAAACTTGTTTAGACTAAATAAAGGCTCGCTGGCTGTTGATTGTCGGCTTTTTGTCGAACTTGTACTTGTTGAAGGGACACTGGGATAAGACGTGTGACTTCCGGTCGAAAGGGAGGTTCGTATCGGTTTGGTCACACGGTTTGTAGACAGGGATGGGGGGATGTATATGACTCGACCATATGACAGACAGACTACTTCATCTGCCGGTGATATCACATACATGCTCCCATTGGATCCCACATCGCGAAACTGCCCACAGCAGCACCCCCAGCACCGGCTCCAACATTAATATCTCAAGAGAAATTACAGGGGGTAATGGGGGCGGCACCAAGACACTAGTCCAGTACTCAAAACACGAGATTTCGAAACCAGAAACTGTCACGTAGTAGAAACCCTGTAGATTCCAAATTTAAATAAGTCTAAAGTCTAGTTGCACAAACGTTTATCAAAATTGAAAAGCCATTAATTTTTTATTAGAGAATTTGTATTTTAAATTAATCAAAGTTTAATGGTTCATCAATTTTGATTGACGTTTGTAAGAATCAAAACTTGGGACTGAAGTGGCAGTTGCTTGGAGTTTGTCTACTTGACCTAATTTTTTATTTGAACGCTTGAAATGTAAGCTGAAGGTAGAAGAAACAATCCAATTAGTATCTCTGAATAAACACTACTTTTACGAGAATGGAGTTTGTATTGGGATTTTACACAATTCGCCTTTTACAATATATTGAAATCTCGAATGTGTTTGAGCTTGGAAAACCTTGTGGCTCTTGTTAACTAAATTTTATGTTGCATCATTAAAATGTTTTAGCGAGAAACTTTCACTATCAATTTTCCGACCTACACTGAAAAGGATTCTTGAATAAACATTATTAACTCTAACCACAAAGCTTCGAATTATTAAGATAAATTACTATTTTAATTGGCTACACTATATTTTATTTATTACAAAGTGTAGTTTCTGTTATTTAAAATTTCTAGTAAAGACAATAGTTATTTAAAAACAATTTAGTGATTAGAGAGAGGTATAAATTGATCGCTTTTGCTGTAGAAATATTTGATGCATAAGAAATTGAAGCTAAATAACTTGTAAATACCTTGGGTAACTTCTTACGACAAAAAGCAGGTGCGAGAGATGCTCAGAAATTTTTATATAACAAAATATTTGTCTGGCAATAATTCAACGAGGATATCCTTCCAGTGTGTTTGGGAATATACACAGAAACTGGCACTGAAGGATTATATTATATTTTATGTTAAAGTTATTTTAATATTTTGAATATACAGTTTGTTTGTTTGCTTCAAATCACTATAGAAATTTGCTTATAACCCACGATTTTAGATAAAATTTCTAGTCTATTATTTTGTGTAATTTCCTCTTAACAACTGGAGCATTTTTAGTTCCAGATTACTAGTAAATATTGCCTCTGTAGTAATTTACTTTAGCAGCGACTTTCATCTGGCGCGTTGACAATATAACTGCTAAAACTGTCTCTCGATAATTTTGTTTCGTTTAAAGATAAACATTATCTCAAACAAGTAAATTTTAAATAAAGAGTCTCAATTCTTACGTTAAATAGCCGGAGATTGTCTTTGAAAATAAATCTAAGTTGTTTATGTAAATGAAAGCTGTCTTGTCTGAAATTTTGTGCGTCAGAGCAGAGCGATTCTTTCCGCTGAAAATTTCTCGCTTCACTCTTTTACAGATATTTATACTTCGCAGGCCAAGGTTGCTGATTCATTTAGGGTGACAGGATTTGCAAGAGACGATTTTGGCCAACACTAATTTTTGGCAATTTAATTTATAAACACATTGTGAGGCTTAACAATGATTTAGGCTATTTTTAACTGTGGAAACCTCATACTGAAGTCGTTACATATTTTGAAACACTGTTTTGATCGAAGCAATGAGAGATTTATTATTGGTGCAGCTGAAAACTAGGAAAATAAATAGAAACAACCTTGTTACTATAAACTTATTAGAAATTCTCTTTGTCATAACTCTAATTCAGGATCTGCAAATCCTCAGAGAGTGCCAACCGCGAACACACTGTGCAATTAGAGTCTATAATTTCAAGGTAATATCCGACATATTTCTTCCGCTATATAAACTTTTTATGACTTCATAAACACAGTGTAGTCTTATTAGTACAGTTTTGCAAAACGAACCGTATTTCCTTACAAACATGTCTAAAACTTTTTTATTATTTCATCTGCAGGTTATAAGAAACGTGTTTCTCAACCATTTTTCTTTCGAATTACACCAGAGATATATAATTTGTCCACAAAAACTTAAATTTTATACTTTTGACTTATAGACTAGATTATGAGAAATCTGTCATTGAAGTGACTAGCTAGAACAACCTTGAAAAAATTGGGGAATGGTTAAAAGGTCTCTATAAAATTTAAGCGTTTATAGACAAACTATAACTTTATATAGAATCGAGTGCAAAGTTTATTAAGCCAATATATTTAACTTAGCTAAGAGTTTTGTTTAATTTAAACACATAATTAAAAGATCATAAAAAACTTACTTTACGGTAGAGTTTATAGCCAATACGAAGCAATTAACTTGCTCTTAATGTTATTATTGTCGTTGTCTCTTTACTATTAGCTATATCAAGCTTTAATATTGCTTCAGAAATTTTATTTGTACGAGGTGATAAGCTCCTTTATACAAAATGCCAAATTTCAAACTAAAACCGTTGATTTAGTAGCCAAGGAAGCGATGAGGTTGCTACAAGAACAAAGATAATTGCTATAGAAAGAAAAAAAAATTGCTTTAGAAAAGAAGACAGTTGCTGTTGTTATAAAGACAAAAATAGTTGTTATAGAAATAAATATAATTCCTAAGAAAACAAACAAGTTGCTATAGAAAAGAAAATAGTTGCTATAGAAATAGACATAGTTGCTAAAAAAACAGAAAAATTGTTATAGAAATGTAGACTCTTACTATTGCTATAGAAACAAATTTAGTTGCTTTATAAATAAAAATAGTTGCTAAGAAAACAGAAAAACTGCTACTAAAAATAATGCAACGGCTATTGCTATAAAAACAAAGTTAGTTGCTTTGGAAATATACATAGTTGCTAAGAAAACAACTGAAAACTGTTATAAAAAAGAAGACAGTTGGTACTGCTCAAAGACAAAGTTAGTTGCTTTAAAAATAAAAATGGTTGTCAAAAAGATAAAGAATTTGCTATAGAAAAGAAGACAGTTATGGGTGCTATAGAATCCGAAATAGTTGCAATACAAATAAACATAGTTGCTAAGAAAACAAAGAAGCTGTTATGAAAAATAATCCAACAATTATTGCTATAGAAACAAAGTTAGTTGCTTCAGAAATATAAATAGTTCCCAAGAAAATAAATAAGTTACTACAGAAAAAAGACAGTTACTACTGCTATAGAAACAATGATAGTTGCTACGGAAATAAACATGGTTGCTACAAAAACAGGTAAGTTGCTATAGAAAAAAACACTGTTGCTGTTGCTAGAGAAACAAATTTAGTTGCTTTTGAAACAAGAATCGTTGTAAAGAAACAAGAAAGTTGCTATAGAAAAGAAGACAGTTACTATTGCTATAGAAACAAAGTTAGTTGCTTTGGAAATAAAAATGGGTGCCCAAAAGATAAAAAAGTTGCTATAGAAAATAAGATAGCTACTACTGCTACAGAAACAAAAATAGTTGCTTTAAGAATTAAAATAGTTGCTAAAAAACAGAGAAGTTGTTATAAAAAAGAACATAGTTGCTATTGCTATAGAAATAAAGTTAGTTGCTTTGGAAATAAAAATGGTTGCTAACAAGACAGAGACGTTGCTATAAAAAAGAAGACAGTTGCTATTGATATAGAAACAAAGGTGGTTGCTGTAGAAATTCAGCAGTTTTAAAATCAAGTTAATGTTATAAAAATCATATTTTAATTTTTTTATATATCTCGACACAAAGTTTTGTTTTTCTTCATCTTGTACTACACCCAAAGAACTTTATTAAAAATTGATTTTAGCTTTGAAAGCATCTATTTTAAAACTAGTTTTTCTGGAGTGTTTATGATGAGTGTGTAGCGGAAAGATTGCTTTAAGATCCTTGGAGATTTGTGGATTTTTCAATGTCAGAAAGAAATGTTTCCAGTGATCCAATCCTTTGGTTAAAAATTTCCGAACTTTTGTAGAGAAAATATTGATTTGCTTTGATGTTCTTTATGTAATTGAATTGAGTGTTGTTATATAAATAAGGAAATGAAGCCGTAAAGTGCTTACAGCGAAGCTAAGCACCATCAATACGTCGGACTTGTGTACTACGTAATAGAAGCTTGTTAATTAAACTATTTGCATAAAGTACATTAGCAAGTGAAACGCTTTTGATGAATATTTTTATTTTTATCATTAGTTATTATGGCACATTGCCTAAACAAATTGAATAGTTAGATGTTAAAACATCTTCGATTAATTATCTCGCTTGACCTAGAGACAAAATCTGTTATTTCTGTAGTTGACGAAAGTGACGAAACGTTTCACGTCATGATTTTCCACCCAAAAGTGTTTATTTTTGGTTACACGTGACCTAGACGTTAATCGTTTTTAATATGACAAGTTTTATTTCGTCTCATAAAATTTAATCAACAGTTTATTGTGATTGCTGCCAATATTGAAATAGGTTTGTTGAGCTTTTTCAAGGACAATTGTATAATTACATTCTTACACTACAATGAAATTATTGGAGCACGTAGCTAATTAAGATGGGAATGTTGTTTAAAATCATGGAGGGAAGTTGGAGGAGCACTTGCGAAGCGCTTTAATAGCTTTGAGGTAATACAATCAGAATCCGGACAAGTCGATACTAGAAGGAACGAATCCTTCGTGATTGTTAGACAATATTTGAAAGGGATAGCATACCTACTCAAATGGAAAATTAAAGGATAAGCCCGGTTCGAATCGAATTGGACTCAAATTGCAAAAAATAAAGCGTGAATAAGAATATAATTCACGCTACTTGCAGAACCCAAATGGAGGGTTTTAATGATAAGTTAAAATAATTTTTAACCCACCTTTAACTACTCTAGAAAGTTAAGCTAATAACAGCAAAACATTAAAGCTTCTTCGTAGACAAAGCATCACATTTTCAATAGGTGTTAGTACAAAATAAAGAGTGAATAATAATATCGTTTATGCTCCTTGGAGAATCCATACAGAGTGATCTAAAAATGAGTTGAAGTCATCTTTAACTCATCTTGATCTACTCCAGAAAGTTAAATTAATGATAGAAAGACATAAAAACGCTTTTGTAAAGAAGACACTGCTTTACGAAAAGCAAAGAGTAAATACGAGTAATAATATAATTCACGCTACTTGCAGAACCCATACAGAGGGGGAGAGAGCTAAAGTCATTTTTAACCCGCCTTTAACTACTCCAGGAAGTTAAATCATTGATAGAAAAAGATAAAAGCGCTTTCGTGGAGAAGACACCACTTTTGCAAACGGTTTTAGCAAAAAATACAGCGTGAATAATAATATATATTACGATACTTCTAGAACCCATACAGAGGGTTTTAAAAATGAGTTAGAGTAATTTTTTAATCACTCCAATTTAATCATTGATAGAAAAAAAAGACTCCTTCACTTTCACAATAGATCTTAGCAAAAAACAAAGCGTGAATAATGATATAATTCACAGTATTTAGAGACTTCTTACCTGCAGCACATATACAATAATGTACTGTTGCAATAATGAGGTTTTGTAAATGGGTTAATGCAGACAAAATATTTCTATAAATAATAGATATGTTTGTAGTGCAAGCCAATGTATTTGATTGCGAGCGTAGAATACTAATTTCAGATGAACAAAATTTTTCTCATTTAGGATTGTGCACTGAATTGAGTAGAATCGTTTTGGGTGTGGTTTTACTAAAATATGTAGTAAGTCATATTAAAAGGGAAATGTATATGAGGTAATAAGATAGTAAGATGTGGATATTTGTATGCACGCAAGAAACGAAAGCAAAAGAGGTCAAGGAATAAGATATGAAGAATGAGTTGGGAAGAGTCCTTTTTACATACTTTTTTCTAAGTTGTTTAAAACAAGTTATATAAATAAAGCTTTAACTGAATGATAAATGAAATTATCTATTTTGAAATGTTTAATTTCATTTCATCCGGTAGAAGTTATTATAGCAAAGAAAAATAAACGGAGAGCTGGGAAATTAATGTATATGATCCCAAATACATGTATTTTAGCAAAACAACCGAGAAGTTACGAGGGTAAATTTGATTGTATTACTAATGCATCCCTGAAGTAAAATAAACATGTGGCAAGAAAGAAATTTCGATTTTTCATCTGTCTCTGATTCAATATGGCTTTGTTAATCTATCATTCTGGCGTTTTGTCAGCTGAATTTTCAGTTGAAATATTAAATCGCGATAGTGGAGCAATAAATGTAATAATGTCGTGCTAAATTATAATTACAAGGCCGCAAATCCGATGTAAAAATTTCAATTACCTAAATATTTATCCCGAATCAATGCAACGAAAGAAATTTAAATTTTCCGGTGAACTTGAGGTCATTAGGTCACATGTTGCCTTAGCAACCAGCCGCTTTGTTATTATTGTGAAGGTGCTAAATTAATTACTAAATATTTGTCTGAGTTTTGATCAGGTTGGTACTCCTTTGCATATTTTGGTGTTGTTGCCTTAATTACGAACATGAGAGAAACTAATTTGTGTTTCAATGAGATTGCCTAAGACCCTCTGATTCGTCATTCTGACATGTACATTTCCTCTTAATTAACTATCTGAAATAAATACTCTCAAGTGAAGTCAACTGAATATTTAACGAGAAACGAATTTTTTTAAATTACATTTCCCTATACTTATCTATCATTCGAGTGGAAATAAGATCAAGCTACTAATATTCTAATCGATCCTCGTCAATTACTATGACAGTCAAAACGAAAATAACACTTCAAACTTGACCTTTCCATTAAGAGGGTGTTATTTATCATTATCTGTCTCAGATTTCACAGAACTGCCTTCAAAGATTGTGGACCTAATTACACAGAACTGACAGAAGATATCTCAATTTTTGTGTCTTCTTTAATTTAGGAAACACAAGCAAACCGTATCATTTTTTACCTGAGACACCTTCACAGTACACATTTTTCAAACGTAAAAACACAATAAAGCTTCTCGTTTTTTAAAATTTGGTTTGTCACTGCCTTTAACAGATATTCATGAATGTATTTTTCCTTGTGGCGGTTGACATTCTAAAATTTTTTTGTCAAAATTAAATAAAAGAATTTAATTTCGTGTGAATATAAATGCTGAATTTTAGTTTTAAAAGAAGAGAATCTGTATGTGTGCCAAGCTGGGCGTTTTTCAACTTGTAATTTTGCTTTTTTATCCGTTTTCAGCTCACACCTTTAAAAATCGAAAACATCTCGTTTATTCCGTGAGATCTTGAGTAAACATAGTTTAATATAAAATTCTGCATTTGAATCAGGTTGAAAACATGGGCAAAAAGCGATGTGAAATTATCGCCTTTAAGAGCAAACTTCTAATAATTTTTATTTTAAATAACGATTTTCTTCGAGCGGACTTTTCCGGCAAAATTGGATCCTAATTGTATTAATATCAAACACTAAAGATTAAAATTTCCATTTCCGCTCAATAAAAATGTAAAAATATGAAAACGAGGCATTTCCAGGATAAAATTTAAGTAAAAAATTAATTTCAGATTGAAATGTAAATGCTGTAGTTTATAATTTATGTTATAATTATCTTTATCTATGACTGCTTTAGTAACCGCATATTATATTGAACATTTAAGTAAAGTGACATATTACTTCACAAGTGATGTAATAAAATAAAAATCTACTTTTTAAAATAATTCGTTTTAATTTCAAATTTAATCTTAATTACATGCTATTATTGTTATAAATATTAATAACACAATTTTCACACCTATTTATAGTAGGACAAGCCCTTTCTGATTTTTTTCGATAACAACTGCAGTAGTTCTGTTATAGTATTTTTGTCACTTAGAATTTTTGAAGCAATTTGTTTTTTGTTTTCTTCTGCCGTGTCTATATACCTCTTCGCCACTGTATTCGAGCGCCAGGCCTCATGAGGCTTTACTATTAAGAGACTAGCTCCAGAATTAGCAAGCAACGAAGCAGATGAGCGCCTATAACAATGTCCCGTAAATTCTGCTGGATTAGGTAACTGAAGAAAAGTAGCAATATTCTTGAGAAATGCAGCAAATGTGTTTATACCATCAGGTAACTTTATACACCTCTGGTTTCTGTATCATAAAAAAAAACCGTTTACTACTGGCATTATTAGGATGAAGTGCAGCATATTTTCGAATTAATGTTGACTCCATCAATTCCGTCTAACGTAATAGAAAATTCTCTAAATATTTTTGTTTTAGTGTTTGGTATTAAAACATGAAAGTATTGTTCCTGATTTTTGACATCTTCCAAAAGCATATTGGTAAGTTATTGGATTCTACAAGCTCCACCAACTCCAATAATTAAAGCAATGTTGAAATTAACATCAAAGTAAGAATTATTTATACATAAAAAGGGTGCAGTACCTTTGTTAACAAAAAATTATCATCATTTGCTTCTTGTAAAAATTTGCTAATACCTTGTTTAGTGAAAATTTGCGATTTTTTAGCACGATATTCTTCAGGTTTTCTTTTAAGAAAGGCGCTTAAAAGCACGTATTTACTGATGACAACATTCTTCTTCATTTTCATTATTGTTTTAATCATAGAATAAAAAACCCAGATACTCGATGATTTATACTGTTTTGATAAATGGTCAAAATATGCAAGTAGAACCTTCTCATGCGTAATATTTTTAACATTTTTCTCGTCGCACCATGAACTGAACCGTTGAAAAGCCATCTCGTACTTTTCTTTGGACTTCTCTGGCACCATGCAAAAAGCAGCATTTATCGTCGCTTCTTCGATATTAGAAGGTAAACTTTCTAAGTCACTCATGTTTACAATTTTTTTATTTTTACCACAAAGCACAACTTTTACTGATTATCTCAAAATGGCGAGCTTTGTTTGAAAAATTGTAAACGGTTCCCGTAGTGCTTACTGAACATATCTATAAGTCACCTTACTTTTGATGTAAAAAAATACGAGTTATCGGCAGTATTAAATTGTCGATTATCTTAATTTTTTGCAGTCAGATAAAGTTTTGTATATCATACGTGAACTAGAGCACATTAGAGTAACTCGCGTGTTACAGATACTTGGGCTAACACCCTCGTTATCTGTAATCTACACACTCGATGAGTCGATATGTAATGATACTTCTATCTCACCAATATTTAATTTTATTTTAAATTTAATTAAATTATAGGTGATTTTAGATAAAATTCTGTATTATTTTTGTGTTGAAATGTTTCTTAGTCATTTCAGAAATTGACATTTGCTCTTCGAAAAGAGCTAATTTTGAAATTATTAGAAATAAGAGTTTATGTTTTTGTTCCCTAACATTGATATTTTGTTTACATCAAACATTTTGTTCCGTAAACAACAAACTTTAGTTACAACGCATTTCCGCAAAAAACTATTCGAAACTATAACAAAGATTAACTTCTAATTAAATTAAAATGTCTTATATTTATTAAGATTGTCATAATAAAGTTCAAACAAATTTATTCAAACGACTTAGTTTTTCTCTTGATGTAAATTTTAATTTGTTAATTAAGTTTTCATCTTTGTTTTCATTTATGTTTTTAGTAGAAATTAAAATGCATATAAATGTGCATTTTCCACTTTCATCAAAAGTTGAAAAGTCTCATTTTCTCTTCACGACGAAAAAATATTATTCAATTTCCCATCTCATAACAATTCGGCATGTTTATGTAAATCCATAATTGTTGCACATTTGAGAACCTAATATCGTAACATCTTGCCTGGATCAGTATATTGTCTACCAAGCCGAGCCAACATCGTTATTTTATGACGATAATGCGTGTCTTACAATTTACGATTCCACCCTCTCGTAAAATAAACATAATAGCACTTACTGTCTCCGGTTGTTTTATATCAAATTTTTCGGGCAAGATGCGAATAAGTTCAAGATCCACAAGTGTCTTAATAGTGAAAAAGAGGCAAAAGTCAAATTTAAAACGCCAAAAATTAAAAAAAAAAAGATATTTTCTAAACAAGCAGTTAAATAAACGTTTGAAATGAGCCGTTATTAGAAATACTCGAGGGACCGTTAGGCCTGGAAAAGTCTTTTTCCGCGAGTTATACGTTTATTTTAACCGAGAGTGTAATACACAGTTTTATTCAATTTTGTCTTCAAAGCCTCATTTTTAAAAAATTTTTTTGCATTCGATCTCTAAAATTAGAATTTTGTAAATTCAAAAAACGCCGAAAAATACCTCTTTAGCGGCCAAGGTCGCTACAGTTGTTATGGTAACGGCAACTTTATAGAATTATTTTTGTTGACAAGTCGATAACCTACAAAGAACTATTTATTTAGATACATGAAAATGAAATTCACAGCTTTGAGCATATTAGAAACTATTATCGCTAAATGAAAAACCATTTTCTTTCTCATTTACATCAGCAATTCATCATTTACAGCAGAAGATGATGTTACTGCTGTTGACGTTGAAAAGTCAAAACGAAATTCAAACAAGCAGGTGTTTTTTTATACTTACTTTTTCATGAAGAGGATGATGAAAATAATCTTTCTCATATTGTTCACGAGATTTAGCAAGAAGTAAATTCAAAATAATAATTATTGCTTTTTCGGCGATTGCACATGGATTCATTTTAATTTTATAGTTTTTTTTATTTATGATGTTGTTATAACAGCCAAATGCCAAACTAACTATGATACTTAAAAACGTATTCTATTTTGCCGCATGTCAATTATCAATTCTCTTAAGAATCAATTTGGTGATTTAGAGAACTCATGCAAAAAAATCTTGTATACACCACGTCCGCAAAATAGTTTTAGGGAACTCATCTCATTAAAGACTCGGCTCCGACATCGCCTCGTCTTTAATTACAATTCGTCTCCAAATACTACATTTTGCGTACTTGATACAAAAATAGCTATATTTTGATTTTCATTGTTAATTTTTATTTGACAAACGTTAAATTTGACAGTTGTTATCAAAAAAAAATATATTTCGTAAATAGCAAAATAACAGGATGCTACGTAGAAACGGGTTATATTTGAATAGATATCAGTAAAACTGCAAAATAAAATTTTGAAACAGAATAATTGCTTTGATTAAAAAATATTTTTGTAAATTTGAGATTAAGAGCGAATTGTTTTCAATGCGGAGATTTTTTCTTGTCATCAGTTTATTACTATCACAACATTCATTACAAGTTTTTCAAAATTTTATTAACAAAAAGCCGAAATTTGACCTAAAATTTGGGACTCTGCAAAATTTGAACGTAGCGCAAAATCGGAAGCAATTCGCGCCGTCTTTGGCATTGGCACCGGTGTAAAATCAACTTGAGATAGAGTCCTATAAAAATAAAATTTACAAAATAAAAAAATAAGCTTCTTTTACCTCTAATAATTATAATTTTTGTAAAAAAAAGTTTTTGTTAAAATTGAGATTTCTTCTCAGTTTTGCCTTTCGAGCATCTCTTGCCATTTTTATTTAAGTTCGAAATAATTGTTTCAAATGTACAATAAATAAATTCGCGGTTTTACTGCTTTTATTTGAAAAAATTTATTTTAAAGTCCCCAACATTGTACACACTTTTTTCTTAAGTTTTTTTCCTGTTGCATAAAATGTTGACCTCTTCCTTATCACCTCGCCACCTCATTCAGTCTTTGTTTTGTGGCCGTGCGGTAGAGACATAAAAATCTGTTTAATTAATTTAAATAAATGAAATTAGTGCAGTTTCGGTAGTTTGTTGTAACAAAATGTGTACCTCTATTAAAGGTAAGTTTATTAAGGTTTTATAACTTTTGTACAAAAGCTAAAACAATTTTTTTTAAATGTTTAAATCAAGCTTTCGTTTATTAATTTATTAATGTATTTTATGTAATACAGTAATTCATTTTTCATTTATTAAAGACACAAAAGTGGTCTAATGTGAGGATAATACGTAACAGAACAGAGGCCACTTTTTGTCGCCTTTTTTTTCACAAAATTTATCTATTCCTTTGTTTCAGTGTTAGTAGTGCACCAAGTCGAAAACAGGACGCATCACAGCTGTTTAAAAGCTAAATACTCTTATTTATTATTATTTATTAAACGGATTATATCGCGGTATTGCTTAATTATAATTTTTGCATTTGGAAGTTACAAAATAACACAGAGATAAACAATTTTAAATTCTATCATTGTTTGTAATTAATTTTGTAATAAATTCGCGTTTTATTTCAAGTCCTTTTCCACCCCCCCTTTAAAAAAAATAAACGATTTAAAGTAAATTCCTTTCGTTTTATTGGGGTTTGGGGTGATTTTCAGAGACATCGCTGGAAATCCGGATTTAAAGGTAGGTCCGAAAGAAGCTGAGGGGACTCGCCACATAGAGCAGAAGAAGAAGCACCAATTTCAGGATTAAAGGTAGGTTCAAAAGAAGCAGAAGGAAGAGGTTAACTACTCAACACTTGTGGAAGAAGAACATTTCTTAATTACGAGTTGATTATTGTAATATTATATTGTTATAAAATTGTTTATCTCTGTTTTTTAATTCTTGTGTCAAATCTTTATTTATTTTATTTTAGTTTATAATTATAGTTGCAGGAATTAACTTGTAAATTCAGTCTTTCCTATTTTTAAATTTTAAACAGTTGTGTAAAATCAATTTTTTTTAAATTAGTCCTGATGAAATTTTGCCGAAACTATTTTTGGTAACTGATTACGTTATTTCCTGTAACTCAAAAAGTCAAAATTTGTTGTTTATTTTTATTTTTAATAATTTATTTTTCAGTTTTAGGTGATGTTTTTGAAGTAGCAGCCTATTCCAGACTGTCCAGTGTGTTCATCAACTACGCCTATTTTACCTAAAGGTCAGATTTTTTTCTATTATCTTTTTATTATAACACTCATTTAGTTTGCGAATATACATTTTTTTTTTAAAAATTATGAAAATAAGTTAAATAAGAGATCAACACTTTTTTTTATTTTATATTTATTGACTACGTGTAACAAAAGACAAATCTGGAACAGTAATAAAACAAAACAATTTGCGCAAATTTTGAACAACAATTTTAACTTACACATTTGTTTATTTTTATCAGCACAGTTCTATTGAAAGCTTTTTTAAATTAAATTTTAACTTTTATTTTCAAATTTTATTAAAAATTATTATTTGATATAAGGTAGATTATAACTAAACTATGTATTTGTACAGTTAACAAAATAAACATTTAAAATATGGGGTTGTTTTATTGGAGTTGGGTGGGGGGTCCAAGGACATCGCTGGAAGTCCGGATCATAGGTAGGTCCGAAAGAAGCAGAGGGGAATCGCCACATAGAGCAGAAGAAGAAGCACCAATTTCAGGATTAAAGGTAGGTCCGAAAGAAGCAGACGGAGAGAATTTGTCAAAGATCGTTTGTAACAGAAAAAAGTGTTTTAATTAGGATCTTTTTATTATATATTTGTAATTTTTCAAAAAAGTGTTGATCCCTGCTTTAATTACAAATTTTTTTCTTTAAAATTTTGAATTTTTATTTAACGTTGATTTTTTATGCTTTTCTAGAACTCGTCTTTTACACATAGTCTATTTTAGCAATTTTTCTGTGTCAGATTTAATTATTTGTATGTGTTTTATTTATTAAAGACACAAAATTGGTCTGATGTGACGATGATACGTAATATAGGCCACTTTTTGTCGTTTTTTTTTTACAAAATTTATCTCTTTCTTTGTTTCAGTGTCAGTCGTGCACCAACCCGAAAACAGGACGCATCACAGCCTCTTAAAAGCTAAGTACTCTTATTTATTATTATTTATTAAACGGAATATATTGCGGTTTTGTTTAAGTAAAATTTTTTCAATTTAAAATTATAAAATAACAGAGATAAACAATTTTAAATACTATCATTGTTTGTAATTAATTTTGTAATAAATTCGCGTTTTATTTCGAGTCCTTTTCCTCCACCCCCATGTGAAAAAAATAAATAAACGATTTAAAGAAAATTCCTTTCGTTTTATTGGGGTTTGAGGGGGGTTTTCAGAGGCATCGCTGGAAATCCGGATTTAAAGGTAGGTCCGAATGAAGCAGAGGGGACTCGCCACATAGGGCAGAAGAAGATGCACCAATTTCAGGATTAAAGGTAGGTCCGAAAGAAGCAGAAAGAGGAGATTCACTCCACAGTTGTAGCAAAAAAAGGTGACTTAATTAAGAGTTAACTATTGCAATATTGTTTTGTTATAAAATTGTTTATCTCTGTTTCTTATTTGTTGTGTCAAATCTTGATTTGTTTTGTTTTAACTGAATATTATAATTACAGGAAATAATTTATTAAATCAGTTTAAAACATTTGAACAGTTGTGTAAAATTAATTTTTTTTAAATTAATCTTGATGAAATTTTGCTGAAAACTATTTTTAGTAACTGATTACGTTATTTCCTGTAACTAAAAAAGTCAAAATTTGTTGTTTAAATCTATTTTTATTAATTTGTTTTTCAGTTTTAGGTGGCGTTTTTGAAAGATCTACTCCAGACAGTCCAGAGTGTTTATCAACAACGCCTTCCTTACTTAAAGGTCAGACTTTTTTATTATTATTTTTTATAACACTCATTCAGCTTGCAAATATAAAATTGTTTTGTAAAATTATGAAAATAAGTTAAAGAAGAGATCAACACTGTTCTTTGATTTTTCATTATTTACTAAGAGTAACAGAAAACAAAGATCGAACAGTAATTAAACAAGGCAAATTTTGAACAACAATTTTAATTTATACATTTTATTTATTTTTATCAGCCACAGTTTTATTCAAAGCTTTTTAAATTAAATTTTAACACTTATTTTCAAATTTTATTAAAAATTGCTATTTACTAAAAGATAGATTATAACTAAACTATGAATTTGTACAGTTAAAGAAATAAATATTTAAAATATGGGGTGGTTTTATTGGGGTTGGGAGAGGGGTCCAAGGACATCGCTGGAAATCCGGATTAAAGGTAGGTTCGAAAGAAGCAGAGGGGAATCGCTACATAGAGCAGAAGAAGATGCGCCAATTTCAGGATTAAAGGTAGGTCCGAAAGAAGCAGAAGAAGGGAATTTGTCACTCATCGTTGTAACAGAAACAAATGTTTTAATTAAAAATTTTTGATTTATTATATATTTGTAAATTTTTTGCTAGTATACAGTTCCCAATTTTGCGAAAATTGTTGATCTCTGCTTTAATTTATAACTTTTTTTACATTAATTTGCACAAGAATTGTGTTTTAAACTTTAGCAATTTTTCTGTTTCAGGAGTTAACAATTCTCTTGATATTCTGATAATATTTTTTTAAATACTGTGTTTTAAGTTTTTTAAACAATATAATTCTTTCTTTCAGGTGTTAACAACTTTCCTGTTTCGAGTATTAATATTTTACTTTCAGGTACTTTTTGTTTTTCAGGTTTTCGTAATTTTTCTCATTCGAGTTTTAACAACTCAACTGTTATTTGAGTTTTGATACTTTTTCTTTCAGGTGTTGTGTTTCAGCTTTTGGCAATTTTCTGTTTCAGGATTTTGTAATTTCTTTGTTTCAGGTCTTAACAATTGTCCTGTTATTCGGGTTTTAACATAATTTTTAGGTACTGTGTTTTAGGTTTTAGTAATTTTTCAGTTTCAGGTGTTAATAATTTTCTAGTTACTCGTATTTCAGCTACACTTTTAATTTTATAATTTGTTGTGTTTTGTTAATTCAGTTAATTATCCGGTTAGTATTTATTGTATATAATTTAAATAAATAAATTACTTTTACAAAACTTTTATTGTTTCTTTATCCCAACCTTTGTTCTTTATCTCTAATAAATTTTTCTTGAAATTGTATTTTAGGACTTACTCTTATAAAAGGTAAAATGACAAAGAAAAATTAGTAGCAAAAGCAGGAGAAATATAAGTAGATATTATTAGTATTTTTGAACTTTTCTATTGTTCTTACTGGTACATGTTTATCAGGAGAAAGTACAGGAAGAAGTAGTAAGATCAGTGACTTGAAAAAAGATACTAATCGTTTCTTAATTTATCATAATTGTAATTAATAGTAATTCTGTCTCTACATGACAGAAAAAATATTTATTTTCAAAAATAAATTTCCTACGTTTGCTTACTGGAAATACGGAATAATTAACTTGAATAGCCCAGGTCCGGTAACCATTTATTAATTATTTAATTGGTAAAGCATTAAACTAGTTGAAAAACACGAAAAACCTTTAGCATTTAATAAATTGATTTTTTGAAATGTCATCATCACATCACAAATAAAAGTTATAAAACACAATGATTTGGAACCAATCATAAAGTACTTAATAAGAATAATTACAAATCGATAACTAGTATTAGTAGTAGAATATATGTAACAATAATAACGTTCTGACAGTTACGAGCAGTAAATGATATTTACGTATCTCATTTTTCTCTTTTATGAAATTTTTCCCCCGAATTTGTAACTAATTGCTAATTCTCGGGTTTCATGAAGATCGATATAGAAGCAGGTATCATTACTGAGCGTAATAGAATTACGAGTAAATGAATATCAAATTGTTAAAAGCTAGCAGTCACGAACCTCAATTTTTAACAAAAGATTGGTCAAACACAACTTCCTGAATTACTGAGAAAATTAAATAGATATTCAGCCAAGTCATATCGAGGTTGAGGCCCGATAAATATAATCTAGTATTTTACCTCGCATCATTGCAAAAACGTCATTCCGCGTCATCGGCACTAAGCATGTGATTGATTTTTCAACATCCTGAGCAAGGACTCAGGAACAGGTGCCACATATAAATATCGTTACGTTGATAATACCAAGTTTTTTAGCATGGCTTAAAATAAACGTCCTATTTAGATTTAGAAATAATCTCTTTTTGAAAATTTGATCACAATTTCCGGATGATCGTTGGATTTTTAAATCAGCACTGAAAGCAGCTTTTAGTGACGTGTTCTTTGATAATTTACCACGAAATTGGAGGTTGGCCAGAGTGGAACTGATACAGCTTTAATTTGAAAATTACCAAGCTGAAAATTTTAGGTTTTTAATGGCTGGGTTTATTATAGCAAACCGTTTAAAACGATTCGACTAACTACATGAACAATCCACGGGATAATTTATTACCGCATTCTTACTTTCAGAAATTTGTTTCGAAAATTTCAAATTGAGTTTTCGTAATCTGACATCAAATTTAATTTCTTATATCACATGTGGATATAGCAAGCTATAAATCCTGAAGGATCAATGGAAACAGGCGAGATCCAGGCTAAATAAATTCTACAATGTACAGATACACGCACTAAAATTGGTCCTAGTTAACATAAACTACAGTTTTTTTTTAAATGTTTTAGTTCTGGATAAAACCTTAACTGCGACTTTACTAGTTAAAATTTTAAATAGTTTTATAAAACAGTTGAAATAACAAGATTTTTAATAATTTTAACCTGATATACGTTTAACTGAAAAACTAGGAAAGACAAACAATTTCTAGTTGATTTAGTACTATGTATCTAGTACTAACCTAGTTAAATGTCACCAAATTCTCGTTAATACAACTTTACTAATTAAAGTTTTAAATAATTTAAAACAATTAGCATTGAAATAACTATATTTTTAACAAATTTTAACCCAACAATTGTTTAACTAGGAAACTAATAAAAAACTATTTATTTCTAGTTAATTTACGGCGAAATCTTTTCTTTTTAAAAAGATTCTACTAAACTCTTGTTACTAAAACTCTATTAGTTAAAATTTTAAATAGTTTAGAATAGTTAAAATAGAAATAACCAAATTCTTTTATAATTTTAACTTACCACTTGCTTAACTAAAAAACTTGTGACTAACTAATAATTTCTAGTTGATTAAGAACTATTTATTTAGTTATAATAATCAATTTTTTTGTTTAAAAACAATTCTACTAAATTTTTGTTATTACGACAACATACAACAAACAAACAATTTCTAGTTAATTTAGAATTATTTAGCTAGTTATAACGGCCAATCTCGTTTTGTTTTAAAGACATTCTAATGATTTCTCGTTACTATATCTTTACTAGTTAAAATTTTAAATAGTTCAGAACAGTTAAAGTTTAAATAACTATATTTTTAACAAATTTTAACCCAATAGTCGTTTAACTGAAAAATTAGTAAAAGGCAACCTATTTCTAGTTGATTTAGAATTATTTATCTATTTATAACGGCCAAACTCTATCGTTTAAAGAAGATTTTACTAAACTCTGATTACTAAAACTCTATTAGATATAATTTTAAATAGTTTAGAATAGTTAAAATAGAATCAACCAAATTCTATTTAAATTTTAACTCACCACTTGTTTAACTAAAAAACTCGTAAAAAAACTAATAATTTCTAGTTGATTTAGTATTATTTATCTAGTTATAACGACCAAAAATCTTTTGATATTAAGAAAATTCTGGTAATTTCTTGGTACTAGGACTCTACCAGATACAGTTTTAAATGGCTTAGAACAGTTAAAACAAATTTAACTAAATTTTTATCAAATTTTAACCCAAAATACGTTTAACTTAAAAGCTAGTAAAAGACAAACAATTAGGTCTAGTTGATTTAAAACTATCTATCTAGCTTTAACGGCCATTTTTTTGTTTTAAAACTACTTTTTCGTTTTCTCAACATTACTAGTTAAAATCTTAAATAGTTCTAAACTGGTAAAAATAAAAAATAAATTATTATCAAATTTTAATGCAATAATTATATTTATCTAAGAAATTAGTGATAAACAAGCAATTTCTAGTTAATTTTAAATTATTTGTCTAGTTATGACAACCAATTTCTTTTTGTTTTAAGGAAATTTTACTAATTTCGCGTTACTGTAACTATACAAGTTAAAACTTTAAATAGTTTAGAGAAATTAAAATAAAATTATGTAGATTCTTATCAGATTCTAACCCAGGATATGTTTAACTAAAAAACTAGTAGAAGACAAATAATTTCTATATTATTTGGGACTATTTATTTAGTTATAACAGCTCAACTTTTTTTGTTTTAAGCAAATCTTACTAAATTTTTATTAGTGCAACTCTAGCAGTTAAAATTTAAAAAAGTGTAAAACAGTTAAAACAAAAATAACTAGATTCTTATTAAGTTTTAAATTTTTAACTGATAAACTACTAAATATAACTAGTTAATGCAATTTCTAGTTAAAATTTAAAAAAGTTTAGGACAGTTAATAAATATTTTTTTATATTTTCATTAACTAAAGAGTTAAAATTTTAACTGGTTTAGAATAGATAAGTTATAAAATATGTAGATTAACTTCAACTAATTATATGTATGTATAACTAGAAAGCTAATGCAACACAAATAATTTCTAGTTAATGTAGTTTTTGACTAGGATTTATAGAAAGCTAAATTGTAAAATTAAAAGTAAAAAAAACTTTCTAATACTATAAACAAAACAATAAAAAATATAGAAAATAATGCAAAAGAAAAGCTTAAAATCACAAAAATACCTACCTAAAGGTATAAATATGTACATAGAATTATTAGAAAACAGCTTTAAGAAACAAAAACCGCAATTGTGGAGTGGCAAACCCAATTATAAATGAGTGCAAAAAGCTCGCCATTGCTTTGATTATCAAACAACAGTCTTAGACAGAAATTTTGTCACTGTAACATTGATAGCACATTTATTATTATTGTTATTATTATCAATAGGTAATAACAATATGTAAAACGTATTGAATACCGCTCCAGATTTTTCGTAAACAGAATTTCAAAACCAAAATTACTCAAAGCAAAGAATTTTTGTCACAATTTTTCGGCACCAAATATTTAAAATAGTGTTTTTGACGATTGTAGAATGCACTTATTAATTATGAAGATATTTTGGCTTAATTTTATGCAACTTGTAAACAACTTCAGTTATGAGTAAGCTTCGGTGCTGGGGAGTCTTGATAAAACGACGAGGTAATTAACCGGTGTAATCCACCGGGTTGCATGTTATTCATTCAACTGGTCTACTGGTCAACTGGTGTAGACCAGTTGAATATATAACATGTAACCGCCTGGATTACACCGGTTAATTACCTGGTCGTTTTATCAAGACTCCCCAGCACCGAAGCTTAGTTATGAGGCTATCATTTCCAAATTTTGTTTTGCCCAATAAATAGTGTTTTCCAGCGTCTACCTAAATTAAAAATATTATTACTCCCATGCTACACTTGGGTAAAAAAAATTTTGGCAACAAACGAATAAATTTAGATATTTTTTTTTTTTGAAAAAGTGTACAAATGTAAGAAAATTAATTATGCGTTTTGTGTAATTAAATTTTAGCATTTCCTTTTCCGTTTCTTTAGCCGCTACTTTTAGAATCAATAACACCAGTATTACAGTTACGAGGTTGTAACATTTTTTTTATTTTTTAGTCTAATAATACGCGACATTTGAGAAATAATATTCTCTATTCTATTATCTTTATCTAAATTGCTTTGTAAAAAGACTAAATTGAGTTACACTTGCGATAATAATATTTGAGAAAATAGAGTTAGCAATGTTCCCAATGGGCACCTAGCGGCTATTTCACGTTTCCACAAATATTTTATGTTTATTTAGCAATAAGTTCGTATTCAATTACTTTAAGGAAAAGTTAAGTTAGTTGAAACTCTGTCTTGTGTAAAATTGAACGATCAATAGTGAAGTCATTATTCATTTTTATCATCTTCGGAACAAATAAAAAAAAAAGGAAATTTGATGATGGAGTAAATAACGCGATAATATTCGCCAGCGAGTTTTTTTATTTATTTGGTGTCGTGTTTATCCGACTTCATAGCACGAAAAGACCAATCTTAAAAAGCGCTTTTCATCCCGAAACTCCAAATGAAAAAACTTCGAAAGTCACAAATTAAATTCCGATTAGCGAGCCACAAAATTCCCAAAAACACCTCTACTAGCACTGAAGCTCCATCTTACATAATTTTTTCAGAAGTTGTCGAAAAGTTCTAAAGTTTATTTTAGGAAGTTGCGGTCGGAAAAAAATCGAAAACCTTCAGGTATTTTTACTCAGGAAAACACGGTCGTACCTACCTAAGGCATCGCGCACTCATACTATCACACACTGGGTTCCGAACGAGCGCGGGCGTCGCGACGCCCAGGACGCGGTTATTTCCGTCCGCTGCCGGAGCTATACTGAAAACTAGAGGCGGCGGTGGTGAACAGGTTCAACGCGTCTTGACATCCACCTGGCGGGACGCGCATGGCGCTGCATTCTTATCAAATGATAACAAGATATTCAAAAAAACAAACTCTTAAAATAACAATTTACATAAGTGAGACAGTTTTCTACATCTTTACAGTTAGTAGTCGGCATAGCCACAATCAAGCCTGAAGAGTTAGTGAAACTTCCAGAGCAGCCTATATAGTTTCTCCTCTCCCAATTTCATTTTGAAACTTTCTGATAGCTGATTGCTGTAACAATGAGCGAAATTGAAAGAAATTTTTTAATAAACAAGAGAGAGAACCCCAAGAAGTCTGTCTAATTTATTAAAAAGTTCGATACACGTCAAACTGCGGAAAATTCAGCGTCATCCCAATTATAATTTGGATGAAACATTTTTGGCTTGATACCACGTTTGCGTTTATAGAATGACCCTAGACGAATTTTTTTTTAATTGAAGCCAAATGTTGCTGTTATCATTTAAAAAGCAGGCATCAAACTTCACGAGACAAGTCTCGTACTCAATCATCGTTAAGTCGGTGCGAATTTACTTAATCGATTAGAGAAAACACTTAACGTCTTGCCGGATTTATTCAGATTTTTATATAAGAGGTTTGGTAATAAAATCGGAAAGATTTAATGCCGGAAAGTGGCACTCTTGACTCATTTTTTTACAGAATTTTTAATACTGAAATTAGAACCGTTAACTAGAGCTTTTCAAGGAAAAAAGTTAGATGAATTGGCTGTTTTACACCTTACGTTGCACTATTTAAAGAATTTTTTGTAGGCTAAATCGTTTCGTAACTGAAATATAAAATATCTAAAGCAGAACAGGATGTTATAATTTTTTTTAGAAACTATAACTCGTTGTACTTCTCATTGGTACAAGATGTAACCGTCCCCTTTAAAAAGTGCAGGGTTGTTTTTAAATTTGGCGCCTTTAGCTTTGACAACCAATCAACCACAACTCTACTAGAATGTGGAACTTCTCGTTTCATTCATGGTGGAGGTCGTGCACGCAGTCTAACTCCAAAGTAAACCCGTTTTTTACAAATTACTGCACGCCGAAACACTACCTACAACGTTACTCAGTTAAATAACGCGCTACGATGAGTTACAGGAGTAATTTCTACTCAAACAGTTCGACAAAAGCTACACGAATATGGCTTAAGGGCTAGAAGATGTGTGCCATGCTCACTGTTAACCCGGCAACATCGAGTAGAACGGTGACATTAGAGAGAAACTCATTTGAACTGCAGCCAGGACAAATGGTTCCGTTGTACGTTTGCAGATGAGTCTCGATTTACCCTTTATCGTTTGGATGGGCGTATTAGAGTATGGCGACGCCCGAACAAGACGTACCGTGAAGAAACTCGCACAGGATACCTTTTGGAGGAGGTGGTGTTAAACGTAAATTAGGTTAAAATTTAATAAAAATTTAGTTATTTCTATTACAGTTTTTCAACAATACAAACAAAAAGAATAACACATTTTTTAATATAAACTATAAACAAATGCAATTGTATCAAAATAGCTCTGTTACAGATCTGAAATATTAGTTTTGTCAACAATTCAAGAAAGTAGATGAAGTTTTGCATCTTTGATACGGAATAAATTCAAAGTGTCGCCACCAGAGAGGACATTTCAATAAAACTTTAACTCGTCTAAACTCAATAAAACACAAACATAATTTCTAACTTTATAACCATTTTAAACAACTTTGTGAACACGTATATGAACAAATTCTTTTCTGGCAACTTCCTGCTCCAAGTCGTCATAGATTGAAGACCTTCTTAATACACAATCACATTGATAAATGCAAATCTTGGTAAACTATAACCTAAGATTATCTCATGCATAATCCAAAGCCTAACTTATCAATATGACATTGAGAGTGCAATCTCCATTATAACCGTATTTCACTCCAAGTTTTCCTAAATTCCTCCAAGTTTATCGACACGTTCTTATTAGTTAACCAAATTTAACACTTTATTAACTGCAGCAAACTTTGAAATAACAAGTTAAGTTTGTAAAGAGCGGATCAAGCTGAGGTCATTTTCTCGAAAAAAATTAATAAAATACCTCAGAACACAGCCGAATTAATGGTGAGGCAAGTGAAGCATTCAATCAGACAGACTGATAGAAAAAGCCGCAAATGTAGCAATAAAATAACGAATTTCTAGCGGAGTTTTAAAATAAAAGAGATTCAGTAAATTATCCACGCAAAAACGTTTAATATCCTTAAGTGGATAAAACGCGACTAAAACACAAATTCAGTATAACGTTTTATCCACAATTACAGCGAGTTAAAATTAGAATCGCCAAAATTTCATCTAATGTCATCAAAAAATGATTTGACAATACACTCTGACAGCTGATGTCACCTCAAAAATCATTAAAATTAACTAAAAAACATGGGAGGTGTTGAATCGTTGCTATTTATTTTCGATTGTTTATCGACTTTATTTGTACAAAACGCTGTGCAAGTTGGTGAAAATAGGAGAAATAGATACTGTTCTTGAGATAATTCTTGAGGAATTATTAAGGTAATCTCTGTCATTACATAGACATTGTAGATAATAAATTTTGGAATATTTTAGATTGCATTAATAATGAAGGTGTTTGGTGGCTGTCGATTCTGTGAGCTGACAAATTTGAAAATCAGTGATGTAGAAGACAGAGGCGCATACATGATTGTTCCAATACCAGATACCAAAACGGGCGTTTTACGAAAATTCACAATTGTAGAAGAAGGATTCTCTATCAACACTGTGGAGAAGTGTAGGAAATACATGTCCTTACGTCCGAAGAAGTTATCCATTAAAAGATTCTTTTTACGATACGCTAATCAAAAATGTACATCGCAACCTGTTGGAATTAACACTTTATCGAAAGATCCTTTTAAAGTTGCTTTGTTTTTGAATCTGGCGAACGCAGAAGCTTATACCAGCCATTGTATGAGACGCACTTCAACAACTTTACTTGCCAATGGAGGTGCTAATCTTACAACAATTAAACGACATGGTAGGTGGAGGAGCTCCGCTATAGTAGATACTTATTTCGAAGATTCTGTATCTACTAAACTTAATATCGCAAGGAAAATCCAAGGTTCTCCTGGTACTAGTTGTTCCTTACTAGAGGAGACGTCCATTGTTCTTACAACTACTATTCGTTCTGGAACCGATCACAAGTGCAAGCTTCTTGTTAATGAAAACGAAGTGAAATATGATAAAACAAAAAACGAAATGTCTATTAATATGAATGTTAATGTCAATATTAGTAATAAATAAAATGCGATTGATTTAAGATTGTATTTTTTCATTATTCCACTAGTGGAATAAAGCGATTTCTTTATTTCACTAGTGGATAAAATGTTACCTTATACGGTAAGTGTGGATAAAACTTCAATTATAAGGCAATTGTGGATAGAAGATTAAAAAAAATTTTTTTGCAAGACTGGAGTTTCTGCTAGATGAATCTAAAACTAATACAGAAAGCTACTAATCAGTTAATCTGACTGATACAGTTAAAAATAAAAAATAATCAGTAATTATTTATGGTTGTAGAGTTGTCGTTTATTGGTTGTTAAAGCTAAAGGCGCCAAATTCAAAAATAAATCAGCGTTTCTCAAACAAAACAGCTTCATTTTCTATCAACAAAAACTACTACCAGCTCAAATTTGTAGGGTCACCAATACGTAAACAAGTTATTACCATCACTGAGTTCTATTAATAAACTAATTAATACTAATAAACGCTTAACTGAGAAACTAGTGAAAAACAAACATTTTCTAGTTGATTTAAAAGTATTTATTTAGTTATAGCGGCCAAACTTTTTTGATTTGAACGAATTCTATTAAATTCTTCTTATTAGGACTATACTAATTGACATTTTAAATAGTTAAAATATAACGAGCCTGCTAGTAAAAATTTTAGAACAGGTAAAATTAATTTTACCTGTTCTAAATTTCTAAATAATTTAGAACAGGTAAAATTAAAATACATATTTTTAAAGTAATTTTTTTCGATTTATTAAGGTTCGTGGGTTTCAAACATTTGCTAAAAATCCGAATTAAAAATACATCTAGAAGAAGCAGAAGGAAGGAATTCGCCACTTATCAGTTATAGCAAAAATAATGTTACAGAAGTGAGTCATTAATTTGTGTTATCATTTGTTTATGCTAATTCTATTTAATTTTTTTTTATAAATTGTACAAAAAAAGTATGTTTAATCCTCTTTGTATCAACAGAAAATTATTCCTAGTTTTAGTCTGCATAAAATTTTGTCTTTGTTTTATTTTTTTTTACTGCTAATTACCTTCCTCTCATCAATCATTTCTAATTGACTTTGGGAAATTTACAACATAAAAATTGCAAAGCGGGTGTGTAACAATTTGTGGCCAAGAATAATTATCGAAAACATTTTCGATTTACAAATGTTGATCATTACTTGCTTTTCACGTAACAATAGCGTGCTGCCAATCAAATGATTGACTTTTATTAATAATTTCTAACAAAATGTTTGCCATTTCATTGTCACGTGATTGAAGTATCTACGTCAGACAACAATTTGTTAGAAAGTGTTACTTCTGGCTTTTATCTCGACTTTTATCGACCTGATTAATGAAACATCTACTTGTAGTTTTATTACACCACTACTACCACCAAAATAAAATAAAATTCTCTCGCATCTGCTGTTGTAATAGAACTCACGTTCCGAACTTTCCACAAAAGAAATAAATCAAAACTCCCAAATTATTTTTATTGATTTTTTTATTCCGTCAATTTCTAGCATTATGTTATAAGACGTATTACATCACTAGTTAGGTAATGTGTAACTTTACATACTAGTTCTAAAATAGTTATTTATTTAACCAGTTTATGTCTAACAAATATAAAACAATGACTTATCTGCTTAGTAATTATTTTTTGTGTAATGAACATAAAATAACGACTTATCCATTTTATAACTAGTAACGTAAAGTCGCACTTACCGTACCTTGTAATATAACAAACATTTCGTGCTTGTTTCACTCGAACAGATTTCGATATGGTAGCACAAATTTGTTTTGTTGGCTTATAAATTTTTGAGAGAAATTTATTATTTATGTGGCCTTCCTGTCGGATCGAAGACTACATGTTTGCTGACTAGTTTTGTTTCAATTGTTATTTACGTTCTTGTGACAGAGAAGGAAACTGGAAAAACCGATATTTTCCAAAACTCACGCAAAGAATCGGATTAAATGTGTTAAACAATAATAACGGGAAATCGATATTTTCCGAGTGGAAGAGCTGTCAGTGGTGGCAGGATCTGGGTGCTTTCCCGCGGTTTTCACGACAGTTTTCTGCAAAATGAGGACTTATGTGGGTAGACAGATGTCGCCTAATATTACTCTATTAGAAAAGAAAAATCTTTTGTTCTTGAGAATCTAATCCAAGCAATGGTAGCAATTGTGTGATTTAAAAATAAAAAAAATTTAAAATTTAAAAAGCTCTCGGAAAAATATAATAAACTGATTGACTAAAGTATGTACGGGTTTCTGTGTTTTAAAATGATGATGAATGAACAAGAAAAAATTAATTTGCATGATAATTGTAGCTTTTGTTTTTATTTATGGAAATAAGCTTGTTTACAGCTTTATTATTGTTTGTCTCAGTTTTTCAAATATTCTGCTTTACCAATTTTACATTTTAATTTTGATTGTTGATTACAGTTGCCTTTGTTGTTGTTTTTTGTATTTGTTGTTACTGTTTTTTAACAATTAAATGGCAACACTGTTGTTAATTTTTTTTAATTTTGTAAGTCAGCTGCATAAATAACAACTGATCTTATTCGGTTAATTCGTTTCGTGTTCATTAATTATCGTTTATTAGTTCACAAAATTAAAAGCGCCAAATTTAAAAATAGACAGCGCTTTTCAAACACAAGAGCTACATTATGTATCTCAAAAATTCTAAAAAATTGTTTAAAACAATTTTGGGTATTTAGCGTCTTTTTAACGAAAACTATCAGCAGTTAAAGATTGTAAACTTACTTTAAAAACACTCTGTATATAAGGAAACATTACTTAAAATAGTTGCGCCATTATTTGAATACTTATTTTGATATAAGAGCACAGATTTTCTAATAAATTTATAAAACAGCAAAATTTACTCACAAGACCTAATTTTAGAACTTTTACTCACATTTTATGTCAATTATATGTTGTTTGATAAATCATAAATAAATAAACACATTTTTAATAAATTACTTGCATAAATAAAACTATCTATAAATTTTTTAATTAATTAAATTAATTTTAATTATTTAATTAGAGATTTTTTTATTTATAAATTTCGTTACTAAAACACTTTTTTAGTTATTTAAAAGTGTAGCAGCGTTAAGATTAATTTCTGTAAATAACAAAATATATTTTATCCACAATTACCTTATAATTGAAGTTTTATCCACACTTACGAACCGTATAAAGTAATACTTTATCCACGAGTGGAATAATGAAATCACTTTATTCCACTAGTAGAATAATAAAAAAACGCAATCATAAATCAATCGAATTCTATTTATTATTAATACTGAGATTATCATTTACATTAATAGACATTTCGTTTTTTGTTTATCATATTTCACTTCGTTTCATTAATAAGAAGCTTATAGTTGTTATCGGTTCCAGAACGAATAGTAGTTGTAGGAACAATGAATGTCTCCTCTAGTAAGGAAGGACTAGTACCAGAAGAACCTTGGATTTTCCTTGCGATATCAAGATTATTAGATACAGAATATTCGATATAGGTTTCTGCTATGGCGGAGCTTCTCCACCCACCATGTCATTTAATTGTTGTAAGATTAGCACCTCCATAGGCAAGTAAAGTTGTTGAAGTGCGTCTCATACAATGGCCGGTATAAGCTTCTGCGTTTGTCAGATTCAAAAACGAAGCAACTTTAGAAGGAACTTTTGATAAAGTGTTAATTCTAATAGAGGTTGCGATGTACATTTTTAATTAACGTATCGTAAAAAGAATCTCTCAATAGATAACTTCTTCGGACGTAAGGACATGTATTTCCTACAGTTCTCCACAGTGTTGATAGAGAATCCTTCTTCCATAATTGTAAATTTTCGTGAAACGCCCGTCTTGGTATCTAGTATCGAAACAATCAGGTATGCGCCCCTGTCTTCTACATCACTGATTTTCAAATTTGTCAGCTCACAGCATCGACAGCTACTAGATCTTCCCATTAATAAGCAACCTAAAATATTTCAAAATTTATTATCTACAATGTCTATGTAATGACAGAGATTACCTTGATCATCAAATAATCTTTATTGGAAGCCCTTGTCAAAAACTCTTTCACGAGTGCTCTTTTCAATACTGCAACTTTCTTCGGCTTGTATCTTCTTGACTGATTCTTTAGATAGGCCATGAGCTTACTATATTTTCCAATGTCTATGTTTTTATAGGCCTTTATAGCGGCCTTCAGCATGGAGTACTTCGACCACATGGATGAAATTTCATACATCTTCTTCGAAATACGATAGCAGAACTTCCTCATTTATTGTCATTACTCCCCGTTCTACTTTCCATTCATTAAATTCTGAAAATACTTTTTCATAATGTTTCCTGGACTTCGCAGGCAATAACTAGTACGTCGCTTCTTCAGCTTCTTCAAGAATTGTCTCAGGAATAGTATCACTTTCTCCTATTTTTACCAATTTGCACAGCGTTTAGTACAAATGGAGTCGATAAACAATCAAAAATAAAGAGCAACAATTCAACACCTCCCATGGTTTTTAGTTAATTTCAATGATTTTTGAAGTGACATCCGCTGTCAGAGTGTAATGTCAAATCATTTTTTGATGACATGAGATGAAATTTTGGCGATTCTGATTTTAAATCGCTGTTATTGTGGATAAAACGTTATGCTGGATTCGTGTTTTAATCGCGTTTTATCCACGACTGCGTCTCGCGCTTAAACATTCTTGCGTGGATAAAATGCTGTCTAAAGTACTTATACAATAAATAACTATTATGATTAAATATTAATTATAAACATTTAAAAGCATTATTCTAATAATAAATTATTAGATAGAGTGATTAGTAGATTAATGATTAAAACTATCGCATTTTATTGAAAAATTAGATTTTAATGTTTTGTATTCATTTTTAAAACACCCTGTATAATACAGAAAATTCACGAAAGTTACTTAGATTTTGCAGTAGATAATTAATTTAAAACACGGCGCGCTAATGTGCGGTAAGTGCTGTAAAATTCGTATTAAACTATTTAGCACACAAATTTTATTAAAAATGATAAATTATTATTAAGTAACTTAATTTTTGTGTATTAAACGTCAAAAATAACAGTTTGTTTTTATTTATACTAAATTAAAAAATACACAAAAATCTGTAATTGACATTATGCTCTCGCAAAACAAAATTTTTGAAGCACCTCTTATAAAACTCTGTAATTAAAAAAATATTTTTTTATCTTTGTAGATCCATCGATTACTTACTTACATTTGTGCCAACTTTTCTAAAAATAATATTATAGTGTAGTATTTTTGTAGTAAACTAAAATCTTTTTGAAAAAAAAATGTGATCCAGTATAGGAACAAGTTTCTGGCAAAATTAAAAAAAGATTCTTAAATTTATTATTTATTAAAAAGTGTGTATCAACAGCTTTATTATTCTATAAAAACCATCTATTTGTGACATTAAATTTTCTTATTATTCATTATTCTTTAAGAATTTTTTTATTGACTTGAGGGCAAAGAAAATTCAAATGTCGCTGCTTGAAGTATTTACAGCTTAATTTTTATTTTTGGTCTTGCTATAATTGGAAATTACTTATTTAAACCTCTCAGTTTTCTGTTTTTGAAGTCTCACTTATCCGCAAGATGCCGTCACCAGTGGCGTCTGCTTTTGACGCCCATTATCGACGCTGTTTGACGTCATGCGCTCTTTTTAATACAGTCTCTTTCAAAACCAAACCGCAAGTAAATCCTGCTGATAACAAACTGTCACTACCAATCACCAATTTCAACTCGATTCTCTTCTCTCTTAATTTAATTCGAGTTCCATTTTTTGCCCCCCAAAAGCTCGACTTAAAGCTCTCCCTGAGCTTTCCTCCGATATCGATTTTTGAAATTTTCAGGAGTGCTGAGTCCGGAGAGTGTACTTCCAGCTGATCGATTCCCGGTTGAGGCAGTCGAAAGCTCAACCACCAAAGCCAACAGACAGAGTTTTGTTTTTATATTAAAGCGGGTTATTAATTGGGAATTTGTGTGGGAGTTACGAACAAACGGCCGGTGGTGTGACCAATAAAGCTTCTAGTGCTTGATTGAAGGTGAGTGATTTTGTAATAAAAAAAAATGTAGAATTTTTGTATTACTCTTGTTTACTCACTTTTAGCAATATTTCAAAGAGTGACCTTGGAATTGGGGTCAGATATTTAGATCAACTGCGTCGTAGAGTCTAATTAATTGTACAATGTTTTTTGTGTAATCTTTACGGCCAGATTAAAAATATTTAACGATCGATTGGATACTCCTTGTCGAATTTTGATTGACGAGGGTTAGAATTTGGGAAAACAGAGTTAATTTTGAAGTGGCATGTCAAAAAAAAATCTTATTGCGGTGTAAATGTGTCGTTTGATGTTACGGTAAATTTTACATAAAGGATTTTATTGAGCTTTTCAAAGCTTTTTACTGGATGCTCATACTATGTATTATAACAAATTACCATACAATTTATCGCTCGTTACTGCTTTATCACTTTATTGAACTTTATTGAAGATTTAAATCTGATTTGAATTTTTTATATTAACGACAATTTTGCTCTCTATAGGATGTTCTGAAATTATTTGATTCAAATTTTGTTGCAGCCAGCCCTGTCAAATTTTGACTTAAACAGTGGTTGTAATATAATAATTTTTTGACTTTGGCAAAAGTTTCTTTTTGTATATTCTTGCGGCTTTTATGCGTTTTCGCGGCCGTTGCTACTAGTAACGGACCGCGAGTTACAATTTTGATTTTCCGTTTTTAGCTACAATTTTTTAAAATCCTCCGAGATTGTCCTCCTTCATCGCTAAGCGAGTTACTGAAAGAAAATAATCGTTAATTTTTGGAACAGAGTTTGACTCTCTCTTGTTGAGCAGCTGAGGTTTAGCAAGCATTTTCAAAATTTCTGATCTTATCTTAATCCAAAACAGCGGATTTTTTAGGTCAATGAAGAGCTAATAGTCCAGTTTTGTTCAATTAACAATACTTCAGTATTTTCGCCTTCTGACTTCAATGTCTATTTCACTTTTAGACTCAAAACAACTACTAATTTTAGGTAGTTTCTTTACATATTGTCTTTGATTTTTTCATCTCTTTTCTGTTTTTCTAACTTTTCTTCTTTTTGCTTTAAGATTTTCTCCTTATGTTATAATTTCTGCTTCTGAGCAAATTCTTTGTTACTTGCTTGGTGTTGTATCAGCAGTTGTAGATTGTTTTTGGTTCTTTCTAATATTTAAAAGAAATGTTTTAAATAATTGTTCTGATTGTTCTAATTGAACTGATTTACTACAATCTATCTTCTTTTGAAACAAAAAATACAAGCTCTTTCGCTTTTTGTAATATTGATGCTTTAACTGCTGGTCATTGATTTCTAATCTTGGGTTTCTACGTCAGTTTCTGGTCGTCTTTGTGTGTGTTGAACACCAATGGCTTTGCAATTTTGCTATTTTTGTTGCGTGTATCTTTCAATGTCAGTTTTTGGAACCATAGCTTCTGAAATTATTTTTTTGACCATTTTTTCTTGGTTACAAATTCTAGTTTTTAAATTTATTTACAATATTATCGTCGTTGATATTCTAAATGTAGCAATTACAAACTTATTTCTTGGTAGCTTCTCCTACAAAGATGGGCTTGCTGCTTGCTGTACACGATTAGGTACTTCTAAACCTCTACATCTAAAGCTTGCAAAACATAGATAAAATTGATCAGTTGAAAACAAAATTAAAGATTAATTGAGGTTTTGCTTTTAGACTAAAACCAGCAACAGTTTTCTCTAAAAGTTATACCAAGAATTCAGCCCAAGAATTTTCTTATTTTTTGAGAGCAATTTCGACAGATTTCGGTTTACTAATTGACATTTGAAATCTTCTACAGAGGCAAAAAACCACTCTTTGCCTGATTGCTCATTACAACATCCGGTTTTTATTTTATTTCTCTTTATATAACTTCACATAAGATCTAGAACTTTCTTCTTGTAAAGTCAATATTTCCATTTCTGCATTTTATTCAGCAGTGTGGCCAACTTCTGCCCTACACGCAATTCTAATGCTAACTTTCTGCCATCACAATTTCCATTTTCAATCAAAATATTCTCTGGTGTCATTAATATAATGTTGCGAAATTGTTCTTAAAATATTGTAACGGCTTGCTGCTGCATCCTCGGTTAAATTTCTATTTGTAGCATCTTCTCTAACTTGATTTAGCTGTTTTCTTCTATAGTTAACACCATCTGTACCTTTCTTTGTCTTCCGCTGAAAAATTCTACCTATTTTCTACAACCGGAAAATAATATCAGCAAAGACGTCACATGTAGGTAACTGGGCACTATGAAGCAGTTGTTCACATACAATTGGGTCACATAATCTAGATCGCTTTTTAAACATTTTAGTCTTCAAATATAACAATTTATTTAATCTATAAACTCATAGAAATAATCGCGAATGAGTTGTTATCAATGTTACACTAAAAATGCACTTATCTCGAATTTTCAACGTCATTACTGCACTGTATTTTGTCACAATCTGTCACTTTTAGAACATAAAACACTGTCAGAAAACCAATAAACAATTGACAGGTTTTTGACAATTGCCAATCAAAGTTTAGGTGTTTGACTGCTTTATGTCTTTAGGAGGGTCAAAGTGAGAGAATTTTTGACAAGCTGCAGCTTCTGCTCACCTGATCGATTTCTATTGGTCAACTTTAATGAGATGATCTTGACGTCATTATTTACTAGTAATTTAAAAAAAAATTAAGCCTATTTACTTCTTGGCTAATCTACTGAGACCATACCTGAACTAACCTGAAGTTTTTTTAATAGCGATAAAGGAAAAACTTTTTTTAAAACATCTGACTTTTGTTCTTAGGCAGTGAGATAGTGTGGGTTTGCCTCCGCTACCACCTCTCACTTTTCTCTGTTTTCCAGAATTTTATCGACTATTTTCTTCGGGTTCAGTCCACCCCCAAGTTTTTGTAGGGCCACTTTTCTTGGACTCTCTCAACCTCTACCATTTAAAAATGGTATGAAGTGCTGTGTTGCGATCTTCACTGTAACTGCATTTATCTGTCGATCTTTTCCTAAATTTTTAGAGATATGCTCCAAAGTCACCATAGCCAGTAAAAATCTGGATATTTTATTTTTTTCCATCTTTTTTCTACCCAGCGTCCTACGTCTCTAATTAATGTTTTGGTCCAAACAGCCTTTTCTCTTCTACTCTCATCCTTCCATAATTTTGTCGCTTTTCTCTGCCGCTAACAGTGTAATTGGAGAAAATTCAGCTAAAACCAGAAGACCCTCAGTTAGTGTGGTCCTACAAACCACACGTATTCTTAAAACTGCCCATCTATGAGCTTTCTGAAGATGCTCCTTATATTTCTTGTATTTTAGTTCGTCTATCCATATAGGTGCGGCGTAGAAGTTACAACTCTCATTGTTACTCTTTGACTTGAGGTTTTTGCCCCTCTAATGTTTGAGAGGAGCCTGATAATTTTTATAGCTTTCTTTTGGCTTTTTATGACTACGTTTTTGATGTATTCTCGAAATCTACATCTTCTCTCAGCTCTCATAACTCCCAGATAAGTAATACCCCCAGCTATCTTTACTGTGGTTTCTCCCACTTGCACTTTTGGCTTCATAAATTTTCTTCTGTCTTTCAGAATGACAGCTTCAATTTTATGTAGAGCCAGTTTCAGCTCTCGCGTTTCCATCCTTCTTTTAACTACTTTGATTGTCTTGTTAGTAGTCCTTTCTAAGCCTTTCCTTGTCTTTAGTCACTAGTAACTTGACCTGACCTGGCCTGACTCAACTTGACCTAACCTGGCTTGGCCTGACATGACATAACATGACTTACAGCTACAGAATTAAATGGAAGTCAGTCGATTAGCTATGAGGGCAACTAAAGGGCCACTATTTCTATAATTATCTAAATAACTAAATAATTTAATAAATTAAATGATCTCAGCTCGCAAATTGCAAGCTTATTTTTAAACATGTTACTTTGGACAATATCTATTGGAACAACGCCTCTTCTATTTCTTTAACTATCTCAAGCTTTTTTTTATTTTTAATGAAAGTAATTAAAATTTGAGCTAAATAATTCTCGAAATTTCTGTTTAAATACTTACCAGAGATTATTAAGATTTTACTTTTATAAGAACAAAGAGGATGAACTAATCAATAGACTCAAGCTTTCAACTTATTACTGCTGACCTTCAATTTTTTTATATTTACAATTTTATCACAATAAGTAGCTACTTACTTATTTTAATGACTTGCCTTGCAATATTTGTCTTTCCTGCTGAATTCCCTATTTTCTGTTGATTTAAAAACATTTTTTTCTCTAATGTTCCGATCAAAAAAACGCAAGCAACCGGTTAGTATAAAAAATTTTGTATAAGGAAGTAGGTTATTGATAACTTTATCACAGCGGTAAGTTTATCGCAACCTATAATTTTGAAGTCAGTAGTTGCCAACCCATCATAATGCCTAAAGCGGGTAAATAAACTTTGTAACTTCCCCCATTATTCTTAAAAACTTCCTACTAGGTGACCATCCCTTTGAGCTTCGCAAACGCCAATCCCGTCTCCTATCTTGGGTGGAAATACCTTTAGGTTATGTAAGGGAACTTTCGAAACTCGTTATTTCATCATTTGATGTATCTTTCTTTCTTTCCAGATGGCTGGAGCAGATCCAAAATGGCAGAAAGACGCCGCCGATCAGAATTTCGATTACATGTTCAAACTTCTTATCATAGGAAACAGTTCGGTAGGAAAGACTTCTTTCTTGTTTCGTTACGCCGATGACAGTTTTACATCGGCTTTTGTCAGTACAGTCGGGATTGATTTTAAGGTCAAAACGGTGTTTAGACACGACAAAAGAGTCAAGCTACAAATATGGGTAAGTCTGGGAGTTACCAAACAAAGATGACTTAACAGACATCTAAAATTTTTGATAGGACACTGCCGGTCAGGAAAGGTACAGGACAATCACAACGGCGTATTACAGAGGTGCTATGGGTTTTATCCTTATGTATGATATCACGAATGAAGAGTCCTTTAACAGCGTTCAAGACTGGTAAGTTAATTCCGGTCTCAATTTAATTTATTCAGAACGTAAATTCTGCGATAAAATTCATAGATTGTATGCAGTCTATTTGCATATTAAAACTTTTGTTGTTTTTGTTGTAAAGCACTCATTTTAATAAAACTGTGAGGTGAATATAAATAGAAAGGACAATGCGGGTACCTACAGTGTTTTTGGGGTAAAAACATGTCTGGAGCTATTTAAATCGACTTGAGAACATAAAATGTTTTAAAAAATGTAAATAACCATTCTGACAAGACAAGCAATTGTGTCGGAGTAAATATTTAAAGAATGTAGACTATTACATATTGAACGAAAGTTATGAGACGGAATATTTGAATGTCTAGGTTTTTGTAAAATTTCTTTAACGAAAATATATATTCTCTAGTTGTTTTAAGGGTTGAACGGAAAACGGGATGAGTCAGTAATTTTGACCCGCATAAAAAACCTGTTTATAATAATAACAAAAAGATATTTTGACTGTTATCAACAGATACTTAAAAAAAATTTTTGTTTAAAATTATTGGTCATTTTTTTCATTTACAGCCTAGGCATTTTAACTATAACAATTTAAAGAATAAAGTCAGAATACTCTTATGTTAAAAAATTGTAATAATTTTATAAACTTTTGTAATTTTTGATTATTATTTATTTAGAAATAAAACTACACTCAGCATATACAATTTTTTTTAAAGCTGATAATGATAATACGTTGTTGTCATTACTGTTAAAAGTCAAACGTATGTAGTTAATCAGGAAAATAAAGTACCAATATATAATTATAATTTAGTCCTCGAAATGTAATTTATCTTTAATTAAAATTTTCTACAAAAAGAACAGTAAAATTTCTATTACAATAAAATTTGAGATCTTCTAAGTTCTTCTGACATAGATCATCTCAAGCGCATTTTTTACGGTTGAAATACTAAAAGAAAATATTTATTAAATGTCAAAGACACTTATCTATCTGGTAATAGTCGTAAAAAATTTTTTATTTAAAATTGGTTAAAAACGTATTAAAAATAACACTGCTACAAAAAATAAGAATAAAAAATTTTGAGTAAGTAGTTCGAGAAAATACAAAAAAGATATTACGCCGAGAATTACAGCGTAGCGTGAAATTCCACTCAACCAGTATTAGACAAGCTCATAGACCGATCTAGAAAAATGATGTCTTCTCATCGCTTTGCAATGAATAGAAAAAAGTCGCAAAACATCCGGATACATTTAAAAAAGACGTATGGTTATATAAGCGGGCGGAGACAACGACTGGAGAGTTACCGTAGAACTCAGCAACGATAAAAGAAGAGTGTTTCATCGGGAACGACATTATTAATAATCACTCTCATTAAAATTATTGTTGTGTCCATCAAGGGCAACTATTTATGCAAAATGAGGTAATTCCGCTCAGTTGAGATGCCTGTGGCTTCTGGGAATTAGCACACTTTAAATCATCTGTCGTCTAAAATTAAATTATGAGCTTTATTAATGTTTTCCGAAAACACTGCTGATTTCGAGGTTATAGAACGTGCTACATCTTCAATGAGTTTTCTATAACATTTAAATTTATTTATCCAAAAACAAACAGTTTCATACGGAAGACGTGAGTCTCCTAATTTAAGCAAAATTTTTCTATCAATTATTTTCGTTGTTTTTCTTTAAAAAAAATTGATTTGCAGCACGAATCGCAGCTTTATCCATTTTTATTTTTATCATTTCAAATCACTCCTGTTTAAACAACTGTCACATAAAAAATTACTCTCAGAGTGACTTAAGATCATAGACTAATTGTTTATAATTACAAATCTTTTATTAATATTTGAAATAAGTAGTTCATAAAATAACCCTTGTATTTCAAAAAAATAAAAATTTAAAGTTTTAAATTTGTGCAGCGTCTGCTTTATTTAAAAATTTGCAAAAACGGTCAAAACTACAAAAAACTGTTATATAAGAAAAAGTTATATAGAACTAAATTTTTAATTATATAAGTTTGCAAAGCGATATATTTATTTTTAATAGTTTAGGTCTTCGAAACGCTTAAAAATAAGAAGGAGTTATGTGTTTCAATTTTTTTTATCAACTTTAAGTGTTTCTAGAGCCTAAACTTTTAGAAATAAATATATCGCTTTGCAAATTTTATGACACCTGTAATTGTCACATTAAACACAACTATACTATACAGATCACCTAAACCAAGACTAAGGAACTGTAAAACCAATTGGGAAATATATCAGGAATATATTGATAACAATGTTAATACCAATATAAGTCTAAAAACTAATATTGAGTTAGAAGCAGCTACTAATTATTTTATTACTACAATTCAGCAAGCGGGATGGGAAGCTACACCGCAACCAAAAAACCAGATTAATAATAGAATCAACGTACCTCACGAAGTTATGCAGTTTGTTAAAGATAAAAGGAAAACCAGAACGCGATGGCAAAGAACTCATAATATTGAAGACCACAGAATTTATAACTGTTTAAACAACAAACTAAAAATAAATTAAAAGAAGTACGCAACAAAACATTTCAAACATATCTAACTTCTCTTTCTGCCAACGTTAATACACTCTGGAAAACCACAAAAGGTTTTAAATCACCCACAAAACATATACCACTCTTCGAAATTTTTCCTGGCACTTGGTTAAGAACAGACAAATAAAAATCTGAAGCTTTTTCACAACATCTGGAAACGACTTTCACTCCGCACATCAATGACCCTGACGATGATGTAGAAGATTACCTAAATAGTCCTCACCAAATGTTATTACCTATAAAAATTTTACTGTTCATCAGATCCAAGAAGAAATTAAACACTTGAACAACAAGAAGTCACCTGGGTACGACCTAATAGTTGCAAATCACCTAAAACATCTAACTAACAAAGGAATCAAATTTCTGAGAGACCTCTTTAATAGCATTCTACGTCTCAGATATTGGCCTCTCGAACTAAAATTTGCAGAAATTATTGTAATTTATAAACCTGGTAAACCCTTAAATCAAATCAAATCCTGTCGTCCAATAAGTCTTCTCCCTATACTTTCTAAGTTACTAGAAAAACACCTACTAAAGAGAATCAATGAAAACAAAATCTAAGAAGACTGGCTCCCAGATCACCAATTTGGGTTTCGTTATCATCACTCGACCATACAACAGTGCCACAGAATCGTCAATATAATTCAAACAGCCTTGGAAAATTTTTTTTATTGCTCTGCAGTATTCCTTGACGTCAGTCAGGCTTTTGATAAAGTGTGGCATCGTGGCCTATTTTCAAAAGTCAAAAAACTATTTCCACATCATTACTATCTGATAATAGAATCCTACTTAAAAAATCGATGGTTCCAAACAAAAGTAGGAGATGAAACGTCTCAAATCAGGATAATCCAGGCTGAAGTTCCCCAAGGTAGTGTGTTGGGACCACTGTTGTACCTACTATACACTCACGATATACCAATTATGGATCAAAGTCACATAGGAACTTTTGCTGACAATACCGCAATATTAACAACAAATAAAAATCCAATAGTCGCAGCTACAACCCTGCAAGAACACATCGACTTAATTGAACGATGGCTGAGGAAGTGGAGAATAAAAGTAAATGAAGATAAATCCCAACATGTAACATTTACAACTAAACATTCATCCCGTCCACCAGTGAAGATTAATAATAAGCAAATCCCTCAAAATCAAGAAGTGAACTACCTTGGTATGCATATAGACAGAAGATTAACGTGGAAATCTCATGTCAGTAAAAAACGCAAAGAAATAGACCTTAAAATTAAGAAAATGTACTGGCTCTTAGGAAGAAAATCATCACTCTTTCTAGAAAACAAAGTTCTCTTATATAAAACAATCGTACGCCCTACTTGGCTCTACGGCTGTGAGCTCTGAGGCTGTGCAAGGCCCACAACAATCCAACGTTTTCAATCCAAAACACTCCGCATGATAGTCAGTGCCCCGTGGTACGTGTCCTATCAGACAATACACACCGACCTAAATATTCCATATGTGAGTGAAATAATCAAAGAAAAATCGAAGAAGTACTACACTAACATGGAATATCTCAATGGACTGATGAATCCTATAAAAGAAGATCCTCCTGTTAGAAGGCTTAAGAAAAGGTGGCCTAAAGACTTGCCCTTAGAATAAAGAGGTGGTTTCGCTGGGAGCCTTCCTATCAGGTCTCAAGTTATGTTTTTGTTTTTTGTTGTAGTAGTCATAAAATTAGCTCACAGAATAAACTGTATTATTCTGATTGCTAAATAAAGCGTTATAAAAAAAACTACTTTTTAAGAAAAATGTGGTGCTTAACATTAAACGACATTTTTTGAGACAGTTATAAAATTCTGAACGGCTGTAAAGTATCTGATTTACTGCTTAGTCAATAAAAGTGCTGACAAGCGCTTAACTTAAATTATCACTAAAATGTGCTGTTTACAGACAATCAAAACATTTTCATTCTCGGGTTAGACTGAAAAAAGCATAATTCTTGTGTTACAAATGAAGCTAAAATATACAGAAATTGATTTTATATTAGCATTAAGTGTCTTTCTTTATTTTGTTGAATGTTTTCTGTTTTTCTTTAGTAACGTTTTCTTCTTACGTTATTTGTAGTTCCTGCTAGTCACATTGTTTTCATTTCGTATGTTGGTTCTTCTTTTACTGCATTGTCGCTCTATATTTGCTCGATTTCTCTCTTATATTGCTGGTAACCCGATTTTATTCCTTATAAATCTTTTATTTAATTTTGTTTTCTAATTGTGATTACATCAACTTACCTTTGAACTTTTGTTAACAAGCTCGTTATTTTTTAAATTGTATAAAAGACATTGTTTTTAAAGCAAAGAATTCAAATACATTCTTTTATTATTAAACTTAGAAATACACTTAATGCGCTTAAAAAATACAAAGTAAGTAGCCTACAAGTCGTATTTTTATAGAAATGCATTCAAAACAAAGTTTCTTTTCTTTATAATTAATTATCAATGAAAGACTTTACTGTACTATCTTAAAACTTCTATTTATGGGCCAGCTGCTTAGCATTTTCCTCATGTAAAAACTGAGGTTCCGCAACATTCTCGAGAAAAAACAAAGTTAGCTAGTGTTGAGAGCTAGATGAAATATTAAATCAACTCTTAACGTCTGGTCAACAGCCCCACAATTATCAAAATTTTCAAAATTGAGACACAACGTTAAAGAAATCAACTCAAATTAATAAAGCCGCTTTGTGGTTGTATCCATGTTATGTCATGTTGTCGCTGATGTCAGTGACGAGATGCTCATAACTAGCTAACTTCACTTAGTTTGTTTTTCAAAACGTTAGGGACAATTGATTATAAAAAAATTAGTTATTAATATTCTTGTGTAATAAGTATTATTACAAAATACACTTTATTTGTTTATTTTTCGAGTTGTCTTTCCACAACAAAATTTTCTAGCATTATTGTTACAAAAATAACTTTATTGTGTGATTTCTCATTGTAGAACACCTGATTAGGATAATTACACACATACAACACTTGCATATTTATCTACAATGTTTTTATGTTTTTCCATTTCTATTTGTTTATAACAAACAGTTTGCGTTATTAAAACAAACAGAAATGATATTTCAGTATTGCTTTTTACTATTTCAGTTGTTTGTGATGGAAACAGAGTTGATCAATTTTCTATAAACCTGTCTATTTCCTTAGAAAGTTCATAAAACTTTTAGACAAAACAAAACACGAACAAATTGTGTAAAAACTTCACAAATATAAATGACAAACAGTTTTTTATAGGATTTTGGATTACCAGATTGTTCTATCTAGTGAGTTGAATTTGAGATAAAACCTGCCAAAAACTGCGATCAGAACAATCTATAGCAAGGGTCAAATTTACAACATTCGAGTAGCTTGGTTTTTAAGTATTTTTTTTCTTTTGAGTGTTTTTCAAATTTTTTTAGACGCGCTTTTAATTGTTCTATAACTCTTTATTTTTTCTTTTTAATCGCCGTTTCAAGCTCTTTCTTAAAACTCTCATTATTTTTCTAGAATTTGATTTTATTTTTCATTACTCAATCGTTGTTTTGTAAGCTCCAATAAATGTCAATTTCTAAATTATTCTTGTGCCTTCTAGAAGCTTTTTAATTTCTCTAAAATTTTTTTTTAGTCAACATCGATTTGTCTTTTATTGTTCTATAATTTCTTCTTTTTCAATCGCCGGTTTTAAGCTCTTTCATTAAACTCTTATTGTTCTTTTAGAACCTGCCTTTGCTTTTCATTATCCAACGTTTGTTTTTCATCCTCTTTTAAAACTTTGGTTCTATTAGAATTTTTCTTTGTTCATTTCTTTTCCCACCTCCGAACCTCGTTGTTCATGTCTTTCTAAAATTTATTCTGTTCTTTTTTTAAGTTCTTCTTTTAGTCAAAGTTTTTAAATTTCTTCTAGAGTCTTTTTACTTTTTTCACAATAAATGGGAGATTCCAAATATTTTTTGTGCCTTCAAGATAGATTCTTCTTAAGTTTATCTAAGAATTTGTTTTCAGTCAAAATCGATCTCTCTCAAAAAACTAGTTTTACTTCAACGAGTTTTTTTAGTAAAGATTCAAACCTACAACCTCTGAATAGCTTAGTTTTTAGGTATTGTGATGGCTGTTTTTTGATTAATTCCTGTTGTTTCATTATGTCACACATAATTACAATTAATAACGTAGTAAAAAACTAAATTTTGCTGTAATAAATTACCTAACATTACTAACAACCAGCAAGAAACACAATTGCAGTAATTTTGTTTAGAATGACATAACATTGCGTGTTCTTGTTCTATTTGTAAAAATCCGAAAATGCATTTTTGAACACAATTAACTGTCAAAAAGTGGTCGTATTGAACGTAATTTACTGATACTCCAGCTTGGTATAAAGCATTATTACCATTATAGCCAGCACTCTATCACATCCTCACTCGTCCTAATTGTGGTTGTTGTTTCAGGGTGACCCAGATTAAGACGTACTCCTGGGACAATGCCCAGGTGATCCTCGTGGGAAACAAATGCGACATGGAAGACGAAAGAGTAATAAGTTTCGAGCGCGGCAAGCAATTAGCTGAACAACTTGGTGTTGAATTTTTTGAAACTAGTGCAAAGGAGAACATTAACGTTAAGGTAAGGTTACAATTTACTCCTTCAGGATAATCACTTAGGATTTTTCAGGCTGTATTTGAGCGACTCGTGGATATTATCTGCGATAAAATGTCGGACAGTTTAGACACAGATCCAACATTAATGAGTGGAGGTGCAAAAGGACAACGTCTAACAGATGCACCTCAAGGACCCCAAGCTGCTAACTGCAACTGCTAATAACCTGAATTTTCAGAATTTAACTACACAGGATAGCTGTTGATACTTCGACCAGGACGAAATTTATTTATTTCATTTTTGAGACTGACAATACGCATGCGTAATGTTGCTATACTTCGGTGTTGCATGCAGGACGGGACAAGTCTTAAAATAGGGACTTGTCCCATTTTTAACAAAACATCTCATTTTATAATTTGTGAAAATTACTCAAAATAATGTCAATATTAATTAGCAAAACTAGTTTAGTACAAGAAAGGTGCAAGAAGGAATTTATCTATGAGTTACTTTAGAAATTTTTGTTAGTGAGCACTCTGGAAAAACAGGGTTTTGCAGTTGTGCCAACTGTGAAAATTGTAACCAAACCCTGAGTGTTAAATTTATGTAAACGTATCATATCTTTGGCCTAAAACGGCAAATTTGTTTTAGACTATTGCCCAGTTGCATAAACGTTTATCAAAATTGATGGCTCATCAATTTTGACGAGCGTTTATACAACTGGGTTTATGTGTTGTGTTATCTAGGAACGGGAGTTAGAGAAAGCTTAAATCCAAAAAAATGCGTATGTAGTTACCTACATTAATAAATAATTAAAGACAACAGAATAAATGTGAATTTGTAAATATAGGAATTGTATGTTCGCTGTTACGTTTAGAAAAATATTTTTTTTTATTAAATTGTTGAAAAGAATTTGTTACTAGTCGCTTTCATCTAGTCTTAAGTTATAAATTGAAGGTAAAAGCTCCTTTTTCAGAATTTCAGATCAATGTAAAAAGATAATCACGTTGACTACATTTATAAATTCATTTTTCAGTCAATGTTTCTCCTAAAATCCTTCAGCTGGATTTTTTTTCTCAGTGTAGATGTTCTTCATGTTTTTGCCATAACGAATATATCCAGCTGAAGACGTCTCTATAAATCTGTGCCTCACTTTAAAAACGGTTCGGGTTTAACAAGGATCGCACATTTTCAGACCTGCTTCAAACTTCTGGACTTTCAGAAGAGAAGATGGCCGCTCATTGTTATGTTAAATGGATTGTACAATATTAAATATTATTTTGTGAATTAGTGTATAATAAAATAGTGGATATGCCTGAATGAGTTATTATTTTAAAATTATGTTAGCTTACTAGTCGGAAATCTTAAACGTAATTAAACCCACATTAGACCTTAACATAATACACAGAAGATACACAGGCCGGAAATTAAAATTATGCTCCAACCAACAAAATTAATACACACACCAAGAGCTCACAGCGATGTACTGTGAGATATAACAAAATAAAAGAACAAAAAAAGACTTTAGAAGAAATTTGAAAACGCTGACTGGAAGAAAAACTCGAGAAAAAAGAACAAAAAAGAAGATTTTAGAAAGGCTTGAACAACGAGGTTTGGAAGAAAAGAGCAAGAAGAATTCTAGAAATTGAATGTCATCAGTTGAAGAAAGCGATAGACAAAGAAAGTTTTTAATAGAACCAAAGTTTTAAAAGAGGATGAAGAAAAGAGAAACAATTATAGAACAACGAAATACAGATTGATTTTGCCTGAAAGAAAACTTCTAGAAAAACTATAAACGATTCTAGAAGGCACAAGAATAATTTGGAAAACGACATTTATTGCAACAAATAGACTAGAAAAAAATAGAAAACGTTAACTGGGAGAAGAATTTAAGAAAGGAAAACAAAAAAGTTTTTAAAATGGCATAATAAAGAAGATTTGAGAGAAAACGGAAAGACAAAATTCTATTGTAGAAGGTAAATGTTATTGGTTGAAAAAAATAATTTCTAATAGAACCGAAGATTCAAAAAATCTTAAGAAACAACGATTTGATAATGAAAAACAGAAACAGCGTCTAAAAAAATAATGAGTGTCTTAAGAAAGAGTTTAAAAACAGCGATTGAAAGAGAAAAGATTATAAACACAAAAGATAGATCGATTTTGGCTGAAAGAAAAATTCAAAAGAAACTAAAGAAGATTCTAGAAAGCACAAAAATAATTTGGAAAACGACATTTATTAGAAAAAGAACAGAAAAAAAAGTCTAGATAAAATTGAAAGAGTTTAAAAACAGCGATTGAAAGAGAAAAGATTATAAACAACAAAAGATAGGTCGATTTTGGCTGAAAGAAAAATTCAAGAGAAACTAAAGAAGATTCTAGAAAGCACAAAAGTAATTTGGAAAACAACATTTATTGGAAAAAGAACAGAAAAAAGTCTAGATAAAATTGAAAAACGCTGATTGGAAAAAGAATACAAGACAAAAACTACAAAAAATTCTGGAAAAGAACTCAAAAAAAAAAGATTTTTTAGAAATTAAATGTCAGTGACTGGAAAGAGAGATGAACAAAGAAAGTTTCTAATAAAACCAAAATTTTAAATAAGCTTGAAAAACAAGAATAAAAATAAAAGCAGATTCTAAAACAACAATGAGAGTTTTAAGAAGAGTTTAAAAACAGTAAATAAAAGAAAAAAAATAAAACAATGAGATACAGAGCGGTTTTGGTTAAACAAAAATTTAAAGAAACTAAAAAAGATTCTGGAAAGCACAAAAAGAATTTAAACAGAAGATGATTCTATAAAGACATAAATAAGAGAGTTTGGAGGAAAACAGTAAAACATTCTAGAAAATAAATGTTTTTAGTTAAAAAAAGAGGAACAAAGAAAGTCTCTAAGAGAATCAAAATTTTAAAAGAACGTGAAACACAACGATTGTGTTATAAAAAGCAAAGGAAAATTTTAAAGGAATAATGGAAGTTTTAAGAAAAACAAAAACTAAAAACAAGTCTGGAAATATTTGAAAAACACTTAAAAGAAAAAAATAATTAAAATATATCTAAAAAATACTCTAAAACATCTTAGAAAACACCAGTTTGAAACATTAAAAAAGTAAAGCAGAAGAACTATATTTAGAAAAAAAAAGATACTTTAGACTAGTTTAACTAAAAAAAACTAAACGCCGCTTGAAAAAAACTAGATGAATTTGAAAAATAACGTTTGGTTTAAAAAAAACAAAAATGTTCTGAAGATGTTAAAAAACACTCTTAGAAAAAAGATTTTAAGACAAAGAAAAAATTAAATTGTTTTTAAAAGTTGAGAGAACATAATTAGAAAGAAGAAAAAAACAAAGTAAATTAAAAACAAGAATTTTAACAAGAGATTTAGAAAGAAAAAGAAGAGCGAAAGAAAGTTTCTAGCAGAATTTGAAAAACATAGATCGACAGAGAAAGGATTATAAAAAAACGACAATTAGGAATTTAAAAAAAAGTACTCGTAACTAAGAAATATTTTACAAACACCAAAAATCTTTTTTTAGAAATTGACAATTAGAAAATGATCAGATAAATTTCGTACAGAAGAAGAAAATTCACAAACTAAACAACGTTTAGAAAAACTAGAAAAATTAGAAAAACAATGAAGTTAAAAAATGCTCCTGAAAGAGAAAAAAGAGCAAAAAAGGCTTTAAAAATAAAGGAAAAAATAGAAGTTGGAAAAACATAACTGAAAATCAAAAAATTTTAAGAAAAGCTTTAACACAACGATTGTAAGAAAAAGAAAAGTTAAAAAAGATTTTAGAAGAACAAAAAAACTAAATAAAAATCTTTAGAGAACGTTTGTACATCACAATTTTTTCAAAGTTAGACTACTAAAAGCCAAAGAGGGACTAAAAAATAATTCTTCAGCGACATTTGTGTCAAATTGATCACGTGACTTAAAATCATTTTTAAAATACAACAAAAGACAATTTTAGAAAAAAGCTTAAAAAAATTACCATTGGAAAAAGTAAACTAAGAAAGACTTCAAAAATACAAAAAATATTTTTATAAAGTTTACAATAATTACAGTTAGAAGAAGAGCAAAAAAAATGTAATATAACAAAAATAGATTACGGAAAATGAGAGAACGTAAAGAACAACAGATTCAATAAAAAACAGAAAAAACAAGTTTTTAAAATAATTTACAAAACAACGATAAGAATAACGAAAAAATAATAAATTTTAATTTTATAAATTAAACAACATTTCAAAGCAACGCTTTTATGAGATTGGAATATTTGGAAGCAGTTATAAGGAACAAACCTGCGTCTAGACAGATCAAGTTTTATTTGAAATCGTTTTTTTACGATAATATTTAGATCTATAACTAGTTAAAACTAGCAAAGGTGTTCTAATCGAGCAACAACGTCGAGAAACTGTATACCGGTTTCGGGGTTTTTGCCCCTTATCAGCACAGTGTATCCCAGAGCGTTGTGCTCGATTGGAACAGGTGGGAGAACTCGCTTATATCAAGCATTATACCAATTCTCGCACCTTCCAGCACTCTTCGTTAGATGGCACACTGTCTGTACGACTACTAGTTAAAACTAGTTATAGCAAAAAAGATTCTTATTTGATTATAGTTTAGAATTAACTTATTGTAGTTAAAATTAGTTTTTATTAAGCTGTGTAAGTAAATTTGAATTTTAGCTTAAGTATTTTAGTTAATACATATAAATTAATTGTATAAAGTAATTATTAAACAAGCTAAACTCAAAAAATTTACCGTTTCTAACATTAAATCTCATTTTAAAATGGTTTTAACTGGCGCAAATAGTAAAAGCCAGTTTTAACTAACTAGTTAAAGCTGTTTCAAACTTAATTCACTTATAATTGCTAGTTTTAACTAAGACTCTTCAACAATTCTAGTTTTACCTAACTAAAGTTAGAGTTAACAATAGAGACTCGTTGAAACTGGTTTTTTGTTTTAAATCAGGCCATTATGGTAATATAATATATTATGAATTAAAATAGCAAGTCACTCAGTTAAAAACTAGTTAACCTTACCGAAAATTATTTTTTTATATACAAAATTTATTTAAGCAAGTTGTTCTCATCAAAAATTAAAGTATTGATTCTCTTCTGATTTCACCCAGTGGTCACCGAATTTCTCGATGAGTTGTAAGTTATCAGCGAGTGATAAAAGCATCCGTCGCTACATATTGATTTCTCGTTTTTTCTAAAAGCGTATCTGATTCAAGTAATTTGTCGGTTGAAATAGAACTCGACTGACAGATTTGAAAAATGCATCATCTCTCAATGGCAATAAAAATAAATCATCACTAAAATTGTAGTAGGATGCATCAAGGGATAAGAAACGGTATGTCCCAAAGAGACTCTAAATGTTCGTCTTGGTTTTTATCTATGTTGTTTTGTATTCGCAAAGATTGTATCGTTTCGCTCAACCAAGCGGAAAACGACCAAACAGAGGAGAGAGGATGTAATAACTCGGGAGGTTCTTGTTTTCTTGTGAATTATTAAGAGGTGGCAACTAATCGTCTTAAATAAAGTTTTGATTAATAGATGGCGCGCCAGGGATTTAAATTAAAAGTGTGGTTATTCTAAGTTCATATATTTTTCAACAATAAAGTGTTTTTAAATTAGCTATAATTTACAAATTTGTGACCATAACTTAAATTTCTATGTACAATATATACAACAAAATTTTGTTTAAAATATTTTCTGGAATATGTCATTCAAGTTTAGATAAGATTTATATTTTATAGACATTTAGAGAGCTCAACTACCGTCACATTTTTAAAAGTTCTGTGATTTATAATGTTTTTAAAATTTATGAAAATATTTCAAACAAATCATTTCTATAAACATCACAAGTCATATGGTTTTTTTTGTTTTAATATATTCTTTGAAATTATATTATTCAATTCCAATAAACTTTAAAATATCAACAATAGGATAGAGAAATACTTATATCTAATGAGTAGACGGAGAGAAATCTTTAAAATTGACTTAAAACCTTGGACAACGTCACATTAACTAAAATTACGATAAAATTTGAATTTTTTAAAGCTAAACGTTTTGACTCGACTTTATGATAAATAGTTTAAATGTGATGCTGTCCGCGTTTAAACAACAACACTATAATATGTTTTTTTTGTATCTATACTATCGCCAACGTTGGCATCTTATAACCTTTGTTTCATTTTGCATAAGACTTTAATATCACCAATCTACTTAAAAAATTTCTAAATATAATTGGCAGTATATATTATTCAAATTTATGAAACTCAGTTTGATTATACGTTAAATATATCTCCAATAATAGATGACAGCAATCAAAGTGAAACCGAATCAGTGATAATAACCAATATTTAAAGAGAACCAGTCCTAGTTAAAAGGCGTTTGAGGTCCTGACGACCTCTAAAGATAAAGGCTTCTAATAACACTTAGTGGTCGTTTCTTATCACTCTACAAATCTAAGGCCGTTTCTTCATTTCATAGGCACAACTCCGTTCCGATCGTGCCTAAACCTGAATCAACGACTCGCGCAAAAGTCTACGAAATAATCGAGATGAGAAAATGGTCGATGATCATTACTAGAAATACCATCAGGAGGCGGTTATGCCGTGTGTTCAAGGCGGCTCCTCCTTATCCCTGATGGCTTTCAACAAGTGACTTCTCAGCTCCGATTCAGAGCTCCTCCAGAGTAGCACCAGTTCGTCTTTTGATAGTCTTTCCAGCGGCGACCGGCCGTTGGAGTTTCTCGGTGAGCAATTTGGAGGTGGTGGTGCAGGTGGTAAGTCTTCTTCACGGCGTTTACGTGATTTTGTTGGATTCCCATCAAGAGACTTGGATTGTTCTCCTAGTTTGTTTCGTTTGGCCGGTTCCGGCGCCTGGACAGCATCTCCAAGACTTTGGTGGCGGGTTTTAATACGACGGGTGCGAACTGGTTCAGACCGCGTCGTGTCTTCTACTTGGATTCTAATTTGGGGGTTGGTGTTTTGTATTTTGGCGTTATTGTCTTGTTTTTTCTTGCCGAGTTGATGTTGAAGTTGCTCGATTGTTTGTTTGTTTCTTCGAGCGATTTCGTCGTCAGAAATAATTCCTTCTGACACATTTGTGAAACTTTTCGCTGATGAAACTTGATTTAGGGAGGTTTTGTCTGATTTTGTAAGAGTTTCATCACTTTTGCCGAGAGTTAGACTGTACTGGGGTTGCAAACGATGGCGTTCTATTGGTTCACGATATTTCGGGAGAGTTGCCAGTTTCCGGCCAATGCTTTCCGAATCTGACAGTTTTCTCAACGGTTCGTTGGATCTTGAACTGGAGTCTGAAACATTTTCGATGGATAAAACAGGACTTTTGCCGGATAATTTATTCCCGGAGCTTATGATGTCCAAATAACTGGATCTGCGACTGTTTATATCTGGAGGACTACTCGTGAGGAAGCTTGAAGCGTCTTTACTTAATCGACGTCCCACTACTGTGCTATGATCGACTTTCATAGTTTGTGAATTAAAAACACTATCAGTACTGAAACGACGCACATTTAAGGTTGTTGAACTCCGAGCTTTGTTCTTGGAACGAGGACTAAACAACGGTTTGTTGAAGATCATTGTTGGGGATTTAATTTTCTGACTTTCTGCTTTGGGACTTGAACGCATGAAGGTTCGTCGTAATATACTAGGACTCAACTTGGATTTTTTCTCCCCAGGAGACATCTGATATTCCGAGTCGACTTCCGTTACCGGCTCGAGAGGCGGCTCTCTCTCCTCTTGCTGTTGCCTGCGGATTGTGCTTCATTTTTAAGTTAATTTACTGACTACATTCTAACATTTTAATACGTACCTTCTAATTTCCTGAATCATTTCAAAGAACTGTGCTTTACTTTTTCTTCTCCGACGTTGTTCGTGTTCCTTCTGAAACAATAATCATCAAGGAATTGCATAACGAAATGATGAGTGCGAAACGAAATTTTTTAGCTTTGGAAATTATTGCTTTGGAAACAAAACCAAAGCGGAATATAAATGTGCTTGCAGGAAACAATAACCGTGAGAACAAAGGACTAACGCACACATGCTAATGAAACTCAGTTAATTTGTATTAACAGAAGCAGAATAACTAGACACGTAAAGCGGGATAGGGATACCAAACGCTGGAAAATTTACAAACTTCGAGAAAGAAAGGACAATGAAAGAAACGGCTAATAATGCAGATTTTGCCACAAGCGGAATTCATAACTTATTTCAACGAATTTTTTACGAAATTTCAAACGAAGCTTAATAAAATTTATGAAACTAAATGTAAAATTGGTTGTTGGAACAAAACGTTTTATAGTTTTAAAACATTTGTCCTGTTAATAGACATTACCTATTATTAAAATATCAATAAGTGAAAGAAAGTTCAAAAATTCCTTCAAAAAATACTAGAAAGATATTGCGCTAGAAGCGCACTATCTAGAAGAATGTCATCGCTGTTACTTAAATGTAGAAAAATCACAAATTATCCATCACATTCTAGCAAGGACGTTCGATTTGTTTATAGAAAGACGGAGACTGACCGAGAGTTAGTCAGTCAGTCAGTTAGGTGTAAATGAAAGTCTTGCGGCTATTCGTAGCACTTTAAAAAAAATAATTTTGTAGTGTCTTGAATAAAATATTTTTATTTTCTCACAGAATCACTTTCTGAACGATTTCGCAAAAAAAAAACATCAAAAGATTAAGAATTAATAAAAATTTCTGTACAGTTCTAATTAAAAATGAATGTAATATTCTGAACTACTAATTGTTTCAAGTGCAATGCTTTAATTAATTCTAATTAAGTCCAATTAATTTTTTATAGGTCACTGTCTTTTTAAAATAGTTTGAAACAGAAATGTTTTTTTTTGTTAGAAATGGTCTAGTAGGTCGCTTGCTTGGTTTTACCCAAAATTCTTTTTGTGTAATATATTGAATTCCCGTCGGAATTCATCCGTTCACATAAATTAACATCGACTCTCCCCACACCAACAATACAAACCCTTTTGATGCTTTTTTGGAAGAGACTGGTAATCTTTCCTTGTCGTATAGTGTGAACCAATTCTCTAGCTGCGTGATGAGGCGACACCAATTCAACGCAATTGATAAACCGATAAAGTTTCTGGAAACAAAACATTATTGTATTGAATTTCGCTGCTGTCCTTTCTGACCTGGCTGAAAAACATAATATTCCTGCTCCGCCAGATGGAGTTTTTCGGCTGATTCCGAAGGATGGGTAAAGTGTAGCGGAAAAATAAATGTTCGACGAGTAAGATTAGAAGGCCAAGTGCGATGCCAACTCCCAGAAGAATGAATACTCCAGTGACGGCAGCAACGCCTAAAGGTCTCGGCTGTGCAATATCCGTCGCCAGTTTGAAACACGGGAGACCTCCGTACCATTTCTCCTGTAGGATATCCATGTAGCCGTTACTGGAATACTTGGCTATCACTGCCGAAATGCTATCCTGTGGAATAATCACGTTACGTGTGGAAACATAAAGAAAACAACGAACCTTCAAAGGAAAACCTTTCGTCATACCGATTGCGTAAGTATCTTCGTTTAGTGTATCACCGAATTTTTGTAATTTACAGCCGTGATCGGTTGCCCGATAGTAGTCAAGGATTGGAGTGTCGGCTATGAGAATGTCCAAGGAGCCGTTTCGTAATTTATCGATGCCTTCTTCGATGTTCTCCAAAGAGAATTTTTTGATGTGGTCGTAAAGCTCATAATCGGCTTTTTTAACGTAATATTCCGCTGCGGTAAAACGGGGCGCACCCACTCTCTGATCCAACAACTAAGAAACGAAACAAATTTATAGTTACTTTGAAAAAAGCAAAAATATTTGTTGCATATAGTTTCATTTAAATCTTCTAATAAACAAATTAAGTATTCTGAAAGATAACTGTTCTGGAAGGATCCACGGCATGATTTCTCGAAATATGACGTCACACCATACAATGACTAACCTTACAGCGCGTGATAATTAAAAAAATTAGTCACAGTCACTGACTGCATTTGTAGAATTCTCACGCATTGGTCTAGATCAATAAAAACGTGCTAGAAAGTGGCGTAACTCTATACAAAGCGAGAAGAAATTTAAACCTGAGCATTTCGAACAATTAAATAGTGTTATTCGTGTAAATAGTTCGTTGTTTACAGTTTGCAGTATATATTTGACATCCTTCACGGATTGTAATCACGAATACGGCACGATATCGATGAAGACTTCTGATATCTTTATTAGAACATTAAAATCTCGTTTTAGTGACTAAAAAATAATTGAATTCAAATACTATGTGAACGCATAAACAATTTTATTTAAAGATTAACTTAACTTCCAATTCCACTCTTGTAAAATTCAATCTTGCGACAAAATCTTTATGACTCACTTCAAAAGGTCGGACTTTACAGATTTAGACAACTTTTGATCTGATTATTTTATTTCTTTGAACCTTAACGTGATTTACATTTGACGTTTCTTTATATCTCTCTCACAATATCTATTTTGCGGTTTAGAGAGTTAAATTTAACACCAAATTAATTAGTTACACTGTGGTTGAGTACATTTGTTTGTTTCATATTAGAGATGTCAAAATAAACAGTGTTATCCGACATAAACTATTGTTCACAACATTGTTATAATAATAACATTGAATTTATTCCGTTTTCGCATATTTGTAGTGACAAAGATGTTAGTACAGTGTTATTCCCAAATGATCCCGAAACACATATCATCTAAGCAATTTCAGAGTGGATTTAGTTGAAAAGTGACAGGTTTTGTTATTAATATTCAGTCGAAATCTATCCCTTGAGATCGATTATATGTAATATATGTTAGAGTGCCTAAAATTTAAGTAAAATAGTGGTCAAGAGTGGAGGGAATTATGGAGCAATCCGCACGTAGTATGAATGTGTGATCTAATTCTGGAATTATTTGTTACTCATTATTGGCACGTGGTTTTGAAGAAGCTGTAAGATGACGCAATTGTTTTTGAGAACAAAGGAATGAAATCTGGATCAAAGTGGTTTCATGGTCGCACGTGTCTCTATAAGGTCAGAAAGCGTGGGATGGATTCGCTATATATTCCCTTCCGAGCAGAAGAGGGGTACTGTTGATCGGCGTGTGAGTCGATGAGTACCTAAGTACCTGCCTTGAGCACTTGTATTGTATTATTGTACTCGGCAAATTAATTAATAAAAGTGTGTTCTGATACCAGAACATCTCTGTGTTATTATTATTATCTTTTGTTCTGACATATATATTTGTAATCGAAATAAAGGGTGTATTAAAATTGTTATAGTCTTTGTTGAAACGGTGCTACATACCTAAATTTGCTTTTTACAAATGTTTTTGGTTTTGAAAATACGTAATTGGCTTAGATATTTGTTTAAAAATGTGTGACAGCACGAATTTTATCAAGTCAAGTGTTATTTGTGGCTGATTTAGCCGGTGATATTATTAAATTTAGAAATAAAATTTGTAGGCTTTGGTACAACAAACTTAAACAATGTACTAACAGTATAAACATAAATAGATTTTTTGCCCATCACATATTGTAATATGCGCTTTTTAATTTTTTATTTAAAGCCTCAAATTTAAAAATATTTTTTTAACAAGTACTGTAGAATTATTTTATTAAATTTCCCCAACTTTTTTTTCAGTAAGTAAAACCCTGCCGCATTTTACTCTGTCATTATACAAAATACCAATATTACCGCACCCCTTCATTTGCTTTCCTCGTTAGCATCTCTAATTTCGTAGCAATTACTCTTTAACAGCACATTCCGCTTATTAAAGTCCTGATTTGAAAACAAGCCAAAAACTTACGATTCTATCCCTGTAATTGCTGACTGTATTATGAAAGAAGAGTCCAGCAATCAACGCCGCAATGTTGGCAGTATAACTCGCGACGAAGATAACCGAAAATCCGCCCCAGACGTTGATAAGAAACTTATTAGGCCAACTTTTGGGTGCTTTGAAAGCCACCAGGTGACCGCACAGCAGCCCCCACATGACCCAAAGCGCCGAACTCATGCTGAAGTTCTTCGAACGCTGCCTTCCCCACGGGTTAAGTCCAAACGGTGATAGCCACTCATAAATCGCCACTGCAATAGCCGTAATATTCAAACTTGTGAAAATCGCAATCCATAACTCGGGAGAGAAAGGCAACAAAAAGGCCATCAGTGGTATTTCAGAGGTCTGCTGTGGGGCGGCAAGTAGTGACACGCCACTGAAGAAATACGGTACACTAAAGTCTATCACTTCGCTGCGAGCGCTTGATACACTTAACGCCGCGAAAGACATATGCGCCGCCCCCGACACCAAGTCCCCCACGACGCCGTTCCACTTGACGTCGTCGGCGACCGCACGAAATTTCTTATCACGGTAATTGGGTAACTTCGAGCCGAAAAAACCATCAGCGACGATATACAACCGGAAATCGAACTCGAGCTCTTGAGCGATGTTCTCCAAAAGGTCCATCGAAAGGCCATAACAGCAATTTGTGCGATACTTGAATTTTTGAAACGGAAAAAATCGCTCATTTTCTTCGTAGTCGTTGGCGAATTGTTTGTACTCTGGATTTAGGTCTTCTTCTTCGTCTTCTTCTTCTTCAAGACGTTGCATTTCGTTGAAGACCAACGTCAAGTTGTCTTTGTCCGATGTCAAAACTCGGTGACATGGAAGACCTGGAAACGGGAGATTAATGAACTGGGAGAATGGAAAATTCTATTAGAACATTACGGTGACTATCGTTGTTAATTATCTGGCGTTAAAAGCATTTCTGCTCAAGATTAATTACCTTTTGTCTAACGTAACCTCGATTCAAAGAGCAAAATTAATTTTACTGCATCATTTCAAATCTATGCGTGCGTTAACAGATTGCAGACTAATTGTTTGCTTTCTCACAAAATTAAGCTAAGTTGTGACAAGGGACAATCTCAAATTAAGTTTAAAATGCAAGACAAAATTTCGTTTTTATTTATTTTATAATAATGTTAACAAAATATTGACCTTAGCACATTATAAGACAAGAATAGCAGTAAGAATCCGACTGCGCCATGATATTAAAAAAAGTTTGTATCTAAAAGAAACGTAACAAACACCCAATAGCACCAAACAATTACGCCAAACATATTATGCACAGTGTAGTTATTTTTCTAATGCTCTTTTGTTACAAAAATATTTTTATTAATAAAATCTTGAGTATTTATTATTGTTATACAAGTCATACATTAGATTTGCTTATTTTCTACTAGTGCTGGTATTTCAAAAATTAATTTTCTGCTGTTTCTCCAACTGTGAGTTTTGACGTAATATTTTTCTTTTTTATTTTGACATATCTTCATAAAATATGTGAGCATTTCCCGTCTTGTTTTATTAAAACATACCTCTCAGGCACTGTCCATCCTCGTCCAACTCGCTCTCCATGACGAAGGGAGGCGCCAAGGCTGTAACCACTCTGAAAACCGTCCTAGCTCTTGACGAGACTGCCGCCACCGAGAGGTCACCTCCCGGCCAGATAATTGTATCTAACCTTACAGATCTGCCAGAAACCAAACCAACTCTTTTCCACTTGACGCTCGAAGTACTCGGTTCAACTATAATAAATTCAAAAGTTACTAATTAGGTTCCTCGAACTTTAATAAAGCCACTTACCGTTCTCGCTTCTATTGCTAAATAAGTCGCCATCTTTGGTGCTACGTTCAGGAACTAAGTTTAATATTTCGAAATTTGCAACTAATGATTTGTCCACTTTGTCAACGCCAATTTCTTGTGAAAATTTTTTACCGGCAAGAGCGTCCCTACATGCCGTCTTCAGTTCTCTGAAACAACACAAATCAATCAGATTTGACGTGCTTTATGAGGATTTACCCGGATATCAATCAGGTATCAATCGGCAATCTGACAGATTACAAGCTAAATTTGATCAAGTTTAAAAATTAAACTCGGGTACTAACTCAGCCCAGTAATCAATTACTTTTTTAAAACTTTTCTCGAGTTTAATCAAATAAATCACGAAATTCTTTACACCAGCTGACACAGATAAATGTTCCAAAGCACTTCTCGAGAAATTAACCATCGAATACGCTAATTGGTGGCAATTGGGGTCGAGATCGCGTCCTTGCTTTCAGTATTCAGGAGTTCCGGATCTGGTTCAAATCATAAATCATGTCTGATACTTAGTAACAGGATATTGATGAGGCAAACCTTGTTTACTTGCCACCCTTTTTAACAAAAATAAAACTTTCAGACATTACATATAAAGCTTCAAGATATAACAAAGAGGAAATCATAGGAGATCCAGATAAGCACCTGGCTTTACATCACTTTTCCTCGAGAGAGCAAACTCGAATATATCCCATAAGATTGGGTCGTTTCGTTGACGCCGACCTTAATCAATGCGTCCGGACAAAAAGCCCAACGGTTGATTGATGCGAATGAACAAAAACCAAAAACCCAAGAAATGCCAGTCACAACTAAAATAGAGAAATTTTATGCTCGCACTGCGAAACTTTTAATTTTTACATGCAAACAATCTTTACGGATCTTGTTATCTATTTTTTTTTAAATTTTATTACTTTTTTTTTAAATTAGAGATGAGACTAGGATATTATCCTTCTCTCTTTCAGTGTGTCAAGCTAAATGGGCCGCCGCTGGGCATACTGGCAGAGTGTCACGTCCGTTTTGCAATCAATGAACTGAAAGGGCTAATTTGCGAAGCCGCTTCTGGAAAATTGCTGGAGAAGCGAGAAATGCGACCGTCTCTTATTAGTGCAAGCCGCATTGGCGGTATGCCATTGTGATTATTGCGATCGAAGAGAAGAGGGTCAATTTATGACGTCAGTGAGTTCAGTGGCGTTCCTGAATGTAGCTTAATTACTAAAGGATCTCACTACCTTCTGGAAATTTAGTAGCACAATAGAGCTCTCTCAGGAGCTAACTCGGATAAATATTTGGAAAGCTCAATTATCATTTGGCTCAAAAGAGATTTAAAGGTCCTCTCTGCTTTATTAACAGGTAGCTCTCTTAAAGTGAATTGTTTCAGCTATAATTATACACCAAATTAAAGCTTTTCTAATTGTCTAGGCAGGTGCGTTTTTGGTTTATTATACAGGCTGTCCCAACGGTCCGAAAAAGCTCTATAACTTGTTTATATTAGAAGATACTAACTTTTTCTTTGTTTGTAGAAAATAGTTGCGTTTCTGCTGCACATTTTAAAAATATAGCGGTTTATATACAGAGTCCCAATATTAAAAAAACACTAAAGCTATAATTTTTTAAATAAACTCTACTTAGTTAAATCTACAAATAACTTTTATAGAGGTTTAAATAATTGCTCTAGGCACATGTCACTGAGCAGGTTGTTGAGTAAACACGTAGAAGATGCGGCGAAAATTCAGGAATCAAACGGCGTTACTTACTTTAACTTGTGTGCAAGCATTTAGAAGGTACGAATCTTTAAAAAGACCCCTGCATTTCAAAAATTTTGTCAAAAAAAGTGACACAAATCAAAATTAATAACAGATAAATGAAAACAACTTTTATAAATGTTATTTGTAATTTAGCAAAAATAAAATCAAACTGAGTAAGATTCTATTTTAAAAAACATAATTTTAGTGTTTTTTTTAGTTTCTAGCATTTGCCACTGGTAACGCTTTATCGCTGTAGCTCAAATTAAGAGTGAGAAAGACGATTTTTAAGACAGCATTAAGACAGTAAGTCTTAGTAATATTACAAAACAGTATACTTGTACTTTGAGTTGGCGTTTTTTGATAAATGAAGGGGCAGAGTTAGAATTACAGCGTTTAAGGTGATTGTTTACGCGATTTTCAGCTGCGAATTTACACATGTCTTTTTCAGAAGATGCTTAATTAAATGAATACAATGGGTTTTAATTAGGTTTTAATTAAAACTAGCTTATTCACGGTAGTATTATCCAGGAAAGAACAAAAGTGGTTTGTAAACATGCATTTTGTGCTCTTGCATAACACAGCTCATTTAATAGGAATATAAGGAAGAGATACAACGTAATCTTCTTCAAAAATAGAATCATCAAAAGTGTATTCTCACAGGATTTAATAATGAGCACTTTCAGCACGTAATAGCAAATGAATTTTGTATGGCGTCACGTCGTTGTAATATCTAGAAAAAACTTTTTTATAAAACACTTAAAACAGGTGAATTTTATGCAGTAGATAAAAAGTATTTATCTACTGTTGTTTCCACATGCATATTTATAACGTACGTGATTTCGCCTCCATTTTGAATAACAAACAAGGAGTATTAAATTTACAAATTGTCCGTTTGTTAATAGAGAGAGTTTCTTTCTGAAATGAGCGAGTAAACACAGCGATTTTCATGCATTCGCACTCAATACCGGTGTCTTTTCACCTGAAACTTTTTAATCAAATTCCGGGGAGTGAAACCAGCGGTCAACGAGGTAAAATTGTCTCGTCCGGAATCTTTTCAGTCCGTTGTGTGTTCTCAGCACGGCCATTTATTACAGAGAACAAGGGAAACACGTATTTCAGCAGCTTTATAAGGATTTATGAGACATTTACTGAAATATGAAATCGGGGTTGTTCTAACATTTTTTGGGGTGCTTGAAAAGTTAAAATTTAATGAGCTAAGCAACTAGTTTGTACAACTTTTAATGTTTATCAATGGCGAGTGGCTTAACAGATTTTAAACAATAAAGAATGAGAAGCTTTCAGTGTTTTTCTTGAAAAAATTCAATTTCAAGTTTTAACGTCACGAAAAGCTTTTAATAAAGAGGGTAATTAAGAAACCGAATTCCTGTTAACTGAATACCTTTTACTGTTCTTTGATGAATTATTCAAAGCTGGCTGTATTTGCATAATTTTGATTTGTTTTAGAAAATATCAATAAACTCAGTGTTCTTTTTTTTTAAGAAAGTTAGTGAATTTATTGGTGACCTGAAAAATCGTAGCTATAATTCTAGCTCGTTCCATTTTGGAAAATCAATGCTCGGTTTACTTTAAAACCGTTTTAAATTTAGTTTCCGGTTAAATAATTTAAATCGCATCATTTCATACGGTAGTAATCGAGTCATTTTAAGCTTTTTGTGAAAATAAGACTGTCAGAGTGAACTTAATGTAAATCCCTTGTAATGGACAAAAGGTAACATTGCGTAAATTAGAGTTCAAACACATTTCCTGGTTTGGTAATGCTGACCCATCGATAGAGTTCAAACACATTTCCTGTTTGGTAATGCTGACCCATCGATTGCACCTCAACCGAGTTAGGAAACATAGCTAAGTAAGCATAAGGATAGATATAAGTATACTTACGTGTAGAATGGGGATTATTATTGATTATTCAATTATATATTAATCATTATTAATTATAAATTGTTAGAGTGTAATGTTTGCATAATGTAGTGAATATATGTTTAAGAAAAGTAAAGAGTTTGATCTTACAATTCTTCACCCCAGCAATCCGTACATAAATCATTACATGGCGATCCTGCCAACTAAGTTTTTTTTTAAAGTGAGTGAAAAGTGAAAAAAAAATGGGAACTGGCCATCGAAGGAAGAAGTTGTGTAGAGTAGTGATGCTGCAGTAAATTAAAATGAAGCTAAATTTACAATCACAGAAGTTTTGGAATAAATGGTTTATGGTGTAGTAGTGATGTGTGAAAAAAGGCCTGTCTAGTGTTTAAGTGCATAAACTGAACAACTTCGGGAAATTCAAGGAGCAACAATGCGTTACGGTATTTCCAAATATTTTTTTTTGTTTGTGAGGTTAGAATCAGATTAACTAATGTCTAAACTTGAATCTTTTAAAGAAATTTACGAAGAAGTTAGAGTGTTTAAACGCAACTTAAATAAAGATAATGCAGATAGAAGATTTGACTTAGATGTAATTAAGAAAAAATTTGAGAAATTAGCTAGGATAGAGAGTGAATTTTTAACTGTTAGAACTGAATTTAATCAAACTTCCAATGATGCTGAAGTAATTAAACAAGCTAAGCAATATGTTCAGGCAATAGAAAATATTATTAGTGACATACGTAAAACTTTAGAAGATAGGAAGAGTAAATTAAGTATTAAAGTTAAGATTGTTGAAACTGTAGAAAATAAGGTTTTAAAAATGAGTGAAAAATTTGATTTAAGAACCGCGTCAAATTTAATTCCGGTAATGGATGGTACCGACAATACCACCAAACAATTGATAGATGCAATTGAGTTATACGATAGCTTATTAGACGACAATGGTAAAAAATTGTTAACAACTTATGTTTTGAAAACTAGGTTATCTCTAAGTGCGAAATTACGGTTGGAGGCTTCGTACGCAACAAATGTTAGTTTAATTGCAGATATAAGAACTAAATTATTACCTAAACCATCTGCGGCGGCTTTGTCAATAGAATTGCATGGTGCTAGGCAAAATGATAAATCCGTGGAGGAGTTCGGGCGGCAGATTGAGGATTTGCTAGTAAATTTGACATTATCTCAATCCGATGGTGACAACAATGCTGCTAAAATTTTAAGCGTTACAAATGAAAAAATCGCAATCAATGCTTTTGCAAACGGTTTACGTAATCACGAATTGCGTACTATAGTAAAATCGCGAAATTACTCTAAACTAAAAGATGCTATAAGTGGTGCCAAAGATGAGGATAATTCTAAGAAAAGCTCTCAAGTTTTCTTTATGAACAAAAGAGGTAACTGTAAAAATAAATTTCATGGAAATAGACAAAATTATCACAAAAATTTTAATCAAAATTCTAGTAACTCAGAAAAATCTAATAACTATAACAATTATAACCGTAATAACAACAATTATTCCAATAACAGTTCAAGTCGTGGTCAATTTTTCAGTCAAAATCGAGGAAATAATTCGTACAGAGGACAAAACAGAGGTCGAGGAATACACAGAGGAAGTGCTCAGTCTAACAATGTAAACCATAGAACTTATTACATGAATAAAACTGAAAATAATACTGTAAACAACACTGAAAATTCAGTACCTAATGCTCCTCAAACAAAATTTTTTCGAGACCCTCAATGAAAATGTACAAGTACAAGATACGTTAGTTTTAAGTATGAATAGTTTAAATTTTATTCAAGTAAAATATGGGGTAGAAAACTTAACATTTTTGCTAGATTCTGGAGCTTCAATTAGTGTCATATTTGCTTCAAACGTAAAACAAATTCACAAGATCGACACATCAAATAGGTTAAAAATTAATGGTATATCTGGGTTTTTATTAGCGGAAGGTACAATCAATATCCCAATTAGCATAGGAAATGAATTAGTTTATCATAAATTTCATGTTGTTAAGGATTTTGGAAGCGATATGCAAGGAGTTTTAGGGTCAGACTTTTTTCTAAAACATTCTGCAGTAATAAATTACGAGAAGTTTATATTTACATTTTGGAATAAAAAGCAAAAAATTTCGCTGCCTCTGCAGTCTAAATATTCAAATGATATTACAATACCTCCGCGATGCGAAATAATAAAATACTTTGAGATTAACAACTCGGAAGACTGTATTGTTGGAGCAGAAGAAATTTGCGAAGGAGTTTTTAGTGCGGGAATAGTTGCTAAACCATGTGGAAACAAAATACCGGTCAAAATTTTAAACGTTAATGACAGAGAAGTAAAATTTAGAAATTTTAAACCGCGGTTAGAAAAACTTTCGGATTTTGAAATGTATAACTTTGAAAACGTACCTTTATCGGTAGAACGGGTTGATAAATTGTTAGATATAATTAATACTGAAGGTTTAAATAAAGAAGAAAAACTGTCAATTCAGAAAATTTGCGCGAAATATGCTGATGTATTCCATATGGAAAATGACCCACTGACCGTTACAAATGTTTACAAACAGAGGATTCAATTACAGAAAGGAGTAACACCTGTTTATGTTAAACCGTATCGTTTACCTCAATCGCAAAAACTAGAGGTTCACAAACAAATTGATAAAATGCTGCATGATAGAATTATAGAAAAAACCGTTTCTGAGTGGTCCTCACCAATTTTAATAGTACCAAAAAAAGCAGACAATAATGGTCAAAAAAGATGGAGAGTTGTTATCGATTACAGACTATTAAACAAACAAATCGAAGATGACAAATTTCCCTTACCATGTATAGACGAGATTTTAGATTCCTTATCAGGAGCTATGTATTTTTCACATTTAGATTTAACCCAAGGTTATTATCAAATCGAATTAGATCCCTCTTCACGTAAGTGCACAGCATTTACCACAGATAGAGGACAGTATCAATTGACAAGATTACCAATGGGGTTGAAAATTAGTCCGAGTGCTTTTTCTAGAGCTATGACGATAGCAATGTCGGGTCTAAATTATGAAAGCTGTTTTGTTTATTTGGATGATTTAATTGTATTTGGAAATAATTTAGAAAATCATAATAAACATTTAGTAAAAGTTTTACATCGTTTAAGGCAAGTAAATTTAAAGTTAAATCCTAATAAATGTACGTTTTTAAAGAAAGAAATTTTATATCTTGGGCATGTAATTTCATCTGATGGAATATCACCTGATCCTGAAAAAATTCAAACTCTTCAAAATTATCCATGTCCTACAAATGCTGTTGAAACAAAACGCTTTGTAGCCTTTGCAAACTATTACAGAAAATTTATTAAAGATTTTGCTGACATCGCGTCACCTTTAAATCATTTAACCAAGAAAGGTGTTCCATTTCAGTGGAGTCGTCAATGTCAACAAGCGTTTGAAACCATTAAAGAAAAATTAGTAAAACCACCCGTTTTAGAGTATCCAAATTTTTCTGAAAATAATCATTTTATTTTAAGAACAGATGCTTCTGGCTATGCCGTGGGGGCTGTACTTTCAAATTCAAATGATAAACCTATCGCATACGCTAGCAGAAGTCTAAATAAAGCGGAAAAGAACTATTGTACAATTGAAAAAGAATTACTAGCTATTTGTTGGGCTGTGAAAAAATTTAGACCTTATCTTTTCGGTAAAAAATTTCACATTTTCACAGATCACAGACCCTTAGTTTATCTATTCGGTATGACAAACCCGTCTAGTAGATTAACTAAATTTAGATTGACCCTGGAGGAATACGATTTTACAATTAATTATGTCAAAGGAAAAGATAACGTAACGGCTGATGCCTTGTCGCGTATACAAATTGAATCGAGTGAGTTGAAAGAACTATGTGATCGTAAACTTGCAACTATGTGCGTTTTAACACGTGCACAAACGCGAAAAATTATCGAAGATTCTGCAGGTAATTTCAATAAAAATCCATCTGACGATAGGCTTGATCACCCAGGAGTCGTGGAATTATTGAGAAAACCTAAGGATTCTGTCGAGTTATGTCCAATAGCAGAAGTTGATTTCGAAAAATTACTTAATAATAAAGATGAAAAGTATTGTATGGGGGACTTTATTTTCTGTAAAAATAAAAATATAATTTATTTAAAACAGGCTACTCGATCGGCGTCTGTATTGCCTACGACGTTGAGAGACCTGAAAATAATAAACGATAAGTTTAATATTCCGGAATTAGTAATTATAACAAATAAAAATAAAGAGCGCTTGTCATCGTCAATAATAACAGAAATATTAAAAGTTTCTTCCGAAATTAGAGCCGCCGGCATAAAATTATCAATTATAAAAAGTGCACAAAATATAACTGATAAAGAAACTCAACAATTAATTCTAAATGATTTTCATATCCTACCCACAGGAGGACACGCAGGTATTAATCGCATGTACAATAACATCAAAAAATATTATTTTTGGCAAAATTTAAGAAAAGACGTAGAACACTTTGTAAAACGCTGTGACGATTGTCAAAGATATAAATATTCCCAACCTAACAAGCAACCCTTGTGTATTACGACCACTGCTTCCTCTGCATTCCAAAAAATTTTTCTTGATTTGGTAGGGCCCCTAGATCCAGATCTCGAAAACAATAAATACATTTTGACAATACAATGCGAGCTAAGCAAATTTGTTGAAGCTTATCCAATAGAAAATAAAGAAGCGTCTACTGTTGCAAAATCTTTTGTAGAAAATTTTATTTTGCGATACGGAATTCCTGAAGAAATTGTAACAGACCAAGGTACAGAATTTTTATCCAAAATATTTAAAGAAACTTGTAAGTTATTAAAAATTAAACAACTAAACTCTACCGCGTATCATCATGAAACTCTTGGATCACTTGAAAATTCTCATAAAAATTTAGGTGCGTACTTGCGAATTTATGCCTCAAAACATCCTAATCTTTGGAGTGCATGGGTACCTTTTTGGTGTTTTGCGTACAACAACACAATTCATACGGAAACCCGCTACACACCGTACGAATTAGTCTTTGGAAAAGCAAGTTGCCTGCCATCGAATTTAATAAAGAGAATCGATCCTGTATATAATTTTGACAATTACCCAACAGAACTAAAATTTCGCCTACAAACCGCATGCAGAGATGCTAGGAATAATTTAGTTCAGTCAAAAATTAAAAGAAAAGAGATATACGACTCAAATTCTAGTTACAATAATTTTAAAGTAGGTGATCTTATCTTAGTTAGGAATAGCGGTAGCACTAATAAAAAAGAAGCTATCTTTAAGGGTCCTTTTAAGGTTACTAAAGATAAGGGACCAAATGTTGAAATTAGAATAGATCGTAAATTAGTAGATGTACATAAGAATAGAGTTAAGCTATATCATAAGTAAAAATATATATGTAAATATTTTTTTTTCTTTTTTCACGGGGGAGGTGTAATGGACAAAAGGTAACATTGCGTAAATTAGAGTTCAAACACATTTCCTGGTTTGGTAATGCTGACCCATCGATAGAGTTCAAACACATTTCCTGTTTGGTAATGCTGACCCATCGATTGCACCTCAACCGAGTTAGGAAACATAGCTAAGTAAGCATAAGGATAGATATAAGTATACTTACGTGTAGAATGGGGATTATTATTGATTATTCAATTATATATTAATCATTATTAATTATAAATTGTTAGAGTGTAATGTTTGCATAATGTAGTGAATATATGTTTAAGAAAAGTAAAGAGTTTGATCTTACAATTCTTCACCCCAGCAATCCGTACATAAATCATTACACCCTGTTGAATTATTTATAGGCTTCGAGTCTTAAACTTTGTAACTTTCGAAGAGGTAAAATAATAACATAAGTAATTCCCATCCTTAGATGATTCTAACTCAAACGCACCACTCTCATATTTAGCAACTAAATAAAATAATTATTTGCATTAAGCACTTGGCTAATTTTGCAAAATTCTTACTTATTTTAAAGAAAACAAAAATTATTTTGACACCACTAACCTTTGGAATTGCCTGTTTTACATTGTAATTTACAAAAAAAAACATTTCAAAAACAAATATTTCTTAAATTTAGATGTAAACAGTCTTAACGGATTTGCACCATCGCAGTTTCTCTCAGTTTCATTTCTATTTTCGAACTTCCCGTTATTTATCTAAGCGATTACGTTCTATAATTAGTGTAAAGCGGCAAAAACAAACTTTGATAAGGGTCAGTAGAAACAAACCTTTACATGTGTCATCTCAAGCTGGGAACATTTCACATATAATCTTTGTAAATCTGGGTAAAGAGCTTAGACCGATGCCTGTCCAGAGTGGAGAAAACTTTTAGGTCGCTGAAAGAGTTCGAGTTAATGATAAATTACAAAGTTGATGGCTGAAATGCAAGTTTGTTTCATGAAAAGTCGGCTCAAACAAATCAAATCAAAAGCTTTGAGAACTTAAGATAATAGAGCTTATTTCAGATCAAAACGTTAGTTGTGTCACAATTTAATAATAACACAAAATTTTTATTTTGACCTAGTTTTAACAGAGTTTCGGTATATTCGGTTAATTTATTACCCACTCCATTGTTAATGAAATTTTGAGAACCGCAAACCGGAAAAAGCAGATGAAATATGAACTTGGTGGAGTTTCTGGTATGAGCTTTGGTTTGCCACTCTCTTAGAGAGGAAAAAAACCAGATGGGGAGTGCTTCTTCTCAAAGTTTGTTATATATTTTATAAAATATGATTTTTATATTTGCCAGTTTTTTATATAAAGTGAGGAAACGTGACATCATATTGTGACACTAAAAATTCAGTGTCATTTCAGTCTTAGATGTCTTAAAATCTTAGACATAATTAAACTTGCAAATTGTGCAAAAAATATGGTTGTTATCAATAAATTTTAAATATTCTATTTTACTATCTAAGTTAAGAAAGTCCTACTCTACAGGAATTTATAGCACGCAACTCTCTCAAACTTGTCATCCTGCCGTCATTTGAGAATCTCTTGAACCTAACCTCAGGAATTACAATAATTCCAAACAACTGATAATATTCTGTTTGTCCTAAATATTTCTCTTAATTTATTGTCCTAATTGAATCTTTCTCCCAACCGAATTAAGTCACTCACAAAGCGTATCTTCCAGCTGATACAATGTTTATAATTTAAACCTAATTTCCCTCCAAGTCTAATTGTTATCCTAACAAGTAGCTGCGGCCTTATTTCGAATTGCCTAAAGGCTGATTGCCACCGCAAGTTCGCTTCGCTCACTAATTTTCCAAATTTATCGCCGCAATAAAATTCCGGGGTTTGCTCGTAAATCTTGCATAAAAAATAAGACACTGTTGTTCTCAATGTAAATGAATTTTTTTAGTTAATATTCGTCTCGCACTTTCCAAACAAATTTAACAACTGTAATGGGAGATTCCCATGAAATAAACTCCTCACGTTTCGGTAAACTTCGAGGAGATATAGTGTGTAAATCATGCGGACACACGCACAAGTGACACCCTTCTTGTGCATTCCGGGCAGTGCAGGCGTCGTTAGTTAAGACGATAACAGAGGTTCAGCTGACGTTTAACTAAATGCCAGTCTTTGTTTGGGATTCCATGCCTCGATGCGGGTTTATAATGAAATTACGAAAATTTACAGCGAGCCATAGCTTGTTGCGATTTGAATCAATCAATAAAAAAACAAACAATAGATTATTTATATTTTTTTAAATGTAAAAACAACAAGAAAAGCAAAATACAAAATCGACTTATCTATTTTATAAGATGTGGCTTTATCTAAGTCAACAAAAAAGGATAAATTTTTAAAGATATTGCAATGGTAATAATGTCATACTAGCCTTAGATGCCTTAAAATCCTTTTTTTCAGAACATTCAAAATTCAAACTGACACAAATTTAAATACAAATTTTAATATTACAGTTATTAATTTTACATTTTGTTGACCGGCTCTTTGACTTACCTTTTTGCTGCAAATTGTGCGAAAAGTGTGGCTGTCATTGATGATTTTATAATCAGTAGTATATAAGAAGTAGATCGTTCTTAAGCAACATGCATTTATGAGATCTTGTTTTGGTATTTTTACATCAAATACATCACAAGATTGTGTAGTTTTGAATTACCAAACGGTAGAAAAAGTAAAGTAAAAACAAATAGTACAAGAAAACAGAAAAAACATAAGAAAAAAGTGTCAGACAATAACAACATATTTAAAAAGAGCAGAAAATGTTCTTTTGCAATTTTTGTCACAAAAACTCTTGTATTGATTCGTCTGTTCCGTCTTGTTACAATTTGAATAAATCAATAAGTCATTTAGGGACGTACGTTTTAATTTTAATCCGAGAATTAATAATTGTAAGTGAAGCGCATCACCGGAAATACGCTAGAGATATCTTTCTGAGAGTAATTTTCGATTAGAGTCGGCAGCTTGAAGCGAAAATGTCGATCGAAGTAATTTAATCATTAATCCCGACTTTTCTTTTATTTATTTTGTAAATATTTGCCTGTCACGTGGGTTGTCCATTAACGTTTTAGTTTTCTGTATATTTCAAAGTAAAAATATGAAATTACCTTCCAAAGCTGTCTGAGAACTTAAACTCTCTGGCGCCGAGTGTCTTCCAACAGCTGGTGGTGAGCTGTCCTTTAGCAATGCTTTGTAGCATCCACAACGGCGACCTTTGAAGCACTAATTGAAGTGTAGCAATAAGAAGCCGTAGAGCGCCTTTAACCAGGTGTCTGTCCACCCTGACCGGAAGGGGTTTAAGACTGAGTAGGCCGGCCGGAAGTTCTCCTTTAAACTCACCATCCACAACACTAAATAAACGTTGAGATTTATCGTTACGATCTTTAAATTTAGAACTTTCAACGCCATAATTACGATTGAACAAAAGGAACTGATCGTTTTTTAATAAATTATTCACATGCATATCACTGATATCACTTTTAACTACACTACGTTTGTATCGATCCTCCCCGGGTTTATCTTTCTCTGTAATGCTGTCATCGTTGATGCTGATATTTGCAGCCGTGTCGACCCATAACCATACGAAGTGCCCGTCCATCATGTTTAGACGCTTGGCGTCCTCCAGGATACGCACTGCTGCAGGACGATCACTCAAAAGGACCACCACGCCCCGGGTCGACCGAGATATATCCGCCAGCTTTCTGCAAAACCAAACAGATAATTTAACAATTGCCAAAAACACACAAAAATTGTTATTTTAATTAAGAACATTTAGGTCTTGTGTGATACAGAAAGAAAGTTTGCTACGACAAAGCCGATTTTATTTAAAATCAGACCGTTCGAACTAAATTAAGAGACTCATCGATTGTGCTTAAATTGCACGGTGAAAAATCGGACAAGTAAAGCGCTAGCTAATGGAGATATGGGCCAATTTATTCGAGATAAGTGGATTCCACTTTTTTGGATGGCTGGGAAGCGTGATTGACTTGACGTATTGCGAAGTCACAGAAAAGGCAGAGAGGATAATAGAAAATGTTATTTCGTATTACAATTTTTTTTTATTATTTTCATATTTATTTGCGTTTGCATTCTTGTCTATTTCGTCACGCTCTAACGCCCACAGTACATTGAATTAAAAATCTTCTGAGGCTCGACAAAGCGGTCAATCACGGTGATTTTTGCTGAGCGACAATGTCCAAAACAATATTTTTGAAGTATCTCAAAAAAAATCTAAATAGCTGTCAGTCTATATTCGGCTTTAGCGAATTTACCTTCTTTACAGATTATTTTAATTAAGTGAAATTAGAGTAATTAATAACAATGTTTAGCAGACATAATTAATAATAGAATAATTAAACTGATCTTAATTAACTTGATTATCTAGAACCCAATTTTGTCTAAAAATTTGAGCTAGGCGATATTGCTGACAAAGCCAATACTGAATATAATGGAATCGAGGTTAAAAGATATCTAAGGATGATCCATACAAAAGCAATGAAATGTAAAGCAGCAACAACCATTTCTTTCTTGAATGATAGAATAAATTGTCCCAGAATTTTTTTTTTATATTTTACTTAAGCTCCAGAATTTACCCAAGAAGGGTTTAGTATTTAATTGAATCATTGGCATTCAATTCACTGAAATTTTAGCACTTTAGTAGAGCGAAATAATTCATTTCCATTATAAAGCAATTGTATTACTTCGATTCAGACAAATATAAGGTTATAGCATAATTCTCAGTCTCTCCACTTCCTAGAAAGTCTTTGAAATATAATTTATAAGTTCATAAAGTAGCTTTTAAAGTTCTTACGACAGTCATATTTTTATGAAATAAGTTTAGAGCTATGACGATTTGCATAATTGCTTCTAGTATTGATTTTTGATTTTGATTTTAGTTTTTGATAAATATCACCTAGTTTCTACATACAAGATGTAATTGAAGTAATTTTACAAAATTTAATTGATAGTAATTCAACAATAAATGCTACAAATGCAGGAAAAATAAATTTTTAGCAGTCTGCGCAATAATAAATAAAACTACAATCATGACACTCTTAATTTTTGATTGTTGACTTTACAGTGATTTAGCTCTTTTATTATTAAGAAGTTTTGTTTTAAATTTTGGATTTGATATTTGTTAAATTATATTTAATTTCTAAATAAGTGTTGTTAAAATTAAATATTTATTTAATTATTCAAATAAGAGAGTCAACACTAATAGTACTAAATAAAAAAGAGTATTAATATAGAAGTAAAAAAAAATAATTTATAAATATTTTAGCTTTGAATTTGCCATATTATGCTTACTATATGTGTAATTAAGGTTTTATTAATCTGCTTGTCAATAGCGGCATGTACAAATTAAAATGTTGGTAAATTCGGTGGACATCCCATTAATTTAAAATTGTGAAACCTAAATAAAAAAATATAAATTTTTATTCAGTCTATTCCAGTTTTCAACATTTACATTTTCAAATTTAATAATTCGGTGTAATTTACCAGAAACAATAACAATCGTTATCGATAAAAAAAATTTGTGAAATCGAATAATCCCACAAACTCCACCGGAAAACTCATTGCATTTTATGAATTTGCATTTTGGCAATTGTCCTGATTGTGAAAATTCACAGGATAAACATCGCCAATATCCCCGTGTGATGATAAGCCCAAAATGCAATTATTCCAAAGACAAAGTAACACTTTTTACTGCTTTATCACTGATCTTTCTCGGCCAAGATGTGGCCCTCAATGTCCTTGGTGATGCCATGGCAACGCCCGCGAAAACATCCTGTAAAAGATGTTTATTAAGGCGAGGATACGTTGTTTTATCGACATGAGCGCAGTTTGCAGGGGGTCCTGGAATCAGGACTTAAACGAAATTGCTACGCACTCTTAGGATAATAGGAGCAAAAATAGATGAGATAAAAGGAAAATGCGTGTAATCACACACAATTTAAGATAAGAACATCAATTGTGGGATATAATATAGGATGAATAGGTGATTCAACTACATTTCGTAGTTTTTAACTAGTTTTCAAGTTTTTTTATTAGCAAATAAGAAAAAAAAGACAAAAATTACATTATTTTGTTTTCTAGTTAACATCAACTTCAATTTTATAGTTTTTAAATAGTTTTTTAGTAATTTAGTTATATTAACTACTAATATTAACTAGTTGCTTAGCTTTAAGCTATGTAGTTTTTTTGTTAAATTAACTAGTTAGAGCATATCAAAAAAATTACACACTTAATCTTGTTTCAGTTAACATCAATTTAACTTTGTCGTTTTTATCTAATTTTGAGTTATTTAGTTAACTAGATTTTAATTGATAAAAACAAGTTAAAAACTTATAACAAAAATAAAGATAAAAGAAACGAAAGAAGCACCCACTAACACCAAACATTATGTTTATTCCTGAGCCAGGACGAGCCACGTACGCCGAGACTAAGAGTTTTAGACCAATTAGCCTAACATCGTTTTTATTAAAGACGATGGAAAGACTAATAGACAAACACATACGGGAGATGGTGCTCGGAAGTAATCCGCTGCACTTCAACCAACATGCATACATGACGGGACGGTATACTAAAACGGCTCTGCATGAGATTGTATCTACAATTGAAGGCAGTCTCGGGAACTTTTCTAGACATTGAGGGAGCATTCGACAATGCTTCTTTCGAGTCTATGTGTAACGCATTAGAGAAGCGAATTGCGGACCCAACCTTGGTCAAATGGGTTCGCACAATGCTGTCTAATAGATTTATTAGAGCGAGCATAGGCTCATTTTCTGCTACAGTGATTGCTACTAAAGTGTGTCTCCAAGGGGGTGTACTATCTCCTTTGTTATGAGACTTTACAGTAGACGATCTTATTCACAAGTTAAACAAACTTGGCATATACTGCCAGGGCTATGCTGATGACATAGCTATTCTGGTAAAAGGCAAGTTTCTCAATGTGGTCGGAAAGCTCACAGGCGGGGCACTCAAGCTCGTTGAGAAATGGTGTAATTCCCATGGCCTATCGGTAAATCCGAAGAAAACAAGCCATGTTATTTTTACCCGAAAACGGTGGGACCATTATGTGGCCTCTCTGCTTTTCGGTGAACAGCTACGTGTAGATCATAAGGTTAAATATTTGAGGGTTATTTTATACTCCCGTTTGACCTGGAGATCACACGTAGAAGAAAAGATGCGAACAGCTACGAGCACGCTCTGGGTGTGCAGAAGAGCTGTTGGCAGAACTTAGGGTCTTACACCTCGCGTTATGCTTTGACTCTACAACTATGTTGTCAGACCAATGACCACGTACGGCTCCCTTGTCTAGTGGACCATATCGAGTGCGTCCTGGGTCAAAAAGCGTTTGGCACGGGTCCAGCGTTTGGCCTGCCTGACAATCACAGGGGCCTTCCGAACTAGCAGCCAAAGAGCTCATTGTGGGGATTCGGCCACTTTATTTTGTTGTGGAAGAGTCTGCTGCAATGGGTTTCCTACGGCTTTGGGTGGAAAACAGCAACCGGAAAAAATAATCGGACAATATTCACTAGGATGTTGAATTTGGACCCCATTTTTAAAATGGGGGACGACAGTATGACTCCCAGGATTGCTACAAATCACAAGTATCTTGTGAACATTCTACCACGTGACAACTGGTGTGAAAAAACGAGCAGCTTCAGAACGGGGGACTGGTTCGTCTGCTATACTGACGGGTCGGTTCACCCCAATGAAGCAGGCTCAGGAATATCTAAATGTGAGCTCGTTGTTGAAATTCCAATACCTTTGGGCAAACATGTTGACGTTTTCCAAGTGGAAATCTTCGCTTTGTTCGCTTGTGTGACCGAGTGCGTGCAGAGGGCTTTATCAAACAGGCGAATCTGTATTTGCACTGACAGTCAGGCTTCACTGCAGGCCCTGCAATCGTGCAGGTACTCATCAAGACTTGTCTGGGAATGTTACAACAGATTACAGGAACTGGCGGAGTGTAACAAAAAGGTTGTACTTTGCTGGGTACCAAGACACTGTGGTCTAACGGGTAATGAGAGGGCTAACGTTCTGGCTCGAGAGGGTTCACAAATGAACTTTATCAGGACAGAACCGGCTCTTGGCGTTACTAAAAGACGACAGAAAGACACACTGTATAAGTGGATAAAATCTCACCATCTCTCTGAATGACAGTTTCAAGATGGCATGCAGCAATCCAGGCTTTTGATTAAAGGACCGGACAAGACACGCAGTGAAAACCTGATGCGTCTCAATCGTAGAGACAACTTCAGTTAGTGGTAGGCATGTACATACCAACAAATTCTAGTTTAAGTTACACATCAACTTCAAACTTGTGGTTTTTAACTAATTTTTAGTTCGTATCGTCAAGTTTTATTCTAGTTTTTAAGTAGTTTTTTGTTGTGTAAATTGTATCAACTCGTTTCTCAATTTTTAATTAATTTGGAGTTGTTTTAACTAATTTCAATTAATTAACGCATCTCAAAATTTTTAGTTAAACATAAAAGTCACGCAATAAATTTATTTTAGTCAAAATTAACTTAATTAACAATTTGTTCTAGTTAACATCAATTTAAATCTGCTAGTTTTCAAATGCTTTTTAAAAAACATTTAACTAGTTTTTTATATTTTAACTAGATTTTGTAACTTATAAGCTTTTGGTTTTAAAAATTTAAAATCAATTTAAATTTTAGAAATATTAACTAGTTTTTAAGTTAACAACATTTAAGAATACTTTAATTCTTTGTTTTTAACTGGTTCTTTAATTATTTTAGTAAACATCAACTAAAATAAATATTCTTAACTAGTTTAGTTAAAATAGGTTATCTGTAACGTTCTATAATAATATTCAAGTTAAAATTCAAGGTTTAACTAGTTTTAAAGTTGTTTTAATTAACAACTGAAAAAATAACTAGTTATTTTAACTAGTATCTACAATTTTTACTAGATATAATACGTTAGCAAACACAAGCTGTATAAGATAATAGATATCCACAGTTTTGATTTAATTAACCAAAATTTTTTATTTTGTTTGACTAGTTTATGTCTACTTAAATTTCTAACGTTTTAAACTAAGTTTTACTAGGACAGTAAACAATTTAAAACAATAATACTAAAAAAATAAAATTTAAACAATTAACTAGTTTTTATAGGTTCTTAAAGTTTTAATGTCTTTATTGCCTAATTAGCTTTACAGTTCTTTACTAATTAACTAGCTTTTATAATTTAACTAGTTTTTTATTTACGTGTGTTAACATTAACAAGTAAAACTATTTTTTTAATTATAATAATTTATGTTAGCAAACATCAACTAAACTAATTTTAACTAGCTTATTTAGCTAATAAATTTCTCCCAGTTACTATGCTGATTTTTATTTTTAACTAGTTTTTTAGATGTTTTAGTTATCATTAACCTGAAATTTAACTCATAAATATTATATTATATTTATTTTAACTGCTACTTCCTAGGTGTAATATGTAAAAAATTTAAAATATTAAAGTTAATAATTTGTTCTAATTAGTAACAACTAGTTAAATTTATGAGGTTTGTTTAAAATAGTTTTAAATCTAGTAATTGGGGCAATTGATTTTTATTTAATATAAAATTATTAATAAAAATGAAAACTTGTTACTATTATAACTAGACCTCATTTAACTAAACTAGTTCTAGTTCTCACAGTTTAACTAGATTTTAAACACAGTTTTAATAAACTCATTTATTTTTAGAGTACAACTAGTTAATTAAAGATACAAGTTTTCAGTTTTTCAGTCAAATTTCAGTTTTTTCCGATATTTCCAGATTTAGTAATTGAGGCAAATGATTTTCAATTAATCCAAAATTATTAATAAAACTAGAAACTTGTTACTATAACTAGAACTTATTTAAACAAAACTAGATCTAGTTCTTAGAAATTAACGAGATTTTAACTAAAATTTCGGTAGACTTGATCTAATTAAAATTGTAAAACGTTCAACTAGCTAATCAAAGAGAAAAATATTTTTTTATAAAAAAATTGAGGGCGGTATCACTGTATATTGCGATATAAAAACAACATAAATTTCCTATAAAATTTCAATCTTTTCCATCCCCAGTCGCCCCTTTTGATTTACGATTCTTAAAGTTTAGATTTTTCCTTATCTTTTAAGTGTCAAAGTCGAAATTTTTTATTTACCTAAAAAGCATCTGGGCCCTTAGCGGAGACGGCAGCGTTATTAAAGTAGGATGCAGAGGTTGTGCATTCAACGTAGTCCATAACTCCGGTCGTCTCAATGCCGTCGACGAAGCAGGATCGACCAACAGGGTAAAAGTATGCCAGTGAGCTTGCAGCAGGAGCCCTCTCAAGGCCTGCACTAATTCACGACCGGTTGGCGCCAGCTGGACCTCCAAAGGACTAGATTCCTGAAACACAACAAAGATGTTTTCCTAACTTTGATCAAGGATGTCCTAATTTTTTTTTTAAATAAATGAACTCAACAAGTTTTGTAATTATCAGAGCCATTTTCAATGTATTAAATATATTTCATACGCCATACAGGGTTTATTGATGCGTCTTACCACTTGTAGGTATCATAAAATTTTATAATATGGTAGAACATGTGTTGGGTCATGAAAGTTTATAGCTTTAGTGACGGATATAAATTGTGAGATTTTCTTTTTAATTAAAGAAGCTTTGTTTTTAAGCTTATAAAAGAAGTTTAAGAAACGTATCATAGATAAGAAAGGAAACCATTTAGATGATGTAAAAAAGCACAATAAGATTACAGAAATATAAAGAAGAAAAATGGTAAAGGAAAAAAGAAGGGTCAGGAAGTGGGAAAATTTAATTAAAATGGGAGATCAACTAGCTGACATCGCTGAGAAGTACAAATAACAAAAACATAACAAAAAAAGATTTTTTTACTCGAATTCAATATTCTAGAACATTGAGCTACTTGAGCTACTCTATTTTTTGTATATTTATATTTGAATAATATAAATACAGAGAGTTCTATTTCTTATTTTTCTAAATAAAAATTGTTTAAAAATGCAATAGGTTATAAACTGAAACCTATTGCTTAAAAAAATTGCAATCATTGTTTTATTATTTAAAAATAACTAAAACTAGGTGTCGTTAAGCAAATTTGTTTAACTCAGCAGATGTCATCAAGTCTGTGAAGTTAAATATCTTCGACTGATTTCAAAAATAAAAAACAAACTTCTACAACAGTGTTGTAATAATACTGTAGTTATTAAAGCAATAAAAATTAATTTGCTGAGAGGGCTGTATTACGTCAGATCTTTGGTGAATATCAGATCGCATAAATACTGTTCTTGAAATAATGTATCACGTAATAAATCGGATTTTACATCTTTGAAATATGACTCCCGAGGTCAGCATGTTATCTCGTAATGGTCGAAAAGACAATCCCGGCCATTACGTATTATTTTAAGACCGTTATTTTTATTGTGGTGACAGTAACGATTCTTTAACGTTTATATTTCACTCGCCGTTGTGCATGCTTAGTTAAACTTGAGCAATCAGCTAATTGTCTTCCAAGATGCATCCGGTGCCTGGAATTAAGACTAACGACTTATTTTGTTCAGGATTTATCTACGCGCGACGTCGTTTGAAGTGTTCATTCAAACAATAAAGTAATTAGCCCCTTTTAACAAGGACTTTGCCCCAAATAAGATCATTTATCACAGAATACGTGTCAAAACAACGGCCGTTACTCTTTTTCAACGAAGCGATTTTTTTCGTTAGAGATAATAATTAGTACACCGAAGACAAAAAGATATTTTCGGAAGAAATGGCCGAGAAAAGAAAGTTTTTTAGATAATTACCGAATTGAGAAAAATAAGCTTTAGAAAAGGGAGTTTAAGGGTTATTTGTGGCGGAAAAATTGTTAAGTTATTTGAGATGCGTCATTACGTGGAAGGAGCAAAGATGTAATTTTGGTTGGTTAAATTTGGACAAAGCGGTATTCAAGGACAAGCAGGCGTAACGCAAAAATATGGCATGAAAGGAGCACATAATAAATAGCGAAACTTTTAGCTTTAGACACTTACAAAGCGATCTAAAAAAATCAAAAATCTAGAAACTGAGAGGACTTACAATTCAATGAGACGACACACAGAAATTTATTGTCTTAAAATTTTACAGAATGTGCTTAAGATTCTCTAAAAGAAGGTACGAATACACAGAATTTTACAACGACTGATTATTTAATTTTTCTGCATTTCTAGAATCTGTTTATAAATTATTTAAATCAAGTGCAGCAAAGTTTTGAACATTATTAATAGCTCCAGCAGTTATAATTCTAATTGAACTCTATTTTAGAAGTAAGACTACTAAATAAAGGATTAATAAAATAAAAGAAACAGTAATTCTACTTTCTGCAATGTGTTAAGGCACAAAACAGTACGAATAACAATACCTATAACGTCGAATTAAGAATTTTCTGAAGCTTGCACTATCTAGAATGCTAGACAAAGTGCGCGGTTATGATAAGGAATAAAAATAAAAATAATTGTAAACTTTCTTAATCATTAGACTGGACCAGAAAGAAATTAGAAATAATAAATAAAGAAAAATTAAAATTTAAGAATTACAGAAGAATAATCTTTATAAAAGCAGCAAAAACAGTTATAACTGAAGAGAAAAAAAATTATTAGCCTGTAAGATAGTGATTGGCTTATTCTTGCTTGATAGAGGTCGTTTTCAATTTTGACATTCTATAATGTGCTAAAATACACTGAAATTACTCAAAAAACTTTTGTTGTTCTTTGGGTAAACGAATGCTGTAACAAGACATAAATATTTTTTGTTAAAATACAGTGAAATTACTGAAGAGAGTTTTGTTGTCTCTTTGATAAACAAATATTGTAAAAACAATTTTGTAATGATAATTTATAGTTTCTCTTGACTAAACGTGTCTAAACAGACTTTCCATCGCCGATTAAGAGACTTGCAGTGTCAGCATGTTTTCTACAAGTATATTTCTATTTAAATTTATTAAATTCAATAAATAATCAATTTTTGAGTAAAGCTTCTTTACTTAAAAAGTCTCATTTCCCCTGGAGTGAGAATAAAAAACAAACTCAAACATAAAAGCAACGCCGCCTTGTATAAATACCCGCCAATTCGGTTGTAGTCAAGCAGCATAAATGCTTTAGTAGGCTTGAAGTGTTACGCTAAAACGTCTGCTGAACACCTCATAATTCCCTTATTTACGTTTCTTAATTAACTTAAGCTCCTTCCCGATAACAACATTAAAGCTCTCACGAGAAGTATTTACAAAAGTGCCAAAAATCCATCAGAGTTTTTCCAGTGAAAACGATTAAACCGTCAGCTCTTGAACGGTGAATAATGAAAACGCATCGCACTTAGAGATATTTAAATTTAAAATTTCTAATGGTTTGAGCTCTCTATTACCAAGTTTAAACTGAGTGCATTAGAATGACTAACAGTAATAAAACTTTGTGATAGAAAGCCGGATAACGTCCGTTTGGTGCAGGCCTTAGGCCGCGACCACAAACTACCTCCGAGCTATAAACTGTAAAAAGGCAGTGGAAATACCACCAAATAAATGACACGAGATAACTCCCTGTCAGAAGATGTACAAAATTACAAGAATTTAAATTTTAGAGTAATAACACAAACTTTAGAAATTCTAAATTGAGAAAAATGCATTCATTAGTGTGCAAAAATAATTTCTGTAGAGTAGCAGTGTTTGTGAGTAGTGTTATGTTTATGCTTTCCGACTTTTCAAGCAAACACGACTCACTAAAATAAGTTTCTATCTAGATCTTGTATCTCGCAACGAAACACTCCAATATAATACTAGTATCTTTGTTATGATCATCTTTGTATAAAACTTAAGTTCTTTTAGGTTATGTTATTATAAGCGTTGCTTAGCAACGGCTATTTTGTGTAATTCTATTGGCTAATCTACTGTTGAATAATGTAATACAGTTCAAGGATTGGTTCTTAAGTTAGCACTAATGACAGTCAGTTTTTTAATTGGTTAAGCTTTTAAAAATATCCATTAAAATCGCTTTAGCTCATAGTTACTTCAACTGAAGACAAATGAAAGTGCTTGAACCCGAGTGAAACAAATTAAGCGGCTGCCTATCTCGCCTTGAAAAATACCTAAGTCTGACCTGGGTGATCGGCTATTTATCGACCAAAACCAACAGAGAAAAACACTCGAATATATCTCGAGGAAAATGTGTGACATGCCGAGCTGAAGTTGTCGAACTGTCACTCTCATAACCGCCAAATTAGTTTAAATTAGGGCAACAATGCAACGGAAGCCTCATTTACAAGATAAAGCATCACCTCCTCACCCTCAGATTCCGGAACAATTCTACAAATCCAGATTAATTTCAGGACTTTCAGAATTGATAGCTATCTAGGAGGATTAGAAGCGAGCCGCAGCATATTTCAAACGGTTATTGCGATAAGAATTTATTGTGATTAGAAAAATTGGTAATTCTTGAAGGAATCTATATCCAAACAAGATGCTAAAGAGAAACGACATTTAGAGAAATTATTAAGAGAGAAGTAAAAGGTATTAAATTATTTCGTTCGTAATACCCCTAAAAGAAGAGATAAATGCGCAAAAGCTCTATTTTTTGTGTAAAAACATTTTTTTTAAAACGAAATTAGAAGCAGACAATTCTATGTAAATCTGATTAAAGTCTTTGTCAGACTCATCCAATTAGTTTGCATAGTTTAATCAAGTTTTATAATAAAACTTCGTCAGCACACACATTAAACAATATTTCTGAATATTAAGTGTTCTCTAAACGAGGCTGTGGTTTTAACTCTGATTTTTCCTTTTTAATAAGCGGCAACACAAAGTACAAAAATACTATTTTTCAATGATTTTTCTTTAATTACTTAACTGACTTAACGTTGTGTCAAAAACAGTCTCTCTCATTCTCAATGTAAACAGCTTTGTTACGGTGATAAGACACCACCAGTGGCAAGTGCTAAGAACTAAAAAATTGTTTTTTTTTAATGTTAATTTATAAATACAAGCTTGTACAGTTGTTGCTGTTATAAAGTACAGTTTGTTTGTCATTTCGTGTCTTTCGAATTATATTATACATACTATATTAAAAAATCAGAGATTTTGTTTACGTTTTAATTAGAGAAAGTGCTAAAAATTGTAATAATTTGTTTTTTTAATTTAAACATTTTTTTAATCCAATAACAAACCTGCTGAGACAACTAAAAAGTGTTTATCTATGACTGCTTTGATAACTACATATTATGTTAGATATTTGAGTAAAGTGACATATTACTTTACTAGTGAGGTAATAAAGTAACAATCTACTCTTTAAAATAATTCGTTTTAATTTCAAACTCAATCTTAACTACATGCTAATATTGTATATCATACGTGGATTAGAGCACACTACAGTAACTCGTGTGCTACAGATACTCGGGCTGACGCCCTCGTTATCTGTAATCTACACACTAGTTGTGTACGTTTGTCCCACTAATAATATAAATAAGGATTATTTGATGCATAATTATAGGATAAACAATTAACTCCAGAAATATAAATAAAAATAAAGAAAAACTCTTGTTTATAACACTCTTAAAAGCTTCAAGAAATTTTTATAAACATGCAGAGAGTAGATAGGTATTAGTAAAAGCTTGCGATTCTATTTAATAGGGTTTAGAGAGTGCAGTCACGAAATTTCGTGCAGATTGGAAAAAGAATAACAGCCGTTAATGGCCGAATTTGTTAATATTTGAAAAAATCCCTTTGTTCTGAAAGATAACAATGCGAGTATTTTAATATGATATAATATTACACCATTTAGTGAGAATTGATGATGTGTATTTACGATAATCATTTGATTTATATTGATATTGAATTTCAGGTATATAAAATACATTCAGCCAGAAAATAGAGACTCGTGGTTAATAATTCGGTTAAACACTAGAGAGTACTGCAACTGTGGAACGATTTACTAAAATTCTAAGTGACAGAAGTAGCTACAAAGTGAGCATTAAGTACAGTCACACAGCGCTTCAAAATATGCTTAAAATTATCTTATGGCGTGATTAAATGTTTTGTTTTTGACTCACACGCTTCTAGTCTGATAAACTTATGAGAAAGTTGTTAATTTAATCGACAAAATAAAATTAGTTTAGTTATGGAACTGCAAAAACTAATAATCTAAGTGAAATATTGCTTCAAAAGCTTAAAACACTCAGTATAATTTTAAGCATTCTCACAAAAATGGCGTCGTTAATTTTCAAACAAATCAATACATTAGAAAATCAACCTAATAGATTACGACAAACGCTGAAATAGCACCTCTCACGCCTTCTCAGGTTGCAGAACTTGCATGCTAAATTGCCTTTAACCCAAAGGCTAGTGGCTTCCTTGAATAAATAGAAATCTGGTTAACTTAGAGAGAGAGAAAACGGTCGACCCTTCTCTGATAAACCATCTGCTTTCATGTAACTTCAATCTCATTGTGTTTTAGTACCCACAGAAAATTTAATTTGGTGAGAATTGTATATGCATTCACTCAATAAAAGTTTCTCTGTTATTTTACATAAAACAAAGTCATCTTGAAGTAGATTCAAAATTTGTTTTATTTAGTTGTTGTTCTGAAAAATAGACTCGGAAGAAGAGATAATTTAATTTAGCTTTTTTAGTATTCTAAAGACAAAAAACTAAATTTTTTGTTTGTGTAAACGCAAATTGAGAATCAACAAACAGATGCTTATTCAATTTTGGTAAATGTACACAGTAATGCAATGGAATATTATAATTGTGTTTGATATAAACCAACAACGTAAATACCTATTAATAGTTCCTCGCTTCCTTCAGTTGTGCTTTCAACTTCTCCTTTGTGTGCAGTAATGCTCATTTTATCAACCAAAAATAACATCAAACACAGTTTTTTTCGTTGATAAAACAGTTTTAGAATTTAGACTAAAGCTCTCTGGATATTACCTGCCTAATTATGCATTCTGTATAATTACCTATATACAGCTATCGTATGTCACATTTGCTAATTGCAAATCCATTTGCATAAAACCCAAATAAAACCACTTGAATCGTGTAAGATTGTATCAAAGATACCAGACTGGTGTAAATGTCTCAATTTGCAATTTATTTGCCTATAAATCAGCTGGGACACGACCCGTTTGGTGTCTTTAATATGTATAGAAAATCGAGGTAATGTCTATCGACCACTGTAATTGTTGAACAGATAAGGGTTAGATTAAATGAGTTGTCCTCGACCAATTAACAATGTAATAGAAAGTACAAAATCTTGCTCGTAAAATATACCTTTAGTAAGTCTACAAAGTGATATCTCATGCTTGGTCTGAATTTACAAGATTCTCTATGAAAGCTTTAACGAGCTGAAACGTCCCTTAATTATGTTCATAACAATATTGTAATTTGATACTTAAGGGATCTCAATCTGGAGTATCTAACCTTTTAATAAACCAAATGTTTTATGAGAGAATTTTGAGATTTTTCTGGCCGGTTGAGAAACACAGAAGAGTTGCCTGCTTCAATTTTTTATTCTATTAATTTAGTTTCGTCGAGTGGCATCAACTATACAAAACTGCTTCTTCTACTTGAATTTCCTTCTTGCTTTTTTGTTTTATACATTTTCAATTAACTTCCTTTTCTTGTCTTTATTTGTTTCTACATTATTTTAAACATAAATCTTTTGTTTCTTTCTTTTTAATCTTACTTTGGCTTACGTCACTATTTGCACTTTGTTATCTGATTTTTTAACTGTAACGTTCTCCTTCTGTTTCTTCTTCTTTTAAATCTTACTTTCACTCACATCGTCTTTTATACTTTTTTCCCAAATTTGATTTTCACTTTCTATTTCTTTTTTTGCTTCGACATTCTTTCTTTTACAACAGAAAACCTTTTGAGCTTTCTTCTATTAAGATTAAAATTCTTAATATCAATTTCTTTTTTTTTCTCTTCTTTCTTACTAAACAAACTGAGTAAAATCCTTTTCTTGAAATTTATGTTTCTTCTTCTTCTTCTCAAACGCTATTTGTTCATACTGCTCTATATGATACACCCGAATTTGTATAGCTTTCTTCAACGAAAACCAAACACGAACATCACCGACTTTTTTATTTTTGAAACATCACAAAATATCCCCAATAATGTCTTTACAATAAAATTTGCAATACTTGTCCAAATATTTTTTACAGATTTTATGATTTAAATCAAACACTGTCTTTGGCGGACTGACTGCTTTAGCAGTGTTTTCTCTTTGGCTTTTTCTTGTTTTTGCTGTTTTCTATCAGCTCTTTCTTGACTGAAGCGTGAAACTTATAATTACAATGTGCATTAAAGTTTTTATCTTCACAATGTGGTTTACTCCTTTTTAGAGACTCTTCTTCAACATTCTATTTTTACCTATTCTTAAGCATTCATCAAGTTTCGGAAATTCCAGTGTATACTCATTTTCTAGTCTTTCATAATACTCATTATTAAGCACACTTTGCATTCAGTATTTCCACTAATTTCTTTCAGTATTTTTTTTATTTTAGAAATTTTTTTAAGCCTTGCATATTTTTTTCTTTGGTATTCTGTTTTCACCTTCTTCAATATATTTTAATAAATTTCTGATTAGGTTCTTCTAACCTAAAGTGATATTTGTACTCAAATCTTCTTGTTTTTTAATTGCATTTTTATCCTCAGACAAATTGTTTATCTGAATCATCCACAATTTCTTTATATGTTTGTATAAATCCTCATTCTCTTTACTCAAATCCTTCTCTTTTTTTTATTCTAGTAATTTTTCAACGGCTTCAATGCACTTTCTACGTCTTTATCCCCAATTTTTTTATATAATTAATTTTTTCTTTTTTTCTTTTTTTTTAGCTTTTTCTCTTACTTTAAACATCCTACCTCATTTATCATCGTTTTCTTTATCAACTTCACTCAATACTTTTTAAAACGCTCTTCTAGTTTTGTCTATTTCTTTACAAAAATCGGAGATCTTAAACGTGGATCGTCCTTTTGATTACTATAACTATTCAGTTTCTTCTTTTTTTCTCTTCTTTAGTGTTTTTGGCTTACTTTAAGCATCTTACCTCAATCATCATCGTCATCTTCATCAACACCACTCAATGCTTTTTAAAGTTTCTTTCATTTTTCCACAAAAGTAAGACATCTTGAACGTGGATTTTTCTTTTAATTACTATCACTAATCAGCGTTTCCTTTCTTCTTCTCTTCTTTAATGTTGTTGTCTTACTTTAAGCATCTTGGCTTTTGAAAACGCTCTTTTAGTTTCTTCTATTTTTCTACAAAAGGCGGAGTTCTTAAACGTGATTTATCCTCTTGATCACTATCACTAATCAGCTTTTTCTTTTTTATTCTCTTCTTCAGCGATTTTGTCTTACTTTAAGCCTACCTTATTTATCATCATCATTTTTATCAACATCGTTTAATGCTTTTTTAAGTTTTTTCTGTTTCCCCACATAAGTAGAGCATCTTAAACGTAGATTTTTCTCTTGATTAGTATAACTAATCAGCTTCCTCTTTCTTCTTCTCTTCTTCAGCGTTTTTGTCTTACTTTAACCATCCTCATTTATCGTCATCATCTTTATCAACACCACTCAATGCTTTTTAAAATTTCTTTTGTTTCTGCACATAAGAAGGACATCTTGAACGTGGATTCTTCTCTTGATTAGATCACTAATCAGCGTTTTCTTTCTTCTTCTTTTTTTAGTGTTTTTGTCTTACTCTAAGCATCTCACCTCATTCATCATCTTCATTTTCATTAACATCACTCAATGCTTTTTTAAAACTATCTTTCAGCTTCTTATGTTTCTCTACAAAAATCAGAAATTTTGAACGTGGATTCTCCTCTTGATCACTATCACTATCACCATTTTTCTTCAAAATTAATTCTTGGTTGAAGTAATTAATGAACAAAAACTTGCTTCTTTCACTTTTGTCTTGTTTTTTGCTAATTTAAAGAGCCATTATACAAGAAGTGAATTTTCTCGTCGTAGATTCTCAGATCTTTGTTTTTGAAGCAAACTAAAAACTATTTTTTAACTTCCTCAGTTAATTTAAGACCTTCTTTGTCATCAAAAAACAAACTTGACTAATCATTTCACAAGAACTGAAAGTGAAGTTAGGTTTGCACATTACATCTATTCCTTCACTACAATTTTTTGGCTAGTTAAAAAATAGTAATTAAGTAGCAAACACAACAAACTTTAAAGAAGTTGTATTAAGATTATATGTTTGTTTTGTTTTGAAGCAAGCAACTGCTTTCTAGGAATATTCGTCACGCTTGTGGACTCGATTATACTGCAACTGTAGCTGTCTGAGTTGTTCTCTGTGAGTAATAAATGAATAATAATTGGACGTAATATCTAATTTAATATTTTTCTCTTCTTTGTAGAAGATTTCTTTGCAAATAGATATCAGTTTGAGACCAGGTGTGTCATTCTCGCCTTTTATGCTAATCTCTCTCTGAACGTCGAGTTCATCTCTGCCATTTTAGCATTTCGTGAGGTTAATTAAACGATTCTTATGCTTCTAGTATAAAAGACGAGTTTTTATTTCGCAATAATTTTATTAAAAATAATTCAAAAAGAAGAAGCCAATAGTGTGAAAAAAAATTGAACGTAATTTGAAATTCTCTTTTAACTATTGTAAACAAAGCTTTGTAATAAGAGAGATTAACCAGAATAATGCTACTGAACTGAAGCAATTAACTGTATAAATAGGTAAGCGAATAAAAGGTTATTAAATGTAGACAAATTAGATGTTGGTTCCAATACATAATTTGGTTGAGTATAAACTAATTTTACTAAAACGTGTAAACAATCTTCTTGCTAGATACAATTTAGTTATATTTTTAGCTTCCAGTAAAGTTAATAAAAACTTATAAAATAAAATTTGTGAATATTGATAAAGAGGTTCAAGCTAGTTTATGTTTACAACAATGCCACATATTACAATATCGATCCAGAAAAGTTTTAACGCTAAAATATAGGTAACAAAACTCTAGAGTAATATTTATTCGAAAATTGCTTTTACAAAACAAACAACTAAACCTTGGTTATTTTAAAATTGAAACAGTTTTCTCTGTTTTAATATTAAAGAAACGCTATTTCTAGTATTTCCAGTGTGGTAATATTTTAAAAAACAAAACTTAATTTACTTTATATACAAGGTTATTCACGAATTTATATGCAACCAAATTTACACATTAAGCAACTTTTTGACATGATTTTCATTTCAGTGAAAATATTGAATCAAAGTTATCGAAAGATTATCGATTTGTATCTGTTTGGTAGATTGTAGAAACCTTTCATTGAATAGTAATAAACAAAAAAAAATAAAATTAAAACTCCAGCAAAAACAAAAACTTTACACTAAAATATTAATGTAATAAGTGGTCAAAATTCTCGTTATCAGTGATCATTTTGACTACATTTGCTCAAATCAATATAATGTGCGTAGAAACTTTCGTTGAATTAAATTTTATCAGAGACTCATACTAAACTGTAAGATTGGTTGCCTAAATATTTCATTATCATTTATGAATAATATTAAAACGCAAGCACAAGGACATTTAAAGCTATTATGTGTTGTTCAATTTTGTATCCGTTTTGTTACAATTCTTGTGTTAAAATAATTTTGATAAAAAAATTCGAGACAGTTTTAAAAGAATTTGTTAAAAGCGGCAAAATGTCTTTGTTATAATTTGTAAATATCCAAACGTTTAAAATTTTCAATCTAAAAACATCATAAAATGCTGAATTATTGCAAATAATAAATTTCGGAAAATTTAGTAGACATTTTTAAATAAATTATGGGTTTTAATGTAATTTCTCTTCATGTTATTTTAATTATAAAACGGCTTTTTTGAAACACAATATAATTATAGCTGGTTTGTCGATTTTAATTTTGGAGTAATAAAAAGCCACTAATGTTAATTTCCATAAATTTAATTCAAATTTAAACAATATTTAATTATTCGTGGATAGATTTAAAAATTTCTAAAGCTTCTAAAGCTAAAGAATAACCTTTATTGCAGACGTAAAAAAATCTAGAATTATCAGTAGAAGAAAAGAAATAACCTGAAAAAAAATATGAGAAAGAAAAGCAGATAAATGCAATTTTGTACTTTTCTATTGTTCTTACATGTTCACAAATTTTAGTTTCAATTCTTCGTCCTGTCTGACTAGTAAAGACTGCATTGGAGTCATTACAAAATAACTTTTAAACATCCGAATAATATAAAAAAAGAATTTGATTTTTGTTGTGTACCAGACAGGTCGAAAGACTATTTCTACAATTTAAAGCAACTTTTATATTATATTTTATAAAATTATGAGAAATAGAAAAATAAATTTTAACAATAAAGAGGATAGAAGAATTAAATTTCTGAGATATTTTAAAAGAGAATATTTATATATACTACTCGCAAGTGAAATCCGAACACCTTGAAATTGTAGTTATTTAAGGATAATATTTTGGGAAAATCAAAGAATGTGCCCACCGAAGCATTCATTTAAGTTTTATTAAAATTGCCTCCAATTTATCAGTAATGGGTGTGTGACCCGTGTTCTATACACTCATGTATACGTCGAGGCATGCTTGCGATTTGATTATTTATAAATTCCTGAAGTACAGCGTCCCATGCTTCTTGTACTGCAACCCGGAGTTTATCTAAAGTTGTTGGAGGACGGAGTAAATCACGGATATAGCAACCCATTCAATCCCACACTTTTTCTATTAGTGACAAATCAGGAGATCTTGGTAGCCAAGGCAATACCCTGATATTCTCCGATTCCAAAAAGCGTCGAAAAGCACGAGCAATATGAGGGCGTGCGTTGTCTTGCTGGAAAATTCCGCCTTCGATGCTTCTTACATAAGGAACAACAATTGGCTCTAGCACATCATTTACATAGCGCTCGGCTGTCATGTTGCCACGAATGATTAATAAACAGGACCTACTACCAAATGCAATGAACCCCAAACTATCACACCAAGAGTGCGGTGTACGTGGCGTTCAATAGCCAGATCGAGACGACGACGTTCACCACGCATCCGTCTGATCCGTTACCGACCATCGTGGCCTCCCAAACAAAATCGAGATTCATCCGAAAACGCAATATTATATTCATCATTCCATTGTTGCCGTTCAACGCACCAGTCACGACGTTGACGACGATGATTTTCCGTCAGCGGGAGCACCAACTGTGGACGGTAAGATCTCAGGCCCATAGTGCGCAATCTGTAGTATACGGTGCGGAGTCGAATTAGCCTTCCTACTGCTGCAAACCATTCATCAGCCACAAATCGTGTAGTACGGCGTCGGTCCCTTAGAGCCATTAGTCGCAGAAGAGGATCTTCGCGTTGGGTAGTTCTTCTAATAGCCCCTGTTCCTCTAGCAGGCTGTGTCCGTCCTTCCTCCGCTCATGCCCACTTGACACACTGCGCCCCACAGCAGCAGCAATCTCCACCACGTTCGCGCTGCCCCACAATGCGTCCCCTTTCAAACGCGGAAAGCTGGGAAAAATTTGCGTCTTGCATTCTACGGGGCATTTCTGCATTAGGTGGATTCTAATACTATCTTTTTCAGAGTGATAAAGCCGTATCACAATCCAAAAAACTATCATTTTTGACTTTAAAGTTTTGCGGTAAAGTTTTTAGAAACACCCTTATACGCTGTTCAATTATTACAAAAATTTAATCGGTGTTCGGATTTCAATTGCACTTACAATTAGTATAATATGCTAAAGCTCAGAGAGTATTTGTTTCTGAATTTGGAGAAAAGTTAATTTAAATCTTGTATATATATAATACCAATTGTATTATTAAAAAATGTTAAAAATTCTAAATTGTAAATTACAATTTATACATTTGTTTTAACAACAGTCAGAACGATTCAGAATTGGTCTGTATCGTTTTACGAGTCCGAAATCTTTATTGTGCATGCTCTTAACCTAGTAATTAGTAAACGTTTATTGTGAGATGGCGCCACTGATTACATTTTTGAAACATTAAACAGGATAGTTGGTTATTATATAATAATTTCAAAATAAAAAAGTAAACTTATTAAGAAGATTTATAAAAACTTGGATACAAGAAAGTTATAAGCTAATTAACGTCTGCTTGCTTGTAAAGGTTTAAACACAAATTTACTTTTATAATAAACTGAAGAAAACAACCCTTTAATTAATTAAATGTGACATGAAGTGTAACTAACAAAAATTCATTTTTAATTGCTTTCATGTAATTTTTCTTTGTTACATTTCCAAAAAGAATTTTGTTTTAAAATTTCGAACAAAAGAAAAACATAATCCAATCCATTATTACAAGCTTATATCTCATGTTGAAAGCGACATTCCGAAATAATATTTGTTTCACCTGCCACCGCGTTGACATTCCTTATCTTTCATCAAAATCAAATTTGCAAATATTTCTCACAATAAGAATTGCGTCTTTCCCCCAACCGCACTGAAGGTCATTCGTGACCCTTCCTCTCTATACATAAATAAATCACTCACCAAACTCCTGAGTCCTGGCAGAAACCCGCTATGTCCTCTCGCCCACAAGACCGGAATGCCTGAATGTTTAGCGGTGAGTGAGACGGTGAATGCCGCTGGGGAATCCCCGACAATCAAAACAGCAACGACGTGTTTCCCTTCAAATTGGTTGCACAAATTCCGAAGTAATGCCGCACTGAAGCTTCCGTTTTCCGGTAGTTCAATGACGAGCGTCTCCAGCGTGAAGTTGAAGGTGTCTTTGTTCACCTTCGTGGTCAGGTACGACTGGGTGATGTTCATCAGGGTTTTATTAAACGCCCTGCTGTAGGTTTGTCCGCTGGGGGAGGCGGCGATAGCGAAGTAGAGCCGTCCCGGTCGGAAATTCGTGAAGTCGTTCTTGTCGTTCTCGTAACCGCTGACGTGGACCAGGAGCAGGGCGAACTGGAGGAGGATAACCTTGTAGAAAGAGTCGTCGAAGCGTGGATTCAAGACCATCTTTCTAGGTTTGGGGAAGAGGGTGTGAAAGGGGGATGGTTTACACGGTCATGCCTTCGATGGGAGAGAGCTGGGGGTGGTGCAAGTTTTTAGCTTTTGACGCATTATCGTGTCTAAATCGATGATCAGGATTAGAGTTTTAGACATGATTGGTTTTATTTTGGCCTGGGTTTTATTGCTTTGGTTACGTGGGTAAGGCGGATCTTGTATGGAGAGTGTTTTAATAGGTTTACTTAAATTTCACTTTATTGAATTTGGGTTTGCTCCATTTGAATGGAATCATGTTTTCAGGCGGTGTCTTCTTTGCTTCCCCATCGTCTGAAAACGATACCTACATTATTAACAGCTCACTTGAAAGAAATGCGTTTAGAGAACGTTTATTTGCCTCAATAAACATCAATACCAAGAAATTTTTACCAATTTTTTGCATTTACTCATCAATAATTAGACACAAATTAAAGAAATAAAAACAAGAAAAAAAACAAACAAATAAATTGTCTAGAAGGAAAAGCCAAGCAAAGTTTATTCTGAAAAAATTAAGAAGATTCTAGAAAAACCTGAAAACGACGATAGGTAAAGAATGATAAGCAAAGAGAAATTATTTTAGAAGAACAAAGTCTGTTCTAAATAAAAAAAATCTAGATAAATTTTAGGAACAACAATTGGTAGAAACAGAACAGCAAAATAAATATCGAAAAGAAGTTAAAAAAAGTCGAAAAATTCTTTTTAGAAAAATTGGGGAAACAAGGTATTTTAAAAAAAGTTAAAAATTTTTTGAATAGATAAAAAAACAATAAACTATAAAAAAATAATCAAAAAAATCATAAAACTTTATGGAAGGACCTAAAACGTGACATTTAAAAAAACAAAAAGCTAAGAAAAATTCTTAAGAAACAAAAGATGATTCCCAAAAAAATTAAAAGAGAAAGAGTCTAGAAGAGAAAGTTGATTCTAATAAAACAAGAAAGTTTTAATAAAACAAAAACGTAAAAAACGACAATAAGTCAAATAAATAAGCAAAAAAAATTATTGTAATAATTCAAAATACGATTCTAAAAAAATTAGAAAAAGTAGCTTAGAGAAAGTAAAAATTACGTGGCAAAAAAACAATTAACAAGTAAAAATTTTACTTTATAAAATAGCTTAAAGACAAACCATCTAGAAATGGAAAAAAATTTAAAAAATTGCTAAAGGCAATAAAATTCTATAAAAAGTAAAAACACACTGAGTGGAAGAAACAATGAGCAAAAAATATTATAGAAATAGAAAAAAACACTCGATAACTTTTAAAAAAGTAGTTATTGATAGAAACAGAAAAACAAAATAAATTTCTAAAAAAAAGACAAAAAGGTTTTCAAAAGAGTTTAAGAGAACTATTTTTCGAAAAAATTTAAATAAAAAATTCAAAATCGTGCTGAAACTCTTAGGTTAGATAGAAACAAAAAGCAATAAAATAAAAGAAAACAATAGAAAGATAAAGAAAGTTTGTAAAAGGCTTAAAAAACGACATTTACAAGAAAAAAAAAAGAAATGACAAAATTTTTCATAAAACCCAAAAATGATTTTCAAATAGTTTAAAAAGAAGATAAAAACTTGCAAAAATAGATTCTAAAAAAACAAAAGTAAATTCTAGAGAAGGTAAAGACGAAATTAAAGTTTAAAAAATAGCAAAAGCATTTTTATAAATTCGAAAATAAATTAATAAAAAATCTAAACAAAAAATTATAATCGGTAATTTTTCGGATAAAAACCAAAATTGTGCCTGATATTAACAAACTCCGCTAACAACAGCTTTTTATATTTACATCTAGTCCTGTTAAACTATAAAAATGTTTTTAAAGAAAATAGATATTTGTTATAAAACTGAAAAAAACTCTTAAGACTGTTTTTTTTTTCTATAAAATTTTGTACAGCTTGCTTTAACCACTTTTCTTCACAGATCCACTCCCATTTTCCAGTAGCTCACCTAATCAGACATTTCGGTGTCTTATCTCAATCCCCGTTGTGTTGGCTTTGTGGTAGTATTTATTATCAGGAAATTGGTAAAACGCAATATTACGTATTATCACCCTTCACAATAATATTTTCAAGAGAAGTCATTTCAGATAGGCCGTTAATGGCCGTGACAATTTCCTAGTCTTCACACAAGCTTACAATTTAAGAAGGAATAGGAAACTTTGCCCCGATAAAAATAAATTCTCCCGTTTAACGAGTATTCGTCGTGCCATATTTACGTTATTTTCTCACCCTCTTACCACACCTGTCTTATAAAATAATCATAAAAGCCGCAAATTTCGCTAAGACAAGACTCTTAATTTATTTAATCAAGTGTTTATTTGCCACAGATGTCTCCGCGTTTAATTGAGAAGCGATAAACGAGAGAAATTTTAATTCTCTGGTTTTTGAAGGAATAAAAAAAGCAAACTGAGGGGAGTCCTGCGTCGGCAAATATTTGAGAATCCGTCATCTAATAAGGCGGCTGCAGTCGTAAGCCGAAAATCTCATCACAAATTCGGTTTTTTATCCACAATCGTTTCTTGCATTATCGATTTAGAGAGGAAGCTGCTAGTGACAATGATTTTTTCCAAACGGAAAGGCAGAATTTACGATTGTTTTTGTATTTGAGAGGTATTCCCAGATTTTAAACAAAATTTAGGTAAATATCAGCTCAGTTAGTAACACAAATTTTCTCTGCTTGTTTCTTATTGTTGCAGGAAAGATCGATGGCAAGGTTCAGTTGTAAGGAAGTGATGTATGAAACTGTTTGTGCAATTTCTTTAAGTAATTGTGCTTTAATGACTTAAGCTCTTAAATTGTTCGTTTTTAATCTGGCATTCCTCCAAATATAGAAAACAATTTTTATTTTCTTCAGTAAAACAATTGAGTTGTAATTTAATAAAACTTAATTAAAGAGAAAATTATATTTGTAATTTTTCAATTTTCGAATTAACTTAACATATTTATTACTAAAAAAAAACAAAATAGTTTGACAAGAGCTAAATCAGCTGATTGCTGTCACTGTCAAATATCAGCTGTTTATAAAATCGCTAATACGGTTCTTTAGTAATACGTCAGAAAGTGGAAGCTTCAATTGTTTATTTGTTTAAAACTGCGCATGCGCATGATAAAAGTCACTGGGCTATCCATGGCTTCCTGGAAATACAAAATAAAAAAGTTGTTAATTAGATAAGTTTTTTAACAACGGGAGTGTTATATTGTCATTCACAGACTTTCAAAAACACTGCAACGATCACAACAAATTCTGATAATTATTGTAAAGCACTGTTTTACAACTTTAATCTAGGAAGCCATGTATGTTGATATCGTACCCTTTCACTTAATGACGCTTCACTAGATAACCGTATTGTGCTTTGTAATACCCATTTATTTAAGAATTTATTAGCTTACACTATAAAATTTATTTAATAATTTTCTTTCTTTAAATAAAGATAAAGATAATAAATAAAATATGCATTAAATGACACAAAAAGGTAGAATCTAAAAATTGTATGTTTTATATCAGCTGATTTTTGCCAACTGTCAAATATCAGCTGTTTATTAAAACTACTAAACAGTATCCAACGTCTACCTAAACGAGAAGTTTCAGAATTAGCACTATATAACTAATTGCAACGGCAACAACAGATTTTCACAATTATTGCAAAGCACTGTCTCAATTTTTTTGCTCACACTATATAATTTATTTAATAAAATAGTTTTTTTAATGTAAAAATAATAAATAAAATTTGCATTAAAACACAGAAAATGCAAGAATCTAGGAATTGAATGAGTTTTACATCAGCTGATCGTTGCTAACTGTCAAATATTAGCTGTTTAGAAAAACTACTAGTGTCTAACGTCTACCTAAACAAGAAAGTTCTGAGCTCACACCATATAAGTAAAATAATTAAATATATTTTTTAATAATTTTTTTTTGATTATGTATTTCTATTATTGTACAATTCTTGTACTTTTAAAAGCAAAAATACGTGTATATTATACTGACGACATTCAATACAAGCTATACAATCTGATCAATAAACATTTATCAAGAAGTTTCTTTATTTTGAAATTTTTGATGACAATAGCAGCCTTCAAAGACAACAACTCAATCAACAAAACTTTCAGTTTATTTTAATATAAATTAAAAGCAAAACTGTCAAAGATTTTTTTTTAATACAAAAAGTTATTAAAAGAAGTTTAGAAAGTTTTGTATAATTTTGCTGTATTAATAACCGTTGACAACTGAGAAGTTTCAGTACTTTAAAGAGCGATATATACTAATTAGAAATGTCATCAAGTATTTAAATGAATTATAACACATTTTGCTAGCACTTAAGGCTTTCGAACACTGTGCAATATCGATTAGCAAATGGTGGATTTTCTGGGCGCTTTTTCGAAAAGGGCGGACCAAAAGCTAAAATATTTTTCTTAAAAATTTGGAAGATTTTGTTTTAAGTAGTGAAATAGTTTAAATAAGTTTTTGCAACTTTTAGTAGTATTTACTAAGTTTTATTTTCGTTACCTATCTAATTTTGTTTGTTTGTCTTTTTTATTATTGTCTTTTTTATTAAAATAGTTTGTTTCTGTTTTAATTTTTGTGTTTTTTCAGTGATTTTTTGTTGATAGTTTTTTGGTTACCACACCCACAAAAGTTTGGATAATGCCCCAATGTGAGTATCACGCAAATTCAGTAAAGTTCAGTACTTACCTCAAAAACCTCCGGAAATCGCCACTTCATATCCTGTTCCGCATCTCCGTAATCCCAACCCCTCACCAGCGCACCATCTCCAAGACGTTCTTCCGGTAAAATCTCCGGTAAACCCCTCTAACCAGTCCCGTTTAAAGCGAATTTGTCGATTTTGCGGCACGTTTACTACGGTCCGTCACGGCCGACTTCGATGATCGGGTTGCTGAATTCGGGCCACGGCACACTTGATTCTCGCGGCACGGAATAAGCGGCGGGCCCTGTCGGCGGCGGCGGTGCGCATGCCCCCCTGCCGAATCGATGGGACCCATCCCTTAACACGAGACGTGATTTTTCTTTTGTTTTCACGTTTTGCATCATCGCGACCATGACTGTGCCACTGTTGGGGCACAAGTGTGCTGCCGAAGACGCGATGGGGCCCTCGAGGGGCGACGCCCTTCGGGGCGCTGGCGCGGACTCGATCAAGGTTAAGCGGATTTTTTTCCAGAAACAACTTTCGGGGGAAATGTCGCCGAATTTCTTTAAAACATGATCACGGATTCGATGAAAAGTTGAATGCTTTTAAAAGTTAGCAGATATGTGAGGAACTTCCTACAAATATACTGACATAAAGCGATACAATAAAGGGAAAACTTAACGGCTTTTCAAGCGACTCACCAGCTAAAATAATGACAGAACTTTACCTTTTTGACACAAAAGAAACGTTTTCCTAAAATAAGTACAGTTATTTTTAAATAAAAACTTTGTGTTTTCATACATCTAAGCATAATTTTATACCCAACAACTCATTTGAGTTAAAAATTTTCAAAAATATATTAATCTAGCCCGGCGCATCCACCATTTTTACCTTAAATATTTATTGTTTATGTCAATGTTTTAGGATAAAAACATAAATACGTAAAACAATTGAGTAAAACTTATTTTATTACAAATTAACAACAAATACAATAAACTAAATATTTAAAACAACTTGTATTATATACAGAGTGTTCTGCAAAAGTAAACGGCAATATCTGTGGCACACTCTGATAAACACATAACGTTCAAATTGACCAACTAAATTAAAGTTAATAAAGAAAATTGTTAGAAACAAATAGTGGCATAGAGTTTGTCGATTCTGACGTTTAGACAGTGACAGTGTAAAGTGAAATCTTTACTTTTCGACACTGTAACCCTGTAACTAGTAAACACAGATCTTTTCTGAAATAATCGTTAGAAACAGCAACTAAAAATAAAATCTCTATAATAAAATAAATTTCCAAGTTATTTTGAGTACTTTACAGACAGACACAGTGTGCTATCTAACAAAGAGAGCTGGAAGGTGCGAGAGTTGGTATAATAATGTTGGCGGATAACAAAGTTATCTCTTAGGCTCTCGCTCGGCCACCAACATAACCAACCTCCACGATTGGACAAAAACAACTACTTCAAAGATTAATGCTCTGATTAACGCTCCGGAGTACACTGTACTGATGAGGGACAAAAACCCCGAAACCGGTAAATAGTTTCTCGACGTTTGTTGCTCAATTGAAACACCTTTGCTAAAAATAGTTGTAAAAAAATCTGGAAATTGTGTGTAAAGATGTCTTAATACTTTATTTCTAGTTTTAAAATTAATTTTATGGTTACTTTTTAGTTTTAAGATTTACAGGAAATAGGGAAAAATTTTTTTTAAATCTGCGGTTCAAAATTAAAAACAAATGTTTGAGTTTTTTTCTAGATTAATATTTTTCCTAACAACTAATTCGTCTTTAGGCGTTTCAAGATGTGTTTTTGAGAAACGCTTTTAAGCAGTTGACTTTTTAATTAAAATAATGTAAAAAAAGTTTTGTCTTTAAAAGAAGGTCTTTGAGAAAGTCCTAAAAATATCTTAAAAGAGATACCAAAAAAAAACTTTCAAAAAAAAATAAAAGCTTAAAGAACCTACCTAGAACTTTTTCTGAAGCTGTTCAAAAGAATATTCTAGTAAGAAGCCCTTAGAATGTTTTAGAAATTATATATTTTTTAAAAAATGCTGTAAATAATTGTGATATTGCATATATTAAAACTGTTACAATGTTTAGACGTTATAAAACATATTTTTAAAAAACGCGCTTTTAAAAAGATGATCTTTTGATAAAAAAAAAAGAATAGAAACAACATTTCTGATGTTGCCCATAATGACAATATTGCAAGGTTTAGGCGTTTCAAAAAAAGGTTTTTAAAGAACAATTTCAACAAGTTAATTTTTTGATAAAAAAAGATGTAGAAGAAGCCTTGTTTTCTAAAAAAATGCCCAATCAAAAATTTTTCTAAAAATATTCAAAAAAATGTAACTGTTTAGAATTGAAGATGCGTGCTAATTTTTTAATGATTTATTTAACTAACAACTAATTGAGTTACATTAGGCGTCTTGTTGACGTCTGTTTTTTTTTCTAGACACAACTACTATCTTTGACGACTTAACTTGAACTCCCCGGCTCAGGGTAGCTCTCTTCCTCTCAGGGTGGTGAGAAGAGTAGGGAGTCTCTTTAGGGTGTGAGTGGTAACGTTGGTACCAAACAGTAACAAAGATAAAACCTTCAGAAAAAGGCCCGAAATTTTACTCCACCAGAACTGCTATTTTAGATGTCTAAACAAATGTTTTAGTAGGAAACCTTTAGAAAGCTTTAGAAGTTAATTTTTTTGATAAAAAAATGTAAAAAAAGCTTTGTCATCTAGAAAATGCCCTAAAAAAAATTTTTCTAAAAATATATAAAAAAAACGAAAAAAACTTCCAAAAAGAATCAGAAGCTTGAAGAACCTCGCTAGAACTTCTTCTGAGAATGTTCAAAAAAAATGTTCTAGTAAGGGGCCCTTAGAAAGTTTAATAATTACAATTTATAATTTTTTTTAAAATCTTGTAAATAATTATGATATTGCCTATACTTAAACTGTTTCTATGTTTAAACGTTTCATAAAATGTCTTTAAAAATAGTATATTAAGTATGGAAAACGGTAAGGAATGCTTACCGTTCGAAGATAATTATTTGGTGAGGAGCGAAGCGACAACTCTAATTATTGTCTGAGAACGGTAATCCATAACGTTCGACATGCTCATAACGTTTTTTGCGCGATTGGATTTTCTAGAATAATAATAATAATAATTTATATCAATACATTTGTGATAATCGAGAAGATTGAAACTGAAATCTTTGGGTGGCTGTTCCATGTTTCTATGGTTTTGTTCCAAACAATTAAAATTGTCTTTTTAAAACAATCATTCCTACATACTTCTGTTTTGTGGTTCCGTTTTCGAAGCAAATATGAGCAATAATGATGATCTACCGGATGATCTAGAAGACGCTTGGCAAGAAGGATGTTCGGCAATAATTCCAGAAAAATCTAAAGCCCGATATGAACAGACATACAAGTTGTTTAAGGAATGGCGTGAAGCAAAAAAAATTTCTGTAAATGAAAAGAGCTTGTTAGCGTATTTTGTGTTGAGAAGTGGACACTTGAAGGCCCTAGGCAGTTTATGGGCGGAGTATTCTATGCTGAAGAGTACAATTTTTCTCCATGATGCTATCGATATTTCTAAGTTTGCTACATTAATTGCTTATTTTAAGAGAAAAAATATTGGATATCGGCCTAAGAAAACTAAAATTTTCACCAAAGAAGACATAGAAAAATTCTTGAATGAAGCACCAGACGAACAATTTTTAATTCAAAAGGTATGTTGTACATAATGAGGTGGTACATCTGAGTTCTAAGGAAACAATATATTTGCAGGTAGCAATGATATTGGGAGTATCGGGCGCTTGTAGACGAGAGGAATTGTACAATATTAAAATGAGTGACATAGAAGAACATGAAGAAATGTTTATAGTAAATATTCCAAATACAAAAACGAATATTCAGCGAACGTTCACAGTTATTAATAAAGAAAATGAAGCAGTTCATTATTTGGAAATACTTCGAAAATACATAAGAATTTGACCAAGCAACCCAACGTCATATCATTTATTTCTGAACTATTGAAATGGCAAATGCACTAGGCAAGTCACAGGAAAAGGCACAATTGGTGGCTGGCCGCCAAAAATTGCAAAGTATTGAAAGTTGCAAGCCCCTGAAGGTTTTACTGAACACTCGTTTCGACGCACATCGGCTACACTTTTGGCGAATAACGGAGTTGATGTGTTGGGACTAAAAGACATGGTGGGTGGCGTTCATCAACGGTGGCCGAGAGTTACGTGGAAGATTCCCTCCAAAACAAAATTGAATTTGCTTATAAAATTTTACACAGCGATGTTGGTGGACTATTACAACAACCTGGGACTTCTACGTCAAAAAATTTGTCTATTAACACTAGAAACTCAAATGCGAGTGGTATTACTACTATTAATTATAATAATTGTACATTTAATTTTAATAAATAAATCGCAAAATTGTTTTTTTTTTTAGATTTAATTGCTTACCGTTCACTGAACGGTAAGTAAATTACTTACCGTTTTGTTACACGTAGCAACCAGTAACAGCAACCTACTGTCGTGGAAACAGGCAAAGTAAACTAATAAAAACAACCAATCGCGCAAAAACGTGCTTTTAAGAAGTTGATTTTTAATTAAAAAAAAAACGAAGTAGAAGGCTTTGTTTCTAGAAAATGTCCTAAAAAACGCTTCTCACAAGTTGATCTTTAGATTAAGAAAGTAGAAAAAACTTTATTCTCTGGGAAAAATGCCCTAAAAAATTCTTCTAAAAATATACAAAAAAATGTACCAAAAAAACCTTTACTAAAAATGTCTGAAAAAAATGTTTTAGTTCAAAACCTTTAAAAGGTATTAAGAGTTGTAAATTTCTTAAAAAACCCTGTAAAAGATTATACTAGCAATGTTGCAATATTTAAACGTTTCAAAAAATGTTTTTAAAAAACCCTTACAAAATAATTTTTTAATTAAAAAAATGTAGAAAAAGGATTTTTTAAAAAATGCCCTAAAGAACATAATGCTCTAAAAAAAAGTACCAAAGAAAAAACCTCTAAAAGAAATAGTTATAAGCTTGAAGAACCTCGCTAGAACTTCTTCTAAAAAACAGTCGTTAAAAAACGCATTTAACAAGTTGACCTTTTGATAAAAAAAATGTAGAAGAAACTTTGTTCTTTAGAAAAAATACCCTAAAGCAAATTCTCTTTAAAATATCTTAAAGAAAGTACCAAATAAAACACCTTCAAAATTTTATCCCACTAGAACTGCTTCTGAAGATGTTTGGAAAAATGTTTTAGGGTTAAGCCTTTAGAAAGCTTTAAAAATTGTACATTTTTAAGAAAGTCTGGTAGAAAATTATTATATTTATTTAGAATAATTTTATTATTTCTTCAAGAATTTAAAAAAAAAAACGTTTTCAATATGATGTTCTTTAAAAAAAAAATCTTCTAAAAATATCTAAAAATAAAGATATTAAAAAAGAATACTTTCAAAAATAGTCAGACGTTTTTCCCTACTAGAGTTTCTTTTGAAAATGTCTAGCATAACATTCTAATAAAAAACCCTTATTTTAATTACTTTTTTTTAAATACAAATGACTTTGACTAAATTTTTTGTTACACAGTCTGTGCCTAAATAAAAAAATACTATTTTTCTTAATAAAACAGTTTACATTTTAAAGCACTTTTTAAATGTTTGTGTTGATAATTAAAGTTTTTGCATATATTGAGCTATCCTCGTATGTAGATTATGTTCCAATTTAAAATTCAGCTATTAAATTCATCTCACATTTTAAGCAAATAAAATCTCATTTTTGTGGAATAAACCAATCAATACAACTCTATAACTATTTAGTAATACAATGTTTAACTGCGTATTACTCCAAATATTCGTAATATCGGAAACACATCAATTCTGCTTTTGCACGAGTTAAATGGGGTAGCATAGATGAATATCGATATTGCCAGTATGGCATGTTTTAATAAAAATGGTGTTGTTTGAAACAATTTCACTTAACACCGAAAAATAAAATTTATTTTATACAAACAATAGGCGTTTGCTATTTTTGTTTAAAACAGTAGTTTTATAGCACAGTTTTCTATTCATAGCAGAATGATACTTTGATTATTCTCGTTTAAAGCATTTTACGAGACATCTCATCCTTTTTAACGTTTTTCGCTTAATTCTACGACCCATAAATGTTAGTACTGAGTTGCAAAATGACATTCCCTTGCTTTACTAAGCTTGGATTACCAAAAAGAACACAAATGCTATACGTCTGCTCTTGACGTAAAAAAATATAATGTCAGTCTTCAGGCGATGTCCTAAGCTTAATTTAGTTCAGCATTTAAATTTCTTTTTGGGAGATATTTGAGCAGATATTGTTTTGTACAAAATAAAACAATTTTGCTCAATTTAAGCTAAAAAGAATTAGTGAAAAAACATTTTTTTTTCTTAAAACATGCTGGAAGCGCCGGGTTTAGATTGTTGTAGAAGACACAGTTCAGTAACAATCAATAATATTGCACTAAATTTATTAAAAAAACAAAACAATTTGCTCAATTTTTACTTTAAATTTTAATAAATTTTTATAAACAATGACATTATGTTTAATTTAGGCCGCAGAAAATTTCTAAACTCTTAAAAATATTTTAAAAAAATGGTGGATGCGCCGGGTCTAATTATTTACTTCTTGAATTCACTATTTTGTAATCACAAATTATTAAAATTTTGATAAAATTTTAAAAACTCTAAAGCTTCGATTTAATTTACAAAGGACTCCTTTCGCGAAAATTGTCATTCCTGCCGGGGCTCTCTCGTAATCCTGCGGTGTTGTTTCGGTTGCATAGCTTAGTTGTGAATGAGCTTTTGCATTTAAATAATTCAATTTACATGAAGGTTGTTGTAGTGAATATTATCAGTTCTGTTTCCATTAATCTGTTAGACTTCAGGGTGTTGTCAAAACTTGTCTCAGTCTTTACAATTTTGAGGAAGATAAGTAATGGCAGAGAAGACTCGCGGGAGCAATACAGAAATCTCTCGATCAATACCAGAACTTTGTTCGTTATTTTAATCTGTATAATTTTCATATAAAAACGTCATAAAGTCATTTTGTACAAGTTGATTTCGATTTTATTGCATATTCAGGACTATATTCGATGAATTTTAAGATAACACAACAGCTTTTGTCAACTCGGAAATGATTGAAAACGACGCTTTGCATCCACGAGCGAGTTTCCCTTTCACTGACTTCAATAAAAGTGTGACTCTATTTAAGAAATAAAAACAATCTAAAACTCAAAAATCTAAAATAGTTAGCAATTTTGCGAAGAGAAACATCTGGCCGAATTATTTACCGTTCGATAATTTCTTTTCGATGAGAATATAACGTGAAAGTGAGCGATAAATTAGACTGTGATCAGGCCACATAAAAGTAGGACTTCTTCAGGAAATTTAACGGTTTTGTGATAACAGTCTTGGCGGTAAAGCTGCGGAAAAAAGCACAATAAAATCCCAAAGTCTGTATTAATACTAATAAAACGTGGTGAGGCTTTATAGAGATGTGAAAAAAGATCTGGAGGACAATCGATTTTATCAAAGCGCAAACAAATAAATTTTCTGATTTTTATTTTATACATTCTTTAGTTTCACCTGCAAAAAATCATTGACGACAGCAAAAAATTGTCGAAGACTAAATCACGTCTGAGAAAGAATCAGACGAGAAAATCCGAGAAAATATTAAATTTTTTGTCTCTAAATCCTTCAGTCGATTCAACAATTCTTAATTATTTCAATTGACAGTGTCAGTAACTGACAAACAATTTATTATTTTTTACAACAATAAAGTCATAACTCTAGATTTTATTTAAAGAGAAATAATTGATGTACAGCATTCAAATAAAACAAATCTAAGCAATTTCTATTTAGTAAAAAGAGATAATTAGCTAGTAGAAGCTTTTACTACTTTCGATTTATTCAAAAAAAAATCTGAGAAAAATTACAATCAAAATTGAGTTTCTAAAATTTCTTATGACGTCAGTGCTACAACCACGCCTAGTTCTTGACTTTAGAAGCGTCACAACCAATAGTAGGTCGTGTATATTCCCCACCACCTTATATTAAGCACACACCTCTACAATACAACCAATCAAAGATGTTACATCTGCTAACGTCAGTTGATCTCTCCCTGATAGAAATTATTAATTTCTGGCGTTAATATTAGAAATTAAACAAAATAAAAAATAACTGTAAAATTATTATTTATGTAGTTTTATGACTTCAGTTAAAAAAATGCCAGATACGTCATTATTTGTGTTTAATGCAACCAGCAATACATCACAAATTTGGACGAGACTAATTGTTCAAATCTGAGTTTATTGTAGCTTTTAATTTTGTTCTTTAATACAAATTTTGTTTAGAAAATCTAATGAAAATAAACAAAAAAATTTGGTTGGTTAAGGAAGAAGTAATAGAGATGGAGAACAAGGAATAAATAATAGCCATTAGAGAAGCTCATGAGGTCTAATAAACTGAACAATCTTGAATTACGAGCTATGAAACTGTGTGATGAATGCTCTGTTGTGTAAATGCTACATTGTTGACTAAAGTGGACGCTTTATGAATTTTATAAAATATACTTGAGGATTTTCTGCTTTATTTTTATTTAGAAAACGTGGTAAAACAGAACGCATAAATCATTTGCAATAATTGTAAAAACTGTTGGCCTCACAACCACAGTTTATAAATTACTTTTCCAACAAATTCCAGTTGTTTGCTAAAACTTCATTGAGATAAAAGAGAAATTAGAGAGTGATAAACTAATTTCAAGTTGAGTTACTACCGGTAGTATCACAAAGTTTAATAATTTTTATGACAACAAGCAACAACAGCACCGAATTTTTTAAATTTTCTATAAAAACACAGATACAACCGGTATTATCTTAATTTGAAATTAGCTCATAAAATTAATTTAATAATTTTGAAACTGAAATTCAGGAATTAAGCTTATTCACTTGCAACAAAGTTATATTTAACGTAAATATCATAAATAATGTAATAAAAATTGTGTATCCAATGTCCAGTCACAACAAAACGAAAACCTCTAGATTTATGGTTCTTTTGACTGTCTTGAAGCAGAAATATAAGTACATTTCGTTATTAAACTTTCATGTCCTGAAACGCGTCTAAAATTTCTACTTCTCGAGTGTTCTTATCTATTTCGATCCAGAGCTTGTCCTTAATAAAACTGTTATTGTTGCTCTTAAGTGGGCTTTGTACAAGATACCCTGATAATGTGTTAAAGTACAAATAAACTTTACGTCATGTCTAATTACTGATAACCGTGTTAAATCAGTCTAGACATAAAAAACATCCTGTGGGAGTTTTGGTTTACTTAGATGAGCGCTTCGGTCAAAACCCTCAGATGATATTTGGCTCGCTTCCAAAGTGAATACAGATTTTAGAACTTATTTGGAATGACTCGGTATTTTCAAGTTTACTTAAATGCAAAATTTAGTTGTTTAGTATTTTACAAGAAACTAAAATTGGGAGATGTTGATATAGCAGTATTTGCATATATAGACTTGAGTTATCCTTTTAGATATGTCGATTCAACGAGGCTTCTGGTCTCGGAAGTATTCAAGTCAATACTACACTGAATACAACTTATCAACTTCAATAAATTTTATATATCGAATGTTTGTGCAAACATATAACCTATTTCTTTGTATTAAACTATTTCCAATTTTATCAATTCTAAAAATAATGAAATAACTCTAGTATTGCACACTAATTAAATTCGAAAAATAATTTTTTGCGCGATTGGTTGTTTTTATCAGTTTACTGTGCCTGGTTTCACGACGGTAGGTTGCTGTTACTGGTTGCTACGTGTAACAAAACGGTAAGTAATTTACTTACCGTTCAGTAAGCAATTAAATCTAAAAAAAAACAATTTTGCGATTTATTTATTAAAATTAAATGTACAATTATTATAATTAATAGTAGTAATACCACTCGCATTTGAGTTTCTAGTGTTAATAGACAAACTTTCTGACGTAGAAGTCCCAGGTTGTTGTAATAGTCCACCAACATCGCTGTGTAAAGTTTTATGAGCAAATTCAATTTTGTTTTGGAGGGAATCTTCCACGTAACTCTCGGCCACCGTTGATGAACGCCACCCACCATGTCTTTTTAGTCCCAACACATAAACTTCGTTATTCGCCAAAAGTGTAGCTGATGTGCGTCGAAACGAATGTCCAGTAAAACCTTCAGGGGCTTGCAACTTTAAATACTTTGCAATTTTTGACAGCCAGCCTCCAATTGTGTTTTTTTCTGTGACTTGCCTAGTGCATTTGCCATTTCGATAGTTCAGATAAAAATGATCTAACGTTTGGGTTGCTTGGTCGAATTCTTATGTATTTTCGAAGTATTTCCAAATAATGAACTGCTTCATTTTCTTTATTAACAACTGTGAACGTTCGCTGAATATTCGTTTTTGTTTTTAGAATATTTACTATAAACATTTCTTCACGTTCTTCTATGTCACTCATTTTAATATTGTACAATTCCTCTCGTCTACAAGCGCCCGATACTCCCAATATCATTGCTACTTGCAAATATATTGTTTCCTTAGAACTCAGATGTACCACCTCATCATCTACAACATACCTTTTGAATTAAAAATTGTTCGTCTGGTGCTTCATTCAAGAATTTTTCCATGTCTTCTTTGGTAAAAATTTTAGCCTTCTTAAGCCGACATCCAATATTTTTTCTCTTACGATAAGCAATTAATGTAGCAAACTTAGAAATATCGATAGCATCATGGAGAAAAATTGTACTCTTCAGCATAGAATACTCCGCCCATAAACTGCCTGCGGCCTTCAAGTGTCCACTTCTCACCACAAAATACGCTAACAAGCTCTTTTCATTTACAGAAATCTTCTTTGCTTCACGCCATTCCTTAAACAACTTGTATGTCTGTTCATATCGGGCTTTAGATTTTTCTGGAATTATTGCCAAACATCCTTCTTGCCAAGCGTCTTCTAAATCATCCGGTAGATCATCACTATCGCTCATATTTGCTTCGAAAACGAAACCACAAAACAGAACTATGTAGGAATGATTGTATCAAAAAGACAATTTTACTTGTTTGGAACAAAACCATAGAACCGTGGAACAGCACTCAAAGTTTTCAGTTTCAATCTTCCCGATTATCACAAATGTATTGATATATATTATTATTATTATTATTATTCTAGAAACTCCAATCGCGCAAAAAACGTTATAAGCATGTCGAACGTTAAGGATTACCGTTCTCAGACAATAATTGGAGTCGTCGCTTCGCTCCTCCTCCAAACAATTGTCTTCGAACGGTAAGCATTCCTTACCGTTCTCCATACTTAATATACTATTTGTTTATAATAGTTTTGACAAGACGTTTTGTTTCACTTCCAACACAATTTTTATAAGAAGTGGTTGTAAAATATGTTTCTTGGTAACGTTTCGAATGTATTTTAATTCTTCATCAAGTCGTTAATTGCAAAGTAATTACGCTAAATGCTGTAAAAACAGTCTTGCCCAAAATGTTTGTACAACATCTAACGTAATAATTTCGCAACTAACAGCCTGAAGAACAATGAAAAACTATTCAAAACGTTGTCAGAGATTTGTACAATATGATACCAAATGTATCACGAAATCTTAAGACTTGTCTTTTTTATATTGCATATTAGAAATAAAAACACTTTTTTATGTTTGATTGAAGGCGATGGCTAATGAAATCATAATGAGAGCAGCTAATTGCAATATAAGGGAAAGATAATGGTTTATAAACTTCAAATACATTACCATAATAAATGATTTATGATTTAATAGAGTCTCACTTATTAGATTACGTTTAATAATAATGCAAAAGTAACTTAAATATTTAAATATTGTTTATAGATTCTAACCATGTCGTCGGACAAGTAATTTTTGTGTTAAACGTAGATTATGTTTTTGTATAATTTTTTACCTTTGTTTTTAATTTTATTTATAGTCTAACAGGTCTAAAAAACATGCAAAAGCTGCAAATTATTTAAAACAAATTCTGTTGAATCGGATAAAAATTAGCCAAATCAAATCAAAGTTTTTGATTATTTACGTTACTGTATCTAGAATTTTTTCACTTATGTTTGTTATTATGTTGCCTATTTTAATTAGAAGCAACTAATCTCGACAATAAAAGATATTCACTCGCTATCGCTCGTTCTTGTTATAAACAGTCTCAATTATTAGTCGTCCTCATGGAGAACATTCTGTTCATTGCGTAGGTATTTTTGATTTGTAATTGACAAGCTTGCGTCGTCACTTATTTATTTAATAAATTAGAAAAAAGCATTATTTATTTGTATCTATCTGTCATAGATAAAGTTTATTTTTAATATTTTACTTTATTTCTAGATTTTGTTTAGTGGTAGGATAAAGCAGACACTATTGCTCAGTTTTTTGTTTTATTTGCCTACGTTTCGCCTCTGTGTTAAGGCTTCTTCAGGGCTAACTAAACTGGAAAACTGCTCATTTTAGTTTATTATTGACAACAGTTTAATCGGTTTTTTTTAATTTGTAATTTTATTCAGGCAATGTTTTTTTAAATTTCAGGCAATTTCGTTTGTTTAAATTTTTCTTATTAAAATTTACTGATGTAATCAGATAGAAAGACACTTTAAAAAATCCTTAAACCGCTTTTAACTTTGAAGCTATCAATTTTGTCTCAATTTTTTTGTGTCAAGTCTTTGTGTTTAGGGTTGAACGTCTTTCGTTATTATTTTAGCAACTTTACCGATCGTAATAAGCTGAAAACAGTTTCAGCTCTCAACCAATTTCGGTAATTACTTTAAATTGAGTTTGAAACTTATAATGACAGTTCTTAAACGACAATTAATTATTAATTACGTTGTAAACATAAATAGATGTACAATGATATTTTAGACCTTAATTTTTGTGGTGATAAATATTTGAATAACATCAAGAAAGGTTCGATGCTTGCTCAAGAATCGGAAAATATGAGGCGAATAACGATACAGTAAACATGTAAATGATCAGAGCTGATATTATACCTGAAAAAATGTTTTCAGAAATATTGCTGAAGGAAAATATGTGGTAGAGATAAATGCAACATGACGCCTGGAAATATTAAGCAGGATAACTGTCTCAGGTGTTTGCGAATACATGTTTCGAATTTTAATAGTGCTTAAGAGGGTGTATAATTATTATAATTATGAAGTCTCTTTAACTAATTTAATTGTCCATTTTCAGACATTAAAAATATCTTTAGTTCAGCTTTAATGGCATAAATTCGCGAGGAAAATCGCTTGCTTCCGGTCGAACCCAACAAAGGAAAGTGTTGTTTTCTCTTCGTCGCCCTTTATCGATTCTACTGCTCTCTCATCCCCCTGTGGATTAACCAGAAAAATAAAGAGCGGTCATGTAGAGTATTACGTTTGCATTTCGGATATTTCGGTCATGTGATCTTGCACTTTTCAGACGAGTTTAATTAAATCGTAGAAAGTTTTCGAAAGACGTGTAATGTATACATTTTGTAAAGTTTGGTGGTTTCAGAAACGCGAAATTAACCAACTTGTTCAGAGGGATTATTCGTAAATAAATTTCCTTTACACGTGTGCAGGTCGCACTAAGATCAATCAAGTGTTTTCCCAATTATCTAATCAATCTTGACTGTATCAAAAAGAATTTCAAACGATGAGTTTGTTTTATTTCGTGAATTTTGTTATAGTTCGATACAACTCTATACGTCAATATTTGACAGATAAACAATAATACCTCTCTTTTATAGCATCCAGAATATTGGTTCCAACGAATTTATCAAAAAAAGACCGAGCTTTATATAAAGACGGGAATGGATTGTGAGATTACAAAAAATAACTTGCGGGTGGACATGATATTTGACCCCGAATTCATAACCGACTCGCTTCAAATTTCGAAACTGGGTCAAGATGTACTATGTTTAATGCAAAACTGACTGCATCTCACAATGTGGTTAGCACTACTCGTTAAGCATAATAGTTTCTGTGGCTAACTAATCCATTCTTTCAAAATCTTATACACTTACTTTAATAAACAATTTTTTAATTAATTGTTTAACTTCTTTTTTACAGCAAAATAACTTGAAAAACAGCAAGAAAATTTTGTAAAATGCACAAAACAAAATTAAAATATCAACAATGACTACCAGAAAACTGTTTTCAGCTTATTGCGACTGGTAAAGTTGCTAAAATAATAACGAAAGACGTTTAACACTGAACACAAAAAAATTCAGACAAAAACTGATAGCTTCAAAGTTAAAAACGGTTTGACGACTCTTCTAAAGTGTCCTTATTGGTTATTTGTCGACCTCAAGCTATTACAATAATAATTTGTTTAAGAATACTTTATCAACTAGTTGTGAAAACACGAATGATAATTCACAGCTTTAACGTCATTCGTTTATTGAGAAAAACACTTTATAACCAATTATGACTGTTTTTGTCGGTAACAACAACAAATAAAAAAAATACTTTTAGAAATTATTTTTCACTAGTGGCTCTTTGAAAGTAAGGCAATAGATTGACAATGTTCTGTAAAAACTTAAAAATAGCAGCACTTAAATCATTTTTTTTTTATTAAACTCGGTTTTATTTATGTGATTGAAAAGCTCGTTCTAAACAATTCATAGGAAAATTAAGGATAATAAAAACAAATTTAAAAAATTAAAACATTTCTTTGTCAAAGTGTCCCACTCTTTAAGTGCCAATACTGTACAAAATTCCGTTATAAAATTAAATAAACTGAAAACAGTATTTATGTTTTTTTTGTAGTCTACAGAAAATACAAAAAAAAAATCTTTCAGTAACCAACCAAATGTAAATAAACTGAAACTTAATTCTGACACTTCTGACATTTTAAATGACAGATTGCATCTATTTGTCTTTCCTAAAGCAACTAGGACTCCAAAATTTTTGAATCGCTTGATATTATTACAGTTATGGCAGTGAGACAAAATAATTCTGATAGACACGTCGAAAGCTCTCTCTTACTCTCTCTTTTGTCTTTTCTTTTCTTGTTTTTGTTTCATTATATCTCTTATCTCTTCGTTTCATTTATGGTCTGACTTTGAATGTAATGCTGCATCCATTTCTGTTGCAAGTATTTTCTGTCATAGTCTATATTTCGGCGCCTTGTTACCACAGCTCCTCTTTCTTTTATGTTTCTTTCGTTTTTTAGTCTACTACATGCATTCCGTTTCCACCTTCATTCAACAGTTCTTTAAAGTACTCCACCCATCTCCCCCTTTTCTCCGTCAACTTCTTTAACAGCTCACCTTGCTTACTTCTACAATACCCTGCTCTTTCTTTCTTGGTGGTATTTTGCTTTACTTCTTGGTAAAAATTTATTTTTTTATTAACCATTCGGTCTTCTACCTTTATTCTTACTCTTTTTTAGGTTTGCCTGTCTATATTTTTTGTCTATATTTTGATGATTTGTCTGTGTATATTTTTTGACCAATTTTTTTTTTTAAGTGCTCCTATGATTCTTCTACTCTGGCCTACTCTTTTTTGTATTTCTTTTCTATTTCTTCCATTTTTTTCGAACGTTATTCCTAAGTAATTACACGGCTTTACATCTTCCAAATGTACTTCTATTATCTAACAGTAAATTACCATCATTCTGTCCTATGCCCATATACTTATTTTGTATATTTATTTCTATTTTCCAGTTGTTCTATTTCTCACATAACTTTCTAGTCATATATTCTACGCCCTCTTTTGTTTGAGCTATTACTATTTAATTGTCCGCAAATTGCATAGTATAAAAAATGGTATTGCTTAATTCAAAGCCTATTTGGCAGCACTTCTTCTTCTGATTCTTGAGGGCATGTTCTACATACAGACTGTTTCACGAGTAATAATGAGCCTGCAAAGCTGAAAATACAACCAGCAATACAATTTCAGAGTTAACGCAGCTCATATTGATTTCAAATTTTATTTGTCAAATCTGTCACCAATAAAAAAATGTACTCAAACGATAAAAAAACCGACACGATGATGATATATGAGAAAAAATGCCTCTGCCGCGATGAGTTTGTACAGACAACGTTTTCCGGGTGGAGAAGAAGTCTTGCTTACACCATATTCGAACGACTTGAAACTACCTTAAGAAAAAATTGACCACCTTTGAAAAATCCATAAGCAAGAACAGCTACTGGTCCTGTTTACATGTAAGTCAAAGAATGATTTCACAAGCAAATGGCATTAGTTTGTCTTCAGTTAACCGAAAGATTAAATGATTTTATATTTAATGTATTTGTAAACAAAAAAATAACTACGTTACCTTTAGAATTGTATTGCTGGTTGCATTTTTAGTTTCGCAGGCTCATTACCACTCGTGAAACATCCTGTATATCTTAAATAATGTGGGTGAAAGCAACAACTTTGTCTGAGGCCCGACAGTTTTTTCCCAATTTTTATTTGAGATCTACAGTTATCATACATCTGCTTTTATTAATGTATTTTTCCATAATTTCATAACTGGTACTTTATCATACGTCTTACACAGATCAATAAATAAATGTGTTTCCTTGTTTTTTGTTTTGCAATTATTTGTTTTATTCCAAACGCATTGTCGATACATGATCGTCCTCAGCGAAACACATTCTTCTTCTGGCTTTTTGCTAGAATATTCTGATTTTATTTTATCACGTATAATCCGTCTATATAACCGGATAAACACTATTTATAACACTTTTACCTTCGTCTGTGTTTTGTATGTTTTCGTTTGTTATTGAGGGAATATACATTTTTGCTCTTAGAAGTAGTCACTTCCACAATTTGGGCTTCTATCAATAAAACAAAATAAAGGTAGTTATACCGAACCAAACTTTTGTATTTTTTTCCTTGATAAGCATTTGATAAACCAGATAAAAACTATTTTTTGCAATACTGATTACTGTATTTGTTTATTTGTTTTTTTTTTAACGTCGCATTTGTCAAAACCTCTCATGTTTCTTGTGTTGTTTCTTCAAATTTTAGCCCACTTTTTTCAATTTTTTTTTATAACAAAATTTCTAAAATATCTTTTTAATAAATTATGTTAACTTGTGTATTCAAGGATTGTAAAAATCTTGTAAAATGCACGAAACAAAATCCTAAAATCAGCAATGACTACACAATCGCTGGTAACTCTCATTAATTTCTTGCCTTTCAGCCATTTTCATGCATTATCATACCTGATCCTATAATAAGAATTCTGTTTTTACTTTTTGAAGTACAAGACAGAAAAAACTAATAAAAATTCGTAGAGAAATCATAATTTATAATATTCCTTTTATGCCGCACGTACCCAAACAGCTTGGTAGTATCGCCCATTGATGTCAAATCCTTGTCAGCGCCATGTATAAATAATTCCATTTGCACAGAAGGCATTTATTTACGGTCCTTTTGACCGATCAAGACAGTACCTAACCGCAACCGAATCATCCGACCAGAAGACCAGATGAAAAGATTTCTCGTCCTTTTATTATTTATGATCGGAATGAGACCCAGGTGGACTGCAGACGCGCGACAATACGAACCGATCGCGTGGCTTATGATTGTCTTTGCCCTTTTGTCTCCCATACGTAATCTTGGAAGTTTTAACAGGAGATCTGAAGTGGAACAAGAAATTTTATTGAATGCGACCACCCAGATCTATATACGAAAAATATTTATAAGTTCTTTTGTTGCGAAACGGTGGAGTGGTCAACCGACACAAAGAATTAAACATTTTGGGTTTTATGCAAAATTTAGGCGAATAAATGTCGGCTTTATTTAACGAAAAAAACTGTGTCAAAGTGAATTCTGAAATTTAACTGTTTTTCTGTCACGAAACAAAGTGTAGATGATTTACATGAGATCAAAGAAGTGTTTGTCGAGAGTTAGTAAAGTCTGTTCAGAACAGAAGTTTGTAAAGTAAAAACGAAATTTGATTTTGCTTAATAAAAATGTTAAAATTAATTGAAACGTTTCAGAAATTCAAGAGATAATAAAATTCTTTTTGGCAAAATTCCGGAGAAACTTGGTACGAGCGCTAGGTGATTTATCATTTATCACGAAAATTCCCTATTTTCTTGATGCCATGTGTTTCATGTAAACAGCTTTCAACCTGTCCTCATCTCCTTTCCTACTTACATTTACATCAACAGAATTATTAATGATACATCGTGTTATTGAAAATATTGTTGCTAGCACAGAAGGTAAATTAGTCGAGTAATTAACAAAATGGTTTTCTGACTTTGTGTCTTCAAGTAATGTTTAAAAAAATATTTTTAAAGAAAAGCTATAGCAATTAAAAGATACATCTCAGATAAAACTTAATTAACTTAACTTAAAACGCTTAATTTATTAGTTAAAGTTAGCATTAATAAATTTTAAAGTGTCAGTCTAGTTAAAAGTAATTTCTAGTACTTCTAGTTACAATAAAACTATATAAATCGATGGTAATAATAATTAACTGTCTTAAACTAGTTAAAATTTTGACTAGAACAGTGACCTTTACAATTAACTAAAATTCTAAAAGTAGATGAAATAAACTAGAATATTGTATACTCTGTATACTAGTTTTTAACTAAAATAAATATTTCTATAAGTGCGTTAATAACAAAAAAAAGTTTAAAACAATCTAATTTAGTTAAATAAATTTTATACTTCTAGTTGCAATAGAACTACGTAAATCTATAGTAATACTAATTAGTTGTTTTAAACTAGTTAAAATTTTGATTACATTTTCAAAATTTTGGTTATTGATAGAAAAACACTGACTCATTCATTATCGTCAAAACAACCCTGTCTCCGCCATTCACTCTCCTCTTCCGCAACCTAACAAGATCCTTGTGACGATTAATTTTTCCCTCCCCATATGACCGAGGGGCCCCTTTCCCTTAGTGAATTGGCTGCGGTCTGTCACTGAACATGCCGTGATATTTATTACCCCGCAAAATCATATTCCGGACAACCCCCGGACTTATTGAATTTGTACCATCCGACTTAATGGTTTTATGCTAAAACTACCGACCCGTTTTACTTTTGCAGAGCTAGAATATAATACCGACATGAATAATGCAACCGCCCCAAAGGAGGAGGTGATCCGAGACTAGCTATATTTTTTTATAAGTGTCAAAGCAACTATCTTTGCTCTCAATTAGAGGTTTTTCCAACTAAATTAATAACTAAAGTTACAGATTTTATAAAAAAAAAGTTTTGAGACAATAATAAAATATTAAAAACTGGTGTAATACAAGGACTAATTAGTTAAGAAATTGGTAAAAACTAGAAACTTATAACTAAGCTTCGGGGCAAAGAAGTCTTGCTTAAACGACCTGGTAACTAACCGGTGTAATCCAGCGGCTGCATGTTATTTATTCAACTGGTCTACACCAGTTGACCAGTAGACCAGTTGAATGAAAAACATGCAACTCGCTGTTAATTACCTGGTCGTTTAAGCAGGACTCCTTTGCACCGAAGCTCATATAACATCTATTAACTGAAATGCTCTTTAGTTGGTCGAAAGAAGAATTTATTTATTTATTTTTTATTTATTCTAAACTAGTTAAAATATTGATTAAAAGCAGACATTTTAACTAGTATCTTAAAAAACAAATACAAAATTAGTTAAAAGCTCAGGAAATTTAACAAGTTAGTTTTTCTCTCTGCATCTGAAGCGATTGTAACAATTCGAAAGAATAGTACATTTCTGTGCAGTTTAATGCACTTACGCTGTATAATCGAGAGTCCATCAGCATTCTAACAGGATCAAACATTATCATGTGGTTACAATGAGAATTCTCCTTTGATTAAAATCTCTCGAACAGCGCAATTGACGTCACAACTGCATTTACATACAATATCAATTACCGTCTTTGTTACCTTACTTTGAGTAAAGTCGTCATTTGAATACTAAAAACCACACAGCCTTAGCCATTTTATCAAATACCAAACTTTTCGCAGAGTATTAAATGTTATCTAAGTGACACAGTGCTTTTATCTCTGTTATATTTTTTCCAATTTCGTGTAGCACTTCTTCTTTCAGTTGCGGATTATTAGATAATGCCAGAATTTGCACTTAAAGATGACAGAAAACAAACACGAACGGTGAAAGTCTACAATCGAAATCGGGTTTATCAAACTGTTTACAAAACAAAATTGTAGCTTTGAATCTAACTCGCATTGTGTATCTAAACTTATAATCAAGCTAAATTAGGGTGCGAGTAAATATTCATGTAGAGATGAAAATTTTGTCACGTTTAATGCGGCAATAAGGTTGAACTGAAAACTAGTTAAAGTGTGAACTTGAGGCTTTTAAACACTCAACTTAGCTCTAAAAAATATAATTATAATATACACTACTAAAACAATATTACGTGTTATCAAAATTAAATTTCAATCTTAAAGCAAACAACAAGTTTAAAAGAACTTAAAAAATTTAAAAATACGAAAAGTTCTAAACCAATATTAGCTCGGAAAGCTTAAACTTTGCTGTGTACTTTGTGGTCTTAATTAGTAAAATAACTTGTAAAACTAATCAACAACGAGTTTTGTAAACAAAAATAATTGGGATGAAAATAAAAAGGTTTATTTTTGTGCTTACATCACAACTAACTAGATAACTAACGTAGTTTTACTAATAACTACTACAAATAATTTTAGTTATATCTACATATAGAAATTTGTTCTAGTGCATTTTAACTGCTTTCTAGTTTCACTCAATTGAAAAACTTACTGTTCTAGTCAAAATTTTAACTAGTTTAAGACAGTTAATTAGTATTGCTGTAGATTCATGTAGTTCTATTGCAACAAAAAGTACAAAGTTTAATTTAACTAACCTTACACACTAAAATTTATTTACTTTAATTTTAACTAAATCAGACGTTTGCATTTGAACTATTTTTTTAATATTATTGCAATCATATTAATAACTGTTCTAGTTATAAAAGAACTAAAGAGTTTTTCAATAAGAATGGGTTGATGTTGGCACCCTGTGGCGGCCATGTTTTTTTGGTAGTGTCTGCGTAGTCTGGTGTTTATTATTCAGTCACTGATGCCAAATTACCATGGCAAATTACACAATTGAGCAACACATTCAAATGACAAAACTTTATTATCAAAATGACTGTTCGTTAGTTCGAACATTGCGCTCGTTGCGCCCATTTTATGGAAGACACGGTGGTTCTTCAAAATTGACTCTGCAGCGTTTGGTGACCAAATTTGAAACAACGGGTTTGGTAAACAATCAGCCAACACCCCGTCGTCAAAGAAATGCTAGATCGGCCGAAAATATTGCTGCCGTACGTGAAAGTGTACAGCAAAACCCGAGGCAGTCAATTCCGCGTCGTGCCCAAGAACTCGGCCTTTCGCAGACATCAGTTTGGCGAATTTTGCGTCGGGATTTGGGATTACACCCGTACGAAATCCAATTGACTCAGGAGCTTAAAGTTAATGACCATAGACAACGCCGTTTGTTCACTGACTGGGCTTCAAACCGTTCAGAAGAAGACCCTACATTTGATCGAAAAATCATCTTTAGTGACGAGGCGCATTTTTGGATGAATGGCTACGTTAGCACTCAAAATTGCCGTATATGGGACGACGCTAACCCACACGAGGTTCCGGAAGTTGCAATGCATCCACAAAAAGTTACTGTTTGGTGCGGATTTTGGTCCGGCGGCGTCATTGGTCCATAATTTTTTGAAAATGACGTTGGTGGGGCCATCACCGTCAACAGCGAGCGCTACAGAACGATGCTAACAGAATTCTTTTGCCTTAAATTATACGATATGGAGGTAGACGACATGTGGTTCCAGCAGGACGGGGCTACGTGCCATACAGCAGACGCCACGCAGCACGTTCTGCATGAAAGATTTGAGGGCAGAGTTATTTCTCGCAAAAATGACGTGAATTGGCCACCAAGATCGTGCGATTTGACCCCGCTAGATTTTTTTGTGGGGTTTTCTCAAGTCGCAGGTCTATACCAATCAGCCGCAATCGACCGATGCCCTTAAAGTCAATATCACCAATGCCATCGGTCAAATTCAGCCAGATCTATGCGAGCGAGTCATTCAAAATTGGTCCACTCGGATCCATGCCATAGTTAGAAGTCGCGGCGGACATTTGAACGATGTTATATTCCATAAATAAAGGCATGCATGGACCTTTCATATAAAAAAAGATTTTTTTAAATACCTCACACACACCTTGTTTTATTCCATTTTAACATCGAACCATCCTTATAAAAACCCTTTAGTATACAGAGTATTCAGTGTATTAGTTTATTTAAACTACTCTTTCCAGTTTCACCAGAATTCACCTCTTGGCTGTTCTAGTCAAAATCTTAACTAGTTAAGGACAGATAATTAGTATTACTATAGACCCACGTAGTTCTATTGCAAGTAGACATACAAAATTAATTAATTAGAATCACACACTAAAATTTATTTACGCTAATTTTAAGTAAATCAGATGTTTCTTTTTAAACTACTTTCTAAATAATTAACGCAAATATAAAAACAATTGTTTTAGTTCAAAAAAAATAGTATAAAGTGTTCATTTAACTACTTTTCTATTTTCACCCAATTTAAAACGCAATTTTAAAAATAACTGTTCTTGTTAAAATAGAACTTGTACAAAGAGTATACAGCGTTCTAGTTTATTTCAACTACTTTTCCAGTTTTACCCAATTGTTGACCGTTCTTTGATCAAAATTTTAACTAATTTAAAAAGCTAACTAGTATTGCTATAGATAGAGGTAGTTCTACCGCTTATTTTAACCCTAAACTGACTCACTCTACAATTAATTCACGCCCACTTTAACTAAATTAAATGTTTGTTTTTAAACTATTTTTTTAGTTATTAACGCAATTATAAAAATAACTGTTCTAAATAAAAAAAAATTACAGAGTATACAGTATTTATTACATTTAATTTCACTCAATTGTAAAAGTGACTGTTCTAGTTTAAATTTTAACTAGTTTAAGACAGCTAATTATTGTTACTATAAAAACATAAAATTCAATTGCAACTAAAAGTATTAATTTTAACTAGAATCACATACTTAAATTTATTTACGCTAACTTTAAACTAACTTCTAAACTACTTCTAGAATTATTAACACATTTTTAAAATTAGAAATATTTGTGATTTGTAATTTTATTGTAATTTAATAATTAGTTCTGTACCAAAATACTAGTTAATTTAGAAGAATTCTTTAGGTAAATATAATTGGAATTATCAAATTAGAAATAGTAAGCAAATTAGAAATAGATTACAATTGCTACTTTAACGATACTAATACTTAAATTATAAAAAAGTCTGTTAAATTTTTACTATTTAAAAAGTTTTTAATTTTAAGTAGCTAAATTTAGAAAAAATCTATAGAATTAATAAACTGAGAATACAAAATTAGAAAAGTTACGTAATCAAATTTAACTAGTTGATCAATGTTCTTACCTTAACTAAGTTATTGATTGTTTATTAAAATTTTTAAGAAGAGCAATTGATTACTAAATACTGTATTTAATTAAACAAATACATATATTTTGCTTTTTTACAAAATTTATTTTTTTAATAATTAGTTTTTGTTTAACTAACCAATTTTGGCCTTTTGACAATATTTCAACACTGAAGTGAAGTAAAGCAACAACTTTGGAAATTGCCTAACCAAATCAGCACATTTTCTTGTTGTTATAGTGACTACCAACCAAAAAAAAAAATAACAAATTAGAATGATTTATAGATTAATAACCTAGAAATACAAATCTAAAACAAGAAGTAATAAAAACTGTAACTGAATAATGTTCATTGCTTTAGTTTTAACCAGACATCAATTAAATTATAAATAAACAAAATGTAGGGAGCTATTTTAATTATATCTAGTTATCTAATTAAAATTCACTACTTACGTAGAGCACGGCATAAGTCTTGTCGTCTAAGAAACGTATTTATTGTTTTTTGAAATACTTTCTACCACACTCCATACACTTCCCCATATGCAAGAACCAGCCCTCAAACTAATGCTTTCACTTTTCTTTCTCAATGAAATTACATAATGTTTCCCAGGCTGCGATTCACTCATCTACCGAAGCAAACTTACGTCTTTTTAATTGTGATTTTGCAATCGGAAAAAAACCAAACTCGAATGGTGCCAAGTCAGGACTATAAGGTAGATGGTCCAATAGTCGGATTCCAGATTCTTAAAAAGTTTGTTTAGTTAATTGAGCACGATGCGTTAGAGCGTTTGTCGATATGTCGATACCACGAGCGCATAGGGGATTTTGGTCTCAGATTTTTCCCCACTGTAAATAATTGTGGCAAACAAATATTAATATACCAGCAAGCTGTGACTCTCGTCATCTGTAATAATAAAATTTACAGCACTGTGTTCTCGTGTTTTCCAGATTCAAAGTCTTTCAATATTTTTTTACACCAAGTTACTCTTGCGTTCCGTCGGTCAACTTGTGAGGTATCTGCAATGTACAATGTTTTCTAACATTCAAATGGTTGGAGATAATTCTTCCAATACTTCGTTTGGATATCTTCAAGGTTTCTGCTAACTGCTTATAATTGATTCGTCTATCTTTAATTGTTACTCCTCTCAAAAGTTTAATGTTATTTCCAGGTACGACATCTGTCGACTGACCTGAAGGAAGATTGTCTTCTAAATTAAATGGCCCATGCTTAAAATTTAAGAACTATCTCTCATTGATTTTTGAGGATGGACAATCCTGATCAAATACATTTCTTATTTCCTCTTCACACTGTTTAGCAATTAGTCCGCGCCCAAAGTTGTAGATATTAACAGCCCGGTAACCGACTCCATAGCGACCTATTCAAAAAATTACTGACTAAATTGTATAAATTTCTAACAAGTTATGTTTTGTACTCAGACTAAACAATGATAGTACTTTATAATAAAGTAACCAAATCACGGTTACGTTATGTATAAGTACAATACGACAAGACTTATGTCGTCACCAAGGTATTAGTAGTTCAGTTTCTCATTAGTAGTTTTTTCATTAGTAGTATTTGAGCTAAAATTGTACGTAGTTTAGGACGAATACAAAGAGAAAAACCTAAGTGTTAAGCAATTTAATTTTTAAAAAATAAAACTTGTTTTAATAGTTTTCAGTTTCAGTTTTTAGTTATGAAAATCTGTAATAGTGTTGTAAAAAAAATTCGGGCACCGGCCCACCATGCCAGTATGTATGGACGCGATAACGCAGCTTACGTTCCCCCAATCGAATTAATTTCGCATAAAGACGAGTGGAAAAGATGTCGATTTCGGATTAATTAAAAAAGTTCGTTATCGCATCATGAAAAAATTACGAAACTCGTCACGTATTATCCTTTATAATAATAATTTGGAAATATTTCCCTTCGGATCGATTAGTTTTGTTGCGATGAAAGCAACAATTTCGTGTACGAAAAGCACAATGTGGTGATGTAATAAAGCGACTTTTTGGTAGGGTCGACATGCGGTTAGTTGACAAAAGGATGACGCCGATATCCCGTCGAGATCGCTAAATATCTTGTCACTGCGTAACTGAATAAACCACGGGAAAGGGACCTCACGCGGAGGATTTCTGGCCTCCAAATCATACCCTCGCCATCACACGATCAAGGGTGCGACACCGAGCCACAAACTGATTTCTAATCTAATTAGACAATGTGGCAAGCTTTGATATAGAGATAACAATGTTTAAATTTTCTGTTTTAACAATAATTGTAATAATTGGCAAATCTGACGTTTTTACAGTGCTGTTCTGTGTTTATACATAAAATCTGCTTCTCAAAAATGTTTCAAATCTACCCTAACTATTTAAAATAAAATTAATTTCTTGTAAAACTTTTTTTCGGTAACTTTAAACCAGTTTGTACTATATAAAGGAACAAACACATTGTGTATTCGTCGTTGTATAAAGCACTTAGAGACAAAGTAAACTGTTTGAACTAGTCTATCAGGTGCACTTAGACCGATGTTGATGTATGAGTTTGTTGTAAAAATTGGTCACAGTCTAATAAAAAAGCGACAGTTTTATGATTGATGATTTTTTAAAATTTCTGTATCAGATATCACTTGTTTATTCATAATTTTCTGTTCGAACTTGGGTTGCGTGATACCAGTAAGTAGTAATTAATTAAGCTTGGGTTTTGAGATAAATTATGTAAATCGATTTAATAAATTTAACGGGGAACAGTAAAAGCGATTCCAGTCTGGTTAATAATTAATCGATTTTGCTACCATAATTGTTTTGAAGTAATGAATTAATATAACTTCTATCAACTTTAAGCTGGACAAATTTAATCAAAATGAGAAAATTCAGAATTTTTTTAAACAGCTTTGGGACAAAGGGAGGATATTGAATAATTAATATTTAAGCGAGCGACTTACAGAAAATCATAGTATTATTACATTTGAAGTGTCTATAAGAACACTTTTAGGCGGTCTAAACACTTTATTAACCAATATAATAACTAGAACACAGTATACTCCGAATACTAGTTTATCTTTTAAGTAAAACACTTATTATTAAAATTGCGTTAATAATTTAAAAAGTCGTTAAAAAACAAAAGTTTAATTTAGTTAAAGACACCCTAAATTCTAGTGTAAGTCTAGTTTGTATTTCTAGTTGCAATAGAACTAGGTGTACTTCTAATAGTACTAATTAGCTGTCTTAAGCTAGTTAAAATTTGATCTAAACAACCACATTTACAATTGGGTAAAACTGCAAAAAAAAATTACTGCAAACTGTGTAATACCAGTGTTCTAGTTGAAATAAACTAGAACACTGTATACACTGTATAAAATTTATATTTGAGCCTATATCTGCTAGTTTTAGTCTAGTTAAAATTTATATTTTTATGTGGTAATCAACACTCAACCGCAAAATTAACCGGACACTTAATTTTTGTCCAGTAAATTTGCGAAAACGCTCTCTACATTGATTTTATATGGCTACACATAAAAAACCAACTAAAAAAGGAATATTCAAGTTTTTTGAGTTAACCCCTATCACGCAGATTACTTTTTGTACCTATTTTCTTAGGCGGTTTCCAATCAGAAAGGCTTTGTTTGTTTTACGCGTCTGTCAAATTTGTCTCGATAGCTGGTTCTGGTTTGTTTAATTTGGCTTTTTGGGGAAGAGATTTGTTGTAGAAGCGATCCATATTGTAATGAGTCTCGAAGAAGTTGCCCAGGCCGTTGCTTTACATAATGATGGATGCAGCATACGATTTATTGCAAATGTGCTTGGCTTTCCTAAAAGCACGGTATCCGATGCGATACAAAGGTTCAGGGCAACTGGTTCCTATTCCAAAATAGACAAGGCAGAAAACGAGTAATGAATGAAGTGGAAAACCGATTTCTTCGATTACAAATGCTGCGAGAACGGACTCTTCCTGCTACAGCTTTGGCCAGGAGACTGGTGGATGTTCATGGGACCATGATTTCTCCTGATACTGTTTTAAGAAGGTTGAAAGAAAAGAATTTGACATTACATCCACCTGCTACTGGCCCTAAGTTGAACGCAGAGCATCGCAGACTTTGCGCGAAATCATGTTGATTGGAATATGGACGAATGGGGCTCCGTTCTCTTTACGGATGAGTCGCGTTTCACTAGGTATTCACCTGATCGTCGTCAACGAGTATTTAGACGCCCGGGGGAACGATATGCCCAGTGTTGCTTTGCGTCTAGAGTAGCATTTGGTGATGGAGGTGTAATGGTATGGAGAGGTATTTCTTTGGAAGCTCATACAGCTCTTCTAACGGTGCGGAGAGGTAGCATTAACGCTGACTGGTACATTAGGGAGTGTTTACAAGAGCATGTGGTTCCTTTTGCGCCATTTGTATGGGAAGAGTTTCTCTTAATGCACGACAATGCACGCCCTCACACAGTCCAGATTACGCGTCAGTACCTTCACGACGTTAATGTTCAGGTGCTAAGGTGGCCACCCATGAGCCCTGACCTAAACCCCATTGAGCACGTATGGGATAACCTAGGGAAAAGGAGTAGGCAGAACTACGGCGAGTTTCATACAACAGTTGAGCTGGAACAGGCGTTGCTGAATGAGTGAGAGCTAATAGCCCAAGATGAGATCGCAGACTTGATTGCAAGTATGCCTCGACGAATGAGAGCTGTAACTCAAGCGCGAGGAGGAAATACTCGCTACTGAAACAATTTTTTTGCAGTTTTCTTAATTTTGTTTTGCTTTGCTTTGTTACTTGAAATCAAATTTTTGTTTAATTTGTAAATAAATATTTATTTTTGAACATTATTAATCAAAATTATCTTGATTTTGATTTAAATGTTCCTCATTGCACATTTTCAATTAAAATTATTTTCATTCAAATTTTCGTCACTGAAATTTTTCCAAAAAACTTAGTGTCCGGTTAATTTTGCGATCGAGTGTAGTTAAAAATCGTTTGAAATATCTAGCTAACATTGCGCAATAATTATTTTTTGAAACAACCTGAAATTTGGTTAGAGCATAAGAAACAGCCAAATTCTAGGTGATGTATTAACCACTAGATATAAATAAAAATATATATTTTTTAAAAAATATTTTAAGTAACTGTTTAAATTTCCAAATTAAGAAAACACTTAAATTTTTTAACTAGTTTTATCAAAATTTTTAACGTGAATTAACTAGACTATTAAAAATTAGGAGTTTTACCTCGTAATGTAGTTGAAATGCTTAGAACATTTATTTAAAATTACACAAAACTTTGATATTTTTTAAAAATAACTAGAAAACTAAGTGACGTTACCTAGATTTATAGCTTCAGATATAAATATTTTAAGATTTTTTCTAGAGTAAATTTTAGTTGTTTAAATTTTCAATTATCGGCTCCGTCATTTCTAAAGTTAATTCGACCGCGTTTAATCAAGTTTTGAAGGATTAGATTAGTTAAATTCTAGAGTAACAAGTAATTCCTTTTAAGCCTTCTGTAACAAGAGTAAAACTGCCTTAAGTGGTATCAGAATATATTTCAAAAACCCTCAGTTGTATTGTTTGTCGTTAGTTCACTCGTTAAGTAAATTGTGACCTCATTGTAAATTTGCGGATTTCCACTAATTACAACATAATTTTAGTGTCAATATTAATTATCAGTGCTGTTATTAGTTACTACCTTTGATAATAATAATTAATTCCGGCTGTTTACAAGCAAAAATCAAGTAGCTAAATGCCAGCATTGAACCTCTCTGAAAGAGCAGTCAGATTTTTTGTTTAGTTTTGTAAGGGCATTTTTGCGCATAGGCTAATTATAATTTTTTTTTTATTTTATACGTAGTAAATTAGGCACAACTTTTTTTTTCTCTGTAAATAAATTTTAGAAAATATAAGGTCTATAACAATTTTGAGTTTCATACGTTCCCATAGTAAGATTGACATATTTATGAGCTTCGGATACATAAACCATCCGCCCCGATAAGCTTAACTGATTGCTGAACAGACTTAAGAGTTTTGGCAGCTGAACCATCTGTTTTAGACCACATGTAAAACAGTTGAATTTTAGCCAGCAGCCGGGGTGGTTAATTAGTGAATTAGTGCAAACATTTGTGTTTTTTTTTTGATTGAAAAGGTGAGTTTATCACAGAGTAATCCTTCTATTCGTGTAGTGAGCTTTTAATTAAGCTATCATTGATTGGTGTTTTGAGTTTTATAATTTCTTTTTGTGTCGTGAAGTTATTTAATTCAATACCAGAGCTTTTGAGATACAAATGTCTATCATCGGTAGGGCATCGCCTTACCATTTTATTGATGATCACCCGAACGCCTCGATACCAGCTGACCTAACCAGATTTTGGCTGAAAGTGGTTAAGTAATATTTTTGCATAGTAGACTCTAGTTAATTAGTTAACATGTTCAACGGCCATTAGTGATATCCTGACCAAATTATTTGTACAATTCGCTCAATTACCGAGTTTATTTTCCACGCCCCTTATTTAAAACGAGATATCAGATTTCAGGGATTTAGACCGGCATTAACTCTTTTGCAATTGTAAGTTTTAGTAAAAGAAATACAGGACAAACATCCTTAACATTCATTTTTTTTTTCATTTCATCACACATTTTCATCTCACAGTTTGTTAAATAAAAAAATATGTGGACTAGTTTTGAGACTACTTGAGACGTAAATAATTTAGGTGGAATAATGAAACTGCGTATTTCCCTTCCCTAGATCACTCTCGACCGATTAAATGTTTCATAATTAAACTCAACAGAGACTCGAAGTCATTTTATTATTAACTGGCAGTCGAAGATTTAAAGATTTCCGTCGCTTAACGCCTAAATAAAGTTGGAAAAGTTAAGCTGTGAATATATTAAAATAGGACGTCCTTTTATTGATGTTTAATTTCACTTGATTCAATAAAAAACAGGTCATAAATCATTCTCCCCAACGAAATAATTTATTTAGGTGATGAATTTCTCGACAAATGCTTTTTGGTTGAAATTTTAATCTATTTGATTGTTGAAATTTTCTAAATTACAACAGCAGGAGATGACCATTTCGATGATTGTTTCTAGCTGAATTGGGAACGCTCGGTCAAAAACCTTAACCACAAAACAAGGGTGAAGAGGGATACGTCAACGGCGGGTTATAGAGAAATTAAAAATGAAACGTCAGCAAATTTCCAATCCACTAGATAATCTCTTTGTTTCCATTGAATTAACCGATTAATTTTTAACTCGGAGAGATTCGGAGACCATTTTCAAATAGAATGAGTTTAAATTGATTTTCTAATTACTATATCCACGATTTGATTAGCTAGAGCATCATTTAGCAGACGGAATTTTGTTGGAAAGCTACATTTATGACATTTCTCTCCTAGAAAATTCTTTGAAAATAAATTTTCTATTGCTTCAGTTAATTATTTTTTATTTCGTGCAGTTCTACAAGTTCTTTTTGATAAAATAAAAATTATTTTTCCTAACACTGTCACAGAAAATACCAGTTAAAATCCCTAACTAAAACTAGTAAATCTAGTTAAAAAATTTAAATATATTTTTTTAAATATTGGAACAATTTCATTTGGAAATAAGTCGCTAAAATAAATTATATCATATTAACTAGAATTCGCGTGTTTCTTACGCCAGCGACCAGATTTCTAGTTCTTAAAAAAAATATTCCGTATTTAGAGCTATTTTTAACTAGATTACCACGTAAAACACTTAACTTTTAACTAGAATAGAACTAGCAAGAGTTTTTAATTAGCTCAAATAAAAATATCTAGTAAATCAAGTTCTTTAGTTGTTTAAAGAAGAGATACTAAATTATTATTTAAAACACATTATCTGCTGTACTAACTAATTAATATTAATAGAAATTTTGTATTTTTTTACTTTTTTGCTTGTTGTTTTAGGTAAACAGCAAATAATTTCGTGCAAGTTTAGCTCAGTTTACCACTTAAAACACTTAAATATTTATTAGATTAAAACTAACAAAGATTTCCAATTAACTAGATTTCTAGCAAATCTAATTTTTTAGTTGTTTTAGAAAAATGTACCTCAAACTACTTCTAACTAAAATACCAGTTAAAAAACTTAAATTGCAACTAGATCTTATTCAACTTATCTAGCTAAAACTTCTAGTTAAATTTTAAAATTCTTAGTAAATCTACTTACTTGTTTTAGAAAAATGAACTTTAAACTATTTTTAATTAAAATACCAGTTAAAGCATTTAACTAATTAGTTAATATCTAAGTAAATCTAATTAGAAAGTTTAAATACGTGTGTTTTCTAATTCTGGAACAATTTTAACTAAAAATAAGTCCCTAAAATTTGAAAATCTTTTTCAAGTAACAAAACAAAGCAAGACAAAATTAAGAAAACCGCAAAAAAATTGTTTCAGTAGCACGTATTTCCTCCTCGCGCTTGAATTACAGCTCTCATTCGTCGAGGCATACTTGCAATCAAGTCTGCGATCTCATCTTGGGCTATTAGCTCCCACTCATTCAGCAACGCCTGTTCCAGGTCAACTCTTGTATGAAACTCGACGTAGTTCTGCCTAATCCTTTTCCCTAGGTTATCTTATATGTGCTCAATGGGGTTTAGGTCAGGGCTCATGGGTGGCCACCTTAGCACCTAAACATGAACGTCGTGAAGGTACTGACGCGTAATCTGGGCTGTGTGAGGGAGCGCATTGTCGTGCATTAAGAGGAACTCTTCCCTTACAAATGGCGCAAAAGGAACCACATGCTCTTGTAAACACTCCCTAATGTACCAGTCAGCGTTAATGCTACCTCTCCGCACCGTTAGAAGAGCAACATGAGCCTCCAAAGAAATCCCTCCACATACCATTACACTTCCACCACAAAATGCTACTCTAGACGCAAAGCAACACTGGGCATACTATTTCCCCGGGCGTCTAAATACTCGTTGACGACGATCAGGTGAATACCTAGTGAAACGCGACTCATCCGTTAAGAGAAAGGAGCCCCATTCGTCCATCTTCCAGTCAACAATATTTCGCGCAAAGTCTGCGATGCTCTGCGTTCAACTTAGGGCCACTAGCAGGTGGATGTAATGTCAAATTGTTTTCCTTCAACCTTCTTAAAACAGTATCAGGAGAAATCATGGTCGCATGAACATCCGCCAGTCTCCTGGTCAAAGCTGTAGCAGGAAGAGTCCGTTCTCGCAGCATTTGTAATCGAAGAAATCGGTCTTCCACCTCATTTGTTACTCGTTTTCTGCCTTGTCCATTTTGGAATAGGAACCAGTTGCCCTGAACCTTTGTATCGCATCGGATACCGTGCTTTTAGGAAAGCCAAGCACATTTGCAATAAATCGTATGACTGCGTCCATCATTATGTAATGCAACAGCCTGGACAGCTTCTTCGGGACTCATTACAATATGAATCGCTTCTACAACAAATCTCTTTCCCAAAAAGCCAAATTAAACAAACCAGAACCAGCTATCGACACAAATTTGACGTTTAAAACAAACAAAGCCTTTCTGATTAGAAGCCGCGTAAGATAATAGATTACAAGAAGTAATCTGCGTGATAGGGGTTAATTCAAAAAACTTGAATATCCTTTTTTTAGTTGTTTTTTATGTGTAGCCATATAAAATCAATGCAGGAAGCGTTTTCGCAAATTTACGGAACAAAAATGAAGAGTCCGGTTAATTTTGCGGTTGAGTGTAGATTGACACTTATAACACCTAATTTTAACCATATCAGAACTAGCTAGAACTTCTAATTAACTCAAATTGAAACTTTCAGTATTTGTTTTTACTTTTTCTTTTATTTCCATTAGTTTTTAACTTATTTTTTTTTTAAATTAAAATATTTCGTACAATTTTAGCTAGATATTCCAAATTTCTCTAAATTATGTTTACTTTTAGTTAAATTAAAATTCGTACAAAATCTAGTTAAATCTGAAGCGTTAATTTCGCTTAGTTTCGTTTCAATTTTTTCATATCTGACGAAATTCGTGCCCTAAGAAAGGTGTCTCCGAAACTATTACCAAGGTGGTGTTCCATTTAATTGTCCCACAAAGTTGGCAAGCGTGTGCCTTATTTAGCAACCTCAGAAACTTTAAATTGAATTAATCAATTAGAAGCCTTTTTGCTGTGTAAAATTCCAAAGTGTGCGGAAAGAACTGCGCTAACATTTGATTTGCCGACTCTTGGGGAAAGCGCACATTTCAAGTAGTCGGAATACAAAGTAGCCACAAAATCGATTTTTAATCAAATCGTTTTATACAACTTGCACGCAAAATTCAAAGATTAAAAAAATATATTTGTGGTGTAAAGCAGAAAATCTATTTATTCGATTTTCAATATTTAAATAATCATTTCGCTGATACAACAGGTTCAAGGGTTTGCCACTCATGACCGAATTTATTTTTAGATCAAAGACTCGCTGATTTTCGATTAGGTTTATTCGATCTAATAAAATTAGAAATTGAAAATCGAGTACATTTTCGATCAGATATCAAATCCATGCAGCATTCTTGGAATCTGAGATCTTATTGTAAAACTAGCTGGAAATTCGTTCTACACATATTATTATTGCTTTGTCGATTCAATAAACATTATTGTATTTGTTTTAAAGATTAAAATGTATTACAGCATGCTTTTGTTTATTGAATAGTGTTTTTGTAGCTGTTATGTACAGTTTTGAACAAATTTTCTTGTTAGCTCCACTTTGTGTGTTAAATGAAACATAAAACACTCACTAATACCAAACACTAAACTTAACACGACGCGTTTCGCCAACAAAGTTGTCATCTTTAGGTAGGAATTAAAACTGAAAAGAGAACAGTGTTTTTATTCTTACCTGAGAATGACAACTTTGTTGTCAATATAAATAAAAGATTATAGACTTAGAAACAAAAAGAATTTAACAAATTAGAGTAATAAGAAGCATAAATAATTAAAAAAAATTAGCTTCTATACAGATAATAGATTTTAGTGCCGATTTTTTTGCACCCCATTGAGTAAAATCTTGTAAGATTTTAATATTTGTAGATTTTACGGTACACGCCCTTGCCACTGTTGGACAATCGTGGGTCAACACCTGTATCTGAAAAAATCCCATTCATCTCGTGAGAACTGACTCAATCCGTCTTTGTCCTTTAGTTTAGGTCAATTGAACTCAACATTTTTTCCCGATTTATTTCTATTCCATCAAAGTCAAACAATTAAAAATCCTTGAATCGATTTTTTATTGGGGGCGTAAAGGTTGAAATAGACCGATTTATGTCCTTTTCGAGTTTATTCTTCCATTCAGCGAATTTAATTGATGTGCGAAACGTGTCCTTCATTCACGGTAAGAACTGTCCACTTTATAACAGCGTGGGTGGTAATTTATGTGATTTGTTGACCACAACCGCAATCCTTGGGACCTCCTATAAAGCTCTTTAATGCAATGAAATTTATGAGTTAAGAATACCGACTTGTAATTATCTATGTCCTATAACAGGATTAAGAGAAATTTCGCCAAGAAACCAATCACATTTATCACACCCGACATGACCATTGTTACGTAAACTGATGGTCGAAAAGACCCATTCAATGCTGTACAAATAATTTTATTTCATTGCGCTTTGCCAACTTGGGATAGATTCATTCTGAAAAGGTAAAGACCTCCTGGTGTGAGGATCATCGGATGTTTTGACAATTCTCGTTCACTACGGAAGCTAGAAACGAAATTATTGTCAACACCCTGGCACCCGACTGAGACATAATCACCCAAGGACAATTCCTGAAATAGCCGTTAGGCTGGACATTCATTACATTCGATTCAAACATTTAACAACAACTACATTGAGCTAGAATTGACAGAAGAAGGCACGACACTAAGACAATGTTAAAAAAAATTTCAAAAAACAACCAGGAAACTGCAAGCCGGTTTCGAGGTGGTTGTCCTGTCGTCACTGCAGAGTTTCTTGGTGTTGTATCGCCTGTATAAGGCGAGTGATAGATAAACGATGATGCTGATCTATGATTTCTAATTAAAACAATTAATTTTGAGATTTATATTATATTTAAGCCCCGAAGAAGCTTCTACAACCTAATCATAAAGCAAAACGTTAGCAAAAATTTAAATTTTGCGTTACCACGTCTTGATTCAGGCTGGATATTCGATTCAAACAACTTCTACATTGAGCTAGTCTTGACAGAAGAACTGACGTTGCAAAAATTAAATTAAAAAAAATATTTTAAAAGCAATCAGGAAACTACAGAACGGCTTCGAGGTTGTTGTCCTGTTATCAGTGCAGACTTTTTTGGTGCTGTCTTGCCTATACAAAACGAGTAAAAGATAATCAAACAGATCCCCGATAGAGATAGATTTAAACCCTGAAGAAGCGTTTAAAACTTAATAAAGCAAAACGTCAACAAAAAACTAAATTTTGCGTTTGTACGTCCTGATTCCAGCTGGACACTTATTATATTCGGTTTAAACGACTTTTACATTAAACTAGTCTTCACAGAAAGAGTTATGTCACAAAAATCATGTTAAAAAAATTTAGAAAAACAATAAAAAAATTTAAAACAACAGAAAACTACAGACCGGTTTTGAGGTTGTTGTTCCTTTCTCAGTACAAGGTTTCATGGTGCTGTATCACCTATCTAAAGCGAGTGAAAAATCTGCAGCACCCTTAGTTAAATGTCTAATTAAGACACTCTCCAATTTTAATTAAATTATGACATTTACATTATATTTAAGCGCCGAAGAAGCTTTTACAACCTGATAAATCAAAACGTTGGCAAAAATTAAGATTTTGCGTTTGTACGTCCTGATTTCAGCTGAACTTTTATTATATTTGATTCAAACAACTTCTACATTAAGTTAGTTTTGACAGAAGAAGTCACGTCACAAAAATCATGTTAAAAAAAAAATTAAAAACAATAAAAATATTAAAAACAACAGGAAACTACTAACCGGTTTAGAGGTTGTTGTCCTGTCGTCAGTGCAGGATTTCTTGGTGCTGTATCGCCTATATAAAGCGAGTGATAGATAAATGATAATGCTGTAGCACTTTTAATTAAAAAATTTAATTAATTATGACATTTATATTATATTTAAGCCCTAAAAGAGCTTTTGCAACCCAATAGAGCAAACGTTGGCTTTATTTGTCCTGATCTTGTTAAAAATGACAACAAATTAATCAACAATTTTTTGTATTAAAAAAATTTGTTTAAATTTCTGTGTTGAGACCAATTTTAATCTATTTTACGATTCTTTATAGTTTGAAATCTGCTACATCTAAAGTCGTAAACACAGAACAGAAAGCAGTAAAGGAAATATTTATTAGTAACCTTCTTATGAAAACACCCTCTCTTAAATTTTAGAATTTATAACAGTAATATCGTGTTTTTTATACCTTCTGTATTTCGCATTGAGATTCAGTTGGCGTCATTTGATCCAGTTGTATAAGTATCTGGTTGTTTTGACAAAACTGGCGGCTAATTGTGATGAATCGGTTTAACCCTTGAAACGTGTCCAATTCTAAAATCCGTCACCGATTTCATCTGAAATTTATTTCCAATCGATCAAAAAATGTCACAGAATTTATAAACAGTAAAATTCAAATCGGATTTTCGAAGAAAAGGGTGTATATAGAGTTGTCATGTGATTACCTGAGACAACTTCAAACAAAATCCCACCACAAACCTATCGGATTAACGAGACAACCGTGCAAAATGGTAGCACTTACCTTTCAACATAAATCCCATAAAGTCACCCCCTGTAACAATACCATCCTTCAATAGGGACGAAAATCGTCCAAACGATACATTTCATTCAATAAACACAAAGCCAGGGGTTATTGTTGCAGATCGTACCCCCACTTGCCAAGTCCTGCCCCTTTAACTTTATATACCCTTGTACATTTAAATTTTGTTTAGTTAGCAATTGTGTCTCAAGTGTCCTTAAGTGGCGAGATGTGCCCTTCTTATAATAACGGAAACACTAAGTGCCCTAAAATATTCAGACCATGGGATACCTACACCGAACCGAAAGAAAAACCAGGATTTCGTCCTGTTAATCCCGATTATCTTCTACAGTCATACACTGATCCAGCTCTCTTGGAAACCATCGCCAACGGTTATGCTCTTGAAGAATACGCCAGAGTACTCAATCAGGAACACCAAGTCAAAATTTTAAATCGAAAACAACGACCTAAGAAATATAAATGTCCGCATTGTAATGTCGGATTTTCAAATAACGGACAACTTAAAGGACATATCAGAATACACACAGGTTTGTGTTTTTTTCTTAAAAAAGATTTATTTAATTTCTTTGTGTGTTTTTTTGTTATTTAGGAGAACGTCCTTTCAAATGCGACGAAAAGGATTGCGGCAAGACTTTCACTCGCAACGAGGAATTGACTCGACACAAAAGGATACACAGCGGACTTCGTCCTTTTCCTTGTACCCATTGTGGGAAACGTTTCGGGAGAAAGGATCACCTTAAGAAGCACTCGAGGACGCACTTTCAGCCCAGAGGAGTGTATGCTGTTCCTGTAATGCTCCCGTTTGAGGCTTGGGCCTCAGCAACGTACCCTTATGTGCCCCCAATGTACGGCTACTAACTGTGATGTATATAGTTTTTGTAAATTTGTAAATAGAGATTCTATTTTAATAAAGTGACGCGATTTGATTAAGCGGTCGTTTAATTTATATACGATTCCGTGCCCTCGATGATTTTGCTATTGTTGAGCTATCAGCCGAAATGATCGAACGCTGCAATTCGGAATTTTTCCATGTTTGGCGAACAATAAATCTGATTTCGCAAAATCTGGAAATGGATGATGAATCGACAATCCTGCGTCATTGTTACACAAACTTAAAAAGACTAAAAGGAGAAGAACAGTTAAACTGAGCTGGGTTATAACGTTTTTTCCTTTATGATCGAGAGAAAAAAAAGTTTTATTTTGGGCCGGTAAGTAGCTATATAATTTGAATTAACTTACAGAAAAGAATTAACTCACTCGAAATATTTTAAGAAATTTATCTTAAATAATCTACAGTTATTTACATTATAAATATTATAATACAGTTATTATGAAATTTAAAAACTAAAATTTCACTTAATAAAAATGCAAAAAATAAATTTTATTTATGTTACCTAAGCACTAATAAAGACAACACTCAAAAATCTTATTATATTTTTTATATCTGCAATAAGTTTTTGATGTTTTTTAATATTCTTTCTCTTTTAAAAGCTTTTTGTTATAAAAAATTTAAGAAAATAAAAAGTTTGAGCAATACAAACTTATTTAAGCTCTGTAGCAAGTCTTATTCAGTTATTTCTTTAACAAACATAATTTATAATTAGTTTTCTACAACAAATCAAAAAAAAATTATTAAAAAAACTAGTATATTATTAGTTTATTAAGTAGCTAAAATTATTCCAAATTTTACTGTTTTTTTTTAAACGTCAGATATTATAGTTGTCTTGGTTGTTTTTGTCCATTTTTTATTGATTTATTCAGAGGATGTTCTTGGTATTAGAATGAAAAAGACAGTTTTTTAAGAAAATGCCAACGTTTCGACAAGTGGAGTGGTTTAGACTCTTGTTTGTCTTCTTCAGGGCTAATTCCTGATTTAAACAAAATATGTAAAAGTCAAAATTTGTCGTTTATTTCCCATTGCATAATAGCCCCTGAAGAAGACAAACAGAAGTCTAAACCACTCCACTTGTCGAAACGTTGGCATTTTCTTAAAAAACTGTTTTTTTTTGGTCCTAATACCAAGAACAACTCTCTGAATAAGTCAGATATTATAATTCTGATGAATGTAGTAGGTTTTGATTAATCTTCACTCAGTTTGTCTTGCTTGGTTTATCACACTCATCTGAATTCGGTAACTAAAACATTACAGTATTGAGTGTGGTAAATAAAACAGTGCAGACCGGTAAAGTCAGGAAATAAAATTTAATTAATCCAAAAATACAGTCAAAATAAAATAGAATGTTGTTATACTTGTATTGTAATAATCTGTTTACAGAATTTATAACGTAAATAACAATAAAATTAATTTGGTAAATAAGTTTTACAGTACAATTTTTAAAAAATATAACTTATGAGTAATTAATAGAGAATACAGACGAATCGCTTATTCGAAACCAGTACTGACATAAAATCTATGGTTGACGATAAATTTTGAATATGTTAATAAACCAACAAAATCGTAATTTCAAAATAGCTATTTTTTTATACAGAGTGTCTCTGAAATAATTTACAAGCAAATATAAAGAATACTGTATTGTGAAAGACAAAAAAAGTTTGTCCTTTAAAATCGCTTAGAAAACTGCCTAAAAGTTTGTTTTTCACAAACTGCATGTTGTTTTTTGAAAAAGTTTAAGAAATTATACAGCGTGTTCTTGAAGTATATTTACAAATTTAAAAAAATAGCTCCGGTTGAAAAAAAGCTAAGTAATTCAAATCGTTTTTTGAAATGTTTGTCGTTTTCAAGACATTCGATGTAAAACATTTGAAAAAAAATGTTTTAAACAAGATACGATATATTATAACAATTCTTTAATACCCATAGTGATAACAAATATGTACAGAATATTTGCCTGGTGATAGTTCTCCTTAAAACAATGCTACATCTTCAAATTTGCCTCTTCAAATATTGCTGGTTGATAAAAAACACGCTGTAGATTTTTTTTTAAAATATTATTTATACTAGAGACGCATTAGAAGCTTTTAATAAATTTCTTATAATTATAAATCAAAATAAATTATCTTCTATTTTTTACACAATTTACGTTCTTTCTATTACATCAAAATGATTATTGTAATATTGTAATAATTTTAAATTTACAAAATAATCGAACATGAACACGTGGTGTTAACCGTTGTGGTAGCAACGTTCAGAATTTATTAAATGAAACGCCGTTGTGTTAAATTATTGTCGCTTCGATTATTGTCTGCACTCGCCTGGTGCCGCGATGTCTAGCTTGACAAGAAAAAGGTTTCTCAAAATCAAAGATTCTAAAAATTACATGCTATCACCTAAGATTGCTGTCTTTATCTTTATTATCTATAGAAAACGATATTAACAGTATCAAATTTAAACGTAAATAATTTATTTCACAAAACTTTTTTTAGTAACTTTAATACCAATCTATTTATTAATTACAGTGTATTATATAAGATTTAAATAATATTATTTTGCAGTTTAGTGAATATATAATTTACGATAAATACAATTTTTGCTTTAATTAAGTAACTATAATATTATATTAAGTATGGAGAACGGTAATCCTTAACGTTCGACATGCTTATAACGTTTTTTGCGCGATTGGAGTTCCTAGAATAATAATAATAATTTATATCAATACATTTGAGATAATCGGGAAGATTGAAACTGAAAACTTTGGGTGGTTGTTCCATGATTGCTATGGTTTTGTTCCAAACAAGTAAAATTTTCTTTTTGATACAATCATTCCTACATAGTTCTGTTTTGTAGTTCCGTTTTTGAAGCAAATATGAGCGATAGTGATGATCTACCGGATGATTTAGAAGACGCTTGGCAAGAAGGATGTTCGGCAATAATTCCAGAAAAATCTAAAGCCCGATATGAACAGACATACAAGTTGTTTAAGGAATGGCGTGAAGCAAAGAAGATTTCTGTAAATGAAAAGAACTTGTTAGCGTATTTTGTAGTGAGAAGTGGACACTTGAAGCCCCAGACAGTTTATGGGCGGAGTATTCTATGCTGAAGAGTACAATTTTTCTCCATGATGCTATCGATATTTCTAAGTTTGCTACATTAGTTGCTTATTTTAAGAGAAAAAATATTGGATATCGGCCTAAGAAGGCTAAAATTTTTACCACAGAAGACATGAAAAAATTCTTGAATGAAGCACCAGACGAACAATTTTTAATTCAAAAGGTATGTTGTAGATGATGAGGTGGTACATCTGAGTTCTAGGGAAACAACATATTTGCTGGTAGCAATAATATTGGGAGTATCGGGCGCTTGTAGACGAGAGGAATTGTACAATATTAAAATGAGTGACAAAGAAGAACATGAAGAAATGTTTATAGTAAATATTCCAAATGCAAAAACAAATATTCAGCAAACGTTCACAGTTATTAATAAAGAAAATGAAGCAGTTCATTATTTGGAAATACTTCGAAAATACATAAAAATTCGACCAAGCAACCCAACGTCAGATCATTTATTTGTGAACTATCGAAATGGCAAATGCACTAGGCAAGTCACAGGAAAAGGCACAATTGGAAGCTGGCCGTCAAAAATTGCAAAGTATTTAAAGTTGCAAGCCCCTGAAGGTTTTACTAGACACTCGTTTCGACGCACATCGGCTACACTTTTGGCGAATAACGGAGTTGATGTGTTGGGACTAAAAAGACATGGTGGGTGGCGTTCATCAACGGTGGCCGAGAGTTACGTGGAAGATTCCCTCCAAAACAAAATTGTATTTGCTCATAAAATTTTACACAGCGATGTTGGTGGACTATTACAACAACCTGGGACTTCTACGTCGGAAAGTTTGTTTATTAACACTAGAAACTCAAATGCGAGTGGTATTACTACTATTAATTATAATAATTGTACATTTAATTTTAATAAATAAATCGCAAAATTGTTTTTTTTTAGATTTAATTGCTTACCGTTCACTGAACGGTAAGTGAATTACTTACCGTTTTGTTACACGTGGCAACAGTAACAGCAACCTACCGTCGTGGAAACAGGCACAGTAAACTGATAAAAACAACCAATCGCGCAAAAAGAGCTTTTTATTATTGCCATTTAGGTTAAATCTTATTTTCGGGTATTTTTAAGACTTTATTTAGAGTTAAGACTTTTTTTTATTTTTTATTTTTAAGTCTAAATTACTAAATAATTTTCTCACCCGCAAATATAAAAAGATTGTTTTATATTTTGTTGATTAATTAATATAAGATCATCAATATCGTCTATTTCCAGGTAGAATTTAAACCTCCACTAGTTTGGTTTTAGTAGTTCAGAGTTTAAAGCCGCTATTACTAAGCTAACACCATTCCTTTCTTTATGTAATATTTTTTAAATATTTATAACAGTTAGGTGTTTTAGAATTTTTTCAAACTTAAAATACAAGATTAGTATTTTAACTAGAATAAATTCTATAACTCGACTCTCATAAGTTGGATTTAAAAAAATTAAAAAACCCTTCTACTACCACCTACTTTTTTTAAATACAAAAATATTAAAACATTTCAATTTAGACACTTTGAAACATTTATGGGGAGTATTGTTCGATTTTATACATTTTTCTTTGTTTTGCTACCATTTTGTGCTTATCAGATTATCAAAATTCAAAATTGTATAATACTTATTTAAAATCTTTATTAAAAAGCTATACAACAAATACCTTCTTCCTTTAAAAAAACTTAGGATTGGTTTCTCTCCCAAATGATGTGCTAAAGTAGAAACAGTAGAAATACTTTTCTAAATTTCTTGATCCAACTAATAACAGTCGAGTTATAGTTAGAAATAATCCTAGTTAAATTATACCCTGTATAAATAAAATTTGACTATCACTAAAAATGTTTTTTGAGCAAAAAAAGAACAGAAAACAAAAAAACATACAAAAATTTAAGTGAAAGCATATTACTAGAGCAAATATATGCTCCAACGGGTAAAAATACTTCAATAATACCCTTATAATATACAGCAAGGCCCTAAAATATGCAAAAATGCTAAAAAAAACGTGTGGTTGTTTTAACTAAAATCGTTATTTATATTTTTGTTCAGCCCTAGTTATATTTATAAAATTAATTAAAAACTGGCAAAATAATTAGCACGCTGCTTTTCTTCAGCTTTGTAAGCGGTAAGGCGGCTAGATAATTCAACGCTTGTAAAAGCTTGTGTTCACAGAGTAGTTGTTTTTACTAACCTTATCAGCTTTAAGTGACAATAATTAATTTGAACGCCATTCCTTATACCTGGCCTTATAAGCGTAATCTCCCTACTATATGTTTATTATTTCAGATCTTTAGCAGTTAGTAGTACGTCAAGAAAGTGAGATCAAAATATTTTTATTACATTTTACTTCAGTGTTTGAAAACTTATTAATTTATAAAATTTAAAATTAAACACAAAGTAAAACAGTCTTTGTAAGTAAAAAGCTTAAAGAAAAGTCAAAGAAAATGAACTCATATTAATTTAACGACTTGCTAAACGCTGATGTAAGACAAAGCTTAAAGTTTAATCCTGAAAATATACCAAATGTATTCAAGATTTTAGAAAATATTTATAACGTTGTTAAATTATCAACTCTTTAATTTTAAAATTTAGTAAATAACGTCCTTTGATCTTTGTACTTACAACTTGATTTTGCGCATAGTTATCAGTGTGTAAAAACTGTTTTTAGGTAGGTATATAAGTCTACGTTTAGGATTATAATTTTAAGATTTTCAAGTTACAAAAACTAAATTAAATAAAATAATTCTTTATTTTACAAAATTATTGAAGAGAACTTGATTTTCCACTTGCATTTACGTAGTTTTGTAAATATTTGCCGCCCCAAATATAATATCAAAACTCAATTTTGTGCATAAAAGAATTCCAGTGCACGTGCTCTCAAGAAATCCGTTTTCCAGTTTGAAAGAAGACGGAATTATCCCTATTGCCGCACACTCACATAAACTTCTCGTGTAAATAATAGAACGGACATAATAGAAGAAATCAATCATTTTTTTTTTTCATCTTATACATTTTGAAAAGAGAGGTAGAATCTCCTGATATCGCACACACAAGTTATGTTTCATTTTGACCCTTTTTCTAACTGCATTCAAAATGGCCGCTTCATGCTAATTCGCGTCATCCGTTCCGAGGGAAACAGTCGTTGTTGTGGTTGGGGTGACACATGGGTGCTGGAGGCGGAGGGCGGCCACCCCGTTTTGTGTCTAAAGGGCGACCAAAAAGGGGGGTTCTTAATTGGTCTAGGTGCAGGCCTTGGGGCTGGAAAGGGCCACCTCTCACCAATTTTTTTTCAAAGTTGGTGGAGTGGAACTGGGAAGCCGGGATTTAGACAAGACACAATAGACAAACCGAATTATTTCGGTTTCTTAAATTAAAAAAAAAAAACTAGATGTTTTATATTATTGCGTGACAATTTAGAAGTAATTAGCATTTATGCAAAATTTTACCAAACTTCTGAACTTGGAAACTTAACCAACTGATACATAATGCGAAAATAAGATGCAAACTCGGCTGCAACTTCAAAGTTAATTTTTTTTTTATTTAAGTGTTTAATTTCAACTATTTTCTTTTCCAACTTTTTCAGTAAGGACAATCTCTCCTGAAATATCTAAATTTATAATTTATTTCTCAATTAATGTTGACGTAAACAGCCTAAATAACTTTGCGTTAATTACACTCACAAGTGTCATTATAATTATTTATTTACTTCAGGTGAATAATATCAGTTTTCAAACTTTTGTTTTCATTCTATTAGCTGCTTCTCACTCTGTTTCAGACTCTCTTTTATAACGATTGTTTACTAAAGTTAGACCAACAACCCAATCTATTTAAATGGTAGGTAACAAGACGTAAACTGATAATTTGATTTTAATTCTTGTTTTAATTAAATTATTCAGGACAGAGATTCTATTGATTTTACGGTTGGGCAAATCACGTGACAGGTAAATTTAAATTAGACTAAATACAACACTGAAAACTTGTACTCAAACCTCAATCAAAATGAATTTACAATGTTATCACAATCTGTGTGAAATTTGATAACACCATTGACTGAGCATTTCTAAAGTTTTAGTTTTAATTTCGTCTAATTTTTGTAACGTCTTAATGGCTCGACACGCTATCAAAAAATTCCCAAAAATAATCATTGCCCTTAGAAGATTATAAATAAAAACTTCTTTCAATAGCTGTTACAAAAATAAAAAATTAAAAAAATATTGACTGACTGTTCCTGAAGCTTTTAGTTTTTCTCTCGTCTAATTTTTGTAACGACTTAATGGCTCGACACGTTATCAAAAAATTCCCGAAAATAATAAATGCCCTTAGAAGATTATAAAAGAAAACTTCTTTCAATAGCTGCTACAAGAATAAAAAATTAAAAAAAAATGACTGACTGTTCCTAAAGCTTTTAGTTTTTCTTTCATCTAATTTTGGTAACGCCTTAATGGCATGACACACTATCAAAAAATTAAAAATAATAAGTGCCCTTAGAAGATTATAAAAGAAAACTTCTTTCAATAGCTGCTAAAAGAATAGAAAATAAAAAAAAAACAATTGAGTGATCATTCCTAAAGCTTTCAGTTTTCATTTTGTCTAATTTCGATAATGTCCTAATGGCACGTCACGTAGTCAAAAAAAATTTGAAAATAAAAGTTTATAAATGAAATTATTTTTCAATAACAACTAAAAAAATAGAAAATAAAGTAAAGTCTCTCTGATATGATATACCGATTTGGCGTATGAATAATTGGGCTAAACAGTTATTTGCGAGCTATAATTGTTAAAATAACTAGTAAAAATTTCAAAACTATTCAGCTATTTAGCCCTCCTCAATTTTTTTTTCTTTTTGTATAATAAAGCCGTTGTAATCGGTCTAGGTGTAAAGCCACTTAAGATTCTGGTCGTTGTAAGTGTTCCAATGGTCTAGCTATATGTTTCTCATTGTGCTCGCTCCTAATCTGGCAAACACACAAACAATAAACAGTGGAAATTGTGTGAAAGTGACATTGTGTCTTTTGCCGAGTGTGAAGCACATTTGACACTGTCACAATGGACGTACCCCGATGCGGTACTTTACGGTCGCCGCACCAAAGGGGCCGCTCTCAAAATCCACACTTCAATAGAATCGACCGACTAAACGTAATTTGCTTTAGTTATTACACCGACAAAGCTGGGACTGACTTTCGCATTTTTGACTTGTGTCAACGCCGAATAAATCGACTGTTAGGACACGGATAAAAGAGGACCCAATATATATTATTTTCTTTTAAAAATTCAAATATTCACTCAAGTAGATAATCTATTTGTTTAACGTTAAACTCACTTAATTTAGCAAACATTATGCTAACGTTTTTTTATATAAATATTCCTAATTATTTGAAATTGATTAGATAAGCATTTTTGAGATATTTTTGTGATTCAAATGTCTGCGGTCGTGTTTCTATGGCAACATTTGACCAATTTACAGACTGGACCGCTTCTAAATGATGTTACAAATGGCCTAATACAATTCTAGATATGATGGAATCGAAATGGAATAAATTTATTACCGTTTTAGAGTTTCGTTTCTAGAAGTTCCGCAGCAAAGTGAGCTTAACTCAAATAACTTGTTTGAAATTTAACGGAGTTGGGCAAATGGAAAAATTTTCAAGTTTTATCAACGCCATTACGAGTACTAATCCAACATAAAAAAAAAATGTTAAAACGAAAATCAGATCTTAAATATAAACAATTAAGCAAAAAATTTAAAAGCACACCTATATAGACTATTAGAAATAAACAATCACTCAATTATTGTCTCATTGGTTTAAAACTTGAAACTAATTTAGCTGGTGTAATGACATATAGAATGTCTAGAAAGCACCTTTTTTTAAAAAATAAATTAAAACAAAGAAAGAGTTATTTTAACCAATTTATAAAAGATATAAGTCTGAACAACACCTGAAAAATAGATTTATTTGAATAATCTTTTTACTATCTTTGTTTCTAAATTACAATTTCGGAAATAATAGATCGTGTTTTCCCCTGAAAAAATTTTCATTGAATCATCAGTTCAAATCCAGTGTGATGTTGCAAGCACTCTAAATAATCCGTTGCAACTTAATCCTGCTTTGATAATAAACAAAGCCAATACTCAAAAACCGTAATCAATTTGTCAGTCGTCGCTTTTTCACTGGATTAATTTTGAAAATTGGTGTCGACACATTCGAACAAGCCGTCCAAAATATAAAATAAATTGAACTAAAGTTGACTGACCACTACATCTGCGAATATCACGAGAGTGTCGAGACTTGATATGATAACTGATAAGACACTAAATACAACAAACTTGAGACAATAGATAAGAGAAATCAACATCGAGAGGCCATCTATGAATTTCACCGAATAACTACGCCTTTAAAGTACAGCTCTCTTGCTGCATTCAGTAAAAAACCAATCAATAATTATAAATTTATTTCTTCTGGTTTTAGTTCAACAATTTCTTGTGTAAGTTCCCACAGTTTTATCGGGAGTCCTGGATCAGACGCACTCCTGTAATCTTTAACCCTTTTACAATCCTCAAAATGCTCGCCACTAAATTCCTCTAGACCTTTTGTAACAGAACAGTAAATTGTTGTCTGAGCTCCTTCTTCACTCGTCTACAATTACAAAATTTTAGATGCATAAACAGTGCCTTCAGAAATGATCTTAACCCACGTGACGTGAAATTATTTCTGAAGGGACAGTACAACAGTTATTACTTTACAAAACGTGTTTGAAATAAATTCGAGAAGTGTCCTAACACCTTTTATAGCATTTCTGGCAATATCAGTTCTTACAACACCTGGATGAAGGGAATACGTTGTAACTCCAGTTCCTTGTAACCGTTTTGCTAGTTCTTTTGTAAAAAGAATGTTACATAATTTCGAATTGTTGTAAACACTTATTATCCCTGAATATGTATTAAGATGCTTCACATCAAAATTTCTTGCATATTTTGCAAGTCGTGACGCCACATTTATTACACGACTTCCTTTAGTTTTCTTTAACAAACCTTAATTATGGTTATTGTTGTTATTTCAAATAGTAATAATATTAGATTTGTTCCAAGAACCAGTTCAGAACCGTTCAAAACAGTACTAAGCAATAAAAAGTATTCCGAACCGTTCTGAACTGTTGTTGGAACTACTACCTACCTATTAGTAAATGTGTCAAAAGAAAACTCCCAAAATAGTTCACTTGCATCAATAAAACATTGCCGTCTTTACTCTTCTTATCTCCAATTCCAGCAGCACCTGCATTATTTACCAAAATATCTAGACGTTCTTCTGTTTCATTTATGTTTCTCGCAAACGCTCGTATCGAGTCAAACGAGCTCATATTTATCAGTTTTACCATCACATTTTCGTTACCTGTTTCTTCAATAATTTTTAGACGTGCATTTTCAGCGCGTTTTTCATCACGACATGCTAGAATGACTCGAGCTCCTCTCTTGGCAAAATCTAGGGCAGTTTCGTAACCAATACCTAATTTTTTTAATTAGATAACACTCTGTATAATCTATAAATCTATAAACTGACCTGTGTTAGCTCCAGTGACTATAGCAGTTTTTCCAGCTAAACAAGTTTTACTTCTGCACCATCCTGTTGTCAGCTTTATATAAATTTTTGTTATAAAAGCAACAAAAAAGAGAAAAACTATAACAGTTATGTTAAACATTTTATAAATTTGTTGATAAGTCAGACAAAATATAGATTATTGTGAACTGTTTGAAAGAAGTGTTTATTTTGTTATCTTCTCTTATCAGAATTTGAAATGTTGTCAATTTTTGGAGTACACAATACTGTAGTAACAGCTAATAGTTACGTAAATATACCTTTTGTTATCTTTATCTAAATTTATTTTTGTTAATTATTCATTAGTCTAACGAATAATTATCGCTAATTATTGTTGTTTCTAATTTATAAAGAAACAAACCTAATTTTTTAATAAAGCAAGGGCAATGTATAGGTGTCAGACACTTTTTGCAACCGGTTGCAAAAGATTTAACTTACGGTTTCTACAGCGGCTGCAAAAGTTGCTTTCATGGCCGTTAGTATCTGTTTAAATTTTAAAATTATTTTAATCCAAAAATGTCACATTTATTTCTTAAAAGTTCAATTACATTTTATCAGATTTTCCACCTACAATTTCCCTTGTTATTTCCCATAATTTCTCAGATTCCTTTTCTTTTACTGTTTTATACTTCTCAATTTTTTGGCAGTTTACAAAATTTTCGCCACTAAATTGCTCGATATTTTTTGCCACTGAACAGAAAATTGTTGTTTGTGCTCCTTCCTCAGGTGTCTAAAATATAAATTTTGTAATGATATTTTTAAAATTAAATTATCTCACTTTGAAAAAGACACTTTTAAAAATTCTTGCCACCATTTTGAGATATGTTGGTGTTTGTTTAAAAATTTCAGTATTAACTAAACCTGGATCAGCTGAATAAACTGTAACTTCTGTGCCTTTCAGTCTTTTAGCTAATTCTCTTGTAAACATAATTAAGCAAAGTTTTGAATTGCTGTAGCTATCAGTGTTACCAACTTTATCAACATTGAAATTGAAGGCAAATCTTGCCATTACAGATGACACGTTAACAATCCGACTGGATCCAGTTTTCTTCATTAAATCTGAAAGTAGTTTTAAGTTAACTGTGATAAGCGGTATTCCAAATAGCGACAATGAACATAAAGAGAAAAATTTCTAACTTCTAAAATTCTAAAAAGAACGTTTAATTATATAAAAAAAAACTGACCGAGAGTTGGTCAGTCAGTTAGTGAGAGTCAGACAAGTAAGCAATACTACTCTTCTAGATTTTTGTAATTTTGTCATATTTTTGCTATTTTTATTTGCCTTGTCGCTATTTGATAACAAATCTGTCTTAAATACAAACCTAGCAATAGATTTGTTAAGAGAAATGGTGAAAAATAGTTAACTTGCATCAACAACAACTGTCTATTTGCAGTCATCGAGTGAAGACCCACTTCAAGAACGGCAGCATTATTTACTAAAATATCTAAACGGTCCTCATTTTTATAAATCTCTTGAGCAAAAGCTCTCACTGAGTTAAAACAACTCAAATCAATTAATTTTATAACAATATTTGTATTTCCGGTTTCATTTATAATTTTTTTACAAGCTTCTTGTGCTTTTTTCTTATTTCGACAAGCTAAAATAACTCGAGCACCTCTTTTAGCACAATCGAGAGCTGTTTCATATCCGATACCTAAAGGAAATAATTACTTAAAAAATTTTGTTTAAATAATATCTGTCTTACCTGTGTTTGCTCCTGTAACTATTACAGTCTTTCCTACAAGACAAGTCTGACTTTTACACGGAATTATAAAGAAATTTAAATAAAGTTTAATTAAACAAAGAAAAACAATGACAGAAATTAGAAATAATAAACTCGGCATTTCAAGCGGAATTACTATACAGACATTGACCTACAATTTTATCTCGGCCAGTTCTATGAACTTTCGCTGAGGATTTGCAATAATAAAAATTGATAACAAATTGATTTTAACACACGTGTTTAACACAAACAGGTGGCTAGATTTTTATCTTTTATTATTATTAAATATCGATACATTTCTTGAATTCATTTATTAATGGCTATTTATTATACAAGTGTCTTATCAGGCAAAGAAGTCACGAAAGAAATGTTTAGCCACGAGAGCTTGCTCGAATGGCCTAATTTTTCTTAAGTGAGTTATTTGCTGTTAAGACATGAGTACAATACATAGTTTTATCCAACACCTCTCTCAGTAAGAGAGAAATTTTTTCATAAATTAAATTATTGAACATCTAATATTTCTTAGAATTAATTCCCAAAATCGGTGTGTTTTGATCATTTATTAAAAACTTTTAAATCACTCAAAAAACTTTATTTTTACTTAATTTAATAAAGTAACATCTTCAAAAATCAGTGATATTCAAAGTATAAATAAATTTAATTTCCAAAATTTGTGGCCAGTAGCTCCTAAACTGTGCTCTGTTAAATGTTCACGCTGCCACGCTTTTATTGAGTGTTTCAAAAAAAAATTAATACAGTTGACAAACCAAGATCCTAGAGTATTTGTCTTCACTTACTGTTTCGATCTGTCTCTTCCGATCAAACAACAAATTCAACTTCCCACAACTGTGCTATTTTTGTCCTTTATTATTGTTTTAATTAAGTAAGAAACATCCTGAAACAACTAGTACGTTAAAAATAGTCACTATTATGCTTGTTATAGTTATTACTAAATTATTTTTTATCAAAATATCTGATAAAAACGTCAAAAATCAAAAAATATGGCTATACCTACTGCAATACTTCACTTAAAAAACTTTTTTGTTTTATTTTACCAGAAATATAGTGTGTTTCATTAAATTTGGCAATAGAGTTGGCAGTGATATTGATAGTGTTTATCAAAATTATGTATCACGTCCTAAATTTTTTCTATCTTTATAAAATTCATTAAAATGAATCAATTTATCATATCAGCACCTCAACTCATTTAAATATTTATAAATAACAACATTTTTGTGTATTTTTAATTGACAGTTGTAAGATAAAACAAACCGAAACTGGTTATTAACAATGTGTTAACACACGGAAGTAATAATTATTTCCGCTGCAATCCCCGCTTCTGTAATTACAACAAAAGTATAAAAATAATGAAGTAAATTATGAATTTTACAAGAAATTAAAATGTGGTCAATTATCGTTCTTTTTACCTTTTTCGGTAAGTATGATTTAGAAACTCTTTGAATGTAACGAGGTGGTCACAGGAGTGGGTGAATTGAGCCAAAATTACAGCAGAGATGCTCTCCAAGAAAAGTACCCAGGCTTTGGTACCGAATGGATTCCAGTTGGGCAAAAAGAAAATGGTGAATTTATTATTGGGTATTTTGCCAAAGACGTAGATGATGGGAGATTTATTTTTTCACCAGAACCACAAGAAGTAGTGACTTTTACACTTTTTACTAGGTATATCTCTCCAAAATACGATAAGACGTTGATGCGCAGTAGCCAAGTTTCTATCTGTCTCGCCCTCTCTCAACTATGCGCTCATCTATCTAGCTTGCTTTGCTTCTTATTCTGCGCATCTCCAGGCTTATTCTATTTTGAGCTAGCTTTATACATTTTTAAGAATATAACTAAGTATAATTTAGGCAGAACCCTGAAGGTACCAAAATAGAAACCGATCTCAAAAACTTAGAGAATTTTGATAAAACCAAACCGGTTAAATTTGTAACCCACGGCTGGATGTCTAGTGGTACTGCCGACACTTGTACCCGAATAAAAGACGGTTTTTTAAAAAAATACGACGCCAATGTTTTTATTATGGACTGGAGTGAGATCTCTGGAAATGTCCTTTATCCAATTCCCATGTCAGCGACCAAATCCGTTGGCGATTTCTACTCTCAATTCCTGAACAAACTTGTAGCTTCTGGTACAGATCCGAAAAACATCCATTTGGTAGGTCACAGTCTAGGAGCACACGTATCAGGATTTGCTGCTCGTGGAGTCAAGGAGAAAATCGGACGAGTCACAGGCCTTGATCCTGCGCTTCCAGGTTTTGACCTGGGACTAGTCGAAGGAGGTCATTTGGAAAAAAGCGATGCTGAGTTTGTTGATGTTATCCACACGTGTGCTGGATATTTAGGAATGAGAAGATCCATCGGACATGCTGATTTTTACCCAAATGGAGGGAGTGTGCCCCAGCCAGGATGTGATAGTATTTTTGAAGTAGGGAAAATTTGTTTGGGGTAGATTTTTTATTTTGGGTTTTAGATGATTGAAGCTTGCAGTCATGGCCGAAGTTGGATGTACTTTGCTGAAAGTTTAACGAATGAGGTGCCTTTTATGGCGTACCATTGCGATTCTTTTGAGAATTTTGTACAGAAAGAAGGGTGTAAGGAAGAGGAAGGAGTTCCTATGGGAGATTCTGTTCCGGTTTCTGCACGAGGAGACTACTTTTTGAGGACGGATGATCAGGCACCGTTTGCTGTTAAAGATATACAAAGGAATGTGGAAAATGTTATTCAGAAATAAACAGAAATTTATGAACAAACTTCTAATTTATTGTTTCAATTCTTTAATTCATATAAACTGTATTTATTTAAAAAAGCTCAGAGCATAGAATAACAAAGAGCTAACTACTATCTTCTTATGTTTTTTGAGACAACTTCCTGGTGATAAACGGCAAGGGAACTGTCTTAGACCACACGAATCATCTAAGCAGTCTTTGAGAAATAGAAATAGTTTTTTTGATAATTCGAGTAGCCTTTGGAAGTGAAGTAGCCAATTGAAAACCTCAAAATTAGTAACCAGGAAATTCTGTTGTTTATTGTAAATAAAAAAATTTCGATATTAAATTTCGATCACTTTTTTTAGGCAAATCTTAAATTTTTTTTGAAAAATGGAAGACCACTACCAAGAGTTATTCGAATGGATCGAGGACCACGCCTTGTCCCGCTCTACAACCAATCTAAGCCTTGCATTTGCTGACGCAAGTAAAGTTTTCCAAATTTTTAATAACACTGTTCTAATTTTAAAAAATTTCAGTTCCACTGGTCGAAATTATAAATATTCATATACCAGAACTAGTCCAGTTAGATGATTACAGTCCTAAAAATTGTGTTTCCGAAAACCTGATCAACTGGGTGGCAGTTAACAGCAAATTATTAAACAGAATCAACATAAATTTGAGTAAAAACCAGATGGAACGTCTTGCCAGAGCTGAGCCAGGAGTTATCGAAGAAATTTTGCTGAAAATTAAAGACCATCTTTTCGTTTATAAAACTCTGCGCTCAGAAGGACTGTCGCGTATGTATTTATTTAAAAAAACTTAAATTTTATTATTTTTTATTTAGTACCTGGAACTGAAACAGAGTTTATACCTACAAACGGCGAAGTATCACAAGAGGCACTCCACTATGCCGAAGCAAAGCTAGAAAAAAAAATTCAAAAATTCCTTTCTTTGAGTAAACAAGTAGCGAGTATGGAAAGTAAAATAAAAAAAGAACTAGAACAAATGAATGATTTGAATGACCAAATAGAAGTTTTTGCTAAACAAGCATCAAAACCCGAATCTGGGTAAAAGTTTTTCCGGTTTTAGCAAGCGACAAGTGGAGTCTTTGATCCAGACAAAAATTTTATATGTATGTGTATAGTTTATTAACACAATAAACAAAAATAATACAAAAAATTGTGTTTTTTCTAATACGTTGATAAGGCACTAAAAATGAACCGTTTTTACAAGATTACAGAGATTAGTTTTCCAAATTTCGTAAATTTTTCTGCTGCTTCTTTAATTTTTAGTTTGTATTCTTTTTGTTTCTTCTCACTACTTTCCGAATTTTCAGCTATCTGAATAGAAAAGTAAGACTTTTGCTACTACCGTCAAAGCCAGTTCTTCTATTTTTTTACTTTTTTGTCTTTATTTAAGTTAATTAAAAAAATTTTCAAAATTAGTAACCTAGCAATGCTCTTGTTTATCCAAAATTCAAAAAATTTTCGACCTTACTTGACACCCACGTTTTGTTAAATTTTAGAGAAAAATCTTAGAAAATCTTGAAAAAATGGAAGGACAATACGAAGAGTTATATAAATGGATTGAATCGCATACTATAACCCGCCCTAAACGTAACATAAGCCGTGATTTTGCAGACGCAAGTAAGATTTTTCAATTTAATAAAACTTGTCATGTCAAGAAATTCTAGTGCCGCTTGTCGAAATCTTAAAAGTACATTTTCCAAAACTAGTCCAATTACACAACTATAGTCCCAAAAATTCCTACTCCCAGAAATTAGTCAATTGGGAAACAGTAAACAACAGAGTTTTGAAAAAAATCCAAATAAATTTGACGAAAAAACGAATAGAGCAACTCGCAAAGGCCGAACCTGGAGCCATTGAGAAGCTTTTGGTAGAAATAAAAAAGAAAATTGAAACACAACCCGGAAGTGATGATTATGAAGTTTCGTATGTAGAACAGCCACGTATGTATTTAAAAAAAAAATTAAAAAATTTTGATATTTTCCTGATTTAGCTTCTGAAACTAAAATAGAAACTGAAATTGTCAAAAATGTAATATCCCAAACGACTTTTGACAAATTACAATCAGAACTTGACGAAAAAAACGAAACTCTTACTGTTTTGAAAAACAAACTAGAACATTTGGAAAATCTACTTAATGTAAAAGAAGAACGTATTCAAGATTTGACTTCTCAAGTAGAAACTTTGACTAAGCAAGCACAAAGACCTGAATCCGGGTCAAAGTTTTTCGGCAGCTTTTTTCAATCGGCTAGCGTAGTCTCAGATCCAAAAAACGAATAATGTAGTACGATCTATTAACAATAAATAACTGCTAAACACTCTCATTTCGTGACTTTTTTCCTCGAAAAATATTTATCTATCAATATCTATTTAGGCCCCTTTAAACCCCTCTCAAATGCCACCACTTCTTCAAACCCTCAAAGCACCTCAATGCGTTTTTTAGTAAGGCTTTAAGCTCTTCCAAGAATACAGATCAAGAGAAATGACTCATTGCTTCGCCTGAGTAGAGAAAGGCCACGAAACTTCGAGCTACTTTCCGGAAAAACGTATTGTTATATAAGGAGCGAGGACATTAACCGGTCAGTAAGGTAGTGAGGCGTTATTAGTGTGTTATTACCCCTTTCTTTCGATTTTCTTTTTGAATTTATTTATGCTATTTAAGCAATAATTCCAAAACTAGTAACCTAGCAATATTGTTGTTTATTTAATTAGATTTATAAAAAACATTCGATATTAGATGTCACTCACATTTTTCCGAGTTTTTTTTATAAAAAAATCATAAGAAATCTTTAAAGAATGGATAAACAATACGAAGAGCTGTACCATTGGATTGAAGAGCATACAATATCTCGCCCGAAACGTAACATAAACCGAGATTTCGCAGACGCAAGTAAGATTTTCGCTTTTAACTAAACCTGTCTTATGTCAAAAAATTCCAGTTCCTCTTGTGGAAATCCTGAAAGTACATTTTCCAAAACTAGTTGAATTACACAACTACAGTCCTAAGAATTCCTACTCTCAGAAATTAATTAATTGGGAAACAGTTAATAACAAAGTTTTGAAAAAACTCAAAATTAATTTATCGAAAAAACGTATGGAAGAACTGGCTAATGCCGAACCTGGTGCTATCGAGAAACTTCTACTACAAATCAAAAACAAAATTTCTGAATACAAAACTTTGTATTTAGAGGGACTGACACGTCTGTATTTACTTAAAAAAATATATAAAATTTTGATTTTTTCCTTAATTTAGCTTCTCTAACTGGAATTCAAAATGGGACTACAAAAAAAGCAAAATCACAAGAGACTTTCGATAAACTACATGCCGAACTTGAAGAAAAAACTGAAGCTATTACCATTTTGCAAAATAAACTAGACCACTTAGAAAATCTACTAAAAATAAAAGAAGAGCGCATCAAAGACTTGAACTTACAATTACAAAGTTTAGTCAACGAGTCATCAAGACCTGAATGCAGATCGTTTTTTGGCTTTTTTAAATCGGCTAGTGTTGTCTCTGATCCGGCAAAACAAATAATGTAATAGTAAATACCTATTGTGGTATATTAACAATAAATTTTCGTATTTTTTCCGAATACAACACTAAAGTTTTTTTTTGTCAAAAGACGAAAAGATGAAGGTGGTTTGATGTTGTAGTGATATAATGTAGGGCACTTTTTGTACCTTTTTGTACCTTTTTTGCAAACTTAATTGTACTTATCGCTTTTATTGTTTGCTAGTGTTAGACCAAGTTGAGAACACAACGCACCAGCCACTGTAAAGCTATTATTTATTGATACTGATAAATAATACGTAGAATTCCCTATTATCAGAGTATCTTTATTCATTACCCCCAACTGTTTTAATCTAAACTAAAAACATTTTTCTCCTCACCTTGATTGGTTTAATTAAATATTAAAAAATATATAAACCTTCCTCAGACTGTTATAATCCAATTTAAGAGATATCTTCCTTTCTATTGTTTCAAAAAAAAATGCTCCAAATAACTTAATTTTAAAAAAATCTCTGTTTTATACTCTGTATAAAGTCTTTATAACTTTTGAATATTTTCAATATCGATGTATTATTAATTTATTATCGAAAACAGCACGTTTCTAAAAACTCTTTGTTTATTTTTGATCACGAGATCGATGAGAACTTTTCGGAAAACAAAACCTAAAATCTAGTTGGTAGACTAATAAGGAGAATAATGAGATCAAAAAAATTTCATAATGTAATTCAAATTTGAGTAAATTTCGGGGTGTAAATTTCCGTACCCTAAATTTTGAGGGAGGTTTTGAGTTTTAATACGGTCCTGGCGGTTTCATTTTTAGTCACACACTGTGATAATCAGAGAAGAGGGGTGATAATGATAAGATACATTGTAAACACTTTTTTCTATAAGTTTTTCGTCGTTACGTCAAATTTTCACGGACGTTCTTTGTTTGTTATCAGTTTTCATCAAGCAATTGTCCGTTAAAAACGTGTAAAAATCGGTCTAATTTGTTTAAATAAATTGAATTGTGGCGCGTGTTTTAGTGTGAAAAAATATGGAACTACGAGAGGTAAGTTGATTTGACGTACCCCCTCATTTTCGTATTTTTTAACAAAATCCTACATCGATTTTGTGTAAACATTTAAGCGCATTTTTGTAGTAATTTACATAATTTATATAATACTATGATTCATTAATAAACACACAAAAATCCTCTGACCTCACTGTGACTACGTAACACTCTTTTTTTGTTGTTTTTTTCGCCAATTTATCGTTTTCTCTTTGTGTTTCAGACAGTCGTGCGCCAACACGAGAACGGGACACATCGCAGCCCTCTAATAAAGCTAAGTGCCTTCATTTATTATTAATTAAACGGAATATACCGGGTTTGTTTGAATTATTTTTGCGTATAACTACTTAAAGAAATCTAGAAATTTTATTTTCTTAAATTACCAAAATAATAAAGAGATAAACAATTTTACTAGTTTGTTTTTTATTTGTAATTGATCCCATTAAAAAAAATAAACGACTAAAAGAAATTCCTATTGTTTTATTGGGGAGGGTCGGGATTTTTCAGAGACATCGCTGGATATCCGGATAAAGGTAGGTCCCAAAGAAGTAGAGGGGATTCGCCACATAGGGCAGAAGACGATGCATCAATTTCAGGATTAAAGGTAGGTCCGAAAGAAGCAGAAGAAAGAATTTTTTGTGGTAAAAAAATTTAATTAAGACTTGATTATTGTAACGTTATTACAAATTGTTTATCTCTTTTTTTTTTAATTTTCATATCAATTTTTTCAAATGTACTATTTTTTTTAAACTTAGTAGGTGATATGTATAAAGAGTAGTAAAAGCTTTTAGCAACTATTTATCTCCTTTCAGCAAATTAAAATTAATGAAATCATTAAGTAAATCAAGTGCATTACGCATTTCGGCCACTGTTTATTTATATTTTTGTTAATTAATTTTTTCAGGCGTTTCTTTTAAAATTCGATAATTTTTCCGGTGGAATAATGTCAAAAAACGTTGTTGGCAACACTGTAGATTCTTTTGACAACAATTTGAGTATTAATTTTGTTTAATATTATTTATTATCCAACCAAATTTTAAAAATCAATTTTGTCATAATCAGTAATAATAGTTTTATGAAAGCCTTTTCAAAGCAAAACTGAAAACGTTTAAATTATTTTTCAAAACTTTCCAAAATGCTCACTTTATCGTCTTATTTGCGTATTTGTGATTCAAACTAAAAATAAACACAAAGATGTACAATTATTGGTTATGTATTTGTGTTTTATTTATTCTTTTCCTCTACCCTTTAAAAAAATAAATAAATAATAAAAGTAATTCCTTACGTTTTTATTGAGGTTGGGGAAGGTAGGGCCCAAGGACATCGCTGGAAATCTGGATTAAAGGTAAGGTCCGAAAGAAGCAGAAGAAGGGGATTCGCCACCCATCAGTTGTGACAGAAAAAAATTCCACGCAAGTGAGTTCTTAGTAAATATTTTTTTGATTGTATTTGAATTTTATTTATACTTGTACAGTTTATAATTTTACAAAAATTGTTGATTTCTCCTTTAAGTATTTATTTCAGGTTTTCTATTTTTTCAGGTCTTAATATCGTCGTTTTAATAATTTTCATGTTTCAGAAATTATTTGCGGTCTTTTCTCAAGATAAGTAACTAAATCACCAAAATAATTTATTGTCATTTAAATACTTAGCAATCAGTCTATTTTTTAAAACCGGCTGCCTCTTTGGCTTCCCATAATTAGCCAAATGCACCAAAAACAACTCAGTAAAATGATACTCCACCAAAAACTCCTGCTCGCTCTGCTGTGCAATTCTCTGACACTCGTTAAAAACCAACCGAAAATTGTATGGAAACTTCTCAATAAACGTTCTACAATCCTTCTGAGACATCTTTTCAATCCCAATCCGAGACAAAACCCAAAACCTTTCGTACGGATTATAATGCTTAGGGTACTCCTCAATCCTCGCTTCTAAATCTTTCCGAATCAAATCTAAATCATAATCCAACACATTACTCAAGTCTTTATTACTCAATTTCCGTAAATTACGAGCAAACTGAGCCTTATTAGCATCAAAAAAATCTGTTTTCAATTTTTCAATATCACGACTTTGATCAAGTTCAGGAGGTTCTTCAATTTTGGGTTTTAAATCCCGGTCAAAAGATAATTTTACAGTAACAAGACTACGTCTCTTTCTTAATTTTTTTTGGTCATCACTTTGAGGCAATGTTACTTTTTCAAGCAGCCAATCCTCGTTTGCACCACTGTTTACTATTTCAGGAGAATTTAACATTTCAAGAAATTTTGTAGGTTTCAAAATATGGACTAGACTCTCATCTGAAAAATCTTTTGACAAAATTTCTAAGTAGTTATCTTTTGGGAGAAATTTAATGTAATCACTGAAAGGTGTTAAAGTGATTGGAAAATCAACGCAGTCAATATTCTCATCTTTCAATTTGACTAAAAGTTGTTTGTAATTATCCTGAGCTTTGTTTAATTTCTTTGAGTATTCTCTTTTCCCAAATACATTTAAAGCAGTTTTCACATTATTAAAATTATTATCATCTGTATAACCCGTAGGAAAATGCTGATTCTTCAAGACTAGATCTCTATACTCAAGAAACTTCAACCAGTCTATTATATTAAACATTTTTGGCTTAACTGCTTGACTACTGTTCAAAATCTCAGAGTAATTAGCTAAATGTTTCTCAGTTACACCATCTAATCCAAATAATAATTTAATAACAAAAAGGATAATACTTAAAACCCGACCTTCATAATTGGGGATTTTTGCAGAGTACCTCCTCGACATTCTTATCTCAATTTTTGATAAAATATTCTTGACACAATTACAAATTTCTTGTGGCAAATTCAATTCTTTACAGTAACGTTCAGATAATTCAAGTAAATTCGGTCGTGATATATAATACTCGACTTTTAACAGAATTAAAATCTCTGATGCAATCAATCGGAAGGATCCATTAGCAAAAAATTTGTTTTTCTTAAAATTTCGGAAATTCAAGACTTTATCTTCAAAATCTTCGGGAAATAAATGACTGTAATAATTGAAACTCAAATGACCTTCTTTGATAAACCTTAACATGTCTCCAAGTTGTATTTTGTCTTTGACAATCAATAAACCGATATATAAAATCGCGTAGAGTTTATTTAAAGAGAGGATATAAGAACTAGCTCGGTATTTATGTGAAATCCTGCTATAACTCAGCTTGTGGCACTTTAAATTATGTTCGAAATCAACTCGGTGTTTCCGCCAATGAAACCTTGAGTTTTTAATCTTTCGTAATTCTTTTGACGCATAAATATTATATTTGATAGGTACGGAATCCTTTGAACTCTTTTCAGAACCTGTTTGAAGACTTGTTAAAGTCTCATTGTGTAAAGAAGACGTTGCTTGAGACTTCTTTGATATTTCTTCATACTGTGCTTTAGCTAAAGCACGTTTTCTTCTAGTTCTTTCCTGTTTTAACGAAACTGAGTCCAGAGTTGTTGCATCTAGTTCACTGGAAGAGGATTTATTCCGCTTCCGCTTCCTTTTTGCTAATTTCCCATACACAATTTCAGCATCACTGAAACAAAACTGACAGTTTACAACTAGCCTGATTATAACAAATTCTGATTTCTTACATATTGCTGGAAACTGCTTGTAATTTCGGAAGTTCATTTTGCCCCAATTTGAAGACTTGCAGCTTTTCTAGGTACCTCAACCACAGAATTCGTACAACTGGTTTGAGTCGTTTGTCAGCCCCCAAATTGATAAGTTCGTTTGTGAGACCAAGAAGGATGTAATTGTAGCACTCCCAACTTGTTATTTTGTTATCAGTTTTGGCGGTTTTATCACTTTTGATGACTTTCTGGCGGGTGTCAACATTGTAGTCGTCGTAGACGTACTCTTGGACTTCCTGTGACTGGATTTGGCAGCCGCTGCAGAAGTAAAAACCGGCCTCCTTGTAGAAATCGTCACCCCCACAGTGTTCACATACGATATTTTGCATTTTGAGGGGGCCTCACGTGCAAATTTGAGGTTAGGTTTCACTTGCTACAACTTGTAATCACTACTTTACAATTTGTATTATTATTATTAAACAACAAAATAATTTGTTAAAACAACACAGGTATAAACAGATTTCGTGATAAAATTTCGGGTTTGACAGTTCGAAAATTTTTAGGTTATGTATGTTGACATTTGATAACCTAACCTACAACAAAAACTTGAAATCACTGATTTACAATTTCACTAATTTCAGAAATTGTGCTATTATTATAAACAAAATAATTTGTTGGAATAACACGGGTATAAACAAATTTTGTGATAAAATTTCGGGTTTGACGGTTCAAAAAAGTTTTTAGGTTATGTTTGTTGACATTTGACAAATTAACCTAACCTCAAAAATTGCGTTCTGGAAATTCTTTTTGTTTTGAATGAAAAATACAAAAATGAGTGATTACGACGATAGTTTTGAAGAAAGTGAGGACGACTGTGGCCTTTTAAAACAGGCATTACATGTGGAATTCCCAGAAAACTTCAATCCTGATAAAGTGCCCCAAACAGGTATTTTGTCTTTTTTCAGTGAGACACAGATCCGTATTGTGTTTTTTAGGTGAAGAATATTTACATCATGTTATTTACGAAAGACGCAAATATAAATCCTGGACGACTGCTGATATTGACCTAAGTAAATTTGAAAATAAACAGACTTTGAAACTAGAAATGGTAGTCACTGCTTTTAGTGTGTTTTATAATAAATGTGAGTTTCAGGAAGCCCCAATTAATCAAGCTTTACCTTCTTTACTTCCATCAAAACATTGGCAAACTGAAAAAATTGAAGAATTCACTAACTTTCAGAAGTTTATACGATTTAAAATCACTAAAGTGTCTACAGTGTCTTCATTCCATGAAGACACTTTTCTCGAGAGAGTTAATTCAGAAGAACCGAAATTTTCTGAAGTTGTGACATACACACAAGCTGCTAAAATCCGAATGTTTCAAATTATATCAAGATTTGTGGATACAATCCCAAAAGGTGAAAGTATAAGTAAAACAATGGGAGCTTGGATTTATGCAATCCTAACATTACTAGAAAAGCCTTTAAGTCCTGATTCGTGTCACACATTACGTTCATTTGCCAAAAAATGTCTTGTGTTAAGATCTAACTTAGATAAGGATTCAACTGAAGATTTATACAAGCCGTTGAATCTGTTTATTTGTATTATTGCAAGATTTTATAACCAACTTGACCTAGCTGATCCTTAAATTCTAATAAAAATCTAGTTTTCACTCTAGGAAACCATGTTTTCCCACCTTAAAAACTTCCTGTTGAACTCACTAGATGTCCCTACTTGTGGTAGTTTGAAGAGAATGTTGATACCTAATTGGTGCATTTTCCGAGCTTCAATTCATCGGCACTCGATGTCGCTACTTATGCTAGTTTTTAAGAGAGTATTGAAACCTAATTTGGTGAATTTTTAAACGTCAATAGATGCCGCCACCAGTGCTAACTTGAAGTAAGTATTGATACCTTTTTTTCTATTGGTGCATTCTTCGGGTAATATCGACTTGTCGTGTAAATAAACCTAACCTCTCCATTATAAAACCGACTTTGGCCAGTTCAACCGATAGAGATTAGTGCGAGATCGATGTACGATTGGTCGATAGTTGAGAATTGAATGTCGGTGTGTATGTGTGTGTGAGATAGAGTATGCATTCGTCAGACGTCGCTCTTGCATCTCGGCAATTGTTATGATTAACCTGTTGATATCGGGTCATTTAAGTGCCGCTGAATAAACAAGTAAACAATTTTTTTTGTTACGGAATGTGGAGAGAATTTTGGGTGAAGGGGAAACGGAGCGAGGATTAATTTTACCAATATTGTAAGTGGTTTTATTAAAAAATTTTTAAAAAATAGGGAAAAGTCTAAAGGGCAACAGATTGCCACCCTTATATCAATCACTGAATCGGGTTGTTTAATCGATAATTAGCTGGTGATAATTAAATTGAGTTCTTAGGCACCGGCCGGACTGAAATCGGTTTTTCGAGGCTAATTAACAAGTTGGTACAAAAAATTTTTTTTGGGTCATTGGAAAAACAGTGTATTTACTTTTTGATATTTTTTTATGTTAATTATGTAATGAAATAACCAAAAAAAATTATAATTATTGAGAAGTGTCTTTTTTAACAGAGAGAGACCAGTTGGTATTGGAAGTTTGAAATACTTATTTGTGATTGGTTCATTTCGAAAATTAACCAATCACAAATAAGTATTTCAAATTTTTAAACGTTTACTTATCTCTCTCTTTTAGTACATTTTTTGCGTAAGTGAAAAAAAATTGCTTTTTGTTACTTTTCTAATGTTAATTATGTAACAGTTCACTAATACATAATTATTCAAACGGATATAAAAAGTTTAATCAAGTTTTAAGCTCGAAAAAGTTAGGATTTTAATTTTTAAAAAGTTGAAATGCTGAAACTTTGGCATTAGGCCAACTCTCGTAGCTTATTACTTATTTCACATATTTTTTTGTTTATCTGTGGAACGTTCGAGTGGTATTTGAATTTTGCAAGAGGAAAATCCCCTCGAAACCAGGAATATTTATTTATGGCTCGATATTTTTAGACTAAAATATTTGAAATAATGAAAAAGGTGTCTGTGAAAAAAATTCTTACGTTTTTTATCAGTTTGTTTTATTGACTCTTTTAATTCTGTAACCGCCAACAAATAGTTATAAAAGTAAGAGAAAAAACATAATAATGAACGATATAACTATTTAATTAGACGTGTCTGATTTTTTTTAATGATTAAATTAATATTAACTAACTTTACTTCTTCCAGTTTACATCTGAATAACCAGCAAATCGTTTGAAACTTTTTTCTCTTTACTCTTTGAGGAGTTTTTTCTTTTCTTATGTGTACCTATTTCTACTTTTTGTTGTGTAAATATTTTCGTTTTATTCACAATTTTTGGCGAGTTTAATGCTTGCAATTTTTTCTTATGTACTATTGGGCTGATTTCAAGTTGAGATAATACCGGTAGTATCGCAAATTTTAATACTTTTCCATGACAACAGCGAATCACAACCTCGAATTTGTTTATTTTTCCATGGAAACGAAGATAATACCGGAATTATCTTATACTTGAAATCAGTCCCTATAACTTTATTAGAGAGAACAGTGTCATTATTTTTTGAGTTTTTCCATTTGTTTATCGCTTAAACATTCCTTGTCTTGTCTCTCTTCAATCATTTATCGGTTGTTGGCCAAAAAGTTTTATACGAATCGCATGCTTTAGGTTATTTTACGGAGCTCCAACTCTGCTCTATAGACTTGAACCTTATACAATGTGATCGCACTGTAAAATTAAACTTGAATTCTAATGTAAATATTTTTCTTTTTATTATATATTTTTTAAGTTCTATAGAAAAAGGAATTGTGTTAATGATTTAAGGTAACAATATGAAATACTAAACTTCCAAGACGTTACCTTGTACTTATTAGTAGAAAAAACATGAGGCAATATCTATTTGTCTAATAATAAGGCTAAATAAAGTCAGTTTATTTTAAGTTTGTTACCATATTATGCATCTAAAAATTTAAAATATGCATTATTCACACAAATTACTTGATTCCAAATATTTACTCTAAAAAGTTATTCAAATTTTTGTAATAAAGTTATTTTTAATTAGATGTTCTTAGATTCCCGCAACCTAAATTGAAGAGACACTTTTATAAACTGTAAAATCAGACTTTTATGACTTAAAGCTAGCAATTTGGCACAATTATATGAAATGATTGTGTTTTGAAGAGCTGTCAAATGATGCCAAAAAATTAGATTTGTTTTCATATTGATCAAGAATTTTTTTAAAGCAGATTACTTGTTTTCTTGAATTTTCGTGCAAGATATCTGATAGCAGCACATTTCAAGAAGTGTCATTATTCACCAAAATTGCCCCCATTTATTTACCAAACTTTAAATTGTAGAAATGTATAGAGAACATACAATATTGATTATCATAAAACATGCCATTATTTGTGCAAGAATTTTGTTATAAAAAAATTGGGAATCTAACTGTTTTGACTTATCTCATCTAACTGTACAATGTAGGTGTCTTTCTAAATAGATTACACCTACTAATTAATAACAAAAACACATTTTTATGTCTAAATATTACAGGTACCGGCATTTTGTTTTTATTAAAAAGTATAACGATGTATTAACAGTAAATTTTTAATCGCGTTTTTTAATGTATAGTAAACCTACTTGTGTTTACCTTGTACGTAATTATTACATTTATGGGAGTCAACAAAAGGAAAAAAACAAGTAATCTTTTGTTGTCATACACCTAAAAATAATAACAAACTAGATACTTATTACAAACTGCAAATTTTTCTAAGCAAACAAATTGCACAACTCTTGTATGTTGTATGATACTATTATTAGTGATAAAACTGACAAGACTGTGAGACCAGCAAGAATAAGATAGGATATTATATTGGATAAAACTAGAATAAACAAGTAAAAACTTGTGAAAATTAGGTAAATTAAAGTGGTGATGTTAATCAAATAGATAACTTGTTAAAAGATCAACTTTGTTTTATTAATTATGTGAAGAAGCTTAGTTGTTATCGAATTACGAACATGGCAGCTCGCAAAGGGATGGTTCAACAATAAAAAAATTAATTCAATTTTTTGTTTATTTTTTTTAATACAAGAGGGGCCCGAGAGTCGAGCATTATATCAAGACTTTTATGCCTATTGCCTGCAATCTCCCGAAATAGAAGTTTATAGAACAGTCCTGTACCTCTAATAAAGCTCAGTACATACTCTGTTCAAAACATTTTTTTATAATTTAAATGTATCAATTTTTTTGGCTTGAAAAACTGTTGACAAAGGTGTAATAATAATCAACTGTTAAACACTACTAGAAAAGTCTTGTGACGATTCTAAAGCTTGGCCTTGTCAAAAAATTAGATTTTTGACTGATCGGATAGAAATTGTCTTAGGACTCTACGTTGTGTTTTGTATTTGTTTGTTCGTTGTTTAAGCACTGTGTATGAAGAAAGAGTAAAATAGCTGAAATTGAATAAATACATTTATTTATAGATAAGAGTGCGTAGGAGCCTCACCAAAGAACCAACTACCGCGTACTCTCATTCCCTAATATGTCCCATTTTTGGGTTTTTATTTGACCGGGGAGTCTTTTTGTTTATGTACTTTGTACATTTTAGCTAGACAGTCATTTTGTTTATGTATTTTATTTAATACATTTAGCCATGTTTTGAGATTTTGTGTGCCATAGTACTACACCAGGACTGGCTTCGTTTTTTTTCTGTCGGTGTGGTAGTGGTCCCCGGCTTGGCCAGGAGGATAGTAAAGGGATAGTAATTTTCATGCGAGTAATGAGTCAGATGAGTGTAATCAACTATTAGTTAATTACAACAGAAGGCCATTGGTAGGCTAGACACGTACAAGTTATACGCAGAACTAACTTAATTAGTAAAATAATAATAATGATATTAAAATAATTAAATAAATAACAATTTAAAGATTGTTAAAGATTTGGAACCACAGGGGCTCTCCTGCAACTATAAGTCTTAAAACACAGCTGTAAAGTGATAAAATTTGTTTTTACCCTCTTTGATACTGACCTGTGAAAATCCGGTTTTCTTCTGGAGACGGTGGCGGCTCTTGGACCACGAAGGAGTGGTCCTCTGGCCATTCTGGCTCTTCTGACATTGCTGACAGCTAATTAAGAGAGAAATATTAATTAAACCGAGGGTTGTGCAAAATTCTCCTTGGTTGCGATCAACCCGTCAAAGACTAGGAATGCGGCACTCAAAGAGAATTTCTGGTTCAGAGCCCTTGGTGCAATCACCCGTCGAAAACTAAGAATCTGCACTTCAGACACGAACGTGATTTTTAGCTAGAAGACAGTCTTTTGATTAACGATCCCCCGTCGGAGATTACTATATCAAAAAAATAAGACGACCAGCCTGAAGCACTCCCTCCGAATGGCTTTTCTGGGAGTTTCTTTTTTATCCAAATTGTTAGTGACGTCAGAGCTAACGTGACTGAAATCAGGGGTGTTTAGCGCGCTTTCCTAACGACTTTCTTTAGACGGTTGCTGTTGCTAGAAGTGATCGCATCATTTTTCGCAGAGGTGATTGATTCGTTTCCTAACCGTCTTTGAGCCGTTGGTGTTGCCAAGGGTGTCTACGTGACTTTCTGCAGTGATGCATGGCGTGCCTTTAATTATTTATTTAATGAAAGGGTTGTTCTTACTAATTTTCTTTATTATAAATTTGCTAATTGCTCACTCTATTTTTGTCATACAGTTCCGTCTCTGATTTGTTCCGTCTCTGCGGTTTTAAACTCATGAGTTCTTAATTTAGCTAAAATATAAATAATTTTAAACACTTGCTGAAATATTTAAATAATTAATTTTGATTAGTAATTTGTTTTTAAGATTTTAATCTTGTTAAATAGTTTACTCCGGTGTTGATTGGCTAATAAAGGAGCTGTGAAAGTAAAACAACAAATTACGATACTCGGGCCCGAGATAATTAATCAATTTTCAATGGTAATTAAATAAACAGTATTAATAAATATAATCTACTTGATGTCCCACTGTAAAATTGATAATTAGTAGGATTATTAGTCATGAAAATGCTGAAACCATTAACAAACAAAATAAAAAGCTCAAAAAAAATGTAGCACAACCGAATTCCTGTAATAAAAACAAAAAAAAATGTATTGTTAATTGCCTAAAAAGGCCAACCAGACCTGGGTGGTCTCAGTCTGTATCATTAAATTAAAAAAAAAGATTTTGATATTTCATTTATAATTCTACAATGTCCCCGGATCGAGTTAAAAAAGCAAAAATTCTGGTATCTATGGTTACGACATTTCTTTATTTAAAACATCTCGAATCGGAATTTTTTTCGTTGATTATCAAGTGCCATTGTGTCACTTAGAGATCTTTTCGGCACCGATGTAAACACAAATATTTAATTTTGTTCTAACTTTCCATTCACAGTGTTCAAATCAGTGCTCAATTTTCACTTAAATGATTTTTCCAAATTTGAGTGTTTGTCAAAATCTACTCAGTGCCAGAAAGAAAATTTTTGTGTGTGTGCTCCAAAAATTGTAAAACCATGGCCCATATTTTGGCAGTTTATCGGTGCAGCTTTTGTGAAAAACTTCCTGAATCTGATCCTATTTACAACTGTGCCAACAAGCATTATTACTGTTTTGATTGTTTCCAGAAATTGCAACAACCGTCTGGTGGTAAATGTCTAAAACTTCAAGTAGTACAAAAGTAAGATAGTTTTTCAGGTACTGGTCTTGAGGGAGGTTGTTTAATTTGTAAAACAAATGAGTTTGAGAAAAGTCATTTAAGTTCTGAATATTTCCAAAGATTGAGACCAGGAATTGGAATAACTCATGAAAGACCATGCAGTTATTATTTAAATAGACTTCTTTTTTATAACGGTGAGGAAAATATATCTGATGTAGATGAAACAAATCAAGGAGATGGATCCTGGATTCGTACATTGCAATCTACGAGTTCTACATTAATGTCAAAACGGCCTCTAATTTGCCTCCACGATGGTTGTTACAAATCTGTAGCAATATCTAATCTTCTTACACATTTCCGACATGAACATCCTACTGTCTTTTGTTATCGTGTTGAAAGAGGCAAAGAATTAAAGATGTTTTTTGATCTTTTTTCAATAGAACACGCCCGAACTTTTTGCCTTGGAATAGTCACAATTTACGAAACTAACCAAATTAATATTGTCCACTCGAAAAGTACACAAAGTGTGATTAACACGTGTGATAAACTATCAAGAAAAGTCCCACTTAACACCTTTTGGGTAATGGTGAGTGGCTCACACGACTACAGAACTGACGATAAGCCTTATGTCATTCTTTGGATTTATTCGAATTGTGAGGAACGATTTTGGACTACAGTGGAATTGTCTTCGTTAAATGGAAGAATTTGTGTCTCTAGTTTATGTCCAGTTGTGGGATTATCTGATGGTCCAACGCCCCAAAATGTTGAGAGAAATATGAACTGTCTCCACCTCACTCATGCCTTTCTTACGACACTTGCTACTCAAGGCGATAAAATGAGCTTGAAAGTTACAATACATTAGGCACAATGTTGAAATTCACAATAAAGAGCGGTGATGTGCCGTGGCTATGCGAAAACTTTGTTTTTAATACTCTCTCGTTTCCCTCGGAAATGCACCCTTGGAATTCGCACGATTTAGGGTAGATTTTGCCAGCACTGGCAAGGAAACTGCAGACCGGTTTTGGAGTTATTGCTCTATCTTCAGTACAATGTATCCTAGCTCTGCACCAGACTTGAACAGAATATTAGCTTATATAAAGTGTAGCGTGTCCTAAAGGCGCAATAATTGGTAAGGCGGCCAAAATGGAGTAATTCAATACCTGTCGGAGCTTTTGTGCGAGGAATAGTTGTTTCCATTCTGGTCGTTTTACTGATAATGTTTGGAGTTGACGCTGCGCTATGATTCTCCGTTTGTTTGACTTTCTAGGCTTTATTAAGCGAGTAATCTGTTCAAGAAGAGTGCAGTGCTAGAATACGTTACACTGAATATAGAGCAATAACTCCGAAACCGGTCTGTAGTTTCCATGACTTTTCATTTGGCTTGAACGCTTTTTATTTTTTTGTTCTTTGAGAATTTACTTTCGTCTTTTATTTCTACACGTCGTGGATTTTAACAAGTTCTTTTGAAGCTTCTTGTTGTTGTAGCTAGTGGTGGAACAAGATTTCTATTTCTTCTCAACGTTGTTTTTCAAGTCTTTTAAGAATATTTTTTGTTATTCTAAAATTTAACTTTGTTTTCTTTTTTTTTGATTTTTATGTTTCTTTGGAAATGTTTCTCTTGTTGTTCTTCTAGATCTTTTCTTAAGAAGGTTCTTTCTTTCTTGAACATCGTTTTCTAGATTAGTCTAGAATTTTTTGTTGTGCTTTCTTTTATTACAATGGGGGACAAAATTATAAGTTAAATGGGCCTGATTTCGGACCTCCTAAACAGTTGTAACCCAGAGCTAACTTTACCAAAGTTAGCGGTCCGCCCTACTTGAACAGTCATTGCTTTTTCGTACTTTTTCGAAGAATTTTGAGCACTTTCTCTGGATATTTTAAGTGCCTTCATTTCTTGTATGTAGTCACGTTAAATTTTTGCGCTTTGAATGTGTTTTTTTCTCATTGTCTCCAGCTTCAAACACGTCTACAGCTAGCTATTTTTCAATTATCAAATTTTACTTTTAACACCGTATCAAGACCACAAAAAAATTGTTTTGAGCGTATTTTGAAGTGTTACCAAACGAAATTTTCAAATTTTTTTCGTTTTTTACATTGCTACGAAATCGCCGCAAGAGACATTTTTTTATCAAGGCTATACCTATTTTAAAAATTTTTTACTACTGCTGGCACCCACTACAATGTTTTGCCGGGGTTAGAAACCAAAATTTTAATTTCGTTCAGGATTATTATCTATTTTTATCTAAAGATGAGCGTGAAACCCGCTTTTACTGGTTACAGAAGATTGTTCCTTTTGATTCCTGATTTTAGCTTAAGTTCCGGTGAGTTTTTACGAGTCATTGACTGTACTCCATCATTGAATCGCTTTCCTGGTTGTCTGGAGAAGCTTCTATGCCTAAGAGCTAAGTGTAATTTAGTAATTTTAATACAGTTTAGCTACTACAAAATTTTAACTTTAGATATATTTAAATGCTATCAGAAATAGCTATTTAGATTCCTCTGTTTTTTGAGAAAATAATTTCAGTTTTTAGTATTTACAGATCTGTTAAAATTTTGCCGTGCGGTGTTATTTGATGTGGAGCGCAGCTCGAGGTCATTTTACCTTTTCTAGGTGATAAAGAACCTTCCGTTTTAATTTACCATCAAGTGATAATTACTATATTAGTCAACTAGATCCTGTTTGTCGTGTCTATTTTTTTTATTCCACACATAATCCACTCTAAGTTGCATCAAATTCGAGGGAGGTTTCCCCAATTTACAAACTAATTAAGCCGAGGGATTTCCACCCTCCAGCAACAAGCTGGAGTATGTATATAATTATTTGCACCTGTTATTAAATTGCGTAATTCCAAACGGAAAGTTTTAATTTTCGCTTGACTGACTCGAAGAAATAGATTGATGTCTTGAGTTATAAATATTTGTACTGTGAGATTCTATTTTTGACTGAGTATGAATGCTGTTTATTTGCATATTGAGGTTTCTTTAGATTAACTACAGACGAATCTGTACCGGGTGACCTTATCCCAATTATTGCAGTTTTCAGGGCATGGTCAACGTGACCTACAGATTTTGCGATTGCAAATCAAACATGAGAGATTTTTAGATTGGAAGTGAGAGATTAAGATTGTTTTCATTTCCTGAATCAGACAAGAAAACAAATAAGTGATGTAAAAATCTCTTTTATCTTAAAACTGGGGTAATGTTTCGTCAGGAAAATTACGAAGGTTAGATTACAAGAAATCTCAACAACTCTTTATTGCTTATGATTCGAAAAACTTTTATTTTGACAATCAAGGAACAACTACCTTTTTATTTCAACACTTATGAATCATATTTTTATAAAACAATATACAGAAAACTTCATTTAATAAATATGTACATTAACTACCTGATTTTGACAGATCTACTAAAATCTAATGAAAGATTTTAGTTTGACATTTAAAATTATGTCATTTCGGTTCATTTTTTAATTTCAAAACATAACAAAATCTGTTGTAATGCAAACAAAAACTCTTTATAATGTTGAAAACGTTGATTTATTATTGGAACCCTCAAAGTGTTTGAAAATCTGCATCGAACTTCTGGGAAAAACCAAAAGAACACTTGTTGTATCCAGAAATACTATTTAAGAAACCCGTAAAACATAAAAAAATGCAAAAATTCAATTTGAACTAAAATCCTGCTTTGATAAATGGTTTATTTTCTGTCTGATGCAGTTGAAGCTGATTTTCTCGTATCGATCTTATCAGACCGGACTCGGAAATATTTACCTGTCAGCCCTTATCGGATTTTCAGGTGTTGTTCATACCACACAGGAATTCGAAACTTCCCAGATACGTCTTTTATGTCGGAAACAATTGCGCATTTATTGACATATTAAAAAACGTCATTAGAAAAATTTTGTTCCAGAATTCGTTAAATTTGAGGACCACGATACGTCACGCAGGTGTTATCGGCCTATGGGCCTCTCCATTGAACGGAAAAAAGGCGGGGGGAAAGCCCGGACCCCCAGTAATGCGCCATACGGGTCTGGGAAAATTAGGGGGGCTTATCAATACTGCTGTACATGCCACCAAACGTGCTCCAGGTAAGTACTAGTTTTTTTTTTAAGTAAGGAAAGCTTCGGGAATTAAATTTCCATTGCGGTAATTGAGATTTTAAGTAAATGTAAACATTAAATATTTGGACTGGTATTGAAGATATTGAACAAGTGCCAGATTTTTTAATAACCTTGTTGATAATGAGATGAAAATGCTAAATATGGGTTTATCTATCATCTAAAATATTTGCTCAGGGCTGGAATAGAAATTAGCCTAGTTACCTACTTGGATTTTTGACAAATTTTAACCTAGACGTGTATAAATAATAATTTATACATGTAGAGTGTCCCAACTCAAATTTGCACCCCCTAAAAACTTCGATTTAGTACTTAGAAATTTCGAGAAAATGCTAAAACAGCTCAATTTTAGCTTGAAGGTTCTTTCAAAGTTATTACCACATTCTACTAGTTCCTAGAGCCACTCTTTCAAAAAATTTAAGTAGCAAGTGAGATCGAGTGACACGTCGTTTTGAAGCAAGTTTAAGAGGATTTTCTGGTGTAGAAATTTGAAAAAATATATTTTTTTTTTCCATATTTTCAAAGCTTAACCTTTCAAGAATATGTCCTTAAAAGGATTTGTTAAAATTTTAATTATTTTCAGAGATATAGTCATTTTAGACCGGAACGAATCGAACAAAAGACGTTAGGAATCACCCGTCTACCTAATTTTACCCGAAACTTTAAGCGTGTCTTTCTCAAAACTACATTTTTCAAAGAGTTTGTCATGATTTCTCAGGTTCTACTTAACCGATTTACTTGAAATTTGGTGTGAGTGTTCTCAATACGTGTCCCTATTGTACTAATTATTATTATAAACAAAATAAAAATTTTTAGTGTTTTTAAAAATTCCGAAAAGGCAAAAAAATAGTACAAAAATTTTACTTTTTTTCGGACAACCGGAATTAGCAAAAAAAAAAATTCCTACTTTTTCTTAGTTAGTACGATAGCAGCATTCATCTAAATCAATAATCTTTTTTATTTTTTTGTTTCGGATTATTAGAAGGGTTGCAATCGTGACAAACTTGGCGCACCATTTTTTTTCAATCTCCTACTTCAACAACTTATAACATTTTGAGTTTTTAATTTTTTGACATTTTTTATTTTTTTATGTATTCTTAAAATATTAATAAATGCCTTGTCAAAAAAAGGATAGTAAAATTATTTTTTGTTTTTTATTTATAGCACCCCAAAAAACACCTCAAATTCATGCCTCTACACCAGAATATCCCTTTAAATAGCAATTGGAAATCGAAGATTTTAGGGAGTGCAAATTTTAGTTGGAACACTCTGTATACCTACCTAAACTTAGAGTTACTTAAAAATTACGTAACGGCTGAGAAAGCAGCTTTTGCGGCCGCTGTCTTCGATCTCTAAAGAGCTCGCAAAATTAATAATTACTCTGAACTTACATTGTTATACAAGAGTTAATTACCTCATTAAATTTAAAAAAAAATAGTCATCTATTCATTACTAGATAATAACGGAGTACAAAAGTTATATTCATAAATTTCATTTTTTTGCGCTCTACTGGAAACAAAAATAACCTTCATTTTTCGTGTTCTGCAATAAAAAAAATTTGTTTGTGTGTTAAATATTTAATTTTGGGTTTTGTAAATTCGTAAAGAAAATATACAAACTGACAGAGTTTCCGATCGTTGGGGGCGTTATTTTTGCAAACAACCCACGTGGAAATTCCATTGACTTCCTGTGTTTCTCTCACCAAAATAGAAATATATAAACTGAGACCTCCCCGAGATATTATATTGCAACACTTTATTGTTTATTTTTTCTAGTAGTGATGATTTATTGTTGTTTTCAAAATTCTAATGAATGGAACTGAATAATAGTTCATTGATAAATTGATTTTATTATGTAAAAATCATGAATGAAATTATATTTTCATTGTTTGATAACCACATGGTGTTATTATTTAGTCTAATAATATACAGAGTGTTATTGTAATAACTGTTGATATTTCTAAATACCCAAAATTGTTTTATAAAAAATATTTGAGAAACGCTGATTATTTTTAAATTTGGCGGTTTTAATCTTCTGAACCAATAAACGATGATTAATGAGTAAAATTCATCAACAGTGTTGTAAAAATCATATTTTTTATAAATTTTAATTTACAATAATATTTTTTTTGGTCAAAATTTTGGTTATAAACATTTTTTGCATTTTTATTATCGGTCTGTTTAAAACAGCGGGCTTTTTGACGATGCTGATATTATTTTAAAACCTTTATCAACAAGCAAGAATTAGATAAACTTGATTATTGTTAGAAATACGTAATTGTTATTAAGACAGAGCAGATAAATTAAAGATTTTTGTTCTTAAACTTCAAAGTAATGAACTTTACTTTCTAAATATTTGCTTTGTAATACATAATTAATTAAGTTATTAATAAAGAAATATGATAACAGCTGCATATGTCTGAATAATTGATGAATATACATTATTGATCGATACTAAAGACTGGTTCTTGACCTAATAAATAGACAAAAATTATTGTGATGTAACACACTCTTATTTTGTCTATTATGTATATTACAAAAGAAAAAAAATGTTTATAATAATGATTTAATGTCGACAATAAACTAGTTTTATTAGTCTTTTTAATAGTCATCTTTTGTTTTTTAAATAAGTACCTAATTTTTTTTACGTACTTTAGCAGTCTTAAAAATGTGGATGAAGTATTATCTAAAAAATTTACCGACGCACGGGCTGCTAATATTTACTTTCTGCTCTTGTGACATAATATACAACCTAATAATACACTTCTATCACCTTAATTAATTATTCGGAGAGCCGTTAAATAGAATCGCTGTTGTTAGTCAAACTGAATTACCTTGGTCAATGGTCTTGCGTTTCCTTATAGAGAGCAAGATTAGTTTGTAGTAGTTTTGCTTAGTTCCGTTAGGTATCAAAGCACGATTTATTTAGGCAATCAAATTTAATACATATTTATTATATAAAGCATTATTCAAATAAAATTATTTTAAGGTATAATTAAAAAAAATATTTGTTGATATTTTTTTAAAAACAGCTAGCAACATTTTCCCATTTTGGCTGTTTCAATGGTAGCAGAAAAGTGGCAAAAAGCCTCCCAAAAAATATCAAATTCTTCCAAGCTTGTCAGCGTCGTTTAGATATGGCACTACACGCTCCATCATGTGTTTAGTTATTTTTTCTATTTGTCTTTCTTTGTCTTACCGACCGAATTTTAAAACAAATAATTTAAACATTTTTTTTTTTGTAAAAAATAAAGTAGACATTTAGACGTAACACACTAGAATAACTAATAATAAATAAATAAAAACATTTTATTATAGTATTGGTTAGTTATCAAATAGTTCTCTTTACTGGCTAAAATTTAAAACAAATAATTTTTTCGGTAAATAGAAGACAAGCGAAAAACTCTTTTGTCACTCAGACAGAAAAGCATTTCAGGCTGTAGGTATTTTTTGCTGCTCTCGCTTCGCTCGGACATCAACAATGCACCCACAAGCTGCAAATGTCTTATTTTCTGCCCTAAAGACACAAAATATATTTTTGCACTCTTGAACAATAAGAATGATATTTATACAGTAAAATTTTCAAATTATGTGATGTAAGGACTATATGTTTTACGTGAATAACCCTGTATATTAAATAAAAATTCTATTTAAACGTGGCTCATTAACAAGAGCAGAAAAAGGGATAGAATATTGTTTTAAATATCGGCAATAGAGTTTTTTTCAGAAAAAAGTGCGTAAACTAATTTTAGAAACTGTTAGCAATATTTTACTATTTTTCTGAGCCGAGGACGGCATTTTTTTATAGATTTTTTAATTAATATCGACAAAGCTAATTTAACACTCTTTAAAAAAAATTCTTTTGAGCCATTTCTAAATATTAAGGGTTGGTCTTACTGGAATTGTGTGGAACAAGGGGGTTTAAAAAAAGTCGTGTTTTTTTTTTAAATCTCTTTGTTATACTTATTTTCATAATGCAAATTAATGCCCTACGCGATATACATTAATTTGAAATGTGCTATACAATTGCTAAATTATAACAATTTTCATTGGCTATTGTGTGGTAAATCAAGATCGCTATTATTTTAACAAGTTGTTAAACTTGCGAGTTACGTTTATTAGATTATTGTAACAAACAAAAATTTTATTATTGATATAACTGTTATTTTCAAATTTAAATTTGGCGCTATTTTCGTCATTTTAAAAAATCAACCACGGCCAACTCGATTTCGAATTGTGCTACATTTAACTACCGTCACGTCGCTCGTAAAACCGCCCCCGCTCCAGGCCAATTAATTCAACCGCAACCGTCGATCATAACTCAACCAAGCTCCGGTTTACTGTAATAAATCCTTCAAAAAAATATATATTTCAAGTTTGCTGTCATTCAGTTGGCGCCACCTGTTGGAACACTCGATATTTTCGATACCGGCCGCCCGGCGCTCCAATCGCTCCGCCATCAATGACGTCACCTTGCAGAGAGTCCAGAGAGTGAAGTGAGTGCGAAAGTATTCCTCGTGTGGCGGCCATTTTTCAGTGAAACGCTTAAATTTTGCACATGAAGTATCGTCAAAGGACCGCCATCGTCGATAAATTTGGCTACGAATCATCGAAACGTTCGCGCAGCTCGCATAGCCCGCCCGCGAATCGTGTTATGGCCGGTAAGTGTTGCAACGCCGCCGTTGTTGTTTGCCGTCGTCAGCCGTGACCCCGTTGCGGGGATATTATGTGTGATATTGGCAAGTGCACGCCACCGATACACGTTTTTTAAATAATGGAAGGTAATTTGATGGCTGTGTGGCGGCGGTGCCGCTCCCGGTTCAATAGTGACACCGCCGCCGCCGCTGCTCAGATACCATAGACATAGAGCCAAAAGACGCAACGCACTGCCCTTACCCAAACTCAAATGAAGACCCACTCGTTTTATTTAGAAGCCAAAGAAGCCTCTAATAGTTCTAATCACGTTATCTGATTATTTTATATGTCAAAAGCATGTTGGGACTTAACCCAACTAAAATTACAAAAAAACTAATTTATTGATGTTGAATTACTCTCAGAACAAATAATGGAACATGTCCAAATGCCGGTTTTTAACAGAATTTTCTTCTTTTATTACTACATTTGTTTGTAGAGTAATTATTGTTTTTCAATGTTAACAACGATTTATGACGTTTTTAATAACGTATTTTACTCTTTTTTGAAACAATATTTAGATATTATGACGATTAAATACATTTTGAATAACAAACAGTTAATGTAAAGATATTTAATAATTAATATTGATTATGTGTACATGTACAAACAAGAAAAATAAAATGTCCCTTATATAACAATAAGGAGAAAATACCGTGATTGAAGCAAAAATAGTGGGGTGGTACGCCTGAATAGTTGGTAGAGTTGGTTTAGACCTGTCATATTTGAATCTTGTCAAATTTTTAGGTTAGGTAGAATATAATAATAGACTTTTTGACAAGCTTGTCAAATTTGAATTTTATTATGACATTTAGTATGTAGTACCAACAAAAAAATCTAATCTGTTACCAACCTAATAAAAAAAATACAATCATATTCAGTATATATTTCTTTTAAGAAAGTAATGTAATGTTAGATAACACAATATCTAATATTGTTTACATAATATGTTGCATTTAAATCAGTTTTATTTAACAACAAACAACATCTGTTTAATTAAAGTTTATTAGTTTGTATCATGTGATCAAGAAAATTTATCCTCTAGAAGGCAATAATCATACTGTAGTAGTTATAACGAGCATCTAACAAAATTGTCAATTTTGAGGGCGTAATTTTAGACACAAAAGTGCAGCGTTACCAACTTAAACTTTAAGAATCAAGACACCTGTCTTTGTCAGTTTTGTACGTTTGCTAGTTTTTTCTTGCTCTTTTCTTATGAAATATTTTACAAAAACAGAAATTAAAATGACGAACAACAAAGTTATTTCTTTTGTCAATTTTATAAAAAGAATTCGATTCTGATATACTATCGAATATTTTTGTGTTATTCATTACTGGTTGAATATTCTATAACGAGTGCTCATTTAAAATGTACTTCAAAAGTGCTGTGATATATCCAGTTTTCACACAAAATCTTGTTTTGTGGGTTTTTAGGGTGAGTTCTATCGGTACACAAATTATTTTTTTACAAAAACAAGCTATATCTCCTGTTAAAATTTTTAAATAAAGTTTAAATTTTGGAGGACCGTATTTTCTACGTCAACAAGTTTGAATTGCTTGACAAACAAACTTCAAAAAACGACAAAATCCTGAAAAGTGAAATATTTTGTTTAATAAAATAAACCTTTTTTTTGTAAAATGTGTCGCATTTGTAAGCAAAGCCATATATATCCAATGTTTTTTGCAAAAAATTGAGAACTGTTTACATTTTTGCAAAAAATATATATTAACAAAGGTAATTAATTCCATTAATGCTCTTTTAAAATATTTTTTATCAGGAATTTGTCAATTGTTCTGAATGTCTTTGATAACGTCTTCCATCTGTCAGTATTTTTTATTTTCATAACCTATTTTAATTTCCTAAACATGATGTTGATTATTTATTTAATTCACTGAAAGTACTTACTAAAATTTAGCATTGAATATCTATTACAAACGAATCGTTTACCTTTGTTTTCATTTTTTTAAATAAGGAAAATCAGTAAAAACTAACACCAATCTGCTACTAGAATATCATTACAATATAGTTTTCAATAGTTTTTTGTAAAAGTTATTGGGAATGCAATAAATAATCGTTATATTTTGACTTCTAAATACTGTTTTTCTTCTTGTGGTAAAAAATTCTAGATGGGTGATCAACCCGAAACTATACAACATAGTAGACAACATTTCAACATAAAAAAATTTATAATCATCTATGGGTTAGACTTTGAATATTTTTTTTCTGCATTTTCCTACAAAAAATTCTTGCGTTTGGTTCGATTTTTAAATAATAGACTTATAATCATGTTTCAAGTTTTATTTTTTACTATACTATTACTTCTTAAAAAATCAATCATTTTTTGTTTTTGAAATATTTTGGTTTCAACTGAAAAAACTAGATTTCCTTGGGGCGTAATAAAGATACATTTTTCCTTTATGGTTGAAAAGCACGTGCTGGCCGTGAGACATAAATATTTCGGTGTCTTTCTTGTTTTTGTTGATTCATTGTTATGTTATTGTTTTTTAACATTTTGTTTTTCTCTACTTAATTTCGAATATTTTTTAAAGAACTTTGCAATGGAGTTTTTTCTCACAAACGGTTTATTCTTTAATTTTTTCCTTTGTTCAATAATCACACACATCTTAACTGTGTTGGCTTAACAAAATTCAAATTAAAATTTTTTAGTATCACTAACTTATTTACTCTATTTCAAGTTCCTTTTAGAAAAAAAAAAACGTTTTTAAAACTTGATTTTAGTGTTATTCCTGCAGCAGATAGAAGCTGGTTTTACTTGATTTTTACCAGGGACAGCTGATCAATCGCACTCACAGTTTACTCTTTAATTTTATAGTTACTTCGGTTTTTTAATCATGCATAAACGTAGAAGCATGTCAGAGAAAAAATGTAATAAATTTAATAACAAATGACTCAAATCAGCTTATTGAAACGAAAGTGGTGCCCTCATTGGAGATTTCACTTGCCAATAATGACAGTTTATTAAAAAAAAACTCTTGCGCTTAGTTTTCCTTTTTAAAAAAAATCAAAAATAAGAAGAAAAAGTATTAAGACACATTATTATAAAATGATTAGCATTTTTAGCAAAAACTGTTGACAGTACCTCCTTTTTTAACATAATTTTATCAGAATTGAAAATTTGTATTATATAACTCTGCGTAGATGATGCCATCTTGCTTAAGAAGAGTATGGAGGTAATTTCTCTTATGGGAATTCCAATGTAAACGCGCGAATCTGTAGCACTTTTATTTATGAAAATATTTTTACAAAATTTGGCACAATCATTCTTCTAATTATTAACTACAAAATGACTGGAAGCAATTTTTAAAAAAATGTTTATAAATAATATAAAATAATTATTAAAAAATTATTAAAATTTAAAATCAGCGAAATTAAAAATTGAAAAAAGTCAAAATGTAGTCCATGTTATTACAATACTTGTGGCAAAAACCGTTTTTTTTTTATATATATATATATATAAATAAACTAGCTACAGATTTGCGCGTTTACATTGGAATCCCTATACTAGAGAAATTGGTAACTACTCCTTTTAAAAGAGCCCTTTTACTATTTGTCACTGCAAAGTTGTTTGATTAACTTGACCTGTTGTTCCCACTCTTCATTTTTTTATTTCAAATTTTCTTTTTGTTTATAGCAATAGTCAATTACGTTACTTACTGAAAAAAATGCTAAAATACGACAAAAATGTACGAAGACAAAACAATTTTTTTAAAAAAACAAACACAGTTTTGAAACACTACAAAACACGTTGTTCATTCATTTATGATTAAGTCAAATTTAAAACTATTACATACTAAATATTTTTTCAAAGTATATAAAGTAATAAAATTGCAAACAATGGCTAAAATAAATTTTAACAATGAATTTTGAAGTACTTTGTTTTGTTGTTTACACAATTCCAATGTTTATTTGTAGAAATCCGTTCAGACGAAAAGAAACAAAATACTCTTGTGATAAATGCTTTTAAACTACTTACGTTTCAAATTTCATAATAAAGGAAATCCGGGTCGATTTCTTCTTTATTAAATTAACAATTTTTTTTAAGAGTTCAATCACTATTTAAGATCTCTTTATTTCTATCAAATACATATTTGCTTTACGACATTATTTTGTAAATAAATAATGACGTTAGAAACAGCAAATTTTATCTTTAACAGCATTGTTATCTACTGTTATCAGATTCTTATTTTTCCTCTAAATCTTTTCAGTAGTGTTTGACGTAACGTCATGATTTCTAAAAGTAGATTAGCTTCAACATTGTTCAGTAAAGGTTTGTCTGTTTCTTTTTGTGTTATTTTTTTTTTAAGTGTGTGGTGTGTGCTTTAATTACGAAAAATTTTATTACGCAAAACAATTTTTTGGCTTTTGAAAAGACGTAGAGAAAAAATAGTGACCTAAAACAGGTCAGATACATGTGTCAATCAAGCAAAGAAATGACTCACCCTGAATTGTAATTTCATTTATTATTTACATATTTTTTTGCTTTCTATTTACTTTCTATATTTTTGTGTGGTTTATTGATTTTTTTTTAATTTCATATTACAAAAAGCGGTGATAGCTAATCGCTAGATCCTTAAAACAAGCCAAAATTATTAATTAGCAAGTAAAATTTTGATTTTAAAATTCAACAGAATTTCTATTTATTAAAATTTTGTATTAATAATTCAAAATTTGCATTGAAAATGGCAAATATCTTAGGAAAAGTAGGACAAGAAAGTGAAGACTAGTCACAGTAATCTAACATGTTAGACGTGGTCAGTACTAGATTAAGGTTGCCTTGACTTTTAATACGAAATTTTTATATAAAAATAAAATAATAGTAATAGTAATAAAATTACTATGAATCAAGGTGTTTATTTTAAAGGTTTACTTAGTGAGTTACTTAAAGTTTTATTGTTTATCGTTACTTAACATTTAAATCGACAATTTTTAATTATACATGGCACAATCTTGAGCTATGAAGGCAGCTGCGAGCTTCAGAAGATTCTTAATTCGACATATCGTGATCTTTTAGTACTGTACAAACTACCAGCTTTAGGTCGTGAAATATAGTTTTTTCTTTTACTTACTGAAAAAATGGTATGAATGTCATAACTGATGAATATATTATTATTTTAATTCATAATTCATGAACATGAAAAATACTTGATAACATACCAAATTGTAGAAGTATTTTATCGCTTATAACGATTTAAAATATTTGATTTGTTTTTTTTTTTATTTTCAGGCAATGGAGACGTGCAGTGGTGCTTTGCTCAGGTGAAGGGAACGCTCGATGATGACGTAACCGAAGCTGATATAATCTCCTGTGTGGAGTTTAACCACGACGGTGAACTTCTTGCAACTGGTGATAAAGGTGGTCGTGTTGTGATTTTTCAACGTGATCCATCATCAAAAACAACATTTCCTCGTCGTGGTGAATACAACGTGTATTCGACATTTCAATCTCATGAACCCGAATTTGACTACCTCAAAAGTCTCGAGATTGAAGAGAAAATCAACAAAATTCGATGGTTGAAACGTCGTAATCCTGCCCATTTTCTTCTCTCCACTAACGATAAAACTATCAAATTATGGAAAGTATCCGAACGGGATAAGAAAGTAGAAGGATACAATACTCGTTCGGAAAATGGTTCGTTAATTGATCCGATGAATGTTAGTTCGTTAAGAGTACCAACTATTAAACCAATGGAATTAATGGTTGAGGCATCACCAAGAAGGATTTTTGCCAACGCACATACGTATCATATAAATTCAATTTCGGTTAATTCCGATCAAGAGACGTATCTATCAGCGGATGATTTAAGAATTAATTTATGGCATCTAGAAATTACGGATCAAAGTTTTAATATTGTTGATATTAAACCAACAAATATGGAAGAATTAACTGAAGTTATAACAGCGGCTGAATTTCATCCTGTTGAGTGCAACCTGTTTGTTTACAGTAGTAGTAAGGGTACAATTAGGTTATGTGACATGAGAGCAGCAGCTCTTTGCGATAAACATGCTAAACTGTTCGAGGAACCCGAAGATCCAACGAACAGAAGTTTCTTTTCTGAAATTATTTCGAGTATTTCCGATGTTAAGTTGTCGAATAACGGCAGATATATGATATCTAGAGACTATTTATCTGTTAAAGTTTGGGATCTACATATGGAAACCAAACCAATAGAAACGTATCCAGTAAGTATTATCTCTCTATATATTTTGTGCGCAAATTGGTCACAAACGCGTGTCCACTAAATCTTGTTCTAAGACCTTTTTAACATTATCATAGAGGATGAATAACACAGTTGTGGGAAGTTGTGAATTTGATAAAAATTCTCGGTAGAAGACTTTTCTAAGCTCACTAAGTTACATTCGTAATCAACAATAACAAAAACGGCACAATGCTCAAAATGCAGGCTGTTAGGGTTGTACATAACTTACCCTTCAGCTTGTGGTATTGAAATTGTTACACTAAAATCAAGGATTTCTAGATTATTTATGTCGAAATCAGTTGCTAAATAGGTAAAAAGCTTGTTTTTTAAGAATATGCAGCGTGAGACTGTTAAAAGTGTATCTTAACTTTACTCAAAAACTAGTTATCACACCGACTTCAGAGTTTGCCATCAAAAACTTTGGTTTTTTCTCTACACATGTGAATTTTTTCAGAATTTTTCAAATATTCCTTCTAATGAATATTAATTAATTAATTTTAATTCGAAAAAAAAATGTTTTGATTGTATTGTTTTGAGAAAAAAATTCTAAATAACTGCTAAAAATAATAAAGTTTATTCGTTTTGTAAGACCTATTTTGATGTAGCATTGCCGTTACTCGACAATAGGAAGATAATCTACTATTTAGCTACTATTTAGCTTCTTTGTTACACCCACTTTCTTGGTAAAAATGAGGTATCTATTCAATGTCTTGAGTTATAATTTTTACTGAGAATGAGAATTGATCAGTTTTCACTGACTTTTTTTACTGTGTGAGTATATATTATCATTAAATCAACAAGCAAAAACTTTTTTTTTAATATTTCTACATTAAATAATACGCCATTATTGCCAAGAGAGTGGGTAGGACAAAGAAGCTGCAGAGTAGATGTCTAACCTATTATGGAATAACATGGCAATGCTGCTTCAAAAAAACGCTTACCCTGTAATCTATTTTAAAAAAAATTAACAACGTATTGTAATTTTTGTTTCATTTTTTATGTTTAAAAACAATAAATAAAACTGTTACAAGTGTTTTATAAAAGTTCAATAAACTTCTCAATTTACATGGTTACGATAAATTTATTTTAGGCAGAAAATCGTTAGGATAAGATTAAAATTGTTGATTGCAGTGATAAATACCCAAATTTTTTTTTGTTGGGATCTTATCCGTAATAATATGGGTTTTAGGTTTGATTTAAATCGATCCAAAGGTAAAAATAAACTGAATTATTTATTACTAGTGGAAATGTCAAAATATACACACGAGATCTGATTCGTTTAACTCGATAATGCTGAAAAGGGTTAATTTGAATTATCTAAGTTTTGAATTAAATATTTTTGCAAAAAAATTATTTATTGCTTGAAAATACGATTTACACTTTTCTACTCTATAAAAATCCAAGAAACTTTAATAAAATTTGTTCCACTCCAAGGGTTCGTTCTAGTTTTACGAAGTGAAATAAAAATTTCTACTAGAACACTAAACAATCTCTTGTGTTTATTTTCTTGACAGTATTGACCCTGATCTTAAAAGACCAATCTACAGGTCAAGGTAATTTTACAGGTATAAAAGCTTGTATTTTCTAAACAAATGCAATGTTCTGTTTTACATAATGTTATCGTGAAAGCTGAGATTCCAGTAAATGTAAAAAGATTGTAGTGAATGACAATAAACGGTCACAGACAATTTTTAGTCTAGCACATGCTGCAAGACTTGTCAGAATTTTAATTAAAATAGTATAATTAATTGCGTTTTTTCATCCCACTTCTGACACCAGTTGTTACGTTTGGAGCTTCTATAAACACAATCTAGAGCGGTAAAATCACTTTTATAATCGACTTGTTTTACAAAATATTGTTTAAAACTCTCTCTCCTTTAATAACTTTTTTTTACCACTTTTCTAAAGGGTTTTTCAATAAGGATGGGTCGATGTTAAAATGGAATAAAACAAGCTGTGTGAGGTATTTAAAAAAATCTTTTTTTATATGAAAGGTCCATGCATGCCTTTATTTATGGAATATAACATCGTTTAAATGTCCGCCGCGACTTCTAACTGTGGCATGGATCCGAGTCGACCAATTTTGAATGACTCGCTCGCATAGATCTGGTTGAATTTGACCGATGGCATTAGTGATATTGACTTTAAGGGCATCGGTCGATTGCGGCTAATTGGTATAGACCTGCGACTTGAGAAAACCCCACAAAAAATCCAGCGGGGTCAAATCGCACGATCTTGGTGGCCAATTCACGTCACCTTTGCGAGAAATAACTCTGCCCTCAAATTTTTCATGCAGAACGTCCAGCGTGGCGTCTGCTGTATGGCACGTAGCCCCGTCCTGCTGGAACCACATGTCGCCTACCTCTATGTCGTTTAAGTTAGGGCAAAAGAAATCTGTTAGCATCGTTCTGTAGCGTTCGCCGTTGACGGTGATGGTCTCACCAACGTCATTTCCGAAAAGTATGGACCAATGACGCCGCCAGTCCAAAATCCGCACCAAACAGTAACTTTTTGTGGATGCATTGTAATTTGCTGAACCTCGTGTGGGTTAGCAGGGTCCCATATACGGCAATTTTGAGTGTTAACGTAGCCAGCCATTCATCCAAAAATGCGCCTCCTCACTAAAGATGATTTTTCGACCAAATGTGGGGTCTTCTTCTAAACGGTTCGAAGCCCAGTCAGTGAACAAACGGCGTTGTCTATGCTCATTAACTTTAAGGTCCTGAGTTAATTCGATTTTGTACGGGTGTAATCCCAAATCCCGACGCAAAATTCGCCAAACTGATGTCTGCGAAAGGCCGAGTTCTTGTGCACGACGCGGAATTGACTGCCTCGGGTTTTGCTGTACACTTTCACGTACGGCAGCAATATTTTCGGCCGATCTAGCATTTCTTTAACGACGGGGTGTTGGCTGATTGTTTACCGAACCCGTTGTTTCAAATTTGGTCACCAAACGCTGCAGAGTCGATTTTGAAGAACCACCGTGTCTTCCATAAAATGGGCGCAACGAGCGCAATGTTCGAACTAACGAACAGTCATTTTGATAATAAAGTTTTATCATTTGGACGTGTTGCTCAATTGTGTAATTTGCCATGGTAATTTGGCATCAGTGACTGAACAATAAACACCAGATTACACAGACACTACCAAAAAAACATGGTCGCCACAAGGTGCCAACATCAACCCATCCTTATTGAAAAACCCTTTATGTCAATTTGTAAGTTTAGGAACAACTAACTAGTCCCCTAAATGGAAATTTGCGACAATATCTTTATTTTATAAACAGATGTGAGAAAAAAGGCGGTTATTAAAGTCAGCTCGAGTGTGGTTTCAAACTGGAGATAATCAACAACTAAATAAGCAACTTGAATGTTACAAATCACTATAAATTGTATTTTTAATTTGGTTATACCTTTACATTTCTCAAAAACTAGTTATCACCCTGACTTCAGGCTTTGTCATTAAAAACTTTGTTTTTTTTCTCTACGTTTGTAAATTTTTTCAGAATTTTTCTATTATTCCTTCTAATGAATATTAATTTGTTGTTGGCATGATGTTGAAGAATTGTATTGTGAAAAAAATATTTAAAAAAAAATTGTAAATAACTTCAAAAAATAATAAAATTTATTCGTTTTGTAAGACTTATTTTGAAGCTGCATTGCCAAGTTACTCGACAATAGGTTGGACATCTACCCTTCAGCTTCGTTATCCCACCCATTATCTTGGGAATAATGACGTATTATTTAATATAGAAAATTTAAAAAAAATAATAAAAAGATCAGTTTGTTTTTGTTTGTCGATTTAGTGACTACTTGCTTATACAATAAAAAAAAATGAATGAAAACCGATCAGTTCTCATTTTTATTAAAAATTTTAACTCAAGACGTTGAGTAAATACCCCATTTTTTCCAAGATAGCGGGTGGGACAAGGAAGCTAGGTTCAGTTTACAACTCATTGTGGAGTAACGGCAATGCTGCACCAAACTTGGTCTTACAAAACGAATAAACTTTATTATTTTTTGTGGTTATCTACAATTTTTTTTGATTTATTTTTTTCACAAAACAATAATGTAATAAAAATATTGTAAAAAATATATTTTTTAACCAATTAATATTCATTAGAAGGAATATTAGAAAAATTCTGAAAAAATTCATATGGATAGAGAAAAAAAAACAAAGTTTTTAATGGCAAACCCTGAATCGGTGTGATAACTAGTTTTTGAAAAAACTTAAGATATACTTTTAACAGTCTCACCCTGTGTACGTTTTACTAAAGAAATTTACTTTGATTAGGACTTTTTTTTGTTACGTTAGCTATTACACAACTTGGTAAAACAAAAAATTCTAGATTTTTTGCTAAATTAACAACAAAATATCATACAGTTTGTATTTAATTTAGTCTAAGTGGATTTATTATGTACAAACACTTGTTACATTGTGTACATTATTTGATAAACTGATATTTATAATGTGATTTGTTAATTATTGTTGTATTGTGTAAACAAATTGTTTTGGATAATTCATTTTAGTAGGGAAAATTATTTTTTTCTGACATAGATATTCCTAGAAATTTCAAAATAAAATTTTTGGGAACTCAAATGGGAAATGTTCTTAAAATTGAACACAGTATTTTTTCGATTTTATCGTATTTACTTAAACGACAGTGCATGTGAGTTGTGAAACGTCTTTTAAATACAGTTTATGTTGCAAAAACAAAACTTTCTGGCGTTCAAATGGAGCAAGGCCCGCGAAAATCTGTGAAGAAGCTTTTATTGCAAAAAATGCTTAAAAATCTGTGTTATTTGTCCAAGTAGATTGTTGTTATTTAATATAGTTGATGTGAAAAAATTGTGTTATTTTCAGGTTCACGAATATCTCAGATCGAAGTTGTGTTCACTGTACGAAAACGATTGTATATTCGATAAGTTTGAGTGCTGCTGGAACGGCAACGATATGGCAATAATGACTGGTTCCTATAACAATTTCTTTCGAATGTTTGATAGGACAACGAAACGGGAAGTGACATTGGAAGCATCAAAGGATATCGCCAAACCTAAAACAATTTTAAAACCGAGAAAAGTGTGTTCGGGAGGGAAACGTAAAAAAGATGAAATTAGTGTGGACTGTTTAGATTTTAATAAAAAAATATTACATACAGCATGGCATCCAACAGAGAATATCATTGCAGTGGCGGCAACTAATAACTTATTTTTATTTCAGGATAAGTTCTAGTGTAATTCATCAATTTAGTTTTTCGTCTCATATTCAGGTTTTTTTTATTATGATGTGGCATCAATGCCATTCAATGTTTATTTTATCATGCAACGGAATTTTAAGCTTTTGTTATTGTGATAAGATGTGGCGAAATTACGGCTGGTTTTTTTTCTCTCAAATTTAAATAGTTTACCTCTGATAACGAAAATGTTTTTTTTTTAATAATAAAATATTTTTTTTAAAGATATTAGAGGCAAACTAATAAACGCATCTAAATGTCTTGTTATTTGCTTACTATTTTCGTTGTATGGTATTTTAATGTAAAATATTAGCCATTAAAACTTGAAATATTGTACAAAATGTAAATATATACAGAATTAATTTTTTACCGTTTTTCCCATTTTGTATTTACACTTTTATTTTTATTATATATATTTTTTTGTCAATGTAGATTTTCTAAATTTCTGAATATGGACGATACTCTGGAACGATTTTGCCTTAGAGTGCCATTTGTTGAAAAATTTTTATTTGTTATCTTGGCAGTACAGCTTTGGGCTTGCAAAATTCATTCATAAAAAAATACAGTACATCGTATTAATAATTAAGTTAATTTTAATTTATAATTTAGTTGTAAGATGGTTATTGATAAGACACCAAATAAATTGTTGTCAGATTTGGTTTACCTAGAATTCAATTAAGTGTTTAATTTTTTTTTGTTTTTCAATTATACATTCCTTCATTCAAATTGGACATATTCTAAATTGCTGTAACTCATACAATTGTTATACATTTTCAATAATACAAAAACTTAGTTTTATTGCTTTTTATTCATCCAGGTAGTCACTATTACCATAAAAACAACAGATTTGCAAGAAGAATTTGAAATAACAGGAATACAAAGAGCTGTCACATTTTTTTAGATTGCTAGAAGCTGCCCCAGATGACGTCAAAATTTTATTCACACTGATTTTGTAAAAAAAGATGCGATAATAGGACAGTTATAACAACTATCTTTGACAGAAACTAAATAGAACTTTAAAATAGTTTTAGCAGCAATACTAAAGTGGCGTAAGCGTAACCACCAGCAGGAATAAATGGTTTGCTTGTAACCACTTCCATTGATTTCTAACGCGCATGTGTAGGAGCCATCCAATCAGATTGATCCTGACGATTCTACCAACACGCGGTCTTTTCAATTAAATTGTAAAAAAATACTCTGAGAAAATAAATAATTTATTTTAGTCAAAAGTAGTTAATTCGTGTTAACTCAGACAGTAAAATATCCACCTACGATTGTAATATGTACTGGTGGTATGTAATTTCTATGCAGCTTTGTTTTGTTGGTTGCCTAAATATTTATATTTAAAATCTATCGAGTGATTCACAAGTCGGGAAATCTCAGTTAGCTATGGAAGATAAAGCTAGATATAGTAGTTATGTTCGAGATTTGAGCATCTTTTAAAATGTCTAAATTGAATTTTAATTTTTTTTTAAACTGGGTACAATCCCACCAAAGTTTCTTGAGTTATTTCACTGAATTTTGAGATTAGAACACTCCGAGTTTCTCATTCAATTGATACCTAATTACATAACGGATTTTTTAAATTATTATTTATTCAAAAATATATGTAGCAAATCGGACCTAAAATTACACATAAATTTTTTAAAAATTCAAATATTATTACATTCGAAAAACGTTTATTGAGTAATATAAAAATACAATTTAAAGGACTGATTAACAAAAAAGCATAATAAAACGTTAATTATTGAGTAATATAAGAATACAATTTATGGCGTTGATTAATAATAAAGCATAAATAAACAAATTAAACATTAATGAAAAATAATAAAAAGAAAATTCTCATTTATCATCTTCATCAAGTCACCTTCCTTATTTTTATGATTTTCGTAGGACGAAGATCCTTTCTTCAACGAACCTTCTGAAGTTTTGACTAATATAAGCATAGCAATAATAAAAATAAAGCATAAATGAAAAAATAAGCATGTAATAAAAATAATAAAAAAAGAAAGTTATCATTGATGCAAAACTCTACTCATCGTTACTTGAATCAGAATCGAAAAAACTGTTTTGCTCATTGCCACCCTTCTTATAATTTTTTGAAGACAAGGATCCTTTTTTTAACCAATCTTGAATTGGTTGAGGGCGTCTTGGCATTAAACCAGAAAAATGAGTATTTTTAGCGTCTGTTGTTCCTTCGGGTTTGTATATGGTCTTTATCTGTTTGTTTTTGTTAATTTTATAACTTTTCTTTTTTGATTCATTCATTTTGGTAGATGCAGCTGATGAAAATGACTTTACATTTTCGTTTCGGTTATTATACGTGTACTCGGCATTTTTGGATATATTTTGAGATTCTAATAACTCCTTAATTTTTCTGCCATTGTGTTTTAAATCAAAAAGTTTTTTAATTGTCATCATAATATTTGCAGGTGTTATTGAAGAAACAGTAAGTGCTAAAGGTCCAGGTTGTCTTTGTTGAAAACTTTCCTCAAGCGTTAATTTTATTTCTTGGTAGCGATGCAACAAAGATTCCAAATGACGAATTACTTCTTCATCTGCACTTTCTCCAAGACTTTTTTCACTGAAATAAATATTTACAAAGTTATTTCTCAATCTTAATTTTTCTTACCGTGTTATAAGATATTCAATGTAAGTCTTGTAAGAGTCATTAAATGGAGAGATGGAAAAATGCTGTAAAAAATAAGAAAACTGCGCTGTACTTTGAACAATCACTTCATGTTCTTGTTCAAGTTCCTTCTTTCGTTGATTAATGCTTTTTATCAATTTCAAGCTTTCGGAAACTGCTTCTTCTTTTTTAGTAATGTTGTTCTTGACATTGCTATCAACAATTTTATCATTTTTGGTTTTAGTTAGATAATAAACGTGCATGTGTACTGAGAAATCACATGTACATTGTTTACAAGATCTTTGACCATTCATTGCTGCACAATATCTTAAATTCAGATCACCCACAACTTCTTTAGAAACATTCTTTAAGTTACAAGGATCATGGCATCTCTGGCGGTAATGCCATTTCTTTATACCTTCAACCTGAAGAAAAAAAAATAAATGCTAATTACAAGGTGTAAACACAAAAAGTACCTGTACTAGATCTGCACATTTGGGACTTGTACAAACTGTTGTTGGTTGTGTTAATTCAATGACTTCCAAATTAACAACTGGAATGTACAGTTTCAATTTTAGCTCAGCTAAAGTTTGGTTTTCCATTTTTAAATTATTCTGATGTCGCTCCAAAATACGGATATTATAATGGATGAGTTCAGAAATATCAGCCAAAGGTTTAGAAAGATTAACAATAACTCTTCTGGCTTCATTGATACTGACGGTATTCAACAGTTGATGAGGTTTTAAAGGTTCATGTGTAGTATCACCGACAATATATGAATAAAGTCTATAAAATAAAAAAAATGAAAACAAATTGGATGTTTAAACAAAAGTTTAGCACATTTTTGAATTCGTTTTTTAGGAAAATCATTTCGGTATAAACTGCGTTCTTGAAAAACAGTTTTCTTCTAAATTTAATAGTTTCAAAAATACCCTGAATATGGACATCCAATTTACACCACTCTATACATACCTCCAAAACGCTTTCAAAGAATAATTCCAACTTTCAATAACTCGCCGCTGAATATCTTCACTGAATTTTATCCCATTTTTCATTGCTATTAAATACTTAAAAGCTTCATTATCAAAAGAAAATACATTGTTTTTCAGTGGAATTTCAACATTTGGTGGTTTACTTCTAATGTCCTCAAGGATACGTCTCAAACAAGGCAAAGTATCACCAGGAGAATAATTAGTGCCTCTTGTATTAGTAAAAATAAAAATAATATTATTACTTGCTGATTTTTCTAAACGAGACAAAATCTGTTTAACACAATATTCAAAGAGAATATTTTTTCGTGTTGTGGTCGGCTTCATTAGAAAACAAATCGCGTGGAGCTCTTTCAGTTGGGACAAGTAAGTTAAGATATTTTCACAATTAATATCATCCTGTTCAATTCCTCGAGGATCTCCCATTCCTGGAGTATCCATTAACCGAAGGTTAGTCTTGCCTTCTTCAGTTGGAAAAACGTAGGTTTTAACACCTTGGGTTCCAGCAGCTCCAATTTCTTGGTATTCATTATCATCAGAACCAACAGTAAGAGTAATTTGTTCGGAATTCTGGGCTGTTAGTGTAATAAGCGAAGGAATTAATACAAGTAATTCTTTAGCTTCACACGCATTTTCAAAAGTTTTAAAATGCAAATAATTTGCGATTGAATTGATAAATGTTGATTTTCCAACACCTGTTTCTTCCAATAATAAAACATTGATGTCTTTATTTTCCTCCAATTTCAGATTGGAGACCAAAACTTGGTTTTACTGTTATGAGGTGCCGACCAAATCTCAAAACAAAGTTAGGGTTTTTGATGTTGAGGCTACACCCATAGCTGTCCGAAAATCCCGATGAATAAAGAAGAAAATGATAGCTGTAGAAGAAGACAGTCACAGCAATGTGATACACTGAAAAGTGCTTGCCTAAAGTAATAGAATCATTGAAAAATGAACGACCGAATTCAAGAATGGCCAACTAATTCCTCCAACACGTTAACGCTCCTGTCCTTCGCGCGAAAGCTTGTGCCGAATATTTTACCACTACAGGGCTGAAAATTCTTGAACACCCTCCTAACAGTCCAGATCTTGCTTCCTGAAATAGAAGCGGTTTTCCAGTGATGAGGAGCTTTTGAGGGCTTGGGATAACAAGTGTGTCTTACTCCCTAGCGAAACGTGGCAGAGCTGGTTTAAGGACTGGTTTCGGAGGATGCAGAGGTGTGTCAAGTGTGGTAAAAATTACATTGAAAAACTTCAATAAATAACGCTGTATTGCAAAACTTTCCTAGCACCCTTTGTATAACAATCATGTTATTTAAATGGAATTTTTTTTTAACCACAACTATTCAGGGGGTTTTCGAATCACCCTAATGTCGCCTTTTCTTTATTAATTTAATTTTGCTAAAAAAATATAGTATCTAACTTCCATAATTAGGAAAATTACTTCTTCAAAGTTAGTAAAATATCCCTTGCGTCATCTAATAATAAAAAAATGAGACTCTTCTATTTATTAATTTAAATATTATAATATTATTAATTTATTAATTTAATAGTGAAAAATATTGTCTTCAGCTTTTAAATTAGTAAAATATCGCTTTCGACACTCAATATTAAAAAAAATGTCATTTTGAATTTATTAATATCAAAAATTTATAGACAAAAAGTCTCTGTCATTTTAAATTAAAAAAAAATACGTTTGCACGTTACAAAATTAGTAAATTGACGCCTCTGGCTCTCAATAGTTGAAGTTATTTTTGTATTTACTAAGGAAGTGTCTATTCCACTCCCAAAACATCTTGGTGAATTTTCCAACTGTCCAAAACAAAAGCGTTTAGCAATGTTTAGAAGTCGAGAATGCTTTTTATAGGATTAGAGAACAAAGACCTAAATCAAAACAAAAATTCTATTTAATTCTAATCCAAAGTTATTTTTGCAGAACTTAATATGTTGTAATAAATAAACCAGTAATAACAATTTTATATTGTATATTTAAAAATTAATAAAAATTTAAAATATTGAAACACTTCAAAAAATCTAAAAAATTCATAATTTCGAGGCTTTAATTTAACATTAACAGAAATCAAGAAGTAGAACAAAACTTTGCAAAAGGACTAACAACTTGTGATAAAAACTTACGACTTAAAGCAGCAATATTCAGGAATAAGCAGGAATATTCGTGAGCACTTCGAAACAACACAATGCAAAATGTGTAGTTCACTGTTCACATAAATAGCAAATAATCTCAAACGAGTGATTCAGATCAGTGTTGCCAACAGTTGGTCACAAAAAAATCTTTAAATACAACAAAAATATCCAATGCGGGTCCTGTTATTTCAATTGTATTCATTATGTTTTAGAAGAAACTATTAAAACAAGCTCCTTTTCTGCCTTAAAAAACCATTTTCTCATGTTATTTTTGAAATACCATAACAGGGAATTAATCCATAGGTTGGTAGCCTTGGTGGGGAACCGCCTTGCTTTGACCTTGATAAACTTGAAGAACTAACAGGAATTTAATCAGACTTTCCAGATATACCGAATGATTACGAAAAATTATACTTTTTTGAGGATCTTATATTTCTATTTTCTACGACAAGAAAGAACAAAACAACTTTCTAGAGAGCTTATTCCATAGATTTATAATTAAAAAAATTTCCTTGTTAATAGATGTTATAGAATGGTTGTTACATAATAGATGTTCTTTGTTACTAATAAAGGAAAATTCTAGAATAAAAGAAAATTTAAAAAAACTGAAAAACGTTATTTAGAAGATTAGAAAATTAAATTTTGTATAATAAAGCCCGCAAGACGTTTACAGAAACGAGTGAGGTTCTGTAAAAACAGAAAAAGTCAAGAAGATTAAGAAAACATGACAAATTGCAGCTGAAAGCAAAAAGAACAAAACAACTTTCTAGAGAGCTTATTCTATAGATTTGGATAAGCAACTTTCACTGAATGCACTATACCCACCTAAATATTACTACTTAAAAAACTTATTATCCAGTAATCAATAATTTTATAGTAAACTTCTTCTTAATCTAATCCTAATTACAATGAAAACGATTAGATTAGCAACAGCAATTGTTCCTTAAAAATTTTGACAATTTCGCTGTTAAAAAAAACAAGAAAAAACAAATTTTTAGTAGTATAAATGCACTTTTCTTGTACAAAGACAAAAAAGAAGAGGTGAAGCACGATTTCCATCTTATTTATTTCTTACTCTTATAAATAAAACATAAGAAACTTAACTCTAAGCTGTAATTATTATTTACTTAATCCAAACCACCAAATTAAATATTATTCCATTTTGATCGCGTGCCTCAATAAAATTAAAATGATTTTAAATAATTTACTCGTGCAGTAATAAATAATAAATCAATTAGTTTTTATAAAAACTAAAATCTCTGATAGAAAAATTAGTCTCGTGATGGAAGACTTCGACTTTGTAACATCCCTTCAAACTAATCTTTTCTGTTTGAGATGGGTGGGCACTTGGCCGCTTTCTCCTTCTTACAAATCCGATTTTTACACAGTTTATGCAATTATCTCAATTACTGTGTGTATGTTCGGTCATAATTTTTTCCAAACTGTTAACATTTACTTCATTTTCAACGACCTAAACACCCTGACTTCTGTTATTTTCGTAGCACTGACTGATCTGGTTGCAATTCTAAAATCGTTGCTTTTCATTTTTAATATCAGAAGATTAAAACAGCTTCTTTTGGTTGATGTGAGACAAAATTTGTTTCAACCGAGGAACCACAAGCAGAAGATTTTGGTTGAAAAGAGGGTTAATTTCTGGAAGAGGATCTATCTCGTGTTTTCTGGTTTAGGAATGACAACAATGTTTTTCTGGGCAGTTTTCCCGATTTTAGATGGGAGTGTTCAAGAGTATCGGTTGCCCTTTTTGGCATGGTACCCCTACAAAGTCACAAAATCGCCGTTTTACGAAATTACGTATTTTTATCAAATTGTTTGCGTTTTCTTTATTGTTATTGTAAATATGAACACGGATATGCTTCTAGTTGCCCTAATGAATTTTCTGGGAGTTCAGTGTGACCTCTTGTGTGATAATTTAAGAAATGCCCATTTTAGTAAAAATGTTTCGCTTGAATTTCTTCGGTGTGTTAGACACCACGTCAACATTCTAAGGTTTGTACCAATTCTGATTTCGTTTCTGGAATTCTAGAATTTCTAGGTTTGCTAATGACTGTAATAGGTTCTTTAATATTATTATTCTTGCCCAATTTTCGACAACTGTGGTCTCTTTGGGGTTGACAATGTATCAGCTGACTATAGTAATTAAAAAAAAATAATTATACAATTTAAAAAAAATATATTTAAGGTAACACCCCTAACTAGCGAATTTTATTCGTTTATAATTTACGGAGGTGCAGTCCTAATGGAAATATTCTTGTACTGTTGGTTTGGAAATGAAGTTGAGTATAAAGTAGGTAACAAAATTAGGGAATGAGTTACTTCGGAAAATATCCGTCGTGAAAAAAGCTCCAATTTTTTGTGCTTTTCTCTTATGGGCTGATTTTAAGTTGAGATAATACCGGTTGTACTTCGTTTATAGGCAAAATTAAAAGAATTTGGGGCTGTGGGGTTGTTGCCATGAAAATGTATTAAAGTTCGCGATACTACCGGTATCATCTCAACTTGAAATCAGCCCATTAGACAACATTTTTCAGATTAAAATAATTAATTGTTTTAGAGTTTAAATATTCCGTTTGCCGCATTTGGGTTTGACTGGACTTTGGGTAGTATTCAGCTGCAGAAAAATTTGATTTTTTTCATTGAAAAAAGCCAACGTCCTATTAGAATGTCTGCTCTGAATTTGTTTCATCTCTCTCTGGAAACATTTGTGAAAGTAAAATATTGTTACAATTGTGAAATTATTATTAAGGATTTTTTTAGATTTTACGAACTGCGTATTCGTATTTTGCCCTTTTACACAATGTGAATGCCCGAAATTAGTTTCTGGATTTTTTTAGTAATTGTAATTAATTAATTACTTAATAAAGCACTTGAAACTCCCAATTTTTTTTTTTGAATTTATCAACACCTGAAAAAGTAACTGTCAGACTTAATATAAATATAATATCTTATCTCATTATTATGCAATAAAATATGAATATGAAATATGGTCAATTACGATAAAAATACAACAAAATTAAAAATTTATAATTTTAGAAAAGTCCGCCATTAGTTAAAGCATCTTAATTAATATTATTAATTATTACAAAAAGTTTGCTATTACTCATGTATTTCTATGGGAAATATCAGATGGAAATTGAATTTTTTAAATTCATTGCTTAAAACCTGCTTATTATCTCTTTTTTTTTGATTTCTTAAACAGAAATAATTAGTAATGAAAATGTAACTACCATTTAACTCTTTAAAATTCTTAAGAGATTAAATAAAACATTACTTTTATTAACAGACGGAAGAATTTCCGTCTGTTATTGTAATTGTTCTAAGATATATATTTCAGGTTTTACAGTACACTTTAAGTAATAATTTCAATCTACGTGATACCACAAGTCACACAATACACAAAAAGCGTATCATCAGCTTAAAGTCGTATAAGAAGCGCATTCAAAATGTCAGGTAAAATAATGTTCACATTTCTCGGAACCATTAAAATATGTAAGCAAACCCTGCCAAGGTCGTTGTTAAATGTGAAAGTGTTTACCCTTATAAATCAAGTTATATTTGATGTTTGCGGTAACTGCAATTACTTTTGTGATGTGTTTATTGAGAGGGCTTAATGAGTCTGCCCACTTTTCTATCGGACCACTATACAGGGAGATTTACCGTATCCGGAATGGTAGAGCGGAGCGACACAGCCTTGTATAAAAAAATTAATATTTTGGAAACTTGTTGGGTCTAATACCCAGAATTAAAAAAATATATATTTAGGGTTTGGTGAACACGAGAATGTACATTAGGGTGGGCCAAAAAAATCTAACTTTTTTTTAAGTTTTGACATTGAAAAATTGGTACCTAGACATTTTTAAAAAATGCATTTTCAAGATGAGCTCTTAATTTTAATAGGAAGGAGTCCCTTATCTCACTTTTTTATTTTTTCTTTAGTTCTATTTGGCAAAATCCATATCTCGTCGGTAATTGATTGTAGGAAAAAATTTTATTTACATTTTTTGTAGAAAATTAAACGCTCTAAAAAAGGTATTTTACTATTTTTTTATAGCTATTAGCGTTTAAGAGATATCAGAGGTCAAAGTTTAAAAAAATTAACAAAAATTTCTTTATTTCTAAATTTTATAACTCGTAGATAAATAAATATTAGAAAATGCAAAATATACAGTATTATAGGAAATTGAATGCTCTACAAAAAAGATCTCTTGTGGTTAATCGATTATTCTAGCCGTTTAGAAGATATATTCAATTTTAAAAACCAAAATTTGAGACTAAATCTTCATTTTTTTAAAAATGGTTGGAGTAATCGATTAACCACAAAAGACTTATTTGTAGCGCGTTTAATTTCTTACAAAATTATATGTTGTGCATTTTCTAATATTTATTTATCTTGTAAACGCTACAAATTTAAAACTGCAGGTATTTAAACTGACAGTAATAAAGTACCAGAAAACAAACCTCTGATATCACATCAGTTTTTTTTTCTACCTTAATATAGCTTGTTTTTATTTTGCAATAACTTCTGGGCTTTCTTCGGCCCGCCTTGAGCTTCTGAAGGGTTTCTGAAGTTGTCACAGTTAAAACATTAGATTTTCTTTGAGTCTCATTTCTATTTTATAGACCTTTTTCCACAAATTTTCTTGAACTTCTAGAACATTCTCTGATACGTCTCTTTGAAAAACATCTTGCAAAGTGTCAAATTACTCAAACATATTCACCAGAGTCATTTTCTGAAGCTTTCTAAAAGTTTTCTTTGCTTTTCCTTTACTTCCACTTGTAGTTTTTGATTTTCTTTTTCTTCTAATCCTCTCATACTCTTCCTTTTCCCTTCCAGCATCTTCTTTCGTTTCCAATTTCCTTTCAAGCTTTTTTAGAATCGTCTTTTGCCCTTCTAAAACCTTCTTTAACCTTTTGTTTTCTTTCAATAGTCGTTTTTCAAATTCTTCTTTTTCTTTAAATTATTGTTTCATATTCTTTTTCTTCCAAACGGCGGGTTTCAAGCTCTTCCAAAATCTTCTTTTGTTCTTCCAGAACTTTTGAAGTTCTTCATCTTCTAACCGATGTCTTTCAACTCTTTCAATAATTTTCTTTTGCTCCTCTACTTCCCGTTTTTCATATTTTTTTCTTCCAAACACCGTTTATCAAGCATTTTCGAAATCTTCTTTCAGAATTGTTTTGCATTGTTTGAGCCTTTTTTAGGTTTTCTAAAAGTAGTGACGTCCACTTCTTGAACGATTACTTCTTTGATAAGAATCTTCTTATGGGGGTCTATGAAAGATATAGAGTATAGAAAAAAAAAATAAAAACAATCTATTTAAAACTATGTAAAACTCTTAATTACCATTTAAAAAAATGTCTAAAAATAAAAAAATTTGAAAATCGTTTATTGTTTATTATAATAGTACAAATTAAAGCATTGATTAATATTGATAAAGCATTGATTAATATTGATATATTGATAAAGCATAAATGAGAAAATAAGCATTTAATAAAAATAAAAAAAATAAAAATATGATTGATCCAAAACTCTACTTGCTGCTTGAATCAGAATTCAAGCAATTGTCTTGCCCCTTGTCACTCTTCTTATAATTTTTAGAAGACGAAGATCTTTTCTTTAACGAGACTTCTGAAGATCCTTGATTTTGTTCAGGATAAGATTTTCGTGGAGGAGCATGATGATAGAAACCTCGTAGCTCGTAGGCTTCTTGAGATGAAGCTCCAAAATTTCTGTTGAATTCACTGTAAGGTTTAGGCCCATTTCCTCTTTCAGGTGGTGGACCATTACTGCCTTTATTATTGGCACCCTCCTTCTTTTTATAATTTTTTGAATACAAAATTTCCTTTTTTGAAGATGAACTGCTTTTCTCCTTGCGATCTTTCTTCTTTCTAGAATTCTTGAATTGAAAAATTTCTTCTTTCTTTGAAAAAGCTTCTGAAAGTTCTTGATTTTGTTCAGAGTAATGTTCCTGAGGAGGATCATCCGAAAGCGGGGATGATGTATCATAAGCTCCAAACGTTTCAATATTTGATGGTGGTTACTTCAAAAAAATTACTGTCAATGTAGTTGCATTTGAAAAACCTTTATTGAATAATATAGAATACAATTTAAAGCATATAAGAATAATAATAAACAATTCAAACATTAAAGAAGAATTTAAATCGCCCCAAATTTTTACTTGCTCTTTTTCCCTTTGCCACCTTTCTTATTTCTGGAATTCTTATAATACGAAGTTTCTTTTTTTGAAGATAAACTGCTTTTCCCTTTGCGATCTTTCTTCTTTTTAGAATTGTTGGAGTGAGAAAATTCTTCTTTCTCTAAAGAACCTTCTAAAAGTTCTTGACTTTGTTCCTGAGGAGGATCATCTGAAAGCGTGGATGATGAATCATAAGCTTCAAAAGTTTCATCAGATTGTAATTCCTTCTTTGAAATATCTTCTGAAGGTTCTTGACTTTGTTCAGGGTAATTTTCTTGTGGAGGACCATGACGATAAGAACTCCGAGAAGTGGATTGTTCATAGAAGCCTCGAGGTGGGAGTAGCTCATAAGCTCCTTGAAACTGAGCTCCAAAAGTTCCGTAAAATTCACTGTAAGATTGTGGTCCATACCGTCCTTGAGATGGTGGTCTATTGGCACCTTTCTTCGTTTTATAATTTTTAGATAACGATGAGTCTTTCTTCAAAGTACCTTCTGAAGGTTTTTGATTTTGTTCAGGGTAAGGTCCTTGTGAAGAAGCATGATAGGAACTTCGAGGCGGAAGTGGTCCATAGGCTCCAGAAGATCCATGAGGTGGTAATCCGTAAGCTCTATGAGGTGGCAAAGCGTAAGATCCATGCGGTGGTAATCGATAATTTCCATGAGATGGTAATCCTCCATAAGTTCCATAAGGTGGTAATCCATACACTCCATGTGGTGGTAATCCATAAGTTCGATCATAAGGTAGTCCATACGCTCCTTGAGGTGGTGGTTCATAAAATCCTTGACCATAAAGTCCGTAACTTTCTTGAGGGTATCCTTCATAATACTGGTTTGACAGTGGTACATTGTGGTCTTGAGAGTATCCTCTGCAATTCTGCTTCGATGGTGGTACATTATGGTCTTGAGGGTATCCACTGTGATACTCGTTCGACGGTGATTCATTATGATAATTTAATCCATTTGGGTCGTTCTGATTAGAACTTGAGTCTTCTCGTTTCAAACTTGACATAAAATAAGACTGAGTATTTTTAAAAAAAGTTTTTATTTTAGTTATGTATGTAGTATCTGCCTGTTTGATATTTTTCTTTGATTCAGTCATTTTGCTTGGTGCAACTGATGAAACTGAGTGGACGTATTCACATCTGTTATTATACTCTGCTTTTCTTGACATATTTTGAGATACTAGTAACTCACGAAGTTTTCTACCATTGTGTTTTAGTTCAAAAAGTTTTTTAGTTAGCGACATAATACTTTCAGGCATTATTGAAGAAACAGTAAGTGCTAAAGGTCCAGGTTGTTGACTTCGTTGAAAACTTTCCTCAAGAGTTAATTTTATTTCTTGGTAGCGATGCAACAAAGATTCCAAATGACGAATTACTTCTTCATCTGCACTTTCTCCAAGACTTTTTTCACTGAAATAAATATTTACAAAGTTAGTTCTCAATCTTAATTTTTTTTACCGTGTTATAAGATATTCTATGTAAGTTTTGTAAGAATCATTAAATGGAGACATTGCAAAATGTTGTAAAAAATGTGCAAACTGTGCTGTACTTTGAACAATCACTTTATGTTCTTGTTCAAGTTCCTTCTTTCGTTGATTAATGCTTCTTATCAATTTCAAGCTTTCGGAAACTGCTTCTTCTTTTTTAGTAATGTTGTTCTTGACATTGTTATCAACAATTCTTTCATCTTTGGTTTTAGTTAAATAATAAACGTGCATGTGTACTGAAAAATCACATGTACATTGTCTACAAGATCTTTGACCCTTCATTGCTGCACAATATCTTAAATTTAGATCACCAACAACTTCTTTAGAAACATTGTTTAAGTAACAAGGATCATGGCATCGCTGGCGGTAATGCCATTTCTTTATACCTTCAACCTGAAGAAAAATAAATAAATGCTAATTACAAGGTGTAAATACAAAAAGTACCTGTACTAGATCTGCACATTTGGGACTTGTACAAACTGTTGTTGGTTGTGTTAATTGAATAACTTCCAAATTAACAACTGGAATGTATAGTTTCAATTTTAGCTCATCCAAAGTTTGGTTTTCCATTTGTAAATTATTCTGATGTCGCTCCAAAATACGGATATTATCACGTATCAGTTCAGAAATATCAGCCAAAGGTTTAGAAAGATTAACAATAACTCTTCTAGCTTCGTTAACACTGATGGTATTTAACAGTTGATGTGGTTTTAAAGGTTCGTGTTTAGTATCACCAACTATATACGAATACAGTCTATAACATGAAAAATAGAAACTGAGTTTTATATTAAGATACGTACCTCCAACACTCTTTCAAAGAGTTATTCCAGCTTTCAGCAACTCGCCGCTGGACATCTTCATTAAATTTTATTTCTTTTTTCATAGCTACCAAATACTTGAAAGCTTCATTATCAAAAGAAAATACATTGTTTTTCAGTGGAATTTCAACATTTGGCGGTTTACTCTTGATGTCCTCAAGGATACGTCTCAAACAGGGCAAAGTATCACCAGGAGAATAATTAGTGCCTCTTGTATTAGTAAAAATAAAAATAATATTATTACTTGCTGATTTTTCTAAACGAGACAAAATCTGTTTAACACAATATTCAAAGAGAATATTTTTTCGTGTTGTTGTCGGTTTCATTAGAAAACAAATTGCGTGAAGCTCTTTCAGTTGGGACAAGTAAGCTAAAATATTTTCACAATTGATATCATCTTGTTCAATTCCTCGAGGATCTCCCATTCCTGGAGTATCAATTAACCGAAGGTTAGTCTTGCCTTCTTCAGTTGGAAAAACGTAGGTTTTAACACCTTGGGTTCCAGCAGCTCCAATTTCTTGGTATTCATTATCATCAGAACCAATCGTAAGAGTAACATCTTCGTAATTTTCATCTGTTAGTGTAATAAGCGAAGGAATTAATACAAGTAATTCTTTAGCTTCACTCGCATTTTCAAAAGTTTTAAAATGCAAATAATTTGCGATTGAATTGATAAATGTTGATTTTCCAACACCTGTTTCTCCCAATAATAAAACATTGATGTCTTTATTTTCCTCCAATTTCAGATTTTGCAAGTCTTCTGTAATTTCTTTCTCAGCCATATTGTTTTTATTTGGAGCAGCTCTACAAAAGTTATTAATATCATTATGCAAATGAAAAAATAACAAATAAAACTGCAGTTTGTAAATTGAGACGTTAGCCTGAATTTATAATCACTAAAGTTTAAAGTACTCATCAAGTATAGAAGTTCCAATGCAACATCAAAAAAAAATAAAGTTAAATATTTAAAAAACAGACAACATCCGTTATAAAAAAAATTAACGGTAGGAAGCGGCGTCTTTTGATATTACTAAAAAACAATTATTGTTACCTATATAAATAAAAATCAATTAAAATTTTGGTCGTCATTCAATAATTAATAATCTGAACAACGCTTAAACTCTTAAAATCAGTCAATACAGGATTGCTAATTTCAAAAATTCTAAAAAATTTAACAGACTTTAGAAATCTTTAAAAATCCTTGTATTCATCCTCGAACCTTTTTAACAAGTTCTAAATGATTAAATCAACTTTAAATATTCTGTCTTTAGTAATTTAATCCTCATTAGTTAATTAAATGTTTGTTTATAATCTTGTTTTAGTTTATGTGAACGATGGTATCTAATTATATACTTTATCTACTGCTGACTCAGTTCCTGACTTCTGAAATTCAGGCGATATATGTACTTACTTAGTTTATCTAATTACAGACATCAAAGATACAGAAATGAATTCTTATCAATGGGAACGAAATGTGAAAAACACAACGTTTTAAGTCAGACACTATAAAGAATAATGAAGAAAAAAAAAATACATAAAGTTAGTACTGGGTGGCTTTTTGCGGACTGAAAGTCTGGATTTGACTTTTTAAAACAACCGATTAGTTGATTTAAAATATGAAGGTGGATTGCAGGAGCAAATGTACAGGCTGTCTCATCGTATATGCATAGTGGAATTTTGAACCCTTAGAATAAATGAAAAAAAAATTGTTAACTAACCATTTACTTATCAGGCGCTACAATAATCTTAAAAAATATTAGCGATTTGTTAGTTCGTTTAAGAGAAAAATAGCAATTTATGCAATAAAATTTTATTTTTTTAATTTTTTTTCTTTTTGGTCGAGTAAAAGGTAATATGTCAGGAAGTGATTTTGCAAAATCAAAAATTAAAAATCTTTAACAAGAGCCGCGAAATTAACCAATATTCAAAAGCAACTAAATTGAAGCGTTATTTATTGGTATCCTGATACTAATTGAAGCTAACCGCAATAATTATAATACCTCATTTTGAGGTATTATAATTATTTGCCGTAAATATCTTTCTTAAAGTGACGTCTCCCTTTAATCAAAGATATCTCAATTACTAATAGATTTTAATTAATTTTAATTGCGCAAGGTGACTTTCTGATGTATAAGCATTATTTGTAGGCAAAAGAAAAAAAAAGAAAAATAAAATTTTATAGCACAAATTGCTATTTTTCTTTTAAATGGACCAACAAATCGCTAATATTTTTTAAGATTATTGTAGCGCCCAATAAGTGGATAGTTAATAAGAAATCTTAATTTTTTCTGTTTATTCGAAAGGTTCAAAATTCCACTATGCATATAAGATGGGACACCCTGTACAAGAATAAAGTCAATTGTAGAGTTAAAAAGTCAGAGATGAGTGTGAAAAATAAGGAAATATCAAGTTCTGTAAATAAAAAAGAAAATGAAGATAATGATAAAACTTTAATTATTTTTTTGACATCTACCATTTCACCCAACTATTTTTCCCAAATTATAACAATCATGTTATTTAAATGGGATCTTATTCTTCTTCAAAGTTAGTAAAATATTCCTTGCGTTACTTAATAATTTTTAAAAAATGCGGCTCTTCTATTTATTAATTTAAAAATTAGTGAAAACTGTCTATTGTCACCAGCTTTTAATAAATTTCAGAAATTTATTGAAGTCTCTGTCTTCTGAAATTTAAAAAAATGCGACTGCGGGCTACAAAATTAGTAAATTGACGCCTTCGGCTCTCAATATCAAAGTTATTTGTGTATTTGATAAAGCAAGTGTTTATTCCACTCCCAAAACATCTTGGTGAATTTGATTGTTAAAAAAAAAACATTTACGCCCCCCAGATTGGGAGAAAAAAAATTTTTTGTAGAACTTAATATGTTGTACAAACAGTTATAACAATTTTGTGTTGTACATTTACAAATTAATAAAAATTTAGGATATTGAAATAGTCCAAAAATATGTAAAATTCATAATTTGGAGGCATTAGTTAAGCATTAACAGAAAATAAGGAGTAGAACTAAACTTCTGATAAAAACTTACGACTTATTTAAAGCAGCAATTTCCAGGAATAAGCAGGAATATTCGTCACCACTTCGAAACAACACAAAATGCTGAATGCGTAGTTCATACAAATCGAACGAAAAACGAGTGATTCTGACCAGTGTTGCCAACAGTTAGTCACAAAAAAATCTTTAAATACAACAAAAATATTCAATTCGGGTGTTGTTTTTGCAATAGTATTCATTATGGTTTAGTAGAAAGTAGAAACTATTAAGATGAGCTCTTTTTCTGCCTTGAAAAACCTTTTTCCCATGTTATTTTTGAAATACCATAACAGGGAATTAATCTATAGGTTGGTAGCCTTGGCGGGAACCGCCTTGGCTTTGACCTTGATAAACTTCAAGAACCAACAGGAATTTAATCAGACTTCCCAGATATACCGGGTGATTACGAGAAATTATACTTTTTTTGAGGATCTTATATTTTTATTTTCTACGACAAGAAAGAACAAAACTTTCTAGAGAACTTAGTCCTTAGATATACAGAGTTAGTCAAAAGTATGAAATAGGCAGTTTATCTCCGTAAATATGAACTTTATGACAAAATGTCATCGATAAAAGTTTCTTTACTAATTATTCTTTATCTCTTAGCCTGCTTGTTGTTTTCTATGTCAACGCATTTCTATGGAAACGTAACTTCTTTTTCTTTTTTAAATAGCAACCTAGCAATTTTCTTGGCGATTCTTGTTCCTCTTTTTTTTCTTAAAATGACCTGGTATTTTTTTAATATCTTTTAATAACAAAATTTTAAATAAAATGGCCATAATACTTTATTCAATTAAATAATCTTTAACTTAAATGAAATGTTCAAATTGAAGACCCCCTACAGCTTGACAGTAACCTAATCTGTCATAAAAATTGCGTAACGAATTTTGCAGCCAGTTAGGTGGCATTTCTGCGATTCCGTGCCTTATTCTGGCTTTCAGGTTTTTCAAATTTTGAGGTCTTTCTTTGTAAATTGTAGTTTTTAAATGACCCCAAAAGAAAAAATCTAAGAGGCTTAAATCGGGGGACCTAGCAGGCCATTCAATAGGACGCCGACGTCCTATCCAACGACGTGGAAAAATGTTATCCAGAAATAGGCGAACATCAACCCCATAATGGGGTGGAGCGCCGTCTTGCTGAAACCAAATATCTCGGTTTGGTATTCCTTGTCAATCTGCGTTCGGAAATAATTGTACAATATCGGGTACAATGTGATCATGCAGTAGGAGTAGATATCTAGCCGCAGTTAATTTCCCATCAATAAAATATGGGCCTATTATGTGCTGCCCAATAATACCAACCTATACATTAAGTTTTTGACGGTGCTGTGTATGATGTTCCATTATCCAATGAGGATTCTCACTAGACCACTATCGACAGTTGTGTTTGTTGACAAATCCATTGAGACAAAACGTGGCTTCATCAGAAAATAAAATGTTGTTTAGACAATTTGGATTATTATCAATCGTTTCCATCATCATTGCATTGTAGTAATTAAAAATTTTTCCTTGTTAATAGATGTTATAGAATGATTGTTACATAATAGATGTTCTTTGTTACTAACAAAGGAAAATTCTAGAACAAAATAGAATGAGAAAAAAAACTGAAAAACATCATTTGGAAGAATAGAAAATAAAATTTTGTATAATAAGGCTCGCTAAACGTTTAGAGAACAAAGTGAGGTTCTGGAAAAACAAAAAAAGTCAAAAAGTTTAAGAAAAATATGAGAAATTACAGCTGAAAGAAAAAAAAGAACAAAACAACTTTCTAGAGAGCTTATTCTATAGATTTGGATAAGCAACTTTCACTGAATGACCTATACCCACCTAAATATTATAACTTAAAAAACTCATTATCCAGTAGTCAATAATTTTGTAGTAAACCTCTTAATCTACTTCTAATTACAATGAAAACGCTTAGATTAGCAACAGCAATTGTTCCTTGACAATTTTGGCAATTTCGCTGTTAAAAAAAAGCAAGAAAAAACAATTTTTTAGTAGTATAAATGCACTTTTCTTGTACAAAGACAAAAAAGAAGAGGTGAAGCACGATTTCCATCTTATTTATTTCTTACTCTTATAAATAAAACATAAGAAACTTAACTCTAAGCTGTAATTATTATTTACTTAATCCAAACCACCAAATTAAATATTATTCCATTTTGATCGCGTGCCTCAATAAAATTAAAATGATTTTAAATAATTTACTCGTGCAGTAATAAATAATAAATCAATTAGTTTTTATAAAAACTAAAATCTCTGATAGAAAAATTAGTCTCGTGATGGAAGACTTCGACTTTGTAACATCCCTTCAAACTAATCTTTTCTGTTTGAGATGGGTGGGCACTTGGCCGCTTTCTCCTTCTTACAAATCCGATTTTTACACAGTTTATGCAATTATCTCAATTACTGTGTGTATGTTCGGTCATAATTTTTTCCAAACTGTTAACATTTACTTCATTTTCAACGACCTAAACACACTGACTTCTGTTATTTTCGTTGCTCTGACCGATTTAGTCGCTATTCTAAAATCGTTGCTTTTCATTTTTAATATCAGAAGATTAAAACAGCTTCTTTTGGTTGATGTGAGACAAAATTTGTTTCAACCGAGGAACCACAAGCAGAAGATTTTGGTTGAAAAGAGGGTTAATTTCTGGAAGAGGATCTATCTCGTGTTTTCTGGTTTAGGAATGACAACAATGTTTTTCTGGGCAGTTTTCCCGATTTTAGATGGGAGTGTTGAAGAGTATCGGTTGCCCTTTTTGGCATGGTACCCCTACAACGTCACAAAATCGCCATTTTACGAAATTACGTATTTTTATCAAATTGTTTGCGTTTTCTTTATTGTTATTGTAAATATGAACACCGATATGCTACTAGTTGCCCTAATGAATTTTCTGGGAGTTCAGTGTGACCTCTTGTGTGATAATTTAAGAAATGCCCATTTTAGTAAAAATATTTCGCTTGAATTTCTTCGGTGTGTTAGACACCACGTCAACATTCTAAGGTTTGTACCAATTCTGATTTCGTTTCTGGAATTCTAGAATTTCTAGGTTTGCTAATGACTGTAATAGGTTTTTTAATATCATTGTTCTTGCCCAATTTTCGACAACTGTGGTCTCTTTGGGGTTGACAATGTATCAGCTGACTATTGTAAGTAAAAAAAAATAATTATACAATTTAAAAAAAATATATTTAAGGTAACACCCCTAACTAGCGAATTTTATTCGTTTATAATTTACGGAGGTGCAGTCCTAATGGAAATATTCTTGTACTGTTGGTTTGGAAATGAAGTTGAGTATAAAGTAGGTAACAAAATTAGGGAATGTGTTACTTCGGAAAAAATCCGTCGTGAAAAAAGCTCCAATTTATTGTGCTTTTCTCTTATGGGCTGATTTTAAGTTGAGATAATACCGGTTGTACTTCGTTTATAGGCAAAATTAAAAGAATTTGGGGCTGTGGGGTTGTTGCCATGAAAATGTATTAAAATTCGCGATACTACCGGTATCATCTCAACTTGAAATCAGCCCATTAGACAACATTTTTCAGATTAAAATAATTAATTGTTTTAGAGTTTAAATATTCCGTTTGCCGCATTTGGGTTTGACTGGACTTTGGGTAGTATTCAGCTGCAGAAAAATTTGATTTTTTTCATTGAAAAAAGCCAACGTCCTATTAGAATGTCTGCTCTGAATTTGTTTCATCTCTCTCTGGAAACATTTGTTAAAGTAAAATATTGTTACAATTGTGAAATTATTATTAAGGATTTTTTTAGATTTTACGAACTGCGTATTCGTATTTTGCCCTTTTACACAATGTGAATGCCCGAAATTAGTTTCTGGATTTTTTTAGTAATTGTAATTAATTAATTACTTAATAAAGCACTTGAAACTCCCAATTTTTTTTTTTGAATTTATCAACACCTGAAAAAGTAACTGTCAGACTTAATATAAATATAATATCTTATCTCATTATTATGCAATAAAATATGAATATGAAATATGGTCAATTACGATAAAAATACAACAAAATTAAAAATTTATAATTTTAGAAAAGTCCGCCATTAGTTAAAGCATCTTAATTAATATTATTAATTATTACAAAAAGTTTGCTATTACTCATGTATTTCTATGGGAAATATCAGATGGAAATTGAATTTTTTAAATTCATTGCTTAAAACCTGCTTATTATCTCTTTTTTTTTGATTTCTTAAACAGAAATAATTAGTAATGAAAATGTAACTACCATTTAACTCTTTAAAATTCTTAAGAGATTAAATAAAACATTACTTTTATTAACAGACGGAAGAATTTCCGTCTGTTATTGTAATTGTTCTAAGATATATATTTCAGGTTTTACAGTACACGTTAAGTAATAATTTTAACCTACGTGATCAATTACACAAGTCACACAATACACAAAAAGCGTATCATCAGCTTAAAGTCGTATAAGAAGCGCATTCAAAATGTCAGGTAAAATAATGTTCACATTTCTCGGAACCATTAAAATATGTAAGCAAACCCTGCCAAGGTCGTTGTTAAATGTGAAAGTGTTTACCCTTATAAATCAAGTTTTATTTGATGTTTGCGGTAACAGCAAATAATTTTTGTGATGTGTTTATTGGGAAGGCTTAATAAGTCTGTCCACTTTTCTATCGGACCACTATACAGGGAGATTTACCGTATCCGGAATGGTGGAGTGGAGCGACACAGCCTTGTATAAAAAAATTAATATTTTGGAAACTTGTTGGGTCTAATACCTAGAATTTAAAAAAATATATATTTAGGGTTTGGTAAACACGAGAATGTACATTAGGGTGGGCCAAAAAAATCTAACTTTTTTTTAAGTTTTGACACTGAAAAATTGGTACCTAGACATTTTTAAAAAATGCTTTTTCAAGGTGAGCTCTTAATTTTAATAGGAAGGAGTCCCTTATCTCACTTTTTTATTTTTTCTTTAGTTCTATTTGGCAAAATCCATATCTCGTCGGTAATTGATTGTAGGAAAAAATTTTATTTACATTTTTTGTAGAAAATTAAACGCTCTAAAAAAGGTATTTTACTATTTTTTATAGCTATTAGCGTTTAAGAGATATCAGAGGTCAAAGTTTAAAAAAATTAACAAAAATTTCTTTATTTCTAAATTTTATAACTCGTAGATAAATAAATATTAGAAAATGCAAAATATACAGTTTTATAGGAAATTGAATGCTCTACAAAAAAGGTCTCTTGTGGTTAATCGATTACTCTAACCACTTAGAAGATACTCGCATTTTAAAAACCAAAATTTGAGACTACTAAATCTTCATTTTTTTAAAAATGGTTGGAGTAATCGATTAACCACAAAAGACTTATTTGTAAAGCGTTTAATTTCTTACAAAATTATATGTTGCGCATTTTCTAATATTTATTTATCTTGTAAACGCTACAAATTTAAAACTGCAGGTATTTAAACTGACAGTAATAAAATACCAGAAAACAGACAAACCTCTGATATCACATCAGTTTTTTTTTTCTACCTTAATATACCTTGTTTTTATTTTGCAATAACTTCTGGGCTTTCTTCGGCTCGCCTTGAGCTTCTGAATAACGCGTCTTCTCGGGTTTCTGAAGTTGTCACAGTTAAAACATTAGATTTTCTTTGAGACTCATTTCTATTTTACAGACCTTTTTCCACAAATTTTCTTGAACTTCTAGAACATTCTCTGATACGTCTCTCTGAAAAACATCTTGCAAAATGTCAAATTACTCAAACGTATTCACCAGAGTCGTTTTCTGAAGCTTTCAAAAAGTTTTCTTTGCTTTTCCTTTACTTCCACTTGTAGTTTTTGATTTTCTTTTTCTTCTAATCCTCTCATACTCTTCCTTTTCCCTTCCAGCATCTTCTTTCGTTTCCAATTTCCTTTCAAGCTTTTTTAGAATCGTCTTTTGCCCTTCTAAAACCTTCTTTAACCTTTTGTTTTCTTTCAATAGTCGTTTTTCAAATTCTTCTTTTTCTTTAAATTATTGTTTCATATTCTTTTTCTTCCAAACGGCGGGTTTCAAGCTCTTCCAAAATCTTCTTTTGTTCTTCCAGAACTTTTGAAGTTCTTCATCTTCTAACCGATGTCTTTCAACTCTTTCAATAATTTTCTTTTGCTCCTCTACTTCCCGTTTTTCATATTTTTTTCTTCCAAACACCGTTTATCAAGCATTTTCGAAATCTTCTTTCAGAATTGTTTTGCATTGTTTGAGCCTTTTTTAGGTTTTCTAAAAGTAGTGACGTCCACTTCTTGAACGATTACTTCTTTGATAAGAATCTTCTTATGGGGGTCTATGAAAGATATAGAGTATAGAAAAAAAAAAATAAAAACAATCTATTTAAAACTATGTAAAACTCTTAATTACCATTTAAAAAAATGTCTAAAAATAAAAAAATTTGAAAATCGTTTATTGTTTATTATAATAGTACAAATTAAAGCATTGATTAATATTGATAAAGCATTGATTAATATTGATATATTGATAAAGCATAAATGAGAAAATAAGCATTTAATAAAAATAAAAAAAATAAAAATATGATTGATCCAAAACTCTACTTGCTGCTTGAATCAGAATTCAAGCAATTGTCTTGCCCCTTGTCACTCTTCTTATAATTTTTAGAAGACGAAGATCTTTTCTTTAACGAGACTTCTGAAGATCCTTGATTTTGTTCAGGATAAGATTTTCGTGGAGGAGCATGATGATAGAAACCTCGTAGCTCGTAGGCTTCTTGAGATGAAGCTCCAAAATTTCTGTTGAATTCACTGTAAGGTTTAGGCCCATTTCCTCTTTCAGGTGGTGGACCATTACTGCCTTTATTATTGGCACCCTCCTTCTTTTTATAATTTTTTGAATACAAAATTTCCTTTTTTGAAGATGAACTGCTTTTCTCCTTGCGATCTTTCTTCTTTCTAGAATTCTTGAATTGAAAAATTTCTTCTTTCTTTGAAAAAGCTTCTGAAAGTTCTTGATTTTGTTCAGAGTAATGTTCCTGAGGAGGATCATCCGGAAGCGGGGATGATGTATCATAAGCTCCAAACGTTTCAATATTTGATGGTGGTTACTTCAAAAAAATTACTGTCAATGTAGTTGCATTTGAAAAACCTTTATTGAATAATATAGAATACAATTTAAAGCATATAAGAATAATAATAAACAATTCAAACATTAAAGAAGAATTTAAATCGCCCCAAATTTTTACTTGCTCTTTTTCCCTTTGCCACCTTTCTTATTTCTGGAATTCTTATAATACGAAGTTTCTTTTTTTGAAGATAAACTGCTTTTCCCTTTGCGATCTTTCTTCTTTTTAGAATTGTTGGAGTGAGAAAATTCTTCTTTCTCTAAAGAACCTTCTAAAAGTTCTTGACTTTGTTCCTGAGGAGGATCATCTGAAAGCGTGGATGATGAATCATAAGCTTCAAAAGTTTCATCAGATTGTAATTCCTTCTTTGAAATATCTTCTGAAGGTTCTTGATTTTGTTCAGGGTAATTTTCTTGTGGAGGACCATGACGATAAGAACTCCGAGAAGTGGATTGTTCATAGAAGCCTCGAGGTGGGAGTAGCTCATAAGCTCCTTGAAACTGAGCTCCAAAAGTTCCGTAAAATTCACTGTAAGATTGTGGTCCATACCGTCCTTGAGATGGTGGTCTATTGGCACCTTTCTTCGTTTTATAATTTTTAGATAACGATGAGTCTTTCTTCAAAGTACCTTCTGAAGGTTTTTGATTTTGTTCAGGGTAAGGTCCTTGTGAAGAAGCATGATAGGAACTTCGAGGCGGAAGTGGTCCATAGGCTCCAGAAGATCCATGAGGTGGTAATCCGTAAGCTCTATGAGGTGGCAAAGCGTAAGATCCATGCGGTGGTAATCGATAATTTCCATGAGATGGTAATCCTCCATAAGTTCCATAAGGTGGTAATCCATACACTCCATGTGGTGGTAATCCATAAGTTCGATCATAAGGTAGTCCATACGCTCCTTGAGGTGGTGGTTCATAAAATCCTTGACCATAAAGTCCGTAACTTTCTTGAGGGTATCCTTCATAATACTGGTTTGACAGTGGTACATTGTGGTCTTGAGAGTATCCTCTGCAATTCTGCTTCGATGGTGGTACATTATGGTCTTGAGGGTATCCACTGTGATACTCGTTCGACGGTGATTCATTATGATAATTTAATCCATTTGGGTCGTTCTGATTAGAACTTGAGTCTTCTCGTTTCAAACTTGACATAAAATAAGACTGAGTATTTTTAAAAAAAGTTTTTATTTTAGTTATGTATGTAGTATCTGCCTGTTTGATATTTTTCTTTGATTCAGTCATTTTGCTTGGTGCAACTGATGAAACTGAGTGGACGTATTCACATCTGTTATTATACTCTGCTTTTCTTGACATATTTTGAGATACTAGTAACTCACGAAGTTTTCTACCATTGTGTTTTAGTTCAAAAAGTTTTTTAGTTAGCGACATAATACTTTCAGGCATTATTGAAGAAACAGTAAGTGCTAAAGGTCCAGGTTGTTGACTTCGTTGAAAACTTTCCTCAAGAGTTAATTTTATTTCTTGGTAGCGATGCAACAAAGATTCCAAATGACGAATTACTTCTTCATCTGCACTTTCTCCAAGACTTTTTTCACTGAAATAAATATTTACAAAGTTAGTTCTCAATCTTAATTTTTTTTACCGTGTTATAAGATATTCTATGTAAGTTTTGTAAGAATCATTAAATGGAGACATTGCAAAATGTTGTAAAAAATGTGCAAACTGCGCTGTACTTTGAACAATCACTTCATGTTCTTGTTCAAGTTCCTTCTTTCGTTGATTAATGCTTCTTATCAATTTCAAGCTTTCGGAAACTGCTTCTTCTTTTTTAGTAATGTTGTTCTTGACATTGTTATCAACAATTCTTTCATCTTTGGTTTTAGTTAAATAATAAACGTGCATGTGTACTGAAAAATCACATGTACATTGTCTACAAGATCTTTGACCCTTCATTGCTGCACAATATCTTAAATTTAGATCACCAACAACTTCTTTAGAAACATTGTTTAAGTAACAAGGATCATGGCATCGCTGGCGGTAATGCCATTTCTTTATACCTTCAACCTGAAGAAAAATAAATAAATGCTAATTACAAGGTGTAAATACAAAAAGTACCTGTACTAGATCTGCACATTTGGGACTTGTACAAACTGTTGTTGGTTGTGTTAATTGAATAACTTCCAAATTAACAACTGGAATGTATAGTTTCAATTTTAGCTCATCCAAAGTTTGGTTTTCCATTTGTAAATTATTCTGATGTCGCTCCAAAATACGGATATTATCACGTATCAGTTCAGAAATATCAGCCAAAGGTTTAGAAAGATTAACAATAACTCTTCTAGCTTCGTTAACACTGATGGTATTTAACAGTTGATGTGGTTTTAAAGGTTCGTGTTTAGTATCACCAACTATATACGAATACAGTCTATAACATGAAAAATAGAAACTGAGTTTTATATTAAGATACGTACCTCCAACACTCTTTCAAAGAGTTATTCCAGCTTTCAGCAACTCGCCGCTGGACATCTTCATTAAATTTTATTTCTTTTTTCATAGCTACCAAATACTTGAAAGCTTCATTATCAAAAGAAAATACATTGTTTTTCAGTGGAATTTCAACATTTGGCGGTTTACTCTTGATGTCCTCAAGGATACGTCTCAAACAGGGCAAAGTATCACCAGGAGAATAATTAGTGCCTCTTGTATTAGTAAAAATAAAAATAATATTATTACTTGCTGATTTTTCTAAACGAGACAAAATCTGTTTAACACAATATTCAAAGAGAATATTTTTTCGTGTTGTTGTCGGTTTCATTAGAAAACAAATTGCGTGAAGCTCTTTCAGTTGGGACAAGTAAGCTAAAATATTTTCACAATTGATATCATCTTGTTCAATTCCTCGAGGATCTCCCATTCCTGGAGTATCAATTAACCGAAGGTTAGTCTTGCCTTCTTCAGTTGGAAAAACGTAGGTTTTAACACCTTGGGTTCCAGCAGCTCCAATTTCTTGGTATTCATTATCATCAGAACCAATCGTAAGAGTAACATCTTCGTAATTTTCATCTGTTAGTGTAATAAGCGAAGGAATTAATACAAGTAATTCTTTAGCTTCACTCGCATTTTCAAAAGTTTTAAAATGCAAATAATTTGCGATTGAATTGATAAATGTTGATTTTCCAACACCTGTTTCTCCCAATAATAAAACATTGATGTCTTTATTTTCCTCCAATTTCAGATTTTGCAAGTCTTCTGTAATTTCTTTCTCAGCCATATTGTTTTTATTTGGAGCAGCTCTACAAAAGTTATTAATATCATTATGCAAATGAAAAAATAACAAATAAAACTGCAGTTTGTAAATTGAGACGTTAGCCTGAATTTATAATCACTAAAGTTTAAAGTACTCATCAAGTATAGAAGTTCCAATGCAACATCAAAAAAAAATAAAGTTAAATATTTAAAAAACAGACAACATCCGTTATAAAAAAAATTAACGGTAGGAAGCGGCGTCTTTTGATATTACTAAAAAACAATTATTGTTACCTATATAAATAAAAATCAATTAAAATTTTGGTCGTCATTCAATAATTAATAATCTGAACAACGCTTAAACTCTTAAAATCAGTCAATACAGGATTGCTAATTTCAAAAATTCTAAAAAATTTAACAGACTTTAGAAATCTTTAAAAATCCTTGTATTCATCCTCGAACCTTTTTAACAAGTTCTAAATGATTAAATCAACTTTAAATATTCTGTCTTTAGTAATTTAATCCTCATTAGTTAATTAAATGTTTGTTTATAATCTTGTTTTAGTTTATGTGAACGATGGTATCTAATTATATACTTTATCTACTGCTGACTCAGTTCCTGACTTCTGAAATTCAGGCGATATATGTACTTACTTAGTTTATCTAATTACAGACATCAAAGATACAGAAATGAATTCTTATCAATGGGAACGAAATGTGAAAAACACAACGTTTTAAGTCAGACACTATAAAGAATAATGAAGAAAAAAAAAATACATAAAGTTAGTACTGGGTGGCTTTTTGCGGACTGAAAGTCTGGATTTGACTTTTTAAAACAACCGATTAGTTGATTTAAAATATGAAGGTGGATTGCAGGAGCAAATGTACAGGCTGTCTCATCGTATATGCATAGTGGAATTTTGAACCCTTAGAATAAATGAAAAAAAAATTGTTAACTAACCATTTACTTATCAGGCGCTACAATAATCTTAAAAAATATTAGCGATTTGTTAGTTCGTTTAAGAGAAAAATAGCAATTTATGCAATAAAATTTTATTTTTTTAATTTTTTTTCTTTTTGGTCGAGTAAAAGGTAATATGTCAGGAAGTGATTTTGCAAAATCAAAAATTAAAAATCTTTAACAAGAGCCGCGAAATTAACCAATATTCAAAAGCAACTAAATTGAAGCGTTATTTATTGGTATCCTGATACTAATTGAAGCTAACCGCAATAATTATAATACCTCATTTTGAGGTATTATAATTATTTGCCGTAAATATCTTTCTTAAAGTGACGTCTCCCTTTAATCAAAGATATCTCAATTACTAATAGATTTTAATTAATTTTAATTGCGCAAGGTGACTTTCTGATGTATAAGCATTATTTGTAGGCAAAAGAAAAAAAAAGAAAAATAAAATTTTATAGCACAAATTGCTATTTTTCTTTTAAATGGACCAACAAATCGCTAATATTTTTTAAGATTATTGTAGCGCCCAATAAGTGGATAGTTAATAAGAAATCTTAATTTTTTCTGTTTATTCGAAAGGTTCAAAATTCCACTATGCATATAAGATGGGACACCCTGTACAAGAATAAAGTCAATTGTAGAGTTAAAAAGTCAGAGATGAGTGTGAAAAATAAGGAAATATCAAGTTCTGTAAATAAAAAAGAAAATGAAGATAATGATAAAACTTTAATTATTTTTTTGACATCTACCATTTCACCCAACTATTTTTCCCAAATTATAACAATCATGTTATTTAAATGGGATCTTATTCTTCTTCAAAGTTAGTAAAATATTCCTTGCGTTACTTAATAATTTTTAAAAAATGCGGCTCTTCTATTTATTAATTTAAAAATTAGTGAAAACTGTCTATTGTCACCAGCTTTTAATAAATTTCAGAAATTTATTGAAGTCTCTGTCTTCTGAAATTTAAAAAAATGCGACTGCGGGCTACAAAATTAGTAAATTGACGCCTTCGGCTCTCAATATCAAAGTTATTTGTGTATTTGATAAAGCAAGTGTTTATTCCACTCCCAAAACATCTTGGTGAATTTGATTGTTAAAAAAAAAACATTTACGCCCCCCAGATTGGGAGAAAAAAAAATTTTTGTAGAACTTAATATGTTGTACAAACAGTTATAACAATTTTGTGTTGTACATTTACAAATTAATAAAAATTTAGGATATTGAAATAGTCCAAAAATATGTAAAATTCATAATTTGGAGGCATTAGTTAAGCATTAACAGAAAATAAGGAGTAGAACTAAACTTCTGATAAAAACTTACGACTTATTTAAAGCAGCAATTTCCAGGAATAAGCAGGAATATTCGTCACCACTTCGAAACAACACAAAATGCTGAATGCGTAGTTCATACAAATCGAACGAAAAACGAGTGATTCTGACCAGTGTTGCCAACAGTTAGTCACAAAAAAATCTTTAAATACAACAAAAATATTCAATTCGGGTGTTGTTTTTGCAATAGTATTCATTATGGTTTAGTAGAAAGTAGAAACTATTAAGATGAGCTCTTTTTCTGCCTTGAAAAACCTTTTTCCCATGTTATTTTTGAAATACCATAACAGGGAATTAATCTATAGGTTGGTAGCCTTGGCGGGAACCGCCTTGGCTTTGACCTTGATAAACTTCAAGAACCAACAGGAATTTAATCAGACTTCCCAGATATACCGGGTGATTACGAGAAATTATACTTTTTTTGAGGATCTTATATTTTTATTTTCTACGACAAGAAAGAACAAAACTTTCTAGAGAACTTAGTCCTTAGATATACAGAGTTAGTCAAAAGTATGAAATAGGCAGTTTATCTCCGTAAATATGAACTTTATGACAAAATGTCATCGATAAAAGTTTCTTTACTAATTATTCTTTATCTCTTAGCCTGCTTGTTGTTTTCTATGTCAACGCATTTCTATGGAAACGTAACTTCTTTTTCTTTTTTAAATAGCAACCTAGCAATTTTCTTGGCGATTCTTGTTCCTCTTTTTTTTCTTAAAATGACCTGGTATTTTTTTAATATCTTTTAATAACAAAATTTTAAATAAAATGGCCATAATACTTTATTCAATTAAATAATCTTTAACTTAAATGAAATGTTCAAATTGAAGACCCCCTACAGCTTGACAGTAACCTAATCTGTCATAAAAATTGCGTAACGAATTTTGCAGCCAGTTAGGTGGCATTTCTGCGATTCCGTGCCTTATTCTGGCTTTCAGGTTTTTCAAATTTTGAGGTCTTTCTTTGTAAATTGTAGTTTTTAAATGACCCCAAAAGAAAAAATCTAAGAGGCTTAAATCGGGGGACCTAGCAGGCCATTCAATAGGACGCCGACGTCCTATCCAACGACGTGGAAAAATGTTATCCAGAAATAGGCGAACATCAACCCCATAATGGGGTGGAGCGCCGTCTTGCTGAAACCAAATATCTCGGTTTGGTATTCCTTGTCAATCTGCGTTCGGAAATAATTGTACAATATCGGGTACAATGTGATCATGCAGTAGGAGTAGATATCTAGCCGCAGTTAATTTCCCATCAATAAAATATGGGCCTATTATGTGCTGCCCAATAATACCAACCTATACATTAAGTTTTTGACGGTGCTGTGTATGATGTTCCATTATCCAATGAGGATTCTCACTAGACCACTATCGACAGTTGTGTTTGTTGACAAATCCATTGAGACAAAACGTGGCTTCATCAGAAAATAAAATGTTGTTTAGACAATTTGGATTATTATCAATCGTTTCCATCATCATTGCATTGTAGTAATTAAAAATTTTTCCTTGTTAATAGATGTTATAGAATGATTGTTACATAATAGATGTTCTTTGTTACTAACAAAGGAAAATTCTAGAACAAAATAGAATGAGAAAAAAAACTGAAAAACATCATTTGGAAGAATAGAAAATAAAATTTTGTATAATAAGGCTCGCTAAACGTTTAGAGAACAAAGTGAGGTTCTGGAAAAACAAAAAAAGTCAAAAAGTTTAAGAAAAATATGAGAAATTACAGCTGAAAGAAAAAAAAGAACAAAACAACTTTCTAGAGAGCTTATTCTATAGATTTGGATAAGCAACTTTCACTGAATGACCTATACCCACCTAAATATTATAACTTAAAAAACTCATTATCCAGTAGTCAATAATTTTGTAGTAAACCTCTTAATCTACTTCTAATTACAATGAAAACGCTTAGATTAGCAACAGCAATTGTTCCTTGACAATTTTGGCAATTTCGCTGTTAAAAAAAAGCAAGAAAAAACAATTTTTTAGTAGTATAAATGCACTTTTCTTGTACAAAGACAAAAAAGAAGAGGTGAAGCACGATTTCCATCTTATTTATTTCTTACTCTTATAAATAAAACATAAGAAACTTAACTCTAAGCTGTAATTATTATTTACTTAATCCAAACCACCAAATTAAATATTATTCCATTTTGATCGCGTGCCTCAATAAAATTAAAATGATTTTAAATAATTTACTCGTGCAGTAATAAATAATAAATCAATTAGTTTTTATAAAAACTAAAATCTCTGATAGAAAAATTAGTCTCGTGATGGAAGACTTCGACTTTGTAACATCCCTTCAAACTAATCTTTTCTGTTTGAGATGGGTGGGCACTTGGCCGCTTTCTCCTTCTTACAAATCCGATTTTTACACAGTTTATGCAATTATCTCAATTACTGTGTGTATGTTCGGTCATAATTTTTTCCAAACTGTTAACATTTACTTCATTTTCAACGACCTAAACACACTGACTTCTGTTATTTTCGTTGCTCTGACCGATTTAGTCGCTATTCTAAAATCGTTGCTTTTCATTTTTAATATCAGAAGATTAAAACAGCTTCTTTTGGTTGATGTGAGACAAAATTTGTTTCAACCGAGGAACCACAAGCAGAAGATTTTGGTTGAAAAGAGGGTTAATTTCTGGAAGAGGATCTATCTCGTGTTTTCTGGTTTAGGAATGACAACAATGTTTTTCTGGGCAGTTTTCCCGATTTTAGATGGGAGTGTTGAAGAGTATCGGTTGCCCTTTTTGGCATGGTACCCCTACAACGTCACAAAATCGCCATTTTACGAAATTACGTATTTTTATCAAATTGTTTGCGTTTTCTTTATTGTTATTGTAAATATGAACACCGATATGCTACTAGTTGCCCTAATGAATTTTCTGGGAGTTCAGTGTGACCTCTTGTGTGATAATTTAAGAAATGCCCATTTTAGTAAAAATATTTCGCTTGAATTTCTTCGGTGTGTTAGACACCACGTCAACATTCTAAGGTTTGTACCAATTCTGATTTCGTTTCTGGAATTCTAGAATTTCTAGGTTTGCTAATGACTGTAATAGGTTTTTTAATATCATTGTTCTTGCCCAATTTTCGACAACTGTGGTCTCTTTGGGGTTGACAATGTATCAGCTGACTATTGTAAGTAAAAAAAAATAATTATACAATTTAAAAAAAATATATTTAAGGTAACACCCCTAACTAGCGAATTTTATTCGTTTATAATTTACGGAGGTGCAGTCCTAATGGAAATATTCTTGTACTGTTGGTTTGGAAATGAAGTTGAGTATAAAGTAGGTAACAAAATTAGGGAATGTGTTACTTCGGAAAAAATCCGTCGTGAAAAAAGCTCCAATTTATTGTGCTTTTCTCTTATGGGCTGATTTTAAGTTGAGATAATACCGGTTGTACTTCGTTTATAGGCAAAATTAAAAGAATTTGGGGCTGTGGGGTTGTTGCCATGAAAATGTATTAAAATTCGCGATACTACCGGTATCATCTCAACTTGAAATCAGCCCATTAGACAACATTTTTCAGATTAAAATAATTAATTGTTTTAGAGTTTAAATATTCCGTTTGCCGCATTTGGGTTTGACTGGACTTTGGGTAGTATTCAGCTGCAGAAAAATTTGATTTTTTTCATTGAAAAAAGCCAACGTCCTATTAGAATGTCTGCTCTGAATTTGTTTCATCTCTCTCTGGAAACATTTGTTAAAGTAAAATATTGTTACAATTGTGAAATTATTATTAAGGATTTTTTTAGATTTTACGAACTGCGTATTCGTATTTTGCCCTTTTACACAATGTGAATGCCCGAAATTAGTTTCTGGATTTTTTTAGTAATTGTAATTAATTAATTACTTAATAAAGCACTTGAAACTCCCAATTTTTTTTTTTGAATTTATCAACACCTGAAAAAGTAACTGTCAGACTTAATATAAATATAATATCTTATCTCATTATTATGCAATAAAATATGAATATGAAATATGGTCAATTACGATAAAAATACAACAAAATTAAAAATTTATAATTTTAGAAAAGTCCGCCATTAGTTAAAGCATCTTAATTAATATTATTAATTATTACAAAAAGTTTGCTATTACTCATGTATTTCTATGGGAAATATCAGATGGAAATTGAATTTTTTAAATTCATTGCTTAAAACCTGCTTATTATCTCTTTTTTTTTGATTTCTTAAACAGAAATAATTAGTAATGAAAATGTAACTACCATTTAACTCTTTAAAATTCTTAAGAGATTAAATAAAACATTACTTTTATTAACAGACGGAAGAATTTCCGTCTGTTATTGTAATTGTTCTAAGATATATATTTCAGGTTTTACAGTACACGTTAAGTAATAATTTTAACCTACGTGATCAATTACACAAGTCACACAATACACAAAAAGCGTATCATCAGCTTAAAGTCGTATAAGAAGCGCATTCAAAATGTCAGGTAAAATAATGTTCACATTTCTCGGAACCATTAAAATATGTAAGCAAACCCTGCCAAGGTCGTTGTTAAATGTGAAAGTGTTTACCCTTATAAATCAAGTTTTATTTGATGTTTGCGGTAACAGCAAATAATTTTTGTGATGTGTTTATTGGGAAGGCTTAATAAGTCTGTCCACTTTTCTATCGGACCACTATACAGGGAGATTTACCGTATCCGGAATGGTGGAGTGGAGCGACACAGCCTTGTATAAAAAAATTAATATTTTGGAAACTTGTTGGGTCTAATACCTAGAATTTAAAAAAATATATATTTAGGGTTTGGTAAACACGAGAATGTACATTAGGGTGGGCCAAAAAAATCTAACTTTTTTTTAAGTTTTGACACTGAAAAATTGGTACCTAGACATTTTTAAAAAATGCTTTTTCAAGGTGAGCTCTTAATTTTAATAGGAAGGAGTCCCTTATCTCACTTTTTTATTTTTTCTTTAGTTCTATTTGGCAAAATCCATATCTCGTCGGTAATTGATTGTAGGAAAAAATTTTATTTACATTTTTTGTAGAAAATTAAACGCTCTAAAAAAGGTATTTTACTATTTTTTATAGCTATTAGCGTTTAAGAGATATCAGAGGTCAAAGTTTAAAAAAATTAACAAAAATTTCTTTATTTCTAAATTTTATAACTCGTAGATAAATAAATATTAGAAAATGCAAAATATACAGTTTTATAGGAAATTGAATGCTCTACAAAAAAGGTCTCTTGTGGTTAATCGATTACTCTAACCACTTAGAAGATACTCGCATTTTAAAAACCAAAATTTGAGACTACTAAATCTTCATTTTTTTAAAAATGGTTGGAGTAATCGATTAACCACAAAAGACTTATTTGTAAAGCGTTTAATTTCTTACAAAATTATATGTTGCGCATTTTCTAATATTTATTTATCTTGTAAACGCTACAAATTTAAAACTGCAGGTATTTAAACTGACAGTAATAAAATACCAGAAAACAGACAAACCTCTGATATCACATCAGTTTTTTTTTTCTACCTTAATATACCTTGTTTTTATTTTGCAATAACTTCTGGGCTTTCTTCGGCTCGCCTTGAGCTTCTGAATAACGCGTCTTCTCGGGTTTCTGAAGTTGTCACAGTTAAAACATTAGATTTTCTTTGAGACTCATTTCTATTTTACAGACCTTTTTCCACAAATTTTCTTGAACTTCTAGAACATTCTCTGATACGTCTCTCTGAAAAACATCTTGCAAAATGTCAAATTACTCAAACGTATTCACCAGAGTCGTTTTCTGAAGCTTTCAAAAAGTTTTCTTTGCTTTTCCTTTACTTCCACTTGTAGTTTTTGATTTTCTTTTTCTTCTAATCCTCTCATACTCTTCCTTTTCCCTTCCAGCATCTTCTTTCGTTTCCAATTTCCTTTCAAGCTTTTTTAGAATCGTCTTTTGCCCTTCTAAAACCTTCTTTAACCTTTTGTTTTCTTTCAATAGTCGTTTTTCAAATTCTTCTTTTTCTTTAAATTATTGTTTCATATTCTTTTTCTTCCAAACGGCGGGTTTCAAGCTCTTCCAAAATCTTCTTTTGTTCTTCCAGAACTTTTGAAGTTCTTCATCTTCTAACCGATGTCTTTCAACTCTTTCAATAATTTTCTTTTGCTCCTCTACTTCCCGTTTTTCATATTTTTTTCTTCCAAACACCGTTTATCAAGCATTTTCGAAATCTTCTTTCAGAATTGTTTTGCATTGTTTGAGCCTTTTTTAGGTTTTCTAAAAGTAGTGACGTCCACTTCTTGAACGATTACTTCTTTGATAAGAATCTTCTTATGGGGGTCTATGAAAGATATAGAGTATAGAAAAAAAAAAATAAAAACAATCTATTTAAAACTATGTAAAACTCTTAATTACCATTTAAAAAAATGTCTAAAAATAAAAAAATTTGAAAATCGTTTATTGTTTATTATAATAGTACAAATTAAAGCATTGATTAATATTGATAAAGCATTGATTAATATTGATATATTGATAAAGCATAAATGAGAAAATAAGCATTTAATAAAAATAAAAAAAATAAAAATATGATTGATCCAAAACTCTACTTGCTGCTTGAATCAGAATTCAAGCAATTGTCTTGCCCCTTGTCACTCTTCTTATAATTTTTAGAAGACGAAGATCTTTTCTTTAACGAGACTTCTGAAGATCCTTGATTTTGTTCAGGATAAGATTTTCGTGGAGGAGCATGATGATAGAAACCTCGTAGCTCGTAGGCTTCTTGAGATGAAGCTCCAAAATTTCTGTTGAATTCACTGTAAGGTTTAGGCCCATTTCCTCTTTCAGGTGGTGGACCATTACTGCCTTTATTATTGGCACCCTCCTTCTTTTTATAATTTTTTGAATACAAAATTTCCTTTTTTGAAGATGAACTGCTTTTCTCCTTGCGATCTTTCTTCTTTCTAGAATTCTTGAATTGAAAAATTTCTTCTTTCTTTGAAAAAGCTTCTGAAAGTTCTTGATTTTGTTCAGAGTAATGTTCCTGAGGAGGATCATCCGGAAGCGGGGATGATGTATCATAAGCTCCAAACGTTTCAATATTTGATGGTGGTTACTTCAAAAAAATTACTGTCAATGTAGTTGCATTTGAAAAACCTTTATTGAATAATATAGAATACAATTTAAAGCATATAAGAATAATAATAAACAATTCAAACATTAAAGAAGAATTTAAATCGCCCCAAATTTTTACTTGCTCTTTTTCCCTTTGCCACCTTTCTTATTTCTGGAATTCTTATAATACGAAGTTTCTTTTTTTGAAGATAAACTGCTTTTCCCTTTGCGATCTTTCTTCTTTTTAGAATTGTTGGAGTGAGAAAATTCTTCTTTCTCTAAAGAACCTTCTAAAAGTTCTTGACTTTGTTCCTGAGGAGGATCATCTGAAAGCGTGGATGATGAATCATAAGCTTCAAAAGTTTCATCAGATTGTAATTCCTTCTTTGAAATATCTTCTGAAGGTTCTTGATTTTGTTCAGGGTAATTTTCTTGTGGAGGACCATGACGATAAGAACTCCGAGAAGTGGATTGTTCATAGAAGCCTCGAGGTGGGAGTAGCTCATAAGCTCCTTGAAACTGAGCTCCAAAAGTTCCGTAAAATTCACTGTAAGATTGTGGTCCATACCGTCCTTGAGATGGTGGTCTATTGGCACCTTTCTTCGTTTTATAATTTTTAGATAACGATGAGTCTTTCTTCAAAGTACCTTCTGAAGGTTTTTGATTTTGTTCAGGGTAAGGTCCTTGTGAAGAAGCATGATAGGAACTTCGAGGCGGAAGTGGTCCATAGGCTCCAGAAGATCCATGAGGTGGTAATCCGTAAGCTCTATGAGGTGGCAAAGCGTAAGATCCATGCGGTGGTAATCGATAATTTCCATGAGATGGTAATCCTCCATAAGTTCCATAAGGTGGTAATCCATACACTCCATGTGGTGGTAATCCATAAGTTCGATCATAAGGTAGTCCATACGCTCCTTGAGGTGGTGGTTCATAAAATCCTTGACCATAAAGTCCGTAACTTTCTTGAGGGTATCCTTCATAATACTGGTTTGACAGTGGTACATTGTGGTCTTGAGAGTATCCTCTGCAATTCTGCTTCGATGGTGGTACATTATGGTCTTGAGGGTATCCACTGTGATACTCGTTCGACGGTGATTCATTATGATAATTTAATCCATTTGGGTCGTTCTGATTAGAACTTGAGTCTTCTCGTTTCAAACTTGACATAAAATAAGACTGAGTATTTTTAAAAAAAGTTTTTATTTTAGTTATGTATGTAGTATCTGCCTGTTTGATATTTTTCTTTGATTCAGTCATTTTGCTTGGTGCAACTGATGAAACTGAGTGGACGTATTCACATCTGTTATTATACTCTGCTTTTCTTGACATATTTTGAGATACTAGTAACTCACGAAGTTTTCTACCATTGTGTTTTAGTTCAAAAAGTTTTTTAGTTAGCGACATAATACTTTCAGGCATTATTGAAGAAACAGTAAGTGCTAAAGGTCCAGGTTGTTGACTTCGTTGAAAACTTTCCTCAAGAGTTAATTTTATTTCTTGGTAGCGATGCAACAAAGATTCCAAATGACGAATTACTTCTTCATCTGCACTTTCTCCAAGACTTTTTTCACTGAAATAAATATTTACAAAGTTAGTTCTCAATCTTAATTTTTTTTACCGTGTTATAAGATATTCTATGTAAGTTTTGTAAGAATCATTAAATGGAGACATTGCAAAATGTTGTAAAAAATGTGCAAACTGCGCTGTACTTTGAACAATCACTTCATGTTCTTGTTCAAGTTCCTTCTTTCGTTGATTAATGCTTCTTATCAATTTCAAGCTTTCGGAAACTGCTTCTTCTTTTTTAGTAATGTTGTTCTTGACATTGTTATCAACAATTCTTTCATCTTTGGTTTTAGTTAAATAATAAACGTGCATGTGTACTGAAAAATCACATGTACATTGTCTACAAGATCTTTGACCCTTCATTGCTGCACAATATCTTAAATTTAGATCACCAACAACTTCTTTAGAAACATTGTTTAAGTAACAAGGATCATGGCATCGCTGGCGGTAATGCCATTTCTTTATACCTTCAACCTGAAGAAAAATAAATAAATGCTAATTACAAGGTGTAAATACAAAAAGTACCTGTACTAGATCTGCACATTTGGGACTTGTACAAACTGTTGTTGGTTGTGTTAATTGAATAACTTCCAAATTAATAACTGGAATGTACAGTTTCAATTTTAGCTCAGCTAAAGTTTGGTTTTCCATTTTTAAATTATTCTGATGTCGCTCCAAAATACGGATATTATCACGTATCAGTTCAGAAATATCAGCCAAAGGTTTAGAAAGGTAAACAATAACTCTTCTAGCTTCGTTAACACTGATGGTATTCAACAGTTGATGTGGTTTTAAAGGCTCGTGTTTAGTACCACCAACTATATACGAATACAGTCTATAACATGAAAAATAGAAACTCGGTTTTAGATCAAAATACATACCTCCAACACTCTTTCAAAGAGTTATTCCAACTTTCAGCAACTCGACGCTGGACATCTTCAGTAAATTTTATTTCTTTTTTCATAGCTACCAAATACTTGAAAGCTTCATTATCAAAAGAAAAAACATTGTCTTTTAGTGGAATCTCAACATTTGGCGGTTTACTCTTGATGTCCTCAAGGATACGTCTCAAACAAGGCAAAGTATCACCAGGAGAATAATTAGTGCCTCTTGTATTAGTAAAAATAAAAATAATATTATTACTTGCTGATTTTTCTAAACGAGACAAAATCTGTTTAACACAATATTCAAAGAGAATATTTTTTCGTGTTGTGGTCGGCTTCATTAGAAAACAAATCGCGTGGAGCTCTTTCAGTTGGGACAAGTAAGTTAAGATATTTTCACAATTAATATCATCCTGTTCAATTCCTCGAGGATCTCCCATTCCTGGAGTATCCATTAACCGAAGGTTAGTCTTGCCTTCTTCAGTTGGAAAAACGTAGGTTTTAACACCTTGGGTTCCAGCAGCTCCAATTTCTTGAAATTCATTATCATCAGAACCAACAGTAAGAGTAATTTGTTCGGAATTCTGGGCTGTTAGTGTAATAAGCGAAGGAATTAATACAAGTAATTCTTTAGCTTCACTCGCATTTTCAAAAGTTTTAAAATGCAAATAATTTGCGATTGAATTGATAAATGTTGATTTTCCAACACCTGTTTCTCCCAATAATAAAACATTGATGTCTTTATTTTCCTCCAATTTCAGATTTTGCAAGTCTTCTGTAATTTCTTTCTCAGCCATACTAATATTATTTGAAGCTCTGCAATGGTAATTAAAGTCATTAGATCAATAAAAAGCAAATAACACACAGTTTTTATGGTCAGCATTAAGTATACATAAAAGACAGTTGAGACACTAAAAAATATTTTTAATTAACTTGATCAGTTGTAAAACAGCGTGTTTATTATAATTTTTGATGACGTATATTCAGTTGTTCGTGGCGGCTGCTTTGTTGAAACTAAATAAACACTTCTAATTTCTAATCCAAAATACGTATTTACAATAAAGCCTTTCTTTCAAGGTACATTAAGAACCGATTTCTACTTCTTACATTAGCCGTTCTTTCTCGCAATTAAATATTAAACTACTTAAACTTAACAATGAAAACTTGAGTGAAAGGGAGAATTCTGTGTTAGAAAGCACGAAATTCCGATTGTCAAGTCATCGTCTTGACGCTGACAATCCAGCACATTATCGTCTTGACAATGGCTACAATTTAAACCATAAAGTTTCAAAACTCAAAAATTAATAATAGCAAAATATGTTCACAAATTTCCTATCTCCTGGCATCAACAACTTGGATTTGATCAACATGCGATTTCTTCTACGAACAGACAAGTATTTCAAAAGTGGTTTCAATTAATGAATAACTTTACTAAACATCTTAATATTTCCAAATTATGAGACTTAAACTCATATAACTTACATTACAAAAAGAAATGAACTTAAACTTTCAAAATAATCAAACAAATGTAAATAATTATCTTAAATTTCAAATAATTCAACGAGGTCGATACTCAGATTCAATTCCGCACTACTATTCAATTACATATTCACAAACCTTATCAAAATAGCCGTAATTTATCATATTAAAGCAACCGGAGATAATCAAACTTTAATCGGTTATTTCATAGACCAAATATTTAAAAGAAGAATTTTTGTTAAATTCATTTTAAAACGGTTAATTGAACATAAAAGGGCACTTACGGCAGTGAATCAAGGAACACACACTTTTGCACAACTATATTATTTTAGTTTTTGAAATAATCGTACTTTCCCGCTTTTTTTCAGTCTAGCGTTGGGCAATTAAATAAAACAAATTATGGCCAAAATGCCTTCAGGTATGTAAATTAAAAATGTACTACTACATAATTTTTTTAATAATTACTAATTATTTTAACACCACAATTTTGTAAACATCATTTTTAACAAAACAGTTCACATTATCAAAGTATGTTTAATATAGTTTCCAGCACATTCAGACTTTAAATTTTATCCAAGAATTTTGGCCAAGTTTTGGGCGAAATTCCCCACTGTGCGTTCCTTAAAAAAACCGTCGCAGCCAGCCATGAGATGGAGAAGTATCAAATTTTTATTGTTTTTTGCCTGGTACTTTACTTTATAAATATTATTCTAAAAATATATATATATTTTTAGAAATATATATAAATATTTTTATAAATAATATTTTATTATTATTGTATAATTTTAAAAAAATAAAGCTTGTAACCGCGTATTCTCTAATAATCAGAGCGCCCACTAGACTCTCCCATAAGTCCGGAAGGAACCACCCTCGACCGAGAGGTACCGACAAATCGTAATAAAAGGCATCCACCCACAACCAAACGCTGAGTTGTTTGCTTGCATCAACCGGGCATCCGTGGGGTCCCACCTGGTCTTGAAAGCTCTCCTTCGTGACATTCTGCACCAACAGGGCATCCGTGGGGTCCCTATCTGGTCAGATTCTCGGTACATCCGCGTTCGATCTTCTCGACTTGAGTGCGAAATAACATTAACTCGTCTATTGTAAATAAACTGTTTGTAGTGTAATCTTTAATTATTATAAATAAACTATTTTCTGAATAAACCGATTACAAAGTGGCGCCCAACGTGGGGCCCGATAATGAAGAAGTAGATTAAACAGATTACAAGCTTTATTAATCTTGCAAAACATTAACTATTGAAGTAACTAGATTTATTTTTCATTAACTTTTGATAAACAACTATGTTTTGATGGCTACCTAAAAGCACTTTTGAAGCAAAATTAAGAATAGAATTTAGAATGGAGCTGATAACTTGGTTCAGAACTAATTTGTCCTTTCCAAATTTTTGGTGAAACTTACTTAAAATATAGTATAGTGTAAAGTTAAATATAGTGTAAACTAAAGTGGTAAATTTGTTATAAATAACTTGTCGTTTGTTTCAAATTAATTCAATTAATAGACGCCAAGATGTTAAAAAAAGGTTTCTAAAAATTTTTTATTGTCAGAAAAATATGCCATTAATTTAAAAAATATATATTTATTTTGCAAAAAAATTAAATTGGTTTTTAAATTTAACAGACGTAATTTTTTTAATTATTACATCAAGTGTTATAATATGCGGACTGTTCGGCATGTAACGCCTACGTTCTACATTGCAGTAAAAGAATGTAAGATAAGATAAGCCCTCGAAATAATTTTGTTTTATTTACAATTATTCTCTTTTTTAAACGTTTAATGCTGGATTTTAGATGGCATAATAATTGTTTGAAACCAAAAATATATAACACGATACAAATTAACCTTGTTTTACTTAAAAAATAAAAATTAATTGATTTTGTTAATTGTGATAGAATTATTTTATTTAATAATTGTAGAATTAGTACTGGGTGGTCTTTTGGTGACTGAAAGTCTGGGTTTGAGTAGTTTTGCAGATGTGAAGGTCGAGCGTTAGGGATGTTATGCAAAACAGATGGATGAAACGGTACTGATTGGTTGATTTGAATGTGAGGGTGGATTGTGTGGGCAAATGTGTAAGAATGAGGAGTTAGATAGGAGAGTTGGATTTAGACAGTGAGAATGTAAAGTTAGAGTTAAAAGTTGTAAGTGTGTGTAAATAAAGAAGATGAAAATAATAATGTAGTGGTAATTAATCAGTTTTTAATTAATTTACTCTAACATCTACCACCCATCTATTTTTTCTCCGGATTATAACAATTTTATCAGGAGTGGGATTGGATTAACGCGATTATTAGATCGCTCGTGTTATCGCTGACGAAGAAATTGTGTTTTGTGTGAAGAAAATGTTGATACGAATCGGGAATTTAAGTTTACAAGAAGTGAAACGACAAATAGAGGCTGTGGTGAATAAGGCAGTGGAGACAAAGATGTCGGCTTCACGGACCGTACTACTGGGGGCTGGAGAGCTTGGGGCACAAGAGTTGTCCGGAGACATGGATGCAGCGGGGCTGTTGGGGTCGTCCGGAAACCAGGAGGTGTCGAAGTTGGCAGGTAGTGCGATGACGTTGGAGCAGGTAAAGCCGACAGCTGAGTCGAAGACGGTCAAAATTTGGGGAAAAACAGAAGGTGGTAGAGATGTTGAGAGTAAGACGAAGACGACGAATTCTGGGGTCGTTGAAGCTGGAGCGCCGAGGACACAGGGGTTGTCCGGAGACAAGGATGCGTCGGGGACGCGGGAGTTGGACAAGTCAGTGGCGTGGGGACAGGTAGAGCTGTCGAGAAGTGATGAAAATCAGAGAAAAATGGAAACTAGCGAATGTGAAGAATGTGTGAAAAATTGGGGTGATGGTGGTCCAGAATATGAAAGTTTATGTGGAATTAATGAAGATTGGTATGAACAAATAGATTACGACAAGACAAAGAACATCGTGGATTGGTTGAGAAAAGAATCTGGAAAAATGTTGTTGTGTCATGAAGAAAATTGTTTTATTGTGCGGTATTTGGTGTGTGTTTGCGTAGAGTTTTTGCCAATTAGTTCTTATTTTGTAAGAAGAAATAGGTACTTTGTGGACAGTGACAGTAGATATAGACAAAGTAGAGAAAAACAGGGGCGGCGGGTGAAAAATTCTCGGCCGGTTAAAGTTAGTTAATGTAACCTTAATGTTTTTTTGCAGTTAAGGGGCCTTTCTGACATCTATGTTGTATGTAGACATAATTTTGGTTGATTTTAATTGTGTTTAATTATAAGTAGATAGTTAATTGAGCGAGATATAGGTGTGACCGAAAAAGATAGTTATGTGTCCAGTGTTTAATTTTAAGGCTACTTTTATTCGTTATTTGTTGTGGAAAATATTAGTTTTAAGCAGGTGAATGATGCCTAATGATAATGATGCTTAATGATGTTAGGTATAGGTTCTCGAGGACGAGAACAATGTCAGGAAGGGCCGAGTTGATAGAATTATTTTATTTAATAATTGTAGAATTAGTACTGGGTGGTCTTTTGGTGACTGAAAGTCTGGGTTTGAGTAGTTTTGCAGATGTGAAGGTCGAGCGTTAGGGATGTTATGCAAAACAGATGGATGAAACGGTACTGATTGGTTGATTTGAATGTGAGGGTGGATTGTGTGGGAAAATGTGTAAGAATGAGGAGTTAGATAGGAGAGTTGGATTGAGGCAGTTAGATAGGAGAGTTAGATTTAGACAGTGAGAATGTAAAGTTAGAGTTAAAAGTTGTAAGTGTGTGTAAATAAAGAAGATGAAAATAATAATGTAGTGGTAATTAATCAGTTTTTAATTAATTTACTCTAACATCTGCCACCCATCTAATTTGCCCCGGATTATAACAATTATTACATCAAGTGTTATAATATGCGGACTGTTCGGCATGTAACGCCTACGTCCTACATTGCAGTAAAAGAATGTAAGATAAGATAAGCCCTCGAAATAATTTTGTTTTATTTACAATTATTCTCTTTTTTAAACGTTTAATGCTGGATTTTAGATGGCATAATAATTGTTTGAAACCAAAAATATATAACACGATACAAATTAACCTTGTTTTACTTAAAAAATAAAAATAAATTGATTTTGTTAATTGATTGTTAAATCACCTTTTTTTATAACCTGCCACCAAGTTAAAAAAAATGTTTCGCAATGAAAATTCCTTTTTGCAAAACACAATAAATAGTTCAGATTACCAAGCACAGCGAATGTCTGGTCAGAACTAAGAAGCATTTTTTTTTATTTCAACCCAACCGTTTGCAATTTTTTATGAAAATCTGGGGCGACCTCTATTATATAGGTGTCAAACTCGCAGTTTGACACACAATCTGTGTCAGAGGTTTTTTTTGTCTATATAAAAGTAACGTAAAACAATAAGTGATTAGAAACTATATAGATTAAAAGACAAAGGTATTATTTACTAAGGGATTATAACTTTTTTCTATACAAATCGAATAATACCATGTAAAACCATGTTTAAAAGTAGTTGAATTTACGCCTGAAAACATGGTGCTTGTCAATTTTTTTTCTGATGCACAGCGCTCTAATTTTAAGAACTGTGTTAATTGTATTAATGTTTAAGCCTTGTTTTAAGTTGTGTAAAAATCTCAACTTGATTACATGCTTGTTAAAGCTGCTTTTCGCGATGTTGTCTTGCAAACATTTGTGGACGCTCTCCCTTGTCGTTTGCAAATCGTCTTATTTATAATTTTCTGCAAGGACCGATCAGGTATTGTTCCAAATAAACAAAACTATAAAATATGATTTACGACCTGCCAATCACAGATCAGGGTCATGCAGTTGTTGTAATATCGTGCAAATTTTTTCAGGAAATATGCGTTTTTTCTTTGTTTGAGCGCCACGTATAACTCTGAAATTCGGCCCGCGCGTGTGTGGGTGACCTCGTTAATTTCTTCGAAAGCTTCCAAAACAAAACAATAAATAATATTTTTACGATCGAATTTCTCACGCCTGTCAATATGAATCTGGTTATTTTCGGACATAAGATGATTTCATTGTTCTTATGGAAAATTTTAACAAATCTTACAAGAAAAGATTTACGATTTAATTCTTTTTAGAATTCATTTTGCTGTCATCAAATACTGCCCTTCACAACACTAATATTCTGAGACTAATTTTTTACTTTATAAAAATCGTTTATAAAAAAATACTGCATTTTAATGATAATGGAATGAACACACTTACCATCACAACGTATTAAACAACTGAAGAGACAAGCTGACAAGAATTTTTATTTGCAAAATTCTTGTGCACTACAACACAATGGCTAGACTAATTCAAACTAATCATTTATCAAACGATCTCACTCCAATCAATGTCGCCAACCATGAGACAAAAAAAATCTTTAAATTTGTCAAAAATATCTTCTATGTATCCTGTTGTACCAATAATTTTGAAAGCATTTAAGTATTATATTTCAGAAAAACCTATTAAAAACAAGCATTCTGTCTTTCTGTTTTTTTTTAATTTCTTTTTTACATACCACGACTTTTGGGAGTAATCAAGCTTATGGGAAAAATAATCGTTTCGTTAATTTATAGGTTGGTAGCACTGGTGGGAAACGCCTTGTTTTTGACCTTGATGTTAAGCTTCTATAATTATAATAAAACTGGACTTCCCCGAAATACTGAATAGTTACAAAAATGGTATTTCCTGAAGATGGTCAAATCAAACTAAAAATTTATATATTTTAAACACCTTTATTGAATCATAATACAATACAATTTAAACCATTCATAGTGATAAAAATAATAGCACAATTTTTACATAAAAATCCCTATTCGCTGCTTGAATCCGACCGGCTGCTTTTCTCACTTCCTTTCTTATTGCTAGACTTCGAAGAGGACCGTCTTTTCGAATAATCACGATTTCCATTTCCCCTCTTATTAAAATGCTGACGTCCACGACCAGTTTGGTTATTTCTTTGATAACCCTGCCTTTGGTTTTGCCCGTAGTAACCTTCTTGGTACTGTTCTTGATGAGGAGGAGGAGGAGGATAATAAGGAGGAGGAGGAGGAGGATAATAAGGACCCGGATGCGGATGTTGGTAAGGACCCGCTGGTGGCGGTCCATAACCTGGAGTTGGCAGTGCACCATAACCTCCTGAAGGTGGCCCATAGGCACCTTGAGGCGGTCCATACACTCCTTGAGGTGGAGGTCCATAAGCTCCATATCCTCCGTGAGAAGGACCTTGATACTGATTTTGTGGATGAGGATAAGTAGATGATTCACCATTTGGACTTGAATTTCGTTGATTTTCACGAGAAGACTGGTTCAGTTCGACTTTTACAACCAGATTGGGATTATCATTTCTTGGGGGATTTCCTTTCTGGTAGTTTCTTGGATTTGGACCTCCTGGGTATGGTGGTGGAGGTTCTGGTCGTTGAAACTGAGGACGTTGATGTTGAAACTGCCCTTGGTTTGTTGTTCTTTGATAATTGGTAGTTCTAGAGAAATTTTGCTTTCTGTTGTCATCTGATGAATATGTCTGTTTCTTCTTTTCATCTTTCTTCTTATCATCTTTCTTCTTATCATCTTTCTTCTTTGATTTATCTTTTTTAGTATCAGGAGATTGAATTGACGAATTTGGATGTATATATTCACAACTCTTATTATATTCGAAATTTCTTGAAGTACTTTGTGTTTGTAACAACTCATGAATTTTTTTGCCATTATATTTCAATTTATAGAGTTGTTTAATGGTACTCATCACACTTTCAGGTGTTATTGTTGATGGAATAATTGTTGTAAGACCATGTTGTCGACTTCGTTGAAAACTTTCTTCAAGAGCTGATTTGATTTCTTCATATCGAAGCAACAACGATTCTAAATGACGAATTACTTCACGATCTCCACTAAGACCAAGACTTTTCTCTCTGAAAATAAAAAAAAAATGTATTAAACATTTTTTCCCCCAATTTTAGTGGATCCTTACCGATTTATCAGATATTCAATATAACTCTTGTAAGAATCATTAAACGGAGAAATAGCATGATGTTGTAAAAAATGTGCGAATTGTGCTGTACTTTGAACAATTACATCGCGTTCTTCTTCAAGTTCTTTTTTTCGTCGGTTGATTTCTCCCATCAATCTTATGCTTTCACGAACTGCTTCTTCTTTGCGAGTGATGTTGTCTCTGATGTTATTATCAACAATTCTCGCATCAATGGTTTTAGTTAAATAATAGATGTGCATGTGAACTGAGAAATCACAGGTACATTTCGTACAAAATCTTTGACCACTCATTGCTGCACAATTTCTTAAATTAAGATCACCAACAATTTCTTTAGAAACATTTGTTAAATAACAAGGATCGTGGCATCGCTGGCGGTAATGCCATTTCTTTATACCCTCAACCTGAAATAATAACTGTAATTTAGAGAAAAATAAATCAAAAACTCTCAGCTACAATCAAATAGTTAAAGTGTTTTAGACAGTGTTTTATCCACGCAAGAATGTTTAAACGTGAGACGCAGTATTGAACCAGATCAATAAACAGTGCACACATCTTGATCTGACTTGACCTATTTTTTTTTTTTTTAATATCGAAATTAACACACTAAAAATGCATTGACAATAATCCAAATTGTCTTAGTAACAGAGATCTAAGGATTGTAGCCTTGACAGTATACATAATAATTCGTGTATGCACTGTTTAGTAATCTGGATATTATTAAATCATCAAAAAAAAACTGTGGCAGTTTGTAAAAAAATATAAAAAATAGAATAAGGAGATTTATTACCTGTACTACATCAGCACACTTGGGGCTTGTACAGACAGTTGTTGGCTGTGTTAACTTAGTAACCTCCAAACTAACCACTGGAATATACAGCTGCTTTTTCAATTCTTCCAAATTTTGATTTTCTTGTTTTAAATTGCGTTCATGCCGCTCCAAAATACGTATATTGTCATGTATAATTTGCGAAATGTCAGCCAAAGGTTGTGACAGTTGAACAATAATTCTTCTAGCTTCATTCACACTGATTGTATTCACCAGTTGATGAGGCTTTAGAGGATCGTGGGCAGCGTCACCGACAATATACGAAATAAGCCTAAACAAATAGAAATTAAAAACAAAAAAATAGTTATTTAACAAAGACCTCCTACTTAAGCTATTACTATTTTTAGGATTTACGACATCTCTAATCTTGCATTGACAAAACCGGAAAAGAATTATACGTCCCAATAATGCTATAATAGCTCAAGTAGGAGGTCTTCATTAGTAAGATTTACAATTTAAGTCACTATTTCTATTTCTCGTAGAGAAATTTTTACCTCCAACATTCCTTTGACGAATTATTCCAACTCTCAATAAACCGCTGCTGTATATCATCACCAAACTTCATCTTCTTTTTCATAGCAACCAAAAACCTGAACGCTTCATTATCCACTGAAAAAATATTATCTTTCAGTGGAATCTCAACTTTTGGCGGCTTTGTCTTAATATCCTCAAGGATAGTTCTCAAACAGGGTAAAGTATCCCCGGGAGTATAATTCGAACCTCTTGTATTAGTAAAAATAAAAATAATATTCCTGCTTGCTGATTTCTCCAACCGGGACAAAATCTGTTGAACACAGTACTCAAATAAAATATTTTTGCGTGTTGTTGTCGGTTTCATTAAGAAACATATCGCGTGCAGCTCTTTCAATTGGGACAAGTAAGCTAGGATATTTTCACAGTTGATATCATCCTGATCAATTCCTCGAGGATCTCCCATTCCTGGTGAATCAATCAAGCGAAGCCGAGTTTTACCTTCACCAATTGGAAAAACGTAGGTTTTCACATCTTGAGTTCCAGCAGCTCCAATTTCTTGATATTCGTTTTTATCAGAACCAATTGTAAGGGTGACTTGTTCGAAATTTTCATTTGTTACTGTTATAACTGAAGGGATTAGTACAATAAGGTCTTCAGCTTTATTAGCTTTTTTGAATGTTTTAAAATGGAGATAATTTGCAATCGAATTGATAAAAGTTGATTTTCCAACACCTGTTTCACCCAGAAGTAAAATATTAATGTCTTGGTCTTTTGATAATTTCAAATCCTGGAATTTTTCAGTAATGTCAGCCATATTGGATTCACTTCAAGTTCTAGAAGAAAAAAACAATTTTTTCGTATTAATTAACTCTATAAATAATGCTTTAACGTGACAATACCAAATACCAAAATCATTTTTTGCTTTTTTGGTGCTAAATAGCTAAATAGTACCTGATGTACGAGTACAGTAGGTACCAATAAACAGATAAGATTAGATTATCTACTCTGATTAAAAGAAGCTTATTATTTATGTCGACAAGTTAACATAGAAGAGAAATACATAATATTTTCCTTTGTAACTGATATCGGATATCTAATCACGAAAAGTGTATAAATCGGCAGAAAAATATAGATAAAATATGCCGCTCTGATTGCGACTTGTATCTTCTATTATATTACACATTTTTAAATAATAACTAATAGCAATAAACATATTTTTGAAAAACATGTGGTAGTTTCGTTTTTGCACATTTCCAAGCAGAAAATACTGTTTTTTTATAGAAAAAAGTCAAAATTTTAGCAACAATTTAGCCTTACCATGTATCAAAAACCATCAAGAACTACAAACAGGAAAAATATCTAATCACAATGCAACATAAAACAATATAAAATGCGCACTTATCAAACACACACACTGCAATAAACGAAAATAAGCGATTGTGGTTTTGTCCTTGATGCTACTACGTATACGTTCAACTGGAATGGTTGAACGAGATAAATGCGGACTTCCCCGAAATAGAAAACGGTTGTTTGTATAAGTATTACGTATCATATTCGTATAAAATTATTCTTACCCAAAATAAAAAATCTAAACACAATTTCTGGAATATTATATAAAAAAGACAGTAACAGAAACAATCTACTCCTTCGCAAACTAACTCCTAGCTTAAAACTGTCTTCTTCTTTTAAATTTGAACCCAAAATCCACCCCTACATTGCAATCTATTTAGGTACAGAACATCCCTTTCAGGACTCAGTCTTTTCGCACTCAGTCTTTGAGACAACAGAAGAACACTGAATTACAATAATTTGGAATTAAATTAAAATAAATCTAAATAAAAATTCAAATCAATCAAATAAATTGTTGTAAAAACGCCTAAATAATTGGTTTGTTTTATCAAAAGTTCAAAACGGTACTACGACACATGCGTTGTAGCTTTATAACGGTTCAAAATCTTTATTCCGCATGCTCAGTTTAGTTCTGAAACGTTTTGAACTAGTTCTAATTTTAAAGCGTTGTTGGAACGAACCTAATAATGTAAAATACTATTCTATTTTTGGATCTTAATGTAACAGAAAAGACAATTTACATTTTGCTTTTGAGATTTATAGAAAATCTACATCAACTGATACTATAATTCTTTCCGATTCCAGATATTTTTATTCTCACATTGTAGCTGTATTTCATTCTTTATTACTGAGACTTATTTATCTTTTTCTAGACCATGTTACGTTTGAAAAAGAATGACTTATCATTAAACAAATAGCAGTGAATAATCACTCTCTATTAAGGTCTATTATAAATCGACTTTAATTCAGAAATTCTCTCTAAAAAGAAGAAGTAGAATTATTGAAAAAGTTTTTAGACAAACTCCGAAAACGGCAACAGAAAGAGGAATAGGAAAAACCACGTTTAGAAAAAAGAAACTTGGAAAACGATCTTTGAAAAAAAAACTGTGGTTAGAACAAAAAAAGAACAAGAGTAAGAAGAACCAGAAATCATGTTCTACTAAATACTAACCAAAATTTAAAAAATATAAGAAATGAAGCTACAGAAGAACTTCGAAAACGACAACTAGAAGAAAAAGAAGAATTTAGAAACGTTCAAAAAAAAAATAAGAAGAATTACGTTTAGAAAAAAAAGATGAAGGAATGATTGTGATACAAAAAAAAGGATACAGCTTCAGAAAAATTCGAGTATCGACGCTTGGAAGAAAAAGAAGATAAAAGACTAGGATTGATAGAAAAAGAGATATTATAGAAGAATAAAATGACCACAAAAAAATTAATAAAAGGTAGGTAATAGCCTAGTTGCCTAGTACCTAGTAGTGGCTACAAAGTACGAGCCAAATTCTCAACGAAACCGGTCAAATTTCGAAATCAATAGATGTTTTATCAATGTTTTAGTCCTCACGCCTTCAAGACATGTAAAAAGGACGTAGTGGCGGTTTATATTAAATTCGAAATAACAAAAAAATATTTGGTTCTAAGAAAAACTTAAAAAGAACACAATTATAACAGAAAGAAGGAAAAAACCGCCGACATAACGAACAAAAAAAATCTTTTAGAAATGCGATAGTTTGTTAACAAAATATTTTTATTAGATATGTTCTAAACATAAAAAGAAGGTTTTTTGGAGAAACTGGAAGGAAGATAAATAAGAAATAAAAATCGGAGAAAAAAATAGAATAGTAACAATGTTCAAACCATTCAAATCTCCACTTTTTGAAGACTATTAATATTTGTTTTATAATTTTTTTTTCATAAACCCAACTAGGTCTCTGGAATAACCAGGATAGTTCCTTATTCTGGTATATTATTACTAGAATTATGTAGGTACCATAATATGGTCTGTTTCCTTTTCCAAAGGAAAAGCAGTAAGCATTAGACATTTGTGATTGGTTAATTTTCGAAATGTGTGTTTTAAATTTCCAGAATTTACTGGTTTCTCTACAATGAAAAAAAAACACAAGTTATGTAGTGTTTTTTTCTTTATATAATGTTGAGACCATCCAGGTCTGGCTGAACTTTTAATATATGCAACTAACAATACAGCAACATTATTTTAATGTTTTATTACAGGAAAGGGTTGGTAATGGTATACACAAATGAGTTAGGGTTGTGCTACATTTTTTTGCACTTTGTATTTAGTAATTGTTTTAATCAAATTTAATGTGTATAACTGTTATCTGATAAACCCCGTAATTTTTCAGCATTCTTAGGGATGATAATACTATTAATTGTCGGTTTAACAGGTGAACATGAAGGAGATGATGTCCAGCAAAACTGCCTACATATTTACAATTGCAAATTGTTTATTTATCTCGGGCCCAAGTGTTGTAATTTGTTGTTTTTGATTTCACAATTTCTCTTTTAGCAAATCAACCCCGGAGTGAGTTATTTAACAAGGCCAACATCATGGGAACATGATATTTAACATAATTATTTGTTTAATTGTTCCAGTGGCCGGTTAATTGATTATGTTTTAGCTAAATTAATCTAAAAATCGAAGATTTTAGAAGGTAAAACGAATCGCAGTTCGACGAAGCTGACGCCTGAAATTCGCTTATCAAAGATAGGTAGCAGCTCCACACAAACGCTTTTGGGTCGAAAAACACAAACAACCCCCTGAGAAAAGTCACGTAACCACCTCCCACGTCACTAAAAATTTTGATATAAAAGGAACCCCGAAAAAAGCCATCTTCAGAGAGTGCTTTGCCATTCTCCAAGCTAGTCGGCTTATTTTTTTGGAAATAGCAGATTCCTAGTCTTCGACGGGTATATCGCTGACCAAAAGACTGTCTACTAGCTAATTTTTTGAACTCATTACACAGTCGTGTCTGAAGTGTAGATTTCCTAGTCTTCGACGGGTCGATCGCGCCTAAAGCGAATTTTTGAACCAGCAATTCTACCCCTGTTTGCAGATTCCCAGTCTCCGACGGGTTTGATCGCAAATTGGCGTAAATTGCAAGTTTAATTAACCTTTCTCTCAAGACAGGTGTCCACGATGTCAGGGGGATCAGAGGACCACCCTTTCGCGGTTTGCGAGCCGCCATCTTCTCCAGAAGGTGACCAGATTTTCACAGGTCTGTATCGAAAGGGTAAAGAATAAATTTACATTATACCTTATCTAAAAACTTATAGTCACAGGGGAGTCCCTGAGGATTATAATCAAACTTTTTATTTATTAATTTGTCAATCCTTTTATTTTTTATTATTTTACCAATTAAGTTAGCTCCGAGTATGACTTGTACGTGTCTAACTACTAACGGCCTTTCGCTGTAATTAACTAATAGTTGATTACACTTGTTATGTTTAGTTGTTTTATTTAATTAGTTATTTGTTGTGCGACTTGAGGAGGACTGGTAGGAGCGTCTGAGTAACACCAGAGTTGAGCTTAGACTAACTTTATTTACAGAAGTATTTACAAAGTAAAAGAGATTGAGTATGCAACCAGTTATACATACAATGATTAATTGATAACTATGTAACATCTCCCTTTTTTTTTTTTTAATTAAATAACGGGTAAGTTATTTGGTAGACAATTAACTTATGCTAGTTTGATTATTTAGTATTTAATTTAAATGTAACAGTTCAATACAGCTTATAATCATTTAGGGTAGCTGGTAATTTTATTTTCCGGCTAGGTCTACCGTCACCGCTTACGTTATCGCTAGTTGTTAACTTTTGCGTATTTTGTGTTTCACTTTCACTATTAACACTCGTTTGTTCACTTTGTCCATTAGTTTCATTTCCGTTCTGATCACTATCCTTATTGACACTCTTATTTTCTACATCACTATCGCTATCATATACATAACTAGATCTAAAACTATTGTCAGGTTCAGGGGAATACATATCTTTATGAGCTGGTTTGATATAAATTGAATTTCTGATGATGTATCTCCCATCTCCCTTTTTTATTCTATAAGTTCTATCTCTAATTTTATTTTCAATTCTGCCTAATTGCCAGTTGCTCTTAGGTTTGTGTTGATAAAATATTTTCATGCCTGGCTTATATTCTTTCTGTTGTCTAACCTTTTTATTATAGTACATCGTCATTTTATTTCGGTCCGCGTACATTTTGGCGTGATAAATGGAAGTGTTTATTACTTTAGGTTTTAATTTGTCTTCCAGCATTGGCAAATTGTCTCTTAAATTTCTGCTCATTAGAATTTGTGCTGGAGTAAAGGAGTGATGGACGGGAGTGTTGCGATAGACTAACAGAGCTAAATTTACATCTTTATTGCTCTCAATTGTTTTCTTTATCAATTTTTTTACAGTTTGAATGTGTCTTTCTACTTGACCATTTGATTGTTGATGATTTGGAGATGTATTTAAAAATTTAAAATTCCATTCTTTAGAAAAGTCATTGTATTCTTTACTAATCAACTGTGTTCCGCTATCAGAAATTACAATTTTCGGAATGCCATGACGAGCAAAGATTTCTTTTAATTTATTTATAACGTTTTTAGACGTGGTGTTTGATTTTAGATTGACTAATTCTGGATATTTTGAATAGTAGTCAGTAACAAGTAAGTAATTTTCTTGATTTAAATAAAATATATCCAAGGCTAATTTTTGCCAAGGTTTTTTATTATTTCATGTGGCTTTAGGGGTTCTTTTATATTTGAATTAGAGTATTTGTTGCAAATGTAGCATTTTTTTATTAAATTTTCGATGTCGTCCGAGAGACCTGGCCAATAAACAGAATTTCTAGCTCTCTCTTGACATTTTTGTATACCTAAATGACCCGTATGTATATTTTCTAAGATTTTAGCTCTCATTGATTTTGAGATAATTAATCTCTGACCCCAGTATAGCAGTTCATTGTTCCCTACGGTTATTTCTGATTTCAATTTGTGGTATTGCTTGATTTCTGAATTGAATTTTTTTGTGTTATTTGGCCAACCGTTTTGCACAAAGTTTTTTATGATATTTAAATCAGCATCATTTTTTGTGCTTATTATTAATTCTTTTAATTTCTCATCTGTTACTGAAATATTTTTCTGAACTAAACAAACGTGAGATTCTAAATCTAAATTGTCCTGATATTCTTTTTTTGAATTAGCCCGCGATAAGTTGTCAGCAATTATTAATTCTTTACCTGGACGATACACTAAATTTAAGTCATATTTTTGTATAGTTAATAGCATTTTTTGCAACCGTGCTGGACACGCGTTTAATGGTTTTTTGAAAATTGCTATTAGTGGCTTGTGGTCGGTTTCAACTGTGAATTTACTTCCAAAAATGTATTGATGAAATTTATTTACGCCGAAACATATTGCTAGTAATTCCTTTTCAATTTGCGCGTATCTTTGCTGGGTTTCCGTCATTGCGCGCGATGCGTAAGCACATGGCTTTTCGTCTTGTAATAAAACTGCGCCTAAACCGTTTTTTGAGGCATCAACAGAGATAGTCACGTGTTTTTCGGGATCAAAATAATTTAATTGTGGCTTCTCTGAAATTAATTGTTTTAATTGATTAAAAGCGCTTTCTTGATTTTCTTGCCAAATAAATTCATTATTATTTTTTAATAGTTGTCTCAGCGGATGTGTGATTTCTGATAAATTATTTACAAATTTGCCTACGTATGTAACTAAGCCTAAAAACCTTTGTAATTCTTTTTTGTTTGTGGGTTGTGGAATTTCTTTGATTGCTTCCACTTTTTCGTCGTCAATGTGAATGCCATTTTCATTGAATTTATACCCGAGATATTTTATCTCGTTTTGACCAAATTTGCATTTGTCTTGTCTGAATTTTATGTTGTGAATTTTTGCTAAACTAAAAACTTTATTTAGTATTGCATCGTGTTCTTCTTTGGTCGGTGCATGAATGAGAATGTCGTCAATGTATATTTCGACACCTTTGATCGAAAATATATCTTTAAAATATTCTTGAAACACTTCACTGGCTGTTTTGATTCCATAAGGTAGTCTCTTAAATTTATATCTACCTAGTGGAGTAGCAAATGTGCATAATTTACTAGATTCCTTGTCAAGGGGTATGTTCCAAAAGGCACTTGTCGCGTCCAAGGTCGTAAATATTTTTGAATTTTTTAATTTTGCGCTTATTTCATCAATATTTGGTAATTTATAGGGTTGAGAAATTATGACCTTATTTAATTCGCGAGGATCTAAGCATAAACGTAATGTGTTGTCCGCTTTTTTTGTTAACACAAATGAGTTTATCCACTCACATGTACCTGTGACTCTTTCAATAATGTCTAATTTTTCTAATTTTTTAATGCATAGTTCAAATTCATTTTGTAGGGGAATGGGTACGGATCTGACGGGTTGTACTACTGGTTTTGCGTCCGGTTTTATTTCTATGTGATATAGAGTGTTTAATTTGCCAATACCTTCAAACAAATCTTTATATTTATTTATTAATTCCATATAATCATTTTTCTTGTTTATAGAATTTACGTTATTATTTATTGTAACTAAACCTAAGTTAACGCATGTGTCTAGCCCTAAAATACAACCGTTGTTGTTTTTGTCGATGTGAAATTTGATTACATGCATTTTTTTGTTATGCTCTAGTTCAATGTCACATGTACCTAAAATTGGTATTTTTTCTTTAGTGAATATGTATAAATTGTGATTACATTTATTTAAGGAATTTTTATTTATGCCAAGCTGTACAAATGTTTGATATGGCAATATGTTGACATTAGCGCCCGTGTCTATTTTAAATTTTATTAATTTGTCTTTAATTTTTAATTCTACCGAACAATCTAAGTTTATATTATTGATTTCGCTACCGTCTATTGTTTCTATTTGTAAGTCCAATAAATTAATTTTGTTATTTTTATTACCGATATTGGATTTACACATTTTTTTGAAATGTCCGCTTTTATTGCAGTTGTCACATACCTTTCCGAAGGCGGCACATTGATTTATTTTATGGGATTGTCCACATCTGGTGCATTCTTGTATCCATTTTTCTTGGGATTTTGCCTGCCGTTGATGGTTATGGTTATTGCTTGTGCCGGACCGGATGTTGGGTTTCTTGTAGTTGCTTCTGCCATATGTTGGGTTCTTGGAAGGTTGTCCTTTTGTCGGTCGATTTATGACGTCCACGTGCACTGGATTGTTGTTTGATGTTTTCATGTCCTTCAATTGTTTTCTGGCGTTCTCCGTTAGGACACATGTTTCAATTGCTTTTTCTAAAGTTAACTCTTCTTTTTGTAGTAATTTTTCACGAGTGGGTTCATCTTTAATTCCCACGATTAAAATTAGCTTGATAAGATCATCTCTTAATTCACCAAATTCGCACTGATTTGCCTTATTTTTTAGAATTGTCACGAATTCTTCTATGGTTTCATTTTTTTGAACCGTAGTTATAAATTTGTACCTTTCGTAATTTAAGTTTTTCTTCGGTACGAAATAGTCTTCAAATTTCTTTTTAAGAGGACCTATTTTATTTATTTCTTCTTCCGTGAAAGCAAAGCTGTTGTAGATTCGTATTGCTTCTTCACCCATCATGTGTAAGAGTTGCGCACATTGTATTTCTTCTGATTCCTTACTTACTTTTGTTGCGATGGAATATATTTCGAATTTTTGTTTCCATATCTTCCAATTTTCACTTAGATTTCCGCTGAAGTCCATGGGGGAAATGCGTTGATCCATTTTTTTTTTTTTTTTGTTGAATTATTTAAATATCACACACTTTTTTTTTTGTTTATTTAATTTCACTTGTTTACTTCACTCCGACTGCGCCATGTTATGTTTAGTTGTTTTATTTAATTAGTTATTTGTTGTGCGACTTGAGGAGGACTGGTAGGAGCGTCTGAGTAACACCAGAGTTGAGCTTAGACTAACTTTATTTACAGAAGTATTTACAAAGTAAAAGAGATTGAGTATGCAACCAGTTATACATACAATGATTAATTGATAACTATGTAACAACACTCATCTGACTCATTACTTGCACTTTAATTGCAATCTCTTTACTATCCTCCTGGCCAAGCCGGGGACCGCTACCACACCAAGGGAAAAAACGTAGCCAGCCCGGGTGTAGTACTACGGCACACTTAATCAAAACATGGCGAAATGTACAAAAAACATAAAAAGACTGCCTAGCTATTTATTTGATTATTATAAACAAAAAGACTCCCGAAAATGGGACATATTAGGGAAAGAGAGTACGCGGTAGTTGGCTCTTTGGGGAGGCTTCTACGCGCTATTATCTATTAATTTTCTGAGTCGGAGGTGTTTAATCAGCTCTGCATTAAATCAGGGTTTAACCTTTTGTGGCCTACAGTGGTTTTGATACCGGAATAGGTGTTGTAACCCTCAAAGGGATGCAACGTATTCTGTGTTGTATAACTAGGGCTATGAATTTAAATTGTATAACGGGTTGCCTAATCTTGGGCTAACAAAATTATAAATGTATTTATTCGATTTCCGCAGTTTTACTCTTCCTTGATACACAGTGCTTAAACAACGAACAAATAAATACAAAACACAACGTAGAGTCCAAATAACAAAAATCCTAGACGATCATTCAAAAATCTAATTTTTTGAACAGGCCAGGTCTTAGAAGTGTCACAATTTATAAAAAATATAATTATTTAGATAACATTAATAACAATAATAAATCAGAATACTTGAATTTAAATAACATTTAATAATAATTATTAGATTACCCAGACTCCACTTAAAGAATTTTACTGGTTGCCTACCTTAAATCTTATATAGCATAAAATTTGTTTTTCGATTGACTGACCTTCAGACGCTACCTGAATATAGGTAAATATAATTTAAAAAATATATTTTTCATTTTAGTTTAGAGATAAAAACATTATTTTGCAAATTTTTTTAGGCATAATTTAACCCTCTTACAATTTTTATTTTTTTTTTTTTAAATAAATTCCGGAACGTTGTTAATTTTTTTAATACAATTAATATTGAAAATTTAATTCTCAAAATGACGGTATTTTTTAAATTTGTTTTTAAAACTATTTTAATAAAAAAAAATTAAATTTTACGTTTCACTGCTAAAACAGTCCAAGATGTTTCTCTCCCAGTCTCTCCCTTCAATATAGGTCCAGATTTTTGGCTCTCAGAGTAAATAGTTTTGTCTTGTAATTGTGATTTAAACAAAACGCCAAAAATTTGACAAAATTCCCAGTTGGACTCAAGCTAAAGTCAATTTCCTAAATAAAACTTCAAAGAACCGATAAAGACGGCTATTCTGTAACGCATTTAAGTTAAAAATGAACGGCATCTTTATTTTTTAAACCAAAGTTGTTATTTTCTAAAATATTATTTTAGTAGATTTCCGTTAAATAATAACTTGTCCTGCATTGTTAATGTTGACAAATTCGGCTATAATTTCTTAACAGAATTGCTAAAACGAAATTTTTAACCTACCCATTATTTTTAACAGAATTTAGGCTTCTTAAGTCAGCTTTGTAAAACAAATTTTTTTATGAAGCAAGTTGAAGTAATTTTAAGGCGTTGTAGAATCAAATCTTCCACGATTACCAACAATATGCAGTACTAAACCATGCAGTACTAAACTTTCTACTAAATATTCGTGCTACCAATATAAATAGTTTTATTAGAGATCAATAATTCCAACTACAGAATCTTCTAAAATAATAATTATATTGTATAATTCTGTTCTCTTTCATTTTTGAAATTTAAGCTTCCCATTTTTATTTTTTTCAATTCCAAAAACTCAAATAAAAAAAATTTTGTGTCATTTTTTTAAATAAACACATCAAGAAATAAAATATTTTAGAATAACGTTTCTTATGTTAGTTTTGCAATTATCAAGAATCCAAGAAATTAGCTTTAGCTCGGATAATTTTAGAAATTTAAAAATATTTAAACCAAATTTCTAATTAATTGGAGACTGGGCTCCTAATGTCGCTTCGAACTTTAATAAAATTCTAGTAAATAAATAACTATTATTAGTTTAATAAGTCGTCGTTAAAAACTAAATTTTTCTCTTAAAATCTACAGAATTGATTGGATGATTTTCCAGTTTGCAGTGATTGGTCAAAGTAGTTTTTAGCCTCGTCACTGGGACTAATTAAACCATCAAGTGTCCGGCCCCCTTTATTCATACTTCTCGGTATCCATCGATGTGGACTTAAGACAAGACAGAGATAAAGTTCGTCTTGTATCGTTTGGTATGCTGCAACTTGTTGTTTTTTGATGCAATGCCCCCCTGGCTCTTTACTCCAGCCTCTGAGATGTTTATAATTACTATTATGATCCAAGAACACACACTCATCAATAACTTTTTTTAATCCGACTTGATAAAAGCAATTTGAAAGCCGGTCAACGTTTTTATCTTTTCCAACATTGTGGCCTTAATTGATTTTAAATGTTTGGATAAAATTGACGACAGGAATTTTTTTAAATCCACTAAGTTAAAGAATCAATTTTTATATTTTTATGTTCGTGATGATTAACCAGTGGGACCCGTTCTTGCTCTCATCATCGCTAAGCGGGCCTATAAACAAAGAACTCCAAAAAGAAATAAAGTGGTCTGTTTGGTTTGGTCGGGACCCCTCACTGAGAAATCAGCCGAAGAGATAGCCACTCGGCAAATACACCGCCACTCCACATGTTTTAACCTTAAATAACAGGGCTATTTATCATCGAACAGTCAGCGGCAAGCACGGAATACATTTTTTTTAAATTTAATGCACTTTGCTGTAATTAATTTATTTCATTATGTTGCTGACATGCACTATTTGATTCCAATCACTACTCGAAATTTTTACTATAAATTTTAACAGCAACAAATAACTCTTCTTGACTTTACAAATCAATAATCGAAAACGTTTCATAAATAAAATCATAAAACTAATGAAATAACTCGGAGACATTTAACAAGTACACAAGGAGCGGCTTAGTTATCGTGACAACAAAATAAATGTATAGAGAGAAAAGATTTTTATTTTTAGACCGAGACTTGCTACTGATTTTATTTGATTTACTACAGATTTCTACAACATTTTTCAACACTTACTCAAATTAACAAAGCAAATTATTTATCTCTAAGACACAAATCATCAATTTGCTTTAAACACATTTTTAAATTACTAGAAATTTATTATTATCTATTAAAACGAAATGTCATTTCGGGAACGTTCCCTGAGTAGTAATTCAGACACAACAAAAGCTAATATGTATAATAAAACAATGTTTATGATTTTTTGTATTAAAACAGTATTATTTCATCAAAAAATTTCTCGTCATTTCCGAGAACGCATACATATTTAAACGTATATAATTCTGGACGAAACGCATCAGATAGGACTAGAGAACTAGTGCAGTAAATAAAGAGAAAAATGAGAAATTATCTGGAAAAAATATAACAGCGGCTTTTTGCATAGAAAATTAGAAATGTTTTAAAAAATTAGATAAATAAATAACTTGATATTCACACAGTAATAGTCACTTTGATAAACCGTTCCGTCTTTAATCTCTTATCGGGTTCTCACTAAGTAACTCTGTTTGTCTCTTCTTCTTGTATAACAATACATTGCTTCTCAGACTTAAATTTTCTTCGAGTTTCATTTCTATTTTGTCGGCCTTTTTCTCCAAATTTTTTTGAACTTTAAAACCTTCTCGGATTTCTTTTTATAGCCCTGAAAAACATGCTACAAAGTGTCAAAGATAACTTCCTGTTTTCTAGTGGTAGTTTTCCGAAGCTTTCTAAAGGTTTTCCTTTATTTCCGGTTAGAGTTTTCCATTTTTTTCTTCTAATTCTCTTACACTCTTCTTTTTATTCACCAGGATCTTTTTTACACTTCTTTTACATGTTATTCTTTCTTTTCCAATCGTTATTTTTCAAGCTTTTTTAAAACCGTCCTTTATTCTTCTAGAACTTTCTTTAGCTCTTGTTTTTCTGCAAATTGTTGTTTCTTGAATTTTTTTAAATTTTAATTGCCTTCTTTATATTCTTTTTCTTCCAAACGCCGGTTCTCAACTTCATTAAATCTCAAAACTTGGATTAATAACGAATAATTTATTTGTACTATTTACACGAATACATACATCATACAATAACAATTAGATAAATAAATAACTCGATATTCACACAGTAATAGTAACTTTGATAAACCGCTCAGTCTTTAATTTCTTATCGGGTTCTCACTAAGTAACTCTGTCATTGTCTCCTCCTTTTGTATAAAGAATACGTTGCTTCTCAAAGTTACTTAGATTTTCTTTGACTTTCATTCCTATTTTGTCGGCCATTTTCCCCAAATCTTTTTGAACTTTACAAAGAAACATGCTACAAAGCGTCAAAGATAACTTCCTCTGGTGATGGTTTTCCGAAGCTTTCAAGCTTTCTTAGAACCGTCCTTTGTCCTTCTAGAACTTTCTTTAGCTCTTGTTTCTCTTCTAATCGTCATTTCTCGAAAATCTTCTAAAAATTACTTAAATTTTCGTTGGCTTTCATCTCTATTTTAACGACCTTTTTCTTCAATTTTTTTTGAAATTTAAAACCTTCTCGAATTTCTTTTTCTCCTTCTAAAAAGCGTGTTGCAAAATATCAAATTTCACGAAAATATCTTTCGGTTCTTCTGGTGGTCATTTTCCGAAGCTTTCTAAAAGTTTCTTTTGCTTTTTCTTTATTTTCAGTTGTAGATTTTCATTCTTTTCTTCTAATTCTATTATACTCTTCTTTTTCATCCACAGCATCTTTTTTTCTTCCAAACGCTGTTTCTCAAGTCCTTTCTAAATCTTTTTCTTCTTCCAGAATTGACTCTTACATTTCCTTTTTTTTGTGGTTCTTTATCTTTTCTTATCTCCTCTAATTGTAGTTTCTCATATTCTTTTCTTTTCAAACGCCGTAATCAAGCTCTTTTAAAGACTTTTTTTTGTTTTTCCAGAATTGTTTTTAGAGCCTTCTTTTGTTCTTCTTATTTTTAGTTAGCTTTTTTTTTTCGTGTTTTTTCAACAATAAGCGCATTTGTTCCTCTATTAATAGTGTTGTATCTTGAAATTATTCGGATTTCTGTCCAATTTATGTTTTTCCAGTCTTTCTTGCAATAAACCAATTAGAAAAATTCTATAACAGAATGTCATAGATACTTTATTATTGATTTATGTTTTCTCGATTTCCTTGTATTTTTTTATATTATGTGTACTCTATTTTTTGTTTTCACGTTAAAAATAATAATGTAATAATAAAAAAATTTCATTGCTTCCTCTTGTTATTCAACTTTTTTAAAACATATTTATTTTTACTTCCCAATTCGTTTTAGATCCTTGTTAACTAGCTGCACTTCGTAGTATTTTGCTTATTTTACCTATTACTCATCCATTAGAGTTCATTATCAAAATTATCAAAAGAAAAGACTCTTAAAAGCTTTCTTAAAGTCTGAGAGAGAGTTTAAAAATAACACGTTTCAGAGATTTTTATGATTAAAACATTTTTAAATCCCTAAAAACTGTGCTAAATAACAAAACAGACATAAGGAGACTTCATATGGCCAAAATGATTTTATCTGAAACCATCTAATGTGAGACAGATGGTATCAGAAGCTTCGTGACTAAACGCAAATGATAAAAATATTTCTCACAAAAAAAATACTGTTTAGTCAGTAAATAAAAGCGGAAATAAAAAATTGTAATTTAAGTAGTTAAAATCTAACATATTCACACAGTAATAGCTACAATCACTGTCGCTTTGATAAACCGGTCAGACTTTAATCTCTTATCGCGCTTTCACTAAGTAACTCTGTCATTGTCTTTGTCGTTGCTTCTCAAAATTATAATTCTCTTAGGCTCTTCTTTTTCTCCACCAGGATTTTCTTTCATACTTCTTTTTTTTGTTATTCTTTCTTTTCCAATCGTTATGTTTCAAGCTTTCTTAGGACCGTTCTTTGTCCTTCTATAACGTTCTTTAGCTCTTGTTTTTCTGTAAATTGTTGTTTCTTAAAATTTTCTTTTTACTTTAATTGTCTTCTTTATATCCTTTTTCTTTCAAACGCCGTTTCTCAACTTCTTCAAATCTCAAAATTTGGATTAATAACGAATAATTTATTTCTACTATATACATGAATACATACAATAATAATTAGATAAATAAAAAACTCGATATTCACACAGTAATAGCTACAATCGCTGTCGCTTTAATAAACCGCTCAGTCTTTAATCGCTTATCAAGTTCTCACTAAGTAACTCTGTCATTGTCTCTGTCGTTGCTTCTCAAAATTATAATTCTCTTAGACTCTTCTTTTTCTCCACCAGGATCATCTTTCATACTTCTTTTATATGTTATTCTTTCTTTTCCAATCGTTATGTTTCAAGCTTTCTTAGAACCGTCCTTTGTCCTTCTAGAACGTTCTTTAGCTCTTGTTTTTCTTCTAATTGTCGATTCTCAAAAATCTTTTAAAAATTACTTAAATATTCTTTGACTTTTATTTTTATTTTGTCGACCTTTTGCTCCAGATTTTTTGAACTTTTAAACCTTCTAGTTTTCCTTTTTCTTCCCCTGGAAAACATGCTATAAAGTGTCAAAGACAACTTCCTTTTTTCTCGTGGTGGTTTTCCGAAGCTTTCTAAAAGTTTCTTTTGCTTTTCCTTTATTTTCAGTAGTAGTTTTCCATTTTTCTTCTATTCTCTTAGACCCTTCTTTTTCTTCACCAGAATCTTATATTATACTTCTTTTAATTGCTATATTTCCTTTTTCAATCGTTACTTTTCAAGCTTTCTTAAAACTGTCCTTTGTTCTTCTATAACTTTCTTTTTCTTTTCTTTTTCTCTAGATTTTTTTAAACTTTAAAACCTTCTCAAATTCCTTTTTCTAGCCCTGAAAAACATGCTACAAAGTGTCAAAGATAAGTTCCTGTTTTCTGGTAGTAGTTGTCCATTTTTTTTTCTAATTCTTTTAGACTCTTCTTTTTCTCAACCAGAATCTGATTTAGTACTTCTTTTATTTGTTATTCTTTCTTTTCCAATCGTTATTTCTGAAGCTTTCTTAGAACCGTCCTTTCTCCTTCTAGAACTTTCTTTAGCTCTTGTTTTTCTTCTAATCGTCGTTTCTCAAAAATCTTCTACATTTTTTTTGACTTTCATTTATATTATTTTTTTGAACTTCAAAACCTTCTGGAATTCCTTTTTCTCCTTCTGAAAAACATGCTATAATGTGTCCTTTTCTGGTGGTCATTTTCCGAAGCTTTCTAAAAGTTTCTTTTGCTTTTCCTTCATTTCCAGTTGTAAATTTTCATTCTTCTCTTCTAATTCTCTTTCTCTCTTCTTTTTTATTCACCGCATCTTCTCGTTCTTCTTTTTCTTGTTTTTATTTTCCAAACGCCGTTTCTCAAGCTTCTTCAAAATCTTTTTTGTTTCTTGCATTTCCAGAATCTTATTTGTTGTTCTTTATTTTTTAACCGACGTTTTTCAATTTCTTTCAGAATTTTCTTTCGCTTCTCTAATCGTAGTTTCCTAGTTTTCCATATTCCTTTTTTTTTGAAACGCTGTAATCAAGCATTTTCAAAACCTTTTATTTTTCTTTCAGAATTCTTTTTTTGGAACCTTCTTTTGTTTTTCTTTTTATTCTAAAAGTAGTTTTTCGAGATCTTCCTCAATTTGTTTATGTTTTTCATCGTCTCCGAGTGTTCGTTATTTTATTCCTTCTAAAATTTTTAGTTAGCTTTCTTTTTGCTCGATTTTTTCCAACAACCTGTTCTAGAGATATTTGATATTTTAAAAAAGACTACAAAGTTTTTAGATCAAAATTGTAATTTATAATATTATTTTGCGGCCGCTTCTTGTAGTAACGGCTCCAAAAACAAATTTTACTGCCGCATACCAGAAATAACTATTCCTCAAACGGTTGCACAATTGTTTTAGATTGTAAATGAGTCAAATTTAAATTGATTTAGGATATCACTCTTATCAGTGTTAGATATCTAATAAAAACCGCAACAGGAAATTTCGGTAATACTACGTAACATTATTTATTACCAAAAAAAAAGTAATCCGATCCTCATATTTTCAGGCAAGTAATTTAATCGAGTCTTATAAGCAAGCCACTCCAAAAATATTGTCTAATAATTCTTAATCGGCAATCCCGAGAAGAAATATTTTCGATCCGACCATTCTTTTCAGATAAAGACAGCGCCTATTATCCCACTTTGACCAGAAAGAGAAAGCCAGACCTCGAAAGCTTACAGGCGAACAAAATAAATTTCAGCATTTTCAGTTCTTGAGTGTCTCTCGATGGGAGAGGACGTTCAGTTTCTCTTGATTACGACCGGTGCGTGTTCGAATTTTCCTCCGAATTATTTACTTTTAATAAATGTAATTTTCTGCAGTATGTAAAGCTGTCATCAGACATGATAAACATGTAACGCAACATAATTTATTTTTAATTAGATAGTTGTTTGATCTAACTGGCGCCGCGGCATGTTTGTTTGAAAAGTTTTTAAATAAACAGAACAAGGGTGAAGAATGGTGGAAAAAAGATCGCTTAATAGAACTTTATTTGTGTGGATTTTAACAAGTTCGATGTCTTCACTGGTGTATTCACAAAGTGAATCTATCACTGTTAATAAAATAAGGACACCGCAGACGTGGGCACGATTTTCAACAGGTAATTTATCTATTTTTCTTTAGTTATTGTACTAATCACTTCGGAAGAGTAACGCACAAGAACTCTTATTAAAATAAGTTCATGCATTTCTAGACAAGTTATTGAAAAACAAAGTATCTTATTGCTTCTTAAACAATAAATTCCGCTTTTAAAGTAATTACAAACATTTCTAGACAAATTATATTGTAACTAAGTATCTCATTTCTTCTTAGGTCTCAATAAAACAACAAATTCCGCTTATTAAATAAGTTAAAGATTTCGAGACAAATTATAAAGTAATTAAGTTTCTCTTATCTTGTTAAGTCTCAATAAAACAAGAACAACCCTTACTAAAATAAATTCAAGCATTTCTAGACAAATTATAGAGTAACTAAGTTTCCTATCGCTTCTTACGTCTCAATAAAACTAGATCAACCCTTACTAAAGTAATTTCAAACATTTCTAGACAAATTATATTGTAACTAAGTTTGTTATCGCTTTTAAGGACTCAATAATACATTAACAAACCTTATTAAAGTAAATTCGAATATTTCTAGACAAATTATAGAGTAACTAAGTTTCCTATTGCTTCTAAAGTCACAAGATTCTTATTAAAGTAAGTTCAAGCAATTTCAGACAAATTATATTGGAATTGAGTTTGTCATCGCTTCTTAAGTCTCAATAAAACAACAACTTTTATTAAAAAAAAATTCAAGCATTTCTAGACAAATTACAAAGTAACTAAGTTTCCTATCGCTTCTTAAGTTTTAATAAAACAACAAGAACCTTTATTAAAGTAAGTTCAAGCGTTTCTAGACAAATTATAGAGTAACTAAGTTTCCTATTGCTTCTAAAGTCATAAGAATTCTTATTAAAGTAAGTTCAAGCAATTTCAGACAAATTATATTGGAATTGAGTTTATCATCGTTTCATAAGTCTCAATAAAACTAGAACAACCCTTAAATAAAGTAAATTCGAACATTTCTAGACAAATTATAAAAGAATTAAGTTTCCTATCGCTTCTTAAGTCTCAATAAAACTAAAACAACCTTTATTAAAGTAAGTTCAAGAATTTCTAGGCAAATTATAAAGTAACTAAGTTTCCTATCGCTTCTTAACTCGCAATAAAACAACAATAATTCTTATTAAAGTAAGTTCAAGCATTTTCAGACAAATTATAGAGTAACTAAGTTTCCTATCCTCTTAAGTCTCTATAAAACATCAAGAATTCTTATTAAAGTAAGTTCAAGAATTTTTGGACAAATTATATAATAATTAAGTTTCCTATCGCATCTTAAGTCTCAATAAAACTAAAACGATCTTTATTAATGTAAGTTTAAGCATTTCTAGACAAATTATAGCATAACTAAGTTTGTTATCGCTTTTTAAGTCTCAATAAAATAACAAGAATTCTTATTAAAGTAAGTTCAAGCATTTTCAGACAAATTATAGAGTAACTAAGTTTCCTATCCTTCTTAAGTCTCTATAAAACTAAAACGACCTTTATTAAAGTAAGTTCGAGCATTTCTAGACAAATTATAGGATAACTAAGTTTGTTATCGCTTTTTGAGTCTCAATAAAACAACAACAACAACCCTTATTAAAGTAAATTCAAGCATTTCTAGACAAATTATAAAGTGACAAGTTTCCTATCGCTTCTTAAGTCGCAATAAAACAACAATAATTCTTATTAAAGTAAGTTCAAGCATTTGTAGACAAATTATAAAGTAACTAAGTTTCTCATCCTTCCTAAGTTTTAATAAAACAACAAGAACCTTTATTAAAGTAAGTTCAAGCATTTCTAGACAAATTATAGAATAACTAAGTTTCCTATCGCTTCTAAAGTCACAAGAATTCTTATTAAAGTAAGTTCAAGCAATTTCAGACAAATTATAGCGTAACTAAGTTTCTCATCGCTTCTTAAGTTTCAATAAAACAATAAAAACCTTTATTAAAGTAAGTTCAAGTATTTCTAGACAAATTATATTATAACTAAGTTGCTCATCGCTTCTTAAGTCGCAAAAAAAACTAGAACAACCCTTACTAAAGTAAATTCGAACATTTCTAGACAAAGTATAGAGTAACTAAGTTTCTCATCGCTTTGTAAGTCTAAATAAAACAACAATAATTCTTATTAGGGTAAGTTCAAGCGTTTCTAGACAAATTATATTGTAATAAAGTTTCCTATCGCTTCTTAAATTTTAGTAAAACAACAAGAACCTTTATTGAAGTAAGTTCAAGCATTTCTAGACACATTATATTGGAATTGAGTTTCTCATCGTTTCATAAGTCTCAATAAAACTAGAACAACTCTTATTAAAGTAAATTCGAACATTTCTAGACAAATTATAGAGTAACTAAGTTTCCTATCCTTCTTAAGTCCCAATAAAACAATAAATTCTTATTAACGTAAGTTCAAGCATTTTCAGACAAATTATAGCGTAACTAAGTTTCTTATCCTTCCTAAGTTTTAATAAAACAACAAAAACCTTTATTAAAGTAAGTTCAAGCGTTTCTAGACAAATTATAGAGTAACTAAGTTTCCTATCTTTCTTAAGTCTCTATAAAACATCAAGAATTCTTAGTAAAGTAAGTTCAAGAAATTTTAGACAAATTATATTGTAATAAAGTTTCCTATCGCTTCTTAAGTTTTAATAAAACAACAAGAACCTTTATTGAAGTAAGTTCAAGCATTTCTAGACAAATTATATTGCAACTAAGTTTCTTATCGCTTCTTAAGTCTCAATAAAAAAATACGGGTAACTTATCGATTTTAGTTTAGTTATAATTTGTCTATATTGTTTGTTGATCACTTCGGAACAGTAGCACACACTATTTTTAACAACAACCCTTACTAAAGTAAGTTGAAGCATTTTTAGACAAATTATAGAGTAACTGAGTTTTTTAACGCTTCGTAAATCTCACAATCAATAATAAAATTCTACAAATAATTTATCTATTTTTGTTTAGTTATATAGTTTGTAACGCATATTTTTTTGAATTATTAAAGTAATTTCAAGAATTTCTAGACAAATTATGTAGTAATAAACAAAGTTTCTCATCGCTTCTTAGTCTCAATAAAAAATTAATTACAAAACAATAGTTATAACCGTTTTCTAGTTGCAGAAAGTATTTTAATTAAATGAGAAAATGCTGATATTTCTAATAACATCGCATTAATTTATTCTAATCATCTCGAATGATTGGCAATTTCGGCAACTCTTTTATACACAACTTACGTAACAAATAAATAAAAAAAAAGAATTAAATGTTAGCGGTTTATCACGTGTGACTTCAATAAACTTGTTGAAGGCGAGAATAATGACAATGAATTACCTATTGAAGCGATTTTTGTACTGGTAAAAAGCTTTATGATGCCACTTTCAAACAAGATTCTTATCAGAGAATGTTAAATTGATATTTAAAAAGTATGTTGTTGACTCATAGTCAGTCAAGGCTAATTTTTATTTATTTAAATTGTCTACAAGAAAAATAAACTAATTTTATTCAGTCCAGCTAGAAAAGCAAAACTTGTCTCAAATTTTTGATTTGTCTAGGAGTGCTCTAGTGAATGTTTTTGCTAACGTGAGCAAGTGAAAAATAATAATTTTTGGGACACAAAAAAATCCACAAATCAAAGAAGTGTGCTATACTTTAAAAGTCTTCTAATTTTAGAAATTTCATTAATTTTTCACAGGACACAACAGTTTTCACCTATCTGATTGTTGCAATAGGAAAACTGGTTTCCATAGCCGCGGAAATATTCTAATTGTTATTATCTGCGTTTTTAATTATGTGTAATTTGGAAAAGTTGTACCAAAAATGTTGTATGCAACACGTACGCAAAATAATTACTTTACAATTAAAAAAAGGTAATAAATTAAGAAAATTAGCTCAGCTACATGCATCGTAGTTATTTTTATCAGTTATTTCGTTGTGATAGTGATCTAATCGAAGAGATCGTAAATTTTATACAGTGTGTTATGTATTCGAGTTAAAATATCGATTTAACATGATATAATATACTAAATTTATTAGTCAATAAACATTAATGTCTACAGCTTCAGTTGACTCATTATTGATAGACGACAGCTGATCGGATAAAGCAATAATTTTGTGAAATAAAAAAATAAATTCGGGTTTGTTGTTTGTCAAAAATGTACTTTGTTCTAATATCAATTTTCGTTATTTATTATTACCTACATATTAATTTCCAGCAGTCTTGTATTTAATCTTATCGCCCTTCTGTCGCCAACATTATCACATAAACACGTGTGCATATAGTTTTTTACGTAAATAATGTTAAATCAGTGCTAGTCAAAGTCCTAATATTTGTTAAACATTTACCATATTTTTTAGAAATTAATTGGATAAACATGGTAAATATACAAAAGTTATTAGAAAAAAATTCCAATAGTTGCTACTACTGTGATAATCTTTAACAATAATTTAATAATCTTAAACTATTAGGGAAAAACGCCATTTTGTATTGCAGAAGTGTATTGTCAATAACAGATTTCTACTATACTTTTTGGGTTAGTGTTTATGACAACGATATTGTCATTTTTAGGCCACTACCTTTTAATATTTTATCCACAATTACCTTATAATTGAAGTTTTATCTACACTTACGAACCGTATAAAGTAACACTTTATCCACCAGTAGAATAATGAAATCACTTTATTTCACTAGTGCAATAATGAAAAAATACAATCTTAAATCAATCGCATTCTATCATATTTCACTTCGTTTCCATTAATAAGAAGCTTGTAGTTGTTATCGGTTCCAGAACGAATAGTACTTGTAGGAACAATGGACGTCTCCTCTAGTAAGGAATGACTATTACCAGGAGAATCTTGGATTTTCCTTGCGATATCAAGCTTATTAGATACAGAATCTTCGGTATAAGTTTCTGCTATGGCGGAGCTCCTCCACCCACCATGTCGTTTAATTGTTGTAAGATTAGCACCTCCATTAGCAAGTAAAGTTATTGAAGTGCGCCTCATACAATGGCCGGTATAAGCTTCTGCGTTCGCCAGATTCAAAAACGAAGCAACTTAAGAAGGAACTCTCGATAAAGTGTTAATTCCAACAGGTTGCGATGTACATTTTTAATTAGCGTATCGTAAAAAGAATCTTTTAATGGATAACTTCTTCGGACGTAAGGACATGTATTTCCTACACTTCTCCACAGTGTTGGTAGAGAATCCTTCTTCTATAATTGTGAATTTTCGTAAAACGCCCGTCTTGGTATCTGGTATTGAAATAATCAGGTATGCGCCCCTGTCTTCTACATTACTGATTTTCAAATTTGTCAGCTCACAGCATCGACAGCCACCAGACACCCCCATTATTAATGCAAGTTATAATATTCCAAAATTTATTATCTACAATGTCTATGTAATGACAGAGATTACCTTGATCATCAAATATTCTTTACCGCAATCCCTTGTCAAAAACTCTTCCACGTATGCTCTTTCCATTACTGCAGCTTTCTTCGGCCTGTATCCTCTTAACTGATTCTTCAGATAGGCCATGAGCTTACTAATTTTCCAATGTCTATGTTTTTATAGACGTTTATAGCGGCCTTCAGCATGGAGTACTTTGACTACATGGATGAAATTGCATACATCTTTTTCAAATTTAAGAAATACGACAGCAGAACTTCCTCATTTATTGTCATTACCCCCCGTTCTTCTTTCCATTCATTAAATTCTGAAAATACTTTTTCATAATGTTCCCTGGACTTCGCAGGCAATAATAGGCGAGTCGCTTCTTCATCTTCCTCAAGAATTGTCTCAGGAATTGTATCACTTTCTTCTATTTTCACCAACTTGCACAGCGTTTTGTACAAATGGAGTCGATAAACAATCGAAAATAAATAGCAACGATTCAACACCTCCCATGTTTTTTAGTTAATTTCAATGATTTTAGAGGTGACATCCGCTGTCAGAGTGTAATGTCAAATCATTTTTTGATAACATGAAATTAAATTGTGGCGATTCTGATTTTAAATCGCTGTAATTGTGGATAAAACGTTATATTGGATTCGTGTTTTAGTCGCGTTTTATCTACTTAAGAATATTAAACCCTCGACTGCGTCTCGCGCTTAAACATTCTTGCCTGGATAAAACGCTGTCTAAAACACTTATACAATAAATAACTAATATCTGCCGTTTTAAAATTCTTAAGATAATCACAAAACATCCATGGCCTCGGTAGGATTCGAACCTACAATCTTTAGGTAACTTAGTAAAGTCGTAGTAACAAAAATTTGACTCGACAAATTACTATCAAGTGTTTAAAGTGATACTGAAAGTCATAAACACGTTTCAAAGATCTCAAACGTTAGCTTTGAAGAAATATTTCTCCAAAGTAACATTATAGTAACGAACTAGTCGCCTTCCTTGTATAAAATTGTGCCTACTTTAAAGTAAATAGCAAAGATGGTTTTTCCTCCTATTTACACACCTCAAATTATATAAATTAAAGAAGTATAAAACAATAAATATAACGAGAATTCTAGTTGTTCACACGTTACTTTCATTTAAAAGTCGTTAATTAAGTAGCTTATCAGTAGTATTTACTGTATTAAATTCGCAAAAACTGAAGTAGCAGTAATAACTTGCGATGTTACTTGGACCCGGTCAAAATCGAAAATTTCTCTTCGAAGTGAAATTTAAAAGAACACTCGATAATTTGAAATCACTGTAACATCTGTTGGAAGTTTCAAGAATAAACTTGCTTCGGTTGTTCTTGACGGGTCTTGACAGAAGACTTTCAGCAGATATCAAAGCTTATTATGTCAGATTCGTCGTCGCATCCATTATTTATTAAACCAGTTTCAACTCCCAAAAAATCTATCCCACACTTGTCGAAAATTTACTAAATAAACATTTGGGAAAATGTGATAATTACCAGCTTTTAAATTTTTAGTAACTCATCAGAACTTACCATAAATGGAAAACAAAAGTGTGACAATTCGTAAAATTGAACTATTTTACACGAGTTTTAATTATTACGAAATTTATTTATTGCTTTTGACACCTCGATAGTTGTTAATAAATTTTTGCACCGTGGGAATGTGCTGTCTAAATACTTATAAAAAATATTTTTTCTTATTAAGTATCTACATTATTTGATTAGATTTATTTACATCTCGTATACTTACTGGTTAATAATTTATTAAACAAACTTGAAGTGTCTTTTTGATTGGATTATAAAAAGAAAGAGTTGTCTCAGATGTCTTCTTGAAGATTTCACCATTTCAAGTGTTCATCTGTATGTTGTCTATCCATTCCTTAATTAATATAGACACTCTAGGGGGGGCAATTTACTCATACAACAGACTTTTTGTTTATAATAATTAAGAATAAAGGTGGAGTTTATTTTGTAAGTGATAATAAAATTTAATTATCTCCCGCTTTCTAAAGAAATTATTATTAGACCGTTGCATGTGAGAAAGCCTTTATTTCAAATAAAATTTTTTAAAGAGCTACTAGTCCATAAAATGTAACATCGTCATTATGGCCAAGTTAAAGTATACATCAACAAATTAACATGTTAGTGTTACATTGCACGCCATTACCAGACTCCGTTTAGAATGTTTACTTTTCCTGCAGACTGCTGTTTGTTATTAAATTCAAGAAGGATGTTTAACTTGTTCCGATTTGTCAAAGAACGCTATTTTGTGACAAAATCAGATTTCATACGAAAAGTACCTGCTCTTCGCCCAGCAGGGGGAAAGGAAAAATTTTCAGTGACTAATTAAATTGATCCTTTTAGACTGTCTGAAATTTTGTCTGAGACAAATTCTGATGAGTCTACATCCTCTCAAAGCCAGTCACCTAGGCCAAGATCCGAAATGTTATTTAGTCTGGCCGCAAAAAGCTTCCATATCTAAACTCTAAAGCAGAGGACGGGTATTTAAATCAAGCCGAAGTAGATATTCCACTTAAGTAAAGTGTGTTTTGTGTTTCCTTTGCGATAAACAAAATGTATAATAAAATCGAAGAATTCAGAGACTAATTATAAATGACGAACATCACCGGATATACTCCTAGACTTAGATAAAGTCACCGGCACCACTTAGCCCCCAAAGTACTTGTTCGCAGACGGTTCATTTTTGACTCTGGCGCCACTACATCCCTCTCACTTCAACATTTAAGGAAGTTATGGTCGGCTAAACATTTTTTCCGACTCTCTATTGTCACAAATCTACACTGTTTTGTTGTTTTGCCAGTGTAATGCCACTATTTGAATGCAACTGCGCCTAGCTGCACGTCTGCTTATTATTGATGAATTTATACTAGTCAGAGTTGTTTGATATTCAACACTGCGATCTTTTCAAATGTGAAAATATGCACGAAGAGGTTTTTCACCGGTTTTTTGGTGGTTACTCATACAACATGTGCTTAAATTTGCATTAATTACGCGGTTATTGCCGGAAGCACTTCGACTCAAATTGTGGGGGTGACACTGCAATTTTTTCCTATTACTAGGCTTAACGAGTTTTTCATAATTTAGGTTGACCCCCCATTGAGATACCGGCATGATGGGTCAGTTTCATACCACCGAAACCATTAATCATACGACGATAATCACAATTATTATTTTTTCGTGGGCATAGTGGTGTCTCCTATTTTTTGATTATATGCAATGACCAGTTTTACTGAAGAACTAACTAAATGAATTAAAACAGTTGTAACGGGTGATTCAAAATGAACTCAAAGTAGAGCAAAAGAATAAGCCACAATACAGCACTGTAGTAGTCCCCAAGCAGAAACCTTATTTTTGTCATTTTAGCTTTAAATATCGTTCTTGATTAACTTTTTTTGTATTTAGAAGCTTATTAAAAATACAAAACCACAGAAAACTCTCCAGATAATAAACTTAACTTCATTTGATCTTGTTTTGTTTTTAATTTTAGTCCCCAGGCAGTCGTAGAAAAAATGGTCTTTCTTCTAAGACCTACTGAAATTTATTTATTATTTTTTTTGAATAACAGCACTACCTGTTCTTTAGCAGAAAAATTAACACTGTTTTATACAAATTACAACAATAAAAACAGTTTATCGATAATATAAAATAGATAGCGATTTTATAAACTCACGAAAAATAATTGAAAAACTGTAGAAGACCAGTATTTGTAAAAACTCTTTTTACTGCCGCTGAATAATGACACTGTCAAATTGAAATGTCGCAACACCAAAACCAACTGAGAGAAATTGTGTTGCCAACTTAAATTTAAATTTTCAGTCTCCTGCGATGGCATTCTTCTTAAAATGTACAATATATTATTGACAATTGACAAATCTAATGCACATCCTATTCGTGCAATGTGAAACTAGTGAACACGTGCGTTATTGAGGGAGAAACAAGTCTAATTCAAATTGACAGTTTTTTTTTAATTAATTTGACTTTTCTCCTTCAATAGCGCATATAATCTAAGTTCCAAATTTTACCACTAGGGCGTGTAATGCTTCTTGATAATTATCAATAAAATAATCTATTTTATGCTTTCTTGTATGATTCATTTGATAATTTTGCGACTGAGATAGCGGATGAGACCGCCATTGTCGCATCAAACAGCTGTTTTATAAGAGAGTCATTCATTCTCAAATTTACTCTTTTTTGAGCGATTATTGATTCTCCATGATGCTTTCACATTTAGCAATGATAAAAACGAAGTAAAGTCCGTATGCCTTGACCAGTTCGGCTACCTTATTGTGCTAAAAATAAATTGAAACAAGTGTAAGAATAACACTGTGTTTATCTTTTAAATACGGTTTTTGTAACAGTAAACGAGGCCCTTTTGATAATCGCATTTGTACCGCATTTAGTCTACCTCAGTCGCTTATAATTTCAAAACTTGTAGAACTTTTTACTGTTCACTTATTTTTTATTTTGTATAATAGAAATTTAGTTTTTTTTCACTCGAAATTTAAGCTATTTTGGTCTTTCTTTTCTAGAAATGTACAATACATAGTTGTCAATTGAGAAATCTAATCACACTCTATTCGTGCAATGTGAAACAAGTGAACACGTGCGTTATTGAGGGAGAAACAAATCTAATTCAAATTGATAGTCTTTTTTTATTAATTTGACTTTTCTCCTTCAATAGCACACGTAATCTAAGTTCCAAATTTCACCACGAAGGAGGTGTGTAGCTTTTCTTGATGATTATCATTAGATTTATACCTATTTTATGTTTTCTTGTGTGATTTATTGGATAATCGCGACTAAGACAACTGATGAGACTGCTATTTTCATTTCAAATAGTTGTTTTATAAGAGAGTTCTTCATTTTCAAACTTACTTGTCTTTTACGCGATTATTTATTCTCTTTCATGCTTTCACATTTATCAATGATAAAAACAAAGTGAAATGCGTGCGCCTGGATCAGCTGTGCTACCGAATTGTGCTTAAAATAAATTGAAACAAGTGTAAGAATAACACTGTGTTGATCTTTTAAATACGGTTTTTGTAACAGTAAACAACGCCCTTTTGATAGATTGTATTTGTACCGCATAGTGCCGTTTAGTCTATCTCAGTCGCCTATAATTTCAAAACTTGTAGAACTTTTTACTGTTCACTTATTTTTTATTTTGTATAATAGAAATTTAGGTTTTTTTTCACTCGAAATTTAAGCTATTTTGGTCGTTCTTTTCTGGAAATGTACAATATATAGTGACAATTGAGAAATCCAATACGCACTCTATTCGTGCAATGTGAAACAAGTGAACACGTGCGTTATTGAGGGAGAAACAAGTCTATTTCAAATTGATAGTCTTTTTTTATTAATTTGACTTTTCTCCTTCAATGGCGCATGTAATCTAAGTTCCAAATTTTACCACTAGGACGTGTAATGCTTTTTGATAATTATTAATAGATTTACAATCTATTTTATGGTTTCTTATGTGATTCGCGAGATAATTCGCGACTGAGACAGCTGTTTTATAAGAGAGTCATTTATTCTCAAATTTACTTTTTTTTGAGCGATTATTGATTCTCCTTCATTCTTTCACGTTTATCAATGATAAGAACGAAGTGAAATGCGTGCGCCTTGATCAACTGTGCGACCGAATTGTGCTAAAAATAAAGTAAAACAAGTGTAAGAATAACACTGTGTTTATGTTTAAAAAACGCTTTTTGTAACAGGAAAGGACTCTATTTAATACTTCGCATTTGTACCGCATGGTGCCATTTAGTCTCTCAGTCGCCTATAATTTAACTATTGGGTTAAATCTTTTATTTTGTAAAAGAGGAATCTACCCAGCCTGTTTCTTTTTTCAGTCGAATTTTAAGCTGTTTTGGTCATTATTTTAAAGCTGAAATTGACAGATTTTAGCTCGGCAAAATGAAAAATGACTCGAGACTTGTCATGTTCCATCTATTCTAAAGCTATTAGTGCCATTTAAACGCCTGGATAAGTGTAATAAAGAATATTCTCGATTGATTTGTGTTCATTTCCTAGTTATAAAACAATACTTTGTTTACTTATCCATTTTATGATTTAATCTTAGGCCAATGTTAATTAATTATTGTTATTTACAGTTGATAGTGATAGCCTATGACATTCCAATCCTTTGTTCTCTCGTGTTATGGCTATAAATGTCGTGTAAGATATTGAATTTAATTCAAGAATATAATTCACAATGTGTTTATTTTCACTTTAATAAAATATTGATAAGCATGATGTCTGCTATTGGCCTTCACGAACCAATCTTGGATACAAATTGAAACATTATTTTTTATTACATACATGAACTAGCATAAAATAATAAATAAATAAAATGTGAGTCACGTGTGATAACATCGTTACCTAAAATGGACTCTCAAGATAATAAAATGAAATTATTTAAATATTTTTCTCATTGGAGTAATTGTAATTTGTTCAATTTTCTGATAGAAAAACCTGCTTGAAGCAGGAATCTGGTCAGTCTCGTTCTTATGCTAAAATTTCAAAGAACAGTTTCTCAGTGGATAAATCATTAAAGATTCTTGATTGGCCTGCATGCATTCCAATCATTAATTAATTTTGTGTCATTTTCAAAAATCCTCTTAATTACTTAATAATAGCCTCATTAACTCAGTGAAGTAATTACAAAAAAAAGTTTGAGTCAAAAGACACGTCCCGGTGCTTTACAACAGTCATAAATTATTTGTCTTTATATCATTATCTACGGTTCTCCATTCTTAAAAAGCATCCATTATTTGAGTTACCTGTCTAAGTGCTTTACCTTGTTGGAGATAACTGTGGTTTTTGCTTATCTTGGGTCTCATGGGCGCTCTCCATCGATGCATACCTACCTACCTTCGATCTGGTTGTGTCGTCTTCCTTTTGTTTCACCAAATTGCTTCAGACATATTTTAAATAGCTCAACAAATCTCGACTCAAATCCCCTAATTTTTCAGCAAAAATTCTCGAAGAGAAATTATATACACCAGCACACAATAACAATCTAAACGAAAGAGACCGCAGAGATACCAGATTATTATTAACTAATTATATTTTACTTTAATTATGTTTAACGAGTAACCTTAGGGAGACCGGTCGAAACATGCTTTTACGTTCAGGTAAATAATAGCATACCTAGGACGATATACCTTTGTTCAGGTATGGACGCGAAATTATAGGGAAGCCACCCGCCTCAAACCCGACACAAAGTAAACAGAGTGAACAAACGAAAAAGCGGCTCAAATTCCGAAACAATAGACCTATTAAGTCAATTTTTTCTTATCGAGATAAACAGGACTTAAATACTTCGAGTTCTTCATCTTGGCCTAAATAGAAGAAGAGTTATAACTTATTTATTCAAACTGCAACCTGATCTGACCTGAGATGAGACTCTAAAATAAGGAAATCTGCTTAATTTCACCTTCTATTTTCTGCTAACAATGCCGAAATCTGAAATGTTATTTGGTTGGCAAATCAAAATCTGTGCTTTACTGAAATTTTTTTATCAAAAGCTAATTGCCGCCAATCGGAGTCTCACCGTCTCACATACCAAAGCATTTGATACAGAATATTTATTATAAATGCTCAGAATTTATTTATAAGGTGAGTTATACTTTAAATTGTAGCAACTATATTAAACAACAATAAATAAAATTCAAAAGAGAGTTGCTTATTCTCAAACTTACTACTCGTTTACGCGATTATTTATTCCCCCTCTAACGATAAAAACGAAGTAAGAATAATATTAAATACTAAATTTCTGTGTGCCCTGATCAGCTGTGCTACCGTATTGTACTAAAAATAAAATAAAACAAGTGTAAAAATAACACCGTGTTCATGCTTTAAACGGTTTTTGTAACAGTTACAGTTGATCAAAACCAACATAATTCCACTATTTATCTCTCCTAAAAATGCCAAACAGATATAATTCCAGCCGACATTGTTGTGTTACTAAAAAAAATTAAATTCATTATTATTCAGCCTCAGCGATTCGCACACATGTGGGCCCACCACCGATGAAATTCTCATTGCAAACAACTAGAAAAAAACCGTCTGGAAATCCAAAAAAGTGGACAATTAATTTCATCAAAGCTTCGTTAATAATGCATTAGGGTGAACAAACTCGCACTGTTCTACCCTGTTTTTCGCCATTGTGGGATGGTCGAGGACTTACCCCAGTTGTACCATCAGGTCCGGCGCCATCTAACCATTATGTGCAATCAAAGCTAGTCTGGTGTACAATTACTCTACCTGCACGCAAAGTCATTCGAGCAAACCTGTAATTTACGATTGTTAAATTGCGTCCGGTGTGTCCTTCCTCTTACACGAATTTTAATCGCGAGACCTACATTCCAATGATTTTCTGTATATTCAGAGGAATTCTCGTATTTTTACAGACGCTTGCTTAATTCAAGGCTGGCCGACATTCTTCTCAATTTTTACATTTTTAACAATTCATCAACGAGTTTTGTAATACTAGAGATTACGAGATTTAAATATGGCGCCATACGAAGCAATAAATTACAATTATCAATTCTATGACTAATTTCTGACTAATATAGCATAGCAAGATAAAAAAAACACATAAATATGTATGTAGACACAACAAAAAAAAAACATCGTGTAAACGACCATTACTTGGCAATTTTGACATTATTTAATAAATAGCAGTGAATAATCATTCTTCATTACATCATTTACATTATTCACTTTCTTTACCGTCTTCTTGAAAATCTCTATATTCTTCTATCCTCTCATATTTTAAAAAAACATAATATAAAATTAGTTTTTAATTCTTCTTAAAGTAGTCTTTCGACTTGTCTGGTACGCAAAAGGATCAAATTCCTTCTTTACATAATTCAGGCGTCTATATTAATAGTACTACTAAATTTTATCTGATTTTTTTATAGCTACTTTGGTTTATTTCTGTTGATGGGGTTGCGAAAATTTCGATATCGAAATAAAGACCATTGTCAAAGACGTATCCAGGATTGTTTTTAGGGGGGTTAAATTTGCATTTTTGACCATTTTTAGAATCCTTCTCTTGGCTTTGTTGTCATCCGGCTTTTCAAGCGACAATTTGGGAGAAAACAAATGTTTCTAGAAGTTTATTGCAAACAAATAAACTCTATTACTTTTGGCTTCTAAATTCAGTTAAAAACTTTAATATAGATAACTAAAATATAGATTTTTAAGTGGTTTGAAGCGAAAATTATTGTAATTGCTCCGTATCTACCAAGAATTTTCTCAGTAGCCGGCTCGAAGGATTATTCTTCTTTATTAATCTAGAATTTTTTTGTTTTTTATTTCCTTTTCTTCTTTTCCTTTAGTAGTTTTTTAAATATTGTTTTTGAAATTTCTCTAGAATTTTGTTCCCTCAGAACTGCCAAATGACGTTTTTCAACTTCTTAAATCTTCCTTTATCGTTTGTTTTAGTTATATTTTCTTCTTCTTCTCTTCCATTCCTTGGTTTTGTGATTGTTTATTTCTTTCTAGAGGCGTAGAATTTACAGTTCTTCTACAATTGTTTAAACTACGTTTTTAATTTTTTTTTTTTTGTTTTATTTTCTTGTACAACATACATATTAATTTTTTGAGTTTTATTGTCATTAGGTCACTTTCTCTACAATTTTTTATAGAATCTACTTTTTCAAATTCTTCTAGAATCTACTTCTGTTCTTCTTTTTCAACTAGTCGTAATTCTCCTTGTTCTTTTGTTTATTTATACCTACTTAAAATTTATTTTGGTGACTTAAAAGAACGTCTCGACAATTAATTTACTTTTGTAGTCAACCAATCACAAATAAGTATATCAATTGTCTAAAGCACGCTCGTTTTTCTTTGGTAAAAAAACTAGATAAAAGGACAAATTGTGTCCTTTAAGTACATGTTAAAGACTAATGGACAGTTTATAAAATTAAAAAAAAATTTCCTTTGCAATAAAGGACGGTTGGCAACTCTATCTGTGGATACCAAAAATGTGTCATTGTAAATGTGACTAAATTCGGTGTAAATCTGTCTTTTGGTACCAAATCTGTCAATTCTGACAGCTCTATTTTGAAAATTTCGTGTTTATTACTACAAAATTTACAAAATAAGACTCACCACCTAAATTATGTAATAATAACAGAGTCAAATAACTAAGTTCAGTCAGGTTGGCCAACATAAACTTCTTGCTAAGACAACCATTTTTTTTATTGTTTAAATGACAGGAAAAACAGCAAATTGTATCAGTAAATCAAACAACAGTAAATTTCTTCAAATTATCGACGAAGCCTCGGGCTTCGCTTGTGTGAAAATTATAAAGCTGTGCAAAATAACGGAACAGACATAAAAGATGTTTTCCTTTTGCAATATGATATAAAATTGCTCACTTAATCCAAGTTTTACGATTGGCTATTTCGAAATTCTGCCTTCTTATGTGATATTTATGACAAAAGGAAAGTTGCTAAAGCCGTAATTTTGATAAATAAAAATACCGTTCGATTTAAAAAGCCCTCCAGGATGGGGAATTATTCCCTTATTGGGTTGGTAACGACCAAAAATATAATTGACACAGTGGAAGCTGGCACTTGTTTTATAATTTCTGTTGCCAACATAAGCTCTAGAGGAGACAAAGTTTGAAATATGGAATACTTAAAGTTTGTTTTATTGTAAGCTAATAATGAACTGTTATAGTGCCCGTCAGGTTGGTACTGCTGACATTTGTGAATGACAAATGGTAATTTTGATATGTTATGTTGGTAGCACTAAATGTGACATTCAGGTCGTACGGTATGATTTATAATTTATAACACGAGTGCGCAAAAAATAAAAATTTGGCTGGGCTGTGATTATTGTTGAGAATTTTTGTGTGTTTTTACGTTTAATATCATTGTAATTTATTAAACCCTGAGGAAGGCGACAAATAAATAAATTCTTTGAAACGTTGAAAATCACAAATAAATTTTAATTTTCCCCCTCTAACTCTTCTTAAAATTGAAAAATCTATTTTCTTCAATCCAAAAATGCGTTCATATAATTAGAAATTCTGTAGTTTCCGATGCACCAGAACTCAAAAATGCCATTAGGCCGGCACCCACTTGTCATTTTTCACTTCAGCTATTTAAAGTGCTACCATTTTATTGACCGCTTTCATCATAAATTATTTAAAATAGAAAATATGTCAAACAAACTGCAACTTGAACTCTCTACTAACATGAATAGTGCTTTAAATTTTCATTTCAGCCGGATATATAAAAAAATAAATTATTTTTAGAAATTATCTATTAATTACACGGTCCCCCCTCGAGCAAACACTGAGAAAATAACCTTTTCAACTTAATAGTCACTGTAAAATTTGCAATTTATTGCATTATTATAATGTTATGGTTGATGATGGTAGCGGGGGGAACACTTATGATCTCCCCCATGGAGAATCTAGAGAACGAGATTATATACATATTTTATTTTCAGATTATGTGCGCTGTTTCTGCAATCTCCCGCAGTGTGTCAGCACTGGATATATGTGCTTGTCTAGTGAGGGTGGGTGCTTTTCCAGCTTCCTGGAACATGAGGGACATCACTCCAAGGATTATAGGGGACGACATGGGTGTCTGGAATTTCTCAGCGAGTAAGTACTATCTCAAGAGTAGCTTCGCGGACTTTCCTAGATAAAATTTAATTATCTGCAAGTATTTTGTAGTTTTCACCGTTTACACACTGCTTTAAAATAAAGCCAGCGCTTTACAAATTTTAAACTTGTAATTATGCATTAATCACGAATAATCTATTTCTATTAATAATCTATTACACTCACACAAGTAATAATATCTACGATAGTCATCACTCACTCTTCAATCACTTGTCGGATTCCACACTTACTACCCAGTCAGTCATTGTCTTCAGACCGTTTATGCGAAATTTATGCGAAAAATCTTCATTCAGATGGAACAATAACAGCTTTCTCGTATTTCTCAGAATTACGCGCTATAGTGTGATTCATAATTCTAGAACTGTTCTAAAAGATCTTTGTTTTTCAAGTTTTTTTTTTTAATTGTCTTTTATCCCTCTTTGGCTCTTCTTTTTCTTCTAACCGTCGTTTGCGAATTCTTCTTTTTCTTTTTTTCTTTCACATTTTTTCTTCCAAACGCCCTTTTTCAAGCTCTTCTTTAGTTCTTCCGGAATTTTTTCTTGTATTACCAGAATTTTCATTTGTTTTTCTAATCGTCGTTTCTCATATTCTTTTTTTTTTCAAACGGCGTTTATGAAACTGTCAAAATCTTCTTGTGTTCTTATTCCAGAATTGTTTCTTGCGTTTGTAGAACCTTCTTTTGTTCTTCTTTTTCTTCAAAAAGTCGTTTTTCGAAACCTTCTAAAATTTTCTTATGTTTTTCATCGTCTTCAAATCTTCTCGTTGTTCTTCTTTTTTTTTGAATCATCTTTTCTTTTCGTTAGATTTTTTACAACAATAAACGCATTTGCCAAAGTCTTCTTTTATTCTTGTTTCAAATTCATTTCTATTTTATCAACGTTTTCCTCTAAACTTTCTTCTTCTTGTTCTAGAACCTTCTCGAATTTCTTTTTCACTTCTGGTACGTCTCTCTGAATAGCATCTTGCAAAGTATCAAATTTCTGAAAGATATTCTCCTGTTTTTCTGATGGTCGTTCTCCCAAAGCTTTCTAAAAGTGTCTTTTACTTTTCAGTTGTAGTTTCTTATTTTTTTCTTCTAATTCCCTTATACTCGTTCTTTTCTCTTCTCTGCACCTTTGTCATTCTTGTTTTCTTTCCAATTGCTATTTTTCAATCTTCTTACGAATCGTTTTATGTTCTTCTAGAACCTTCCTTAGCTCTTCTTTTTCTTCTAATCGTCGTTTCTCGAATTCTTCTTTTTCTTTTAGTTGTTGATTCTAAAATACAGTTTTTCAAGCTCTTCCAAAATCTTTTTTATTCTTCCAAAACTGTTTCTTGCATTTGCAAATTTTTTCTTGGTGTTCTCTATCTTATAACCGACATTTTTCAACTTTTTCTAAAATTTTCTTTTGCCTCTCTAATTTTCGTTTCTATACGCAGTTTATCAAGCTCTTTTAAAATCTTTTTTCCTTTTTTCAAAATTGTTCCTTGCATTTTTAGAACATTCTTTTATTTTCCTTTTTCTTTTAAACGCCGTTTTCCAATTATTCCAAAATCTTTTTGTTCTGCCATAATTGTTTCTTTCATTTCCAGAATTTTCTTTTGTTGTTTTTTATCTTCTAACCGATGTTTTCCAAAAACATTTCTTGTTGCTTTAATCGTCGTTTCTTATATTCTTTATGCCGTTTATCAAGTTCTCTAAGATCTTGCTTTGTTCTTCGAGAATTATTTTTTACATTTTCAAAACCTTCTTTTGATGCTCCTTCCAAACAAAGTCTTTTAATCTCTTCTAGAATTTTTATTTATTCTTTTAATCGTCGTTTTTTATATTTTTTCTCCCAAACGCCAGTTACTCTTTCAAAGTTTTCTTCTTCCAGTATTGTTTTTGCATTTTTAGAACCTTTTTTCTTCTAAAAGTAGATTTCCGTGGTCTTCTAGACTTTTCCTATGTCGTCTTCGGGTCTTCGTTTTTTTTTTTTTTGGCCTTCAACAACTAGAAAGATGGGCCTTGCATTGTCAAGAAGAGAGCTGTTAGATTTTCTTCTTCATTCCACTCGTTCATTTCCTCTGCCGCTTCAATTATCTACTACACATTGGCCAGGATGCTTGCTCTTCTTCTTGTCTTTGAATTTTTGTTTTTGTCTCATTATCCTACTTGTCAAGGTCTTCTTTTATTCTTCTTTCAGATTGATTTCTATTTTATCAACATTTTTCTTTAAATTTTCTTCTTCTCGAATTTCTTTTTTGCTTCTGGTAAGTCCCTCTGAATAGCATCTTGCAAAGTATCAAATTTCTCAAAGATATTTTCTGTTTTTCTGATGGTCGTACGCCAAAACTTTCTTTTACTTTTCAGTTGTAGTTCCCTATTTTTTTCTTTTAAATCTCTTATACTCGTCCTTTTCTCTTTCAGCATCTTTTGTCGTTCTTCTTTCCTTTCCAATTGTTATTTTTCAATCTCCATTAGAATCATCTTTTATCCTTCTAGAACCTTCTTTTGCTTTTAACCGTCGTTTCTCGAATTCTTCTTTCTTTTTTTCATAGTGTTGTTCTTTCAAATACCGTTTCTGAAGTTCTTCTAAAATTTTGTTTTGTTCTTGAATTTTCAGAACTTTCTTTTGTGACTCTTTCCAACAGATGTCTTCCAATTTCTTCCAGAATTTGTATTTGCTGCTTTAATCGTCGTCTCTTTCAAAATTTTCTTTTTCCAGAATTGTTTTTGCATTTTTAGAACCTTCTTTCTTCTTTTTTTCTTCTAAAAGTAGATTTCCGAGATCTTTCAGACTTTTCCTATGTCGTCTTCGGGTCTTCGTTTTTTTTGCCTTCAGTAGCTGGAAAGATGGACCTTGCATTGTCAAGAAGAGAGCTGTTAGATTTTTTTCTTCATTCCAGTCATTCATTTCCTCTGCCGCTTCAATTATCTTCTACACATTGGCCAGGAAGCTTGCTCTTCTTCTTGTTTTCGTCTCATTATCCTACTTGTCAAGGTCTTCTTTTATTCTTCTTTCAAATTGATTTCTATTTTATCAACATTTTCCTTTAAATTTTCTTCTTCTCGAATTTCTTTTTTGCTTCTGGTAAGTCCCTCTGAATAGCATCTTACAAAGTATCAAATTTCTCGAAGATATTCTCTGTTTTTCTGATGGTCGTACTCCAAAACTTTCTTTTACTTTTCAGTTATTTTCAGTTGTAGTTTCTTATTTTTTTCTTCTAATTCCCTTATACTCGTCCTTTTCTCTTTCAGCATCTTTCGTCGTTCTTCTTTCCTTCCCAATTGTTATTTTTCAATCTCCTTTAAAATCATCTTTTGTCCTTCTAACCTTCTCTTCCTTCTAACCGTCGTTTCTCGAATTCTTTTTTCTCATAGTCTTGTTCTTCCAAATACCGTTTTTCAATTTCTTCCAGAATTCGTATTTGCTCCTTTAATTGTCGTCTCTTTCAAAATGATCTTCTTTCAGGATTGTTTTGTGCATTTTTAGAAACTTCTTTTTTCTTCTAAAAGTAGTTTTCCGAGATCTTCAGAATTTTCAGTGTTTTTCATTCTCTTCGAGTCTTTGTTTTTCTATTTCTTCTAGAATTTTCCGTTGTTTCTCTTCTTTTTCTTCGAGTTTTTTCACTTCACAAGACTCGATCTTGTACCACCTCTTAGATATCAAAAATGCGCTCTGATTATTGCATAACCCGAAGAAAACTTACAAATCGTGTCCTAGTTTGCGACAGGTTCTGTTCTTGCGCCTGTATTATTGCGAGCCAAACAAAAACTTTAGAATGTTGGACAGTTATATCTGATCGAAGTTGATTTAAAGCGCCGACAAAAACTCCTCTTCCATTGTATAATACTGCCATTATTTTTCTAATTAAGTCATAAGTAGGAATCTGAGAGTTGACCTTTGGTTAAATATAACCGTACTTTGCCTTCAATCTCACCATTTTATTCGGTGCATTGATGGAGAGGTTCCAGTGACATTTGCAATTAACAACAAAAAAAAAAAAAATAACGGTTTAACTCTTATTTTAGACTTAATGCATTCCGTTTTATTTCGACTTGTTTACTTCCTCGTATACAAAAAGACGTTACCTTATTACATTCCTTCTACGTACAATTTACACGATTCTGTAATTATTATAGGAATTATTAATATAAACTTGTTCTCAACTAACGGTTTTCTGCTATTTCCTGACTCATTTTGCAAATTCATGTTTTGTTCATTTTGTATGAAATGTTTTTGTGCTGCCTTAATTGCATCTACTGCAAATATAGACTGCATCGATTTGCATAATCTAACACCTTATTACTTCATTATTTATAAATAGAATAAAATGAGATATAAAGAACCGACAGTTTTCAGTTTTACAGGTCAAATTCTTCGTGTTGCATGTTCGTGGTCTCTCATCACACATAATAATAAATAAATTCATGAAGAGAGAGGCTTTGTAACGGTTTAAAGTTGTACAACAAAAAGATGAACTGTTGTACTGGCCTAATCAAGTTTTATCCGCACCCTAAACTTAATTCACTTAGTACAACAAATAAAGAAGTTCTTTTTTCTTTAGTGTTAATATATAATCTTTCTAGTGTACTTCTTTGGAAAAAAATGTGAAAGGAAATTATTCTATTAATATATGACTGACAAGAATAGAAAAAAAAATCCTACATTTTATGGAAGGAAATATTAATTTTTTTTAAGAAGATTAAGCAATTTGCAAGTGAATTTATTATGATTTAATACGGAAATAAACGAGAAGTAAATTAGATGAATAAATTAAATTAATTTAAAAAAAAATCTACTTTCTTTTTATATAGGATGTGAAAAAAGTTGTTCAAAGGAAGTATTTCCTGCTGTTAAATAACGGCAAAGACAAAATACAAGTAAATCGATATCTACTTAACTGATAGTGACAATTTTTATTTTACTATACTCGTTTATCCAGCTATAAGGAATTAATAATTATCGACATATGTTCATTTTTCCAAGTAACAATGACCATATCCTGTCTACAGCAAATTCTTCAAGTTTATCGCTTTAGAACTATCGCTTTGCTTTAAGTTATTCCTGATATCTATTCTATAAAAACTAAAACAAATTATTCTTTTTTAAATTAGTTGGTGCATTTAGGAACTTTGTTACTTGTAGTTGGCGATAGTGACAGTTTTTTACGGACAGTGTAGTTAGATTGGCAACAACAAAATTTAGAAACTTTTATAATTTGTAGTTGGTAGTTGTGACAGTTTTTTTAAATACAGCGTGGCTAGTTTATGATTTAATTGCTGACTTGATTTTTGGAAATATTTTGACTGATATTTCATTGATCAGTTTTTTCAAAATTTCAGCATGATAAATGACGAGCGAATCTGAATAAAAATGATTTAGACAGGCCATGGATTGTATATCTTCCAATAATGTAATTGGAACATTTAGGAACTTTTATAACTTGCAGTTGGCAGTCGTGAAAGATCTTTTTAAATTCAACTTGGTTAGATTGGCAACAACAAAACATAGAAACTTCTACAATTTGTAGTTGGCAGTTGTGACAGTTTTTTTAAATACAGCGTGGTTAGGTTGACATCCACGAAATTTTACTTGAAATTCGAGGGCGCTCTGAAAATTCAAAATGGTGTCTTTGTGTGTCTTTAATTGCTGACTTGATTTTTGGAAATATTTTGGCTGATATTACATTAATCAGTCTTTTTTCAAAATTTTCGCACGATAAATAACGAGCGAGTCTGAATAAAAATGATTTAGATAGGCGGTGGGTTGTACAACTGCCAACTGTAGAAGAATATTTCTATTTGTAATCAGAAACCCATAGAGGACACTCTGCCAAAATTCAAAATGGCGCCTTAATATGTGAAAACCTGGATTTTTTTGACAGATTTTGCTTGTTTTATTTTTTTTTCCTTGATTTTTGCGTCGAGTGATATTGCCAACTCAAAATTTCGTTCTCTGCTCTTGACAATCGCAGGAAACTTGAATTTAGAGCGCTTTATTTCAAACAGAGTGACTATCAATAAAGAAGATTTCTGTTCTTCCAAGATGACTGTTATTTAAACAGCATTTTTCAAAAAAAAAAAAAAAGTTTCTTTAGTGGTTCAGTAAGAGGGTTGCCAACTCAAAATTTCTTTCTCTTCTCTTGATGATCGCGGGAAATTTGAATTTAAAATGCAGTAATTTAACAGAATGACTGTGGATAAAGAGGATTTCTTTTCTTAAGAGTTTCCGGTTATTTAAAACAGCATTTTTCACAAAAATTAAAGCTTCTTGAGTGGTTTCATTGTATTTTGTCATTTACATACAGTCGAAATGTAAAATGGCTGCAACAAGAATAATGTTTTGACAAATTGGTACTCACTGGGAGTTTTTATTTTATTTTATTATTATTATTTTTTTGGAAGGAATGAATATCGGTAAAGAAGATATCTGCTCTGGACAGAGTGCCTATCGATAAAGAAGATATCTTTTCTTAAAAGTTTGCTGTTATTTAAAACAGTAGCATTGTTTACACCGAGCTTTACACAATACATAAGAAATGACAACATATTTTTCATTTTTTCTTGTTTTTGCTCTTATTTTGAAGAAAATAATGAAATTACAGTAAATACTAACAAATAATGAGGTTGGCTACACTGGAAAGATAGTATACTTAAAATTTTGACCGCTAGAGTGCGACTCTACATCTGTCGTTATTTTTCAAATTTGACACTTCAAAATTTGCTTCAATTTGCTTTAATTTTCATATTTTCTCTGATTATTTAGAATGTTTCTCTTAAACAAATTTTTTTGTGACATTTTTAACAAAATAACGAAACAACTGCCAGTTTGTATTCAAAAAAATTCTCGAAGAAGTCAGAAATGTCACTTTTTATGGTTGGCAACATTTTTTTAACATTGCTGCCAACCTACTTCTCCCGAAAACATCCAAATAATCTATCTTATTACCCTAAAGAGGGCCTTTAGACTGTATTTTTTGCTTTCTTTTTAAGAATTTCTGTTTATTTAATATTTTTCTTCGAAATTTTTTGTGACATTTCATAATCACTGCTAACTTAAAAACAAAAAAAAAACACTCAAAATTATGAAATTACGATTTTTGTAGTTGGTAATATTTTATGCATTGCATCCCGCATTGCTGCCAACCTATTATATTCTATTTCTTTCTTTTTCAGAATTTCTCTGATTATTTAGTATTTTTTTAAACATTTTTTTTGACATTCTTTACAAAATAACTGACTGCTAACTTATAAACAAAAAAATTATGTAACATTAAGCATTTTTTCTTTTTGTAGTTGGCAACATTTTGTGACAATCTGCGTTGCTGCCAACCTTCTTTTCCCGCCAACATTCAAATAATCTCTCTTTGTTGTTGTTTCAGGGAAAACCGTGCCATATGCAAGGCTGCCACCGAGAAAAAATCCCTAACACAGTGTTGCCACCATGACATGTGCAACCACGTCGACAGTCCCCAAACAAAAGACATAATCAACAACACACAAGGTACACTCAGCTCCACAAACTTCATTTATAACTCCCATAAATTTCCAGAAACCCACCCAATTGGCAACCTCCAGCAACCCATCGACTACACGGACTCCCAGGTGTGGTTTCGTGCAGCAACCATCGCAGTTCCCGTCTGCGGAGCTGTGATTCTATTTGTGTTAATCGCATTAGCTGTTAAAATTCTGAGAAGCGAAAATCAAAATCACGCGACTCATAAATTAGGGTAAGTAACGGGTGATCAATAAAAATCTTGTTTTAAAATTGATTATGATTTTAGGACGTCTTATGATCACCAACACGGCTGTGACCGACTAGAGCGCACCTATGACAATATTTTAAGAAAATCGCAACAGAAATGTTTGTATCAGTATCAAGACGAGCGGATTCAAGTGCCTTTACTTATCCAAAACGAAATAGGGACACACCACACCGGAAATAAAAACGAAACAAATGCGAAATTAAATTTAATGCACGAACATGACGGAGTAGCTTCAGTCGTTTTGGATATTGAGAAAAATACTCCAAAATGCTCGAAAACTAATCTAGTAAATCATGTAAATACTGATAAGAAGTGTAGTGCGAAAGATGACAAGAATTTTAATTAGACAGACATTCTACACGAGTTACTAATTTTGAACCAAAGTATTTATAGAGTAAACATCATAATTAAGGCTGTGATATTTGACTGATCAGCCTTTTTTTTTTCAAAATTTTTGCACGAGAATATTTTGTGCAATTTGACTGCCGATTATGTCGTGATGTTTACTAATTTGACAATAATGACTGCTCAAATATTGTATGTCTAAAATGTACATATCTTGTATACTTTTAACATTCTGACTGTATTTTGCTTATTTTGTATAAAATTAGTTAAGTGACTGCTTATTTATTGTATTTTAGATATTTTATATACCGCAATAAAAAAATTAAAAGAAGTTGTAATGTCTTTATTTAAAAAAAAAAGTTTGACTTAAATAATTTGAGACAAGTTTTAGATTGAGAAAATTTTGACAAGTACAGATTTACTTAAAAAAATATAATTCAACAAAGTTGATAATATTACAGCATTTTATATAGTTTGCTTAAAAATATACATTTATGAGAATAGAAATATAAATAAATTTTGCTAGAAATATAGTTTGATTAAAATTAACCAAAACTGTTAAAACAAAATGTTTTTCTCTTAAATATTAAAACAGATTTATGACTAGAAAGAAGTAAAAGAAATCAAAAGAAACTAAAATAACTGTTTCCACTACATGCAATCAATCCAATACTATATTAATAGCAAAGTTTTTAGAATTTCCAAATTCTAAACATATATATCTATGTATCACAATTGTTATGTAACTGTATATATGTTACACCAAACAAGTACTAAATTTACATATGATAAACAGCTGAATTGATTACTTAATCCTAGCGTCTTAACTTAATTCTTGAAGACAAAAAAAAATCATACTAAAATGTGTTAAATCTCAGAAACGGAACAATATATATTTACAAACATGAAATTAAAAAAATGTAATAGAAAATACTACAATTTTTCAGTCAAACAATATTTAAGGCAATTATAGCTTGACATCAAGCTTTTGTCAAAAATAAAAACTTAAATAAGAGAATTACTGTTACAATTAACTTTTTCCATAATAGAATTAACATAAGCTTCATGTATTTGTCTTGTAAAATTCGAATTAGTCTTCAAGAGATGAATAAGTGCTTGTGCTAGCTGTTTTTCAGTTAAGAGATCTATATTATCAGCTTTATTATCCAATTTTTCTGTTGTTGAAGTCGTAAACATCATTGGAGTCATCAATTGAGGTTTTTGGGCATTATCAAGGAACTGTGCAAACGGTGATGTTCGAACAGTTTCACCACTTTCTTCTGGTGCTTGAAGATGACCAGAACGTTGTTGCAGAATAAGAGCAAGAGGTGATGATCCTTGATAAGATTGATTCGGTGGTGAGATTCCTATTAAATTAATACCACTTTCTTGCTCTTTTCTGTCATTACTTGTACTTGGGAATGATATCGGTACGCTGCGTCTATCTGAGTTTATTTTATGATGTAAAGGAGCCTAGAAAATTAAACATAAGTGCCATACAAGGTTTTTGCTAATACCCTATGGCAGAAGGAAGTTGCGTTTCAAAAAGAAGAGTTACGTAACTAGTTATGAAACAACTAATTTTATTTAAAGAACAATTTCGGCTCAAGTTTTATTTAATAAATTTAACAAATGGTAAAATGTTTATTAAAAGTTTATTCGTTAGAAAATAAACAATTATAAAGTATAAATTTGATAATATACAGTCGGTCCGGGGACATACTATATATTATCCAGTTATGATAATCACACTTTACATAACTAGTGATGTAAAACTAAACATTTCATAACAGATTTTTTTGCAAAAAGTACCCATCTTATTTTATGATTTTTAAAATGTTTACAACACATATAATGTAACAACCATTAAGCAAACTTAACTCTTCCTTTTGAAACCAATCGTAACAGTGTTTTATTGCACCTATCTGGTTAATTATATGAATGAACTCGTTTAGATTGCTTATGTAATGTATTTGTAAACCAGTAGCAATAAACGTGACATATGAGTTGTTGTTAAACACTGGTCATAAATGACAAAAGTGACAGTACTATATTTGTTTATTACATGTTATGCAAAATGCGAATAGGTGTGTTGCATTAATACGAAAAATTGTATCGTGATACTAGTTGTAAATTGTTGTAATAAATGATATTTGTAATGAGTTTAATAATCTATAACTGTCTTATTTAATAAGATGGCGAGTATTTTTTCAAAATTTATGCTCTATTTATTTGTAGATTTTAGATATTAAAACAAAAAAAATCCATACATTGAAATCAGCAATATAAAACTCATGCTATAAATTTCAAAATGATATTAGACATCAATTTCCGTGTAGTTATTTTCATAGAGTGTAGTAAATTTTCTTCACTGTCAATCTTTTGTTTGTAGACGTTTCTATTTTATTACATGAAGATGAAATGTGATATTATCATAGTTAACATTAGATTTATAATCATAATTTTAAAAATAATAAAGCCAAGCGTGTTATAATTTATGTAAGTGTAGGAGGTGTTTTAACATGATCACCCAAGGGTTTTTGTTAAAAGCTCAGGTATTTATTATTCGCGCAACGTTCAAAGAATAGGAAAAAATCATAAATAACGTGAAGACTATCGCCCTCTGAAACAATATTAATTAATAAAATATAATATTGAGCGTTTTAAAAGCAAAATTATGTAGCGACTCGTTTCGCTCACGCATTAAAACGTCTCAATTATCAATCGTTTTGAAACAATGCATCATCATTTGTCACCAAATCAAAAATAACAACAAACAATTAAAATAAAAAAAAAAAACATTTTTTTCTCTGAAATCATCTGTAAAGTACTTTAAAAAACTCATTATTACTACATAAAGCAATTTTTTTTATCAATTTTCAAATTACTTTTAAGACAAAGCGAAAATACTTTGTAATTTCAGAAATTGGAGACGATATTTTACTAATTTTCCACGCACGAAACAAAAATTTACAAATTTTGAAACTATAAAATGTCATTTTATTAATTTAGAAAGCCGGAGGTAAGATTTCATTAATTATTTAAAGCCCAAAACGATAAAGAAACAATTTGGGAAGCTGAAAGCAAGATTTCTAATGAACTTTCAAGATTAATAATAAATATTGTAAACCAGAGACATTTTACTAATTTTAGAAGCCGCAGGCAACATTTTACTAATTTTTTAAAGTCCAATGAAATAATTTTGGAAATAGAAGGCGACTTTTTTTTATCAAGTGTAAAATTAATAATAAATATTGATAACTAGAAACAATATTTTACTAATTCTGAAACCCGAAAACGTAATTTTACTAATTTTGGAAGATTTTAGTAATTTTTTAAAGCCGGAAACCTTAACGAAACAATTTTTTAAACAGAAGTCGACTTTTCTTATCAAGTTTTAAATTACTAATAAAATATTAAGAAACAATAGCGTCATTTTACTATTTCTGAAATCAGGAGACGTAATTTTAGATATGAAAGGCCATATTTCTTAATATTCCAATCGTTGTAACGATAAAAGTAAAAATGTTTTGTAATTTTGAAAACTAGAAGTCCATCTTTTACTAATTTTATAAGCCAGAGGCAGGATTTTATTAATTTTGAAAGCCGGGAGTAAAGTTATAATAAATATAGAAGCCAAAAACAGCATTTTTTATGAAGTTTTAAATTAATAAGAATAAAAATTATAAATTGGCGGCGCTATTTTATTAATTTTGAAACGCGAAAACACATATTTTACTATGTTTAGAACTAGAAGTGAAATTTCTAATAATTTTTACATTAATACTCAGGCGTAATTGTAATTTCAACTTATTTTACAAATTTCGAATGTCGCAGAAGTAGTTTAACTAATTTTGAAGGTCCGAGGCAATATTTTACTAATTTTAAAAGCCGAAGACGTAATTTTACTAATTTAAGAAGTCAGTGACTATATTTCTAATCTTTCAAAAGCCAAAGATATCATGTTTTACTATTTTTTAAAAACCTAGGCGTCATTTTACTCATATTATAAACCAGAGGTAACTTAATATTAATTTTCAAGTTAATAAATACAAAAAAATGACATTTTTTCCAGTATTATAAGTCGGAGGCGACATGTTATTAATCTTAAAATCCGAAGACATAATTCTACTAATTTTAGAAGCCAAAAGCACAATTTTACTAATTTTGAAAGCCAGAGGTGAAGCTATAACAATTCTGGAAGCTAAAGACAGAATCATTTATGAAGTTTTAAATTAATACGAATAAATATTAGAAATCGGCGCTCCCATTTTATTAATTTTAAAACCCGGAAACATAATTTTACAAAGTTTAGAACCCAGAAGTGATATCTCTAATAATTTTTACATCAATACGAAAGCGAAATTGTAATTTCAACATATGTATTTTACAAATTTCGGATGTCAGAGACGTAGTTTGACTAATTTTGAGAGCCAGACACGTAATTTTACTAATTTAACAAGTCAGAGGCTATATTTCTAATCAATTTTTATATCAAAACAAAGGCAACAATGTTTTTATAATTTCGAAAACCGGAAGTCGCATTTTATTAATTCTAGACGCCAAAGGTAAGATTTTACTAATATTGAAAGCCGGGGATAATATTATAACGATTCTGGAAGTCGAACCCTTACTTTTCTTGTCAAGATTCAAATTAATAATAAATACTGGAAATCGGAGGCAACCTTTTACTAATTTTGAAGTCCATAGACATAGTTTTAATAGTTTTATTAGACGCCAAAAACAATATTTCTAATCAATTCTTAGATCAAATCAAAGAACACAATATTTGTGTAATTTCAGAAGCCGAAAATAAAATGTTTCACTAATTTTTAAAAGTCAGATGCAACACTTTACTAATTTTGTAAACCCTAGGAGGGATTTTAGTAATGTTAGAAACCGGAGGTACTGTTTAATCTCAATTTTTTAATGAATAAATTCAATATTGTAAGTCGGAGGCGACATTTAGTAATAATTTTAAAATCCAAGAACATAATTTTACTAATTTTAGAAATGTTTTGTTACTTTGGAAACTAGAGGCAACATTTTACTAATTTTGGAAGTTAAAGGCAAGATTTTACTAATATTAAAAGCCGGAGATAATATTATAGCAATTCAAAAAAAAGGAAATTTCTTAAAGTCTGTCTCAACGTCTTATCCCCATTTGTTATTGTTTATAACAATAAATTTTGAAGTTAAAAAATGTATTATGTAATCAGATTCTTATTGATAAGACAGTTTATGCAATCATAAGACTTAGTAAAGAACAATTTTTATTTAATAAGAAATGAAATGAACATATTATTTAATTAAAAAAAAAAAAAAAAAAAAACTTAAAACACTCGTTCTACAACCTCGTTGGTAACTTCCGCATTCCCCTTATCAACGCTATCAATAACAAAATTAATTTTGCTGATGATTATCATTTACCTGCTCTTGTGGGGTGATAGACCTCTGCTGCTTCTCAATATGTTCAACAGTATGGGCCGGATTGGACATCAGCCTCTGGAGGACATTTTCTCCATCGCCTCCCGATACCATCGGGATGGGTTTCTGTGTCGACTTGGTGCTGGCTTTGGCAAAAAAGTCCATAACACTTTTCGAAGTATAATCCCTCGGCGTGGAGAACGCTGGTGGAGCTGCCGACTCCTGTTTGGTTGGAGTTTTATTAAAATCCTCTTGGGCTTTTGACAGAAGACTGAAAATGTCAACGCCATTCTCCTGCTTCTTGCCTCTTTCGAGCGACTTGTCTTTGAGACTCTCCATGACTGTCTCAATCAAGTAGGTTATCTTGACACACTCTTCGCGGTTAAAAAACCAAATTCCGTAGATTTTACTCTTTGAATTCCTGTAAAGAAGGAACGGGATTTGCATCTGATAATCAAAGTCTTTCACGATTGGCTCTATCACATTATTTGCGTTCAAACGGTTCATAACCATAATACTGTGAAACGGTTCACCATTTCGGCTGTAGATAAACAATGCGCCTTCAGTATCAGTTTTTTCCCATTGGTTATTTGCTGTATTGAATTTATATAAAGCAACGTGAGTAGCAGTCGCTAAAATACTTTTCACATATGGATCAACTCTTTTGATAGATGTAACACTCATACGCAACTCAATGGAATCAGCCATGATTTGAAACTGCAAAAATGACGGTAATGCAGAGCGCGGCCGGTAACTAGATCATTTTATACACAAATTATACACCTATCACGCTATTACATAACACAAATATTTTAATACACAAAATAGACACAGAAAACACAAAAAAACATCCACAAAACTCGCGATTTTGCACTTAACGGTTCAAATTTTGAGGGTTAGTTTGACACAAACCGCAAAGAGGGCGCTGACTGCACAAGTGTTCGTCCGTTACAACATCAAATTCTGAAATTAATTAATTCATTATAGGAGTTTTTTAATTACAGGTATTATTTTTACTAATTTCTTTACTCGTAAAGTAGAGATATTTCATTTTTTGTGACTTACTTAAAAAATTTTGCAGAAAACTGTAAATTTTTCGGACTAACGAACATTCTTTCCCATGTTCCCTCTTTGTTCCACTTGGCAATTGTTTTTGGAAAAATGGCGTTGGATTCATAAATTTTGATTTTTAATATTTAATTACCGTGAAAACGCTTAATTTAAGTCAAAAATGTCGAGATCAATTCGTGCTGAAACTCGGAGTCGTGCCAAAGATGATGTTAAGAAGGTTATGAATGTTATAGATCGGGTCCGGCATTGGTGAGTTTGATTTTCATTTATTTCATTAATTTCTCACTTAAGTAGCTTTTAAAAATACATATAACCACCGGGAGTTTATTTATTCTTTAAAAAATGTGCCACATTCAGGTGGCAATGGAAATTTTTGTACGTAGGGCAAGGTGGGGCGTATCGACTGTCAGGCTAAATCATTTACACATTTTTGCTGTTTTTACAGCAAAAAACGGTGTTAATTCATCAAAATTAATAAATACAGAATGTAAACTCCTGATACAAAATATCAGAGATGATTAAAATAGGGAAAATATCGATTTGGAAGCATTTGCAAAAATTGGTCACGTGACCGACCTCCCTGAATGTATCGGGTGTCTAAATATATTTCCAGTCAGAAGAGGTGTTGCATACAACTTTAGACGACTTTTTCTTTTTATGCCTCTGGATGGTGTAGTTCATTTGGTTATACCTCTATTCCAAGAAAACATTGTTTTAGAGGAGCAAAATCAACTAAAGTATGATTTTTTCAGGGAGAAAAAATGGGTTACAATTGGGGACACAACCATGAAGATATACAAATGGGTGCCGGTAGCGAGTGAGTCAAAGAAAGGAATAAAGCATCACAAAGATGCTAATAAAGAAAATATGTCTCGGAAGAGTGCAGTTGACAATTCCAATTCGAATTCAAATTTTAGTTTAGCTGAAGATTCAAACACTTGTGAGATTGTTTCTTTTCTTTTTTGAATTTTTAATGGTGTGTATATGTAGGTTTTTCAACTGTGAGTGACTCTCAGGGTCCAACCGATTTTTCTTCTTCTCATATGACATTTTCGGAAGATTCCAATTCGCAAGGAAGTGAAATGGCTGTGAAAAGACTGAAGACAGACTGAATCGATTTAGATAAATCTGTATTATATTTACAAGTTATATATTTTTTTATTGTATGATTGCAACTTAGCCAAGTTCTTAAATACTCAAAAGAATATAAATTATGAAGAGATTGGCTATAGGTAGATGAGTTGCCACTTGAAATTTTTCTCTGCTTCTTTGATTTTTTTTAAATCAATTATTGTATATAACATCTTATTAGAATTGTAATTTATTTTTAAACTAAGTTTTGTATTTGTGTAACAGGTCGGAATTGATTTAATGAAAATATAAATAATATATGAAAAATTTATTGTATTTAGCTAAACAACTATATATTATTGACAAGACAATATGGAAGATATACAAACAGACCGTTAAAAAGAGTAATACTTGCTCACTAAATATTTTTATAAATACAAAGAGTAACATAATTGGTATAATGAAATACTTTTTCAGATGGACGGTCATCACATTTTTACATTATTGCAACCAAAACTGGATATGTCAGTTACACATTTGGCATTTGGTTCACACAAATCAAAGAAATTTTCAGTCTTATATACGCTAATCACTTGTTTCCACACAACTTAAAATATTTGAAAACCGAAAATGAATTCCTTCAAAACAATAAATGCAAAAAGAAGCTTTAATTTCTCACAACTAACCTAATATAGGTCACCAAACAACACCACACAACTGTGAACCAATATCAACCATTACGTTGAAAAATAGACTTTATTAGGCCTCAAACATTTTTTTTTACAATCTGACTAGAGAAGAAACCGAAGGAAGACTGGCCTACTTTTTATCAAAAAGGGGCAACTTTGACCTAACTGCACCTTCACAAACAACAATCCTATTATACTTGTGCCTTTGTGGCGTAACATGCGAATTCGAAACCGCACTAGCGCCCCCTTGCTTCTCCAACGACTTCCTTAAAGCTGCAATCCTCGAACTTAGCTGCGACCCACCTCTCACACCCCCCGGATGCCGCAAATTCGCCCCTTTCCGTTCAAAATAATCCACCATATATGAAATATTCTTCGGCTTTAACTCCTGTGCCCACTCTGATCCAGTCAAACTGGAGATATCCTCACTGCTGTCAGTACAAATCGACGACGCTCTCTTGCAGAATGCCTGCAAATCAGCCGCTTCCAACTCGTCTAAAGACCGCAACGAACTGACCGCAGTCCCACTATCCCACAGACTACTCGGCGACAGACATTCGCCTACACTTGAATAAAAACCCGACTCGCACGAACCACGTCTTCTCAAACTCGTACTGGCTGCTTCAGTGCTTCCCAACTCTAGTAGATTCGTACTTGAGCCTCCTTTGAAAAACGGATGGACGAAAAGGGGAGACCGAGATGTGGTGGCTTTACGGGATGCTGTAGGTGAACCAGGAAGGGATTTTGGTGATTCTGTTGACTCGATAAAAGGCGATGGCAATTCACAACAAGATGAGAAATTGCCCAGGAACTTTTTTACTCCACGGAATTGGGTTAAAGCGGCGAAAGGATTACTTGTACGAGGTTTATAATGGGGGTCTTGACGGCACATTGTTAATGCGTGACGACGAGCTTTCTCACTAGGTGTCGCATGAAGAGTGAGAGATAACATGGATACGTCTTCTGATAAGGATCGTCGATGCACAACTGAAAATGGGAGAGAAAAAAATTAGTATTGTGTTATACACAGGAGAAAAATTGGTAATTGTGATAAAAAAAAAGAATAAACAGAACGAGTAGAAGTAACAATTTCACTACTTCCAAATAATAACAGTAGAGGGCGTATGGCTTCTTTATAATTGTCAATACAGTCAATGAAGTTTCTCAAGTAGAATATTTGTCCACTGCAATTACAAATTTTGTTACAAAAAAGTGTATTAGACTCGGAATTTACTGTAGATTCCAAAAATATAAAAACATACATATTGTTCCATTTAAAAATCCAAAGTTACGGTCGTTTCCGGTAAAACCGAAAGTGATAAACAGTAGATTTTTAATTCACTTGATAAGGATTTTCTAACATAATAAGTTTCCTAAATCTCATTGTTTTATTTAAAAAAATATTATTAAAAAAAGGGGTGAGCTTAATTTCGTTTACACCCAGTATATCAAGCGCTCTAAAAAAAATTAGTAAAAACAAGCCAAAAAAAATTTAAAAAACTAGTTATCCAACGCTTACCTAAATTTTCTTGCTTTCGTTGTAGATATTACATGTAATTTTGTTGTTTCTTATTTATAAAGAGTCTGTATACTCAATGTCATACCTTTAATCGTTTATTTACTCTTGATTTTGTTTTCAAAAAGTAATCCTTTCTGTTCTGTTTATTCAACCAATTTGATGATAAATGAAACAACTTACCAAGATTGTATCCGCCATCTTGACAAAATGGCGGCGATATTAAGACAAGATAAAATTATATTTTCTGCAAGAATGTCACATAACTTTATGCAAAAAATAATTCGAATATTACACATATTAACTGTCATCATCGAATGACTTTTTGCAACAATATCCTCTCCATGAATGAACAATGAAATAAAAAATTGTTTTACACGTCCGATACATACTTTTTCTATGTTGTGGTGCTGATGATTGTATTGAAACCACTGGTAGTTGTTCTTCACTTTTAGCTGCACAACTTGCCAATTTCATTTGTTCACGTTCACCAGAAACAACAACTTGTTGTAAATCAATTAAAATTTCCGTTAAGATTTGAATAATTTCCTTGAATGTTGGCCGACTTTTTGGATCAATAGTACAGCATCGAAATGCTAAATTTAAAAATTCAGGTACAACGTTCTGCCCACACATTTCGGTAAATGCTAAATAATCTAAACCAAAATTATCAGTTCTGGGCAACTGATCTGGATCAGCTTCAACACGTGCTATTAATTCGCATAACACTATTCCATAACTAAATACATCACTTTGTTGGTCGTAATATTGACCTTTCAGGCACTCAGGAGACATCCAATATGGGGAACCGACTGTACATAATTTTGTTTTACCATCAGGAAATGTACTAGCTAAACCAAAGTCACCCACAACGGCTTGAAGATCACCACATTCCAGACGTTTTATTAGAACATTCTAAAAAATAAGAAAAAAACTAAGTACACAATACCATTATTGAACCGTAATTATATCATGCAATGTGCAACACCATAAAAAACAGTTTTGAATTTATCTGAAAAACGGTTAAGAAAAACCGTTTTATTACTTACTTTACTTGTTAAATCCCTGTGAAAAACGTCCTTGGAATGAAGATAACTCATACCGTATGATATATCTCTAGCTAGAGATACTCTTGTTGGTTGTGGTAGATCAATATTTCGATTTTGTATAAGTTGTTCTAATGAACCACCATTGATGTATTCAGTGAGGGCATGTAATTGACCTTCGTGGACGCATACACCCATCAAATTTAGAATATTCGGATGAGATAATTTATTCATTAGTTGGACCTCCTTTAACATGTTACGACGATTTGAACGTAACAAATTCATTTTTAATACCATTACTTGGCCAGTTACGCGATGGGTCACCTAAAAAAAAATTAAAACTTGTCAAATATAATTCTCTAAATTGTAGCGGAAATGATACAAACAACCGAAAAATGCTTTCAATTCGAAATTATAATTTAAAATGTTTTTATAGTCGCTTTTTAAATAATAATTAACTATTATTTACGTAATAGGATAACAAACAAAATTGATTTAATGTAAAAATAAAAAAACTATGAATAATAAAACTAACAGGAATTAGTAGAAACACTAATAACTTCTAAGTAAGACTTCTGTTAAAAAAGAAAGAAAAAAACTGAACCCACCCAACACCCTTTTTCATTTAATGGGCCCTATTAGTGCCTGAAGTATCTATTGTAGATGAAAATAAAGTTGGAAGAATAGAATGTCGCCAAATTACCAAAATAATTTTTTGATTTTTTTTCAAAAACATGGTGCAATTAAAAAAATTTAAGACATTTATTTGCAAATAACATTAACAGACTATTACTTCGTAAAAAACGTTATTTTTAATCTAAACTGTTTTATCAAAAATAACTATTATTTCAGTAATAAATGTTAATTTAAGAATAGCTGTTTGTTTTTCAAAAATAACTGTCATTTTAAACAACTAACAAATATTATTAAAACGGTAACAAAATTCTTATAACCGTCACTATCACGAGCATGAGCACTGTTAACTGTTATTAAATACATTTTTTTGTATTTTTTTATATAACAGTTATTTTTAAACTGTTATTTGAAAAGTAACTATTATTTTAACAATAACTGTAATTTCAAGGGTAGCTGCTTTTTCACAAATAAATACTCCTATTTAAAAATAACTCTTATATAACTGTTATTTTAAGATTAGCTGTTATTTTGAAAAATAACTATTATTTCAAGCAACTAAGAAGAATTATTAAAACGGTAACAAAATTATTACAACAGTCACTATTCGTATTCGGGCATGGCCCCTGTTAACTGTTATTAAATACATTTTTTTTAGTATTTTTCTATATAACAGTTTAAAAATAACAGTTATCTTTAGTTTAAACTGTTATTTCAAAAATAACTATTATTTTTAAACTATTATTTCAAGAATAGCTGTTTTTTTTTCAAAAATAACTATTATTGTAACACTAACTGTTATTTTAGTAACTATTATTTGAAGCAACTAACAAAAATTATTAAAACGGTAACAAAACTGTTATAAATAACGGTTACTATACGTTTTCGAGGTTGAGTACTGTTAACTGTTATTAAATACATTTTTTAGTATTTTTCTATATAACAGTTTAAAAATAACCGTTATTTTTAGTTTAAGCTGTTATTTCAAAAATAATAATTATTTTAACAATAACTGTAATTTCAAGGATAGCTGCTTTTTCAAAAATAACTACTCCCATTTAAAAATAACCATTATTTCAGCGATAACTGTTATTTTAAGATTAGCTGTTATTTTCAAAAATAATTATTATTTCAAGCAACTAACAAGTATTATTAAAACGGTCACACAGTTATTATAATGTTCACTTTTCGTATTAGAGCACGAGCACTGTTAAATAACAGTTTATAAATAAGAGCTTAAAAAATAGTTTGAAAATCGCAGTTTAAGATTAACAGTTTAAAAATAACAGCTATTTTACCTGTTAATTTAAATTAACAGTAATAGGTAGTAACTGTTATTTGTTATTAAAATAATAACAGTTTTTGCCATCACTAGCTTTAATACAAATATTTTAACGATAACTGTTATTTTAAGATTAGCTGTTATTTTCAAAAATAACTATTACTACAAGCAACTAAGAAGTATTATTAAAACGGTAACAAAATTATTACAACAATCACTATTCGTATTTGAGTACGACCTCTGTTAACTGTTATTAAATACATTTTCTTAGAGAAAAATACTATTCTATATAAGGTTTAACAGTAACGGTTATTTTTTTTATTAAATGCATTTTTTTTTAGTATTTTTCTATATAACAGTTTAAAAATAACAGTTATCTTTAGTTTAAACTGTTATTTCAAAAATCACTATTATTTTTAAACTATTATTTCAAGAATAGCTGGTTTTTTTTCAAAAATAACTATTATTGTAACACTAACTGTTATTTTAGTAACTATTATTTGAAGCAACTAACAAAAATTATTAAAACGGTAACAAAACTGTTATAAATAACGGTTACTATACGTTTTCGAGGTTAAGTACTGTTAACTGTTATTAAATACATTTTTTTAGTATTTTTCTATATAACAGTTTAAAAATAACCGTTATTTTTAGTTTAAACTGTTATTTCAAAAATAATAATTTTAACAATAACTGTAATTTCAAGGATAGCTGCTTTTTCAAAAATAACTACTCCTATTTTAAAAATAACTATTATTTCAACGATAACTGTTATTTTAAGCTAATATGTTCACCTTTTGTATTAGAGCACGAGCACTATCAAATAACAGTTTGAAAATAACAGCTTAAAAAACTAGTTTGAAAATTGCAGTTTAAGATTAACAGTTTAAAAATAACAGCTATTTTACCTGTTATTTTAAATTAACAGTAACAGGTAGTAAATGTTATTTGTTATTAAAATAATAACAGTTTTTGCCATCACTAGCTTTAATATAAATAAAAAGAATTTAATTCTCTGTATTATGACAGTTTTTTTTTTGTTTCAAAACTTTTTTTATACAGAAAATTTTTACGTTCTTTGTTTTAGCACTTTAACCACGTTTGTGACGTCATGGTGAGAGTGGAAATTGTCAAAATTTGTAAAAACCCCTACATTTTTTTTACTTAATTACTAATTTGCCTAAATCTAAATAACAGTTTTTTTAACAGCTATTTTTTAACTGTTATTTTAAAACAACAGTAACAGGCAGTAACTGTTATTAAAAAAGTAACAGTTTTTGCCATTTCTGTTAAATTCGTGAAGTAATAGACATAATTACGGCCCTGTTTATATTCGAAATTTCGTACGACCTTGCTTTGACCTTCAAGTCGTAATAATGGTCGTGTGGCAAGTTTAAGAAGAATATAAATTTTGAGAAAGAAATTGATGATTCTGTCATAAGTCATGCAAAAATAAGTGTTTCAAGATCAAAATACTAATTTAAAAACATTGTTGTGCACAAAAAATTGTTTAAATTAAATTTATAATTATCCTTAATTAAGCAAAAGAAAACAATTTAAAAACTGAAGAAAATCTTTTATTTGAAATCTTCAATTTTGGGTGTTTTGGGTCAGATCAAATTTGATTCACTTAATTCACATCTTGACAAATGTCAAGATTAAAATGGAAATGCACAAAAATGAATAAACCACTGTATAGAACTAAATATTTATTTAAATAAATGTTTTTGTTTATGCTTTAGCGCTTAAATAAACTTCAAATACGGAAAGAATTTTAATAAAATGCTAAATAAGGAGATTATAGGAAATTTTATCGCCTAGGAATTTCGCTGATAAGGCAAACATACAATAAAATAACAATTTTATAAAACTGCTATAATTTACAATTTATACAAAATCATTTTCTACTGAAATGTTTATTTTCTGATCACGGTTTTAATACCTGTCTGGCTTTTAGTCACCAATTTATTACGTCACGTGTTACAATATTATAAAATGTGTCTGATTCACGCACCCTTCTTACGTCATAAAATAGGGTGTTGAACGGAAATCCTATGACACTAACAAAATGGAAAAACCGATTATTTAATAATTTTGGTGTTTATTATCTTCAGAAATGTAATTATCCAAATTACAATAATTTTTTTGTGTGTTTTTTACGATAAGAACAAAACTTTTGTCGCCTCAATTATCACTAAAGTGTTATAAATTCTTTTATGACGCAGATGTCATCTGATAAAACTCATCACTCATAAACGATCAAATTCCGATAAAAAAAAAAGTTTGCAACATTAGAGATTCATAATGGATCGGAAATGGTGTAACAACATCTTTGTTATCTACAAGAAACATAAATAATAATAATAAAAAAAAACAATAGGAGATACATTAACTGTAAACACCTTTCTATTCCTCCTAAATGAACATTCTTGTGAATGTCATGTACTTCCTGTCAAAAAAGAAACTCGACTTTTTCAATGATATTAAATTTATTAATTGCTTTCTGGCCAATTAGTCACGAATTTTTTTTTACTGAGTGATGGTCCAATACACGGTCTACATATCATTTGGGAAATATTAGAAATTACTTTCTCTTAAAAGAGTTTGGGAACAATCCTACGCACCCTAAAATAACCTACTGAAATTGTGCCAATACCGGTGATTCATAAAAAAAATCATTTTTTTCCCCCGGAAGTTATGAAAAAACAATCCATCATCTCCAAGTAAACAATAGGCCTGCAGCACTGCAATCATTGATTTTTCTGTACAGAATGCACTAGATTTCGATTTGGAAGCTTTCCAGTTATGTGTGGGTATTTGTAAATTTGTAGGTAAGACAGAAACTATTCCAATTACCTCTGGCTTTCGACCAGTTTAAATAACAGAAAATGAATTCACCTCGTAGGGATATAATTCTCATCAGTGTTATTTGCGTCTTGAATTTTGCATTTATTGCACATTTTATCAGTAAACAGAGCGATTTTCAGAGATGTGGAAATTACAAGCATGCTGCCAGGGACGGGTTAAAACGTTATTTACTGTTGTTATGCTTGGCAATTTTAAGTAATTATTTACTTTCGTCAAGGACTACAACACAAAACATCTGCCAAAAATATGCAGAGATTCATCTCGAACAGGTCTCTAATCACAAAATTTCAGGATTATCCTGGAACTTTAATACGCGAAAAATAAATTATTCAGTAAAAAATTTCTGCAGCTCTGAGAAATACTGCATAATCAATATTAACATTCTATTAGTACACACTGAAAAAAATATATGAGAGTTTTCAGACCTACAATCACAAATCATTCATGAAATTTGAATTTTTGGGGCACTCGGCATCGAGACATCACAGAGTACACAACATCACAAGATAGTTTCGTTACTAAATTTCTTATACATATAATAAATTCTCATTTATGAGATTGACTGTATTTTTTTTCCCTATTTTTTTGACAAGAACTGCTATTTACTCTACGTTATTTAAGATGAAATTATTTTTGGGTAATTCATTTGTTCTACCTTATTTGAGCTTTGAAAAATAAAAAAATGAAAATTTTATTCATTATTGGGTTAACTTTTCATCTTCAATCATCCTTTTCTTGTACTTTTTAGTTTTCTTTTTATGTAATTAGACACATTAATAGACAATAATTAAATTTATTAAAACAAACTAATCTCTAGATTATACAACTTATTAGGGTAAGAAATTACGTAATGTTAAGTGCATAAAATAGCAAGTTCAATGTTCTTTATTTTCATTAATATTTGTCTTGCGTCACTTTTCTATTTAGGAAACTACAAAATTATGCAGTATTTGTAACAATATTTAGGAGTGGACGATGAGTAATACATCGGTTTAATTTTGCAGAATGAATTCACAAAGTTTTTTCATCTCAAAGTGTCTGGATCTCAAAATTTGGAGTGTCTGGATGATCCTGAATGAAAGTTTCTCAAAGAATCCAAACTTATATCATCTTGTAACAGAAAGATGAGGACACAGGACAATCAAAGATTCTTTAAGTCAAAATAATTTGTCTATAAATGCCTGAATTTTATAGTACAATAAAATTTTAAACCTTTAGAAATAAAGGTTGTTTAAAGGTCGCTTTGATGACAATAGTGCACTCTTCTCTTTTTAGGTCTTCTAGGTCTGTTGCTTATAAATCGGAGAAAACCTCACAAAAACTCCGGTAATTGGGGTTAGAATCGAATATTAACTTTTCAAACTTTTTTAAATGGTGCAGTCAGTCAATAACTCTGCTGGAATTTTATCAGATCAATCATTGAACTTTCTTAAATTACAATTTTCTCTTATCTCTTAATCACTTAATTCAACTCCTACAAATACTTAAATTATGCGAAAACATTGATCTGAGGTATCTCTTACAAGAAAAACATGAAAAATAAGTTAATTAGCTATCAATTACGACGTTTATTTAGTAGAGAAAGTTTTCTATTTTCTTAACATTATTGCATTCATCAACAACACTTATAAAGTTAACAAAAGTAGTTCTCTTATATTTTTATTTATCTATTTTACTAAACTTGAATTAAATTTTCGTTTTCAATAAAACTTTTCCGATCTTTTTCAGGTAGGAATGACAGAATAAAGAAAAAAATGCTATTGATTAGTAAACAATCTATTTATAGGTCGATCAGTTTAGTGATCGAACGTAACAGTTTTTTTCCAATAGTTGTTCACTTTCGAGCTCTACATACGTGATGATACTGTACAAGTAATTAATTAACCTTGTTTAAATAAAACATTAAGGTTGCAACTGGTAATTTAAATTCAATTTACTTAACTTAAGATAAAAATATCTAAATACCGTCATATTGAAAATGATTCACTTAACCATTCGGGTGCAGAATTTAAATTTAAGCCTTGGCAAACTGAGAATATCAAACAAAAACCTAAATAACGTCATTGCTGTGTCATCAATTGACGTCTTTTTATACATAAACACTTTGGAAATTTCATTCAACCTAAATTTTAATACTTTACCCTCACTTAATTAATTTGGTCATCACTGTAATAAAATAAATTAAGTATTTCCTTTGATTATTAATTAATTAATTACTTCCCAAGTACCTAACGGAAATTTGTTGTGAATTTCTCATTAACTATTACAATACAATATGCAGATTTACATCTCAACAATAAGCGACAATTTTTTTTTTTTTTGTTAAGATACTACAGATAAAAAAATACAACACAACTTTAGATAAAAATATCACGCATCCTATTGTTTGTGCTCATAAGATTATGAAATTTCTACAAGTGCAACAACTACACACATCAAAAGAATCTAGGAGACAGATACGTATGGCAAGAAATTTTAATAAAATATGTACAAAATTACGAATTATTAAGAGTTTTATTTTTTCAACAAAATCTTACAACAAAAAAACGAAAATGTCAAAAAATAAATAAAAACAAATTCTAAAAAAAAAATTGAAAAATTATAATTTTATAAATCAATAGAAAATAAAAATATAAGTTGTGTGCCCTCCTCGACTATTAATTACTGCCCTACACCTGTTAGGCATACTTAAAATTAAATTGTCTATCTTCTGAAACTGTATAGAGCGCCATTCTTCTCTGAGGCATTCTGTAAGCTGCTCTCTTGTTTCTAAAAAGACATTATGCCGTAAAAGACGTCTGCCCATCATATCCCATATGTGTTCAATGGGATTTAAATCAGGTGACTGGGCAGGCCATGGTAAAACGTTGATTTCGTTGTTGGTCAAAAACTCGCGTATCACCCCAGCCGAATGTGGACGGACATTGTCGTGTAGCAGTATTAAATTTTCTCCCATTTCTTCAGCAAATGGAAGAACAACAGGTTGGAAAATATGGTCTCGATAGCCCACCGCATTTAAATTGCCATCTACAGAAACGAGCTGCGTTCTTCCACCAATGGTGATACCAGCACAAACCATCACCGTACCTCCTTGGTAAATAGAGACCTCTTGAGCGGTTGCCAGCCGTTCTGCGTTTCCAGGTCGCCTCCAGACTTTTGTTCGTCTAGTGTCTGGACGTAAACCAAACCTAGATTCATCCGTAAACAAAACTCTGGCCCACTCTTCCCGTGTTCTTGCGCCCACTGTAATCTGATTGTCCGATTTCCTCGAGATAATTTAGGCACTCTTAAAGGATGTCTAGCATTTAGACCAGCTTCATGAAGTCGATTTCTAACAGTTTGGTCACTCACTATAACATTGTGAGTGTTATTTAATCGAATTACCAGTTCTGTAGCTGTTATGCTGCGATTCCTTAAAGCTTGTAACCGGAGAAATCGGTCTTCAATAGCATTTGTTTTTCTTGTACGTCCTGTATGTCGTTCTTTGACGTCATCAGTTTGCTGATATCTCAACCAAAGTCGATTAACAACACTTTTGCTAATGTTGAGAGCGTCACCTACTGCTCGTTGGGACAAACCCCCTTGGAGCATTCCAATAACACGCAACTGGGTATCACGGTTTAAATGATGTCTTTCCATCTTTACCCGACCTCATACAAAGAATAAAATGCAAAGAAATTTTACCCTTATCATAATTTAAACCCGATAGTAAAAGTGATGTTTTTAGTCCCACTGAATAAAAATCATTTTAATAGCGTTTCTAATCTCAAAAATTTTCGTCAACCGAAAGTTAGCACTAGAAGTTCATAGACATATGCTTAATTAAAACTTTAGCTTAAAAAATACTCGTTAAAACGGTGTACGATATTTTGTTTTTACATTATTAAGCTTGTCCCCTAGATTCTTTTGATGTGTGTAGAATTGTAGAGAAATATTTATTAGTTTATTAGTGATATTACTAGAGGCATATCTATAACATTTTAAGGACTAATTAAAATTTATTGGTGCATTATTTAAAAAGAAATATTAGTTTGTAATGACGCTACATAAACTAAACTCAATTAGTCGGCTTAAGTCTAATTTAATATGTAACTCTTGTTATTTAAAAATTACCAATAAAATCATAAAACCTGATAAACATTTTTTTTTAGATTGTATCACGGAAATATAACAATATTTTGCAATATATATTCTATGTAATTTCCGTATTTGCAAAGCAATTGATTGATTTTCTGACGGAAAAAATTGCAAAAACCAACTTGTAAATAGAAAATACCAGTCAAAGCTATCTGTGTTCACTTTTTTAAAAACTAATTATCCAATTTTTTGATATTATAATGTTTAAGAACTTGTGGTTGTTCAATTAAAAGACAAATTGTATTTTTTAGGTGCATTTTAAAGACTAAAGGACTGAAGCAACTCTATTTGTGTGCCTTGACGCAGTTAAATAGTTAGATTAGGGATTTTTTCCCAAATTTCAACATCCCACAACTGTGCTATTGATCTTTTGTTATCTTATTATCGTTTCTTGAAGGAAACAGCAAGTGTTGATAACAGTTGAGGTAGTTCCACCCAGTGGCGGCCGGTGATTTTTTAAAACTCTGTATTTTAAAAATAAGGCATGAGATCCAAATTCTGTTATAAATGATTACTATTGAGACCAAACTGAAAGCTACTGCTAAAAAAAAATTTGCGAAATTTGATTTTTAAAAATGGTGTGCCCCCCATGGTTATTTCCGAAACGGCTTATGTTAGAACGATGGCGATTTTTTTTCAGCATTATGAGACAAATTAAGAACTAGTCTTTTCCTGGTTTTTTCCGAAATTTTAATTATAAAAACAGTTAGGAAAAATATTCAAAAAATATTCTTTCTCTAAAATTTCATTACCTCATATCTTTTTCTTAAATTTAAAATTTTGAACAAAACTAAAATAAACTAGTTATCAATTTGGTTCATAATGCTGAAAAAAATTGACATTGGCCTAACATAAGCCGTTTCGGAAATAACCAGGGGGGGCACACCATTTTTAAAAATCAAATTTCGCAAATTTTAATCAAATTTTTTTTAGCAGTAGCCTTCAGTTTAGTCCCAATAGTAATCCTTTATAACAAAATTTGGATTCCAATGTAATCAATCAAAATGTAATGTTTTTAAATTATTTTGTCAGGTTTTCAACAAACTTTAAAAATTATTTATAAAAACGAATACCGCTTGCTTGTGTTATTTTTGAAAAAAAATTGTTGTTATATCTTCAATTAATTATTCTCAGTTTTTAAAAAAAATTCTAAGAAAAGTACGGTTCCTATCAAATTAAATGCTTATTCTAACTGCGGTCGGGATAGGGAATACGGGTTAAATGTACGATTTTCAATTGTTAATATTTCAAAATTTAGTACTGCAAGGACTATAAAAAAAAATAGAAGTATGTGTATTTAAAAATTGAAGGATATTGTAAGAAAAGTGATTTTTCACGGAACGTCTTTAATACACGTTTTGCAAACGATAGAAAATTTAAAAAAAGTGTTTTATTTGAATTACTCAATGACATTAATATTTGCAGATCACTTTAATGACTGTACCTATATATTAGAAACATTTTTACTGCACCTAAACAGACTATTCACATCACAGTTTTAGTATCAACAAATGAAAAGTGATTTATTGCTGCATAATGGCAGATTAGTCGCAAAATTAAATTTCCTAACTTTTCCAGGCTTTCCATATTTATTATAAATAGTAGTTAATTAAATACAATTTTTAGAACTATAATTGTCACTTTCTATATTTTTTATTTTCTTCAAGGACAGTTTTCCATTTACTAGACTCAAGGGCCGACTTTTGGTGACCCTAACACTGTTTAGAGTCCCCCTAATTAATCCAGAGAAGGTTTATTGTACCAAATTAGTCGCTATTTTGTTAGATTTTTTACTTTTTTTGAATAGAAAAAATTTGAAACAGCACACGTTATTATGAAAATTATTGAAATAATTATAGGAAGATGAACAACAAAATCAGACATTTATTAGTTGCCGACGTTTCGGAAAATTTTTCTGTGCATCTTCCCTAAATTTTAATAATTTCTATAACAAGAAAAACGTGAAAAAAAACAGACGTGCAAAAGAAAAGTTTGGATAAAAGTAAAAAATGGTGACTGAAAATGAAGGAAAAATAAAAACTACTAGTTTTATAAGAAAAAGAACAAAAAAGGTTATAAAGAACAGGTATAGAAGGAAAAGGGTAGAATAATAAATTTTAGAAGAATAAAAAATATTCAAAAAGAACTTGAAAAACAGAAGGAAAAGGAAAATTTCTTCCACTACTAACTATTAATAACAAGGTAATCGTAGAAAAAAACAGAAGTACAAAAGAAGAGTTTAGATAAACTCAGGAAACTGTTATTAAAAAAGAAAGAAAATTAAGAAAAACTACGTTTCTAAGAGAAAGAATAAGAAATGAAATAATAGAACTAATGAGTATTTCAGAAAAACTTGAAAATCAAAGACTAAAAAGAAAGGCAAAGAAACACTTTGAGTTTGAAAACTAATACTATGTTCAGAAGAAAAAGGTTAGAAAAATAGATTTTAGAAGAAAAGAAAATATTTAAAAGGAACTTAAATCATAGAAGAAAATAGAAACAAAGGTAAAGGAGATCGTTCCCATCTTATGGAAATCTAATGACCACTACAAGTCGAGATTTTTTTATACCAATCGATAGCTTTTGAAATAAGGAGCAATTGGTATCATTGCGCCAACTTTGTAGGTCATCAAATAACGTCTCTATTGAAGATTAAAAAAGGCAATACAAAATGCATTGACAAGAGTGAGAGACAGTGAGGTCGGACAAACTGAGAGCTAAGAATGTTTGGAAGTCTATAAATTTCGACCCTAATAATATCGTACTTTTAACAATAGGCTTAACGCCATGGGAGGGTGCATTATAGTTTGGGACATTTCAGATAATATTGAGAAAAAAATGTAAATATCAAGAAATATCTATTTAGCCGGTTTCTGACCTGAGATCCAAGTACCGACTTAATCCTTATAAATAACAAGTGATAGTTTTATGAACTCAGTGACAGAAGTCATTTAAACTTTAAATTAATCTAGCCACTTTATTTGAAGAAATACAAAGTTGACGCAATGATACCAATTGCTTGTTTCAAGAGCTATCGATTGATATAAAAAAGTCTCAATTTGAGTGGTCATTAGATTTCCATAGGATGGGAACGATCTCCTTTTAGAAGAACAAAAAATTATTGTAAACGAACTTGAAGAAGAGAAAAGCAAACTTAAAAATTTGCAAAAAAATTTAAAGAAAATTGACCAGATTTTTTGCTATAGAAAGTTTTATAAAAGCAGAAAAGAAATATAAAGGGTTGAACTAGAAGATCTAGCAAAATTGTTAGTCTTTTCTTAACAGATATCTAAATCCCCTTCTGACTGTACTTTTAACTAATTTCCCAAAAAAAATCTTTGACTTTCTCAAAAAATATTCGATTTTCCTCACTATTCCCTAACTTTATATGAATTAATTAAATTTTCTGAGATTTATAGGTTTTTCCGGCATGAAATTATGTCTTAGAACTCTTAAAAATGTTTTTAATTTACATTTTATGATTAATTTTCAAAAGAAAACATTTCAGGTCCGAATAATTTATAGTCGAAAAAATATTTATCTAAAATTATGACTCTTTTTTGACAGCACCACACCCAAATAGACCACACCTGATTTAAAAGATTCAAAATTTTCAATAAAACTCTCCTACATATCCAAGCATAAAAAATTGGTTCTTAGCCAACAATGCAGGATACGGTATTTCAAGGCATGCCAAACAACGAATCTATTTAATTGAGACTATAATAATATTTAGACAAAATATAGCAACACTTAAAAAATGTAAAAATAATTTGTGGAAAGTAAAAAATACGATTTTAATTAAGATAACATCACCGTGAAAAGAAAAATGTCCGTCAATGATTTGTAATTTCATTTAATACGGTTGTAAAACAGAAAAAAGGATTGTAATAAATTCTTAATTCGATTCTAAACATGTTATGCTTTCATCAAAATAACACGTTTAATGTCAATTCAAGAAAGTTCCACCAAAATAACAACGACTCTTATTACACTATAAAAATCTCACGTACAAGCAATTATTTCAATATTTAAATAATATTAGTTGAAAGCAACGTTTTCTATATTAATGGTGTCGTAGAAAATTGTTTGTATATTGAATCGATACTTCAAAATTTAACCCAAGATCCAGCATTTCAACACCCAACGAAAATAGAACGAAAAACTGTCCAGCAAACATGTTTTCGTCGTTTTAAATATTCGGTGATGATGACAATGTAAAAATATATCAAGGGTTGTCCTAAAATTTTCACCAGGTGTGGTGACATTTGATGTTTCACATTTAAAAGTCAAGTATATTTTTATAATTTGGCAACATGAATGAATATCAAATTTCAAACAATTAAAACAATTTCAGGTTTCTGACCTGATAGAAAGTGCAATTTAATAAATATTATGTAAGTTGCAAATTTATACAACCAGTCTCTTTTCCAATATGCACAAAATATCTATTAGAATGGACGAGTTTTTTTTTTATTACGATACGACCGATTTCAGACAAATCTCTATTATGTAAATTGAGATATTATGACAAAATAGCAAAATCTTGTAATTATGTTAATGCCACGAAAAGAATGTTGTCCCTACGTGGGTTTTATAAATCCTCATAATGCACGTAGATTTTCTCTTAATCTTGCAAGACGTGATCGGAGAAAACTTATTCAGATATTAACTTTATAATAGATTTTGTCGCAAAAGTTTAATTTTCTTTGACATCTTCCTTGTTGCCTTAAGTGAAAGGATTTTATTGTATTTCTATTATGAAAGACAAAAAGAAAGAAACTTTTCAGACAATTATAACAACTTAAAAATTTTAACTCAAATTAATCTAACACAAATAATAAATCACTCTAATAAATAAAAAAATGTCTACTGGTTGTTTATCTCAACACTTATGAATCAAATTTTCTAATTAATTTTGCATCTTTTAGGGATAAACACACATTGACAGCAGTACTTTAATAAATAACCGGCACACTTTTATTTCCTCTTTTTCTTTGTTTATACAGCAATTGAAATGAATGAAAATTAGAGAGTTGGGTGTGTTCTAGATGATTTTATAAATTCCTTAGAAGTTACAATGGGAGTAGTAAAAAAACTATTGATAAAACCGGCAAATTTGTTTGTCCTTTATTACTCATATATTTAATATATGTATAGAGATAACAAAAATGTACTAAGGAAGTGATTGGAACAATTCACTTTAATATCAAAATTCAATTAACATAAATACATACACGAATAGTAATTAAATATAATTACCAGTTACTTTTAAGCACATATTTGTACCTTCATTTATGGTCTCGTCATCGTTGTTTCTCTTCCTCAGAAACTATTTTTTTTATAAATTCTTTTTATACGTGTACATCTTCTAAATAATAAATGAAACAAGATAATTTAGAAACTTTTCTATAAAATAAAATTTCTTTTCCGTAAGCAATGCAGCTGTTAAAATCATAACATATTTAAATATTTACTGAACCGAGAGACGCAATGTGGTAAATTAGCACAAGCATTAACAATCTGTGCAAAGATATTCATAATAAATTTATTGATTTTCATAAAAAATATCACAAACTAGTTATACAATGCGTTTTTAAAAAGACAATTAACCAACTAAATTGCTTATTGTTGGTTTATTTCTAGAACGTTTTTACTGCAATATTTAATTTAATTAAGTTCTAGAATATTATTCTGATAACTTAGCAAATAAAGAGATATAAAAAGTTAAAATAAGAATGAAGTGAAGTAATTTACAAATAAAACTGCGGACTGGTCATTTATTTCAACACTTAAGAATCTTATGAAAAATCTCAGAAACAAGTTAATTTATGTCAAAAAAATTATATAACATCTTAATTTATTACTTAAATCATGCGATACGATAAAAATCAATCTATACATTATTATCTACAAAAATAATCTTATTACAAGATAATTACAATATAAAAACATAAAATACAATATCTGTAGATATTATTTAAAAGTTATGTATTTTTGAAACACTTTTTAAAAGTAATTGTTATCTAAAGTTGTTTTAAAATATATCTAAGCTCAAAAAATTGGTGTAAAATTTATTAAAATCGATTTGATTTCTAATTTCCAAAACATCATAAAATAGTATATTACGTATGGAGAACGGTAAGGAATGCTTACCGTTCAAAGACAATTGTTTGGAGGAGGAGCGAAGCGACGACTCTAATTATTGTCTGAGAACGGTAATCCTTAACGTTCGACATGCTTATAACGTTTTTTGCGCGATTGGAGTTTCTAGAATAATAATAATAATAATTTATATCAATACATTTGTGATAATCGGGAAGATTGAAACTGAAAACTTTGGGTGGCTGTTCCATGGTTGCCATGCTTTTGTTCCAAACAAGTAAAATTGTTTTTTTGATACAATCATTCCTACATAGTTCTGTTTTGTGGTTCCGTTTTCGAAGCAAATATGAGCGATAGTGATGATCTACCGGATGATTTAGAAGACGCTTGGCAAGAAGGATGTTCGGCAATAATTCCAGAAAAATCTAAAGCCCGATATGAACAGACATACAAGTTGTTTAAGGAATGGCGTGAAGCAAAGAAGATTTCTGTAAATGAAAAGAGCTTGTTAGCGTATTTTCTGGTGAGAAGTGGACACTTGAAGGCCCCAGGCAGTTTATGGGCGGAGTATTCTATGCTGAAGAGTACAATTTTTCTCCATGATGCTATCGATATTTCTAAGTTTGCTACATTAATTGCTTATCTTAAGAGAAAAAATATTGGATATCGGCCTAAGAAGGCTTAAATTTTTACCAAAGAAGACATGGAAAAATTCTTGAATGAAGCACCAGACGAACAATTTTTAATTCAAAAGGTATGTTGTAGATGATGAGGTGGTACATCGGAGTTCTAAGGAAACAATATATTTGCAAGTAGCAATGATATTGGGAGTATCGGGCGCTTGTAGAGGAGAGGAATTGTACAATATTAAAATGAGTGACATAGAAGAACATGAAGAAATGTTTATAGTAAATATTCCAAATACAAAAACGAATATTCAGCGAACGTCCACAGTTATTAATAAAGAAAATGAAGCAGTTCATTATTTGGAAATACTTCGAAAATACATAAGAATTCGACCAAGCAACCCAACGTCAGATCATTTATTTCTGAACTATCTAAATGACAAATGCACTAGGCAAGTCACAGGAAAAGGCACAATTGGAGGCTGGCCGTCAAAAATTGCAAAGTATTTAAAGTTGCAAGCCCCTGAAGGTTTTACTGGACACTCGTTTCGACGCACATCGGCTACACTTTTGGCGAATAACGGAGTTGATGTGTTAGGACTAAAAAGACATGGTGGGTGGCGTTCATCAACGGTGGCCGAGAGTTACGTGGAAGATTCCCTCCAAAACAAAATTGAATTTGCTCATAAAATTTTACACAGCGATGTTGGTGGACTATTACAACAACCTGGGACTTCTACGTCGGAAAGTTTGTCTATTAACACTAGAAACTCAAATGCGAGTGGTATTACTACTATTAATTATAATAATTGTACATTTAATTTTAATAAATAAATCGCAAAATTGCTTTTTTTAGATTTAATTGCTTACTGAACGTTAAGTAAATTACTTACCGTTTTGTTACACATAGCAACCAGTAACAGCAACCTACCGTCGTGGAAACAGGCACAGTAAACTGATAAAAACAACCAATCGCGCAAAAACTACTTTTAAGTTAATATCTTGATATTAATTCATAGCCTCCTTTGATCGGACAACCATTTATAGTCATCTAGTATTTTTTTGAGAAACCAAATTTTACAAAATACAGAGTATGATTTGTATTTAAGGTGAAACCTTCAAGGTTAAGTTTTTAAAATTCATAAAGGTACACATACTTTGTAACCTTAATATATAATAAACGTACAACATTATAAGTACTTTGTGCGTCCCGATAAACAACGTTATTATTATTATTTTTGCTTAAAACATTTCCAGACCTTGTAAAGGGGTGATAATAAAAACGATATTATTTGGTGACCTTTGGTTTACCTCGAATCACAAATTAATTCACGTAAATAATGGCATCGTAAAAATGAAACGTAATCTGCAATAATTATTATTACTTTGCATAAAATGTAAAGAATAGACGTAATTTTCATTAAATGTTATCAAAACGCAATACTTAAAGTAAATAAGTTGTATTTCCCTGTCCTACTTCTACTCTCAAGCAGATTAATAAACAAATCTAATCACATTGAGATCTATTAAATGCAAACAAAAAAAGTAAAATTGTAATTCTTTCCAGTTCTTTCAAAAAAACAAAAGTATTACAAACTTAACTTCGACAAAAATTGTCAAAACAAAAATTAAAACTGAGGGAAAAACCAGCTGTAAACAGTCTAAAATTGTAGGAAACTGACAAAAAACTAAAAAATTTGCAAAACGTAATAAGAACTTCAAAAATTAAAAAACAACTAGATAAATCCTAAAAAGAATACGAATTGCTACAATTATAATTTGTGATTATTTCGTCTGGCATTTTGCAACAGTTTTTAACAAACTTTCTACTTCGTATTATATCTATAAACATAAAAAATATCCAGTAAATACATGAAAAATTTGCCTGTTAGTAAAAACATCTCACAGCTGAGTTAATCGCAATAAAAACATTTTTAGATTTTTTTTAGAGAGGATATTTGTGCATTCGCTTGAAAAACATAGCTGTCAATAAAAATTATTATCTAACAGGAAAACTAATAACTATTTCAAGTGTTTATTACTATTCGAAAGAGAATTAAACCCACCATCGTTTGAAATGAATATTGTTCCGTTTTTTCCCGTCATTTTCAAGTAGTTGGCATATTTCTAACAAACATTCTAGTTCCGATTCTATGGACAGAAAAATATGACGACATGATTGAGAAAATATGGCTTAAATAAAAATTATTAACAAAAAAACCCGCGTAAAAAATCAATTTATATATTGTCTTTTTCCCGCCCAGCATCCCTATCACTCCAAGATCCCGTAAATGTATGAAGTAGATGTGAATAAAATAAAATCAGAACATAATTAGGCTAGTAAAAAGTCTACTAGAAGAGCCACTACTAATAAGATCTTTCATTATTAAGAAGTTTCTATAGAATCTTAATAAATTTCAATGGTAGAGTCTGTGAGTCTTCTCGGGAATCAATAAGATCGCAATGGAGACCCAAAATAAAACCTACTATAGACTAGTTCTATAATTTAACTAAATATAGTAGAGACAGATATAATACTAAACCAAGATATAAATAAAAATTTACTGCTCGAAGGTTTATGATTTCAGTCATAGTAACAACGCTTCAGTCCACTTTAACGTGACTCTACTGTGGTTATGCCAAATTTTAACATTTTTTGTTTTTTCCTCAAAATTTTTGGAATCATTGAAGATATTTTAGAAAAGCCACAAAATTTTTAAAAAATTTTTTGTTTTTTTAACTTATAAATGTGAACATTTTACAGTCTCGAAACATTATAGTTATTCGTAAGGTCTTCTATAGAAGAAACACTAGAGTTAGAATATAAGAGTTTGACTTAGCGAGAAATGGCGATTATGACAAGAATTATTGAATTGTGTAAATTAATTTAGTAACTTTTTAATCACAGAAAACCTATTTTAATGAATTGGAAAAAAGAGAGTAAAAAGCTTTTAGAAGAAGAACAAAAGAAACTTCTAGGAGAACTCGAAAGACAACTACTGAAGAAGAAAGAATAATATAACATTAAAAAAAAAACAAAATAATATTCTGTATAAAAAAATCTTGAGTAACGACGATTGGAAAAGAAAGAAGACCAATGCAATATTCTAAACGAACAAAAACAAATTTTGAAACAGTTTGAAGAACATAAAATAAAAGTGAAAGATGAGCAAAAAAGCATTGTAAAAAAACAAAAACAATTCTAGGAGAATCTAAAAATAGATGGTTGGGAAAAAAAAACAATTAAATCTATGTCCAGAAGCAAAAAAAGTGTAGAGAACAATAAAAACATTCAGAAACTAAAAAAATAAAATTCTAGAGAAGTTGAAAAACGTTAGCTGGAAGAAAAGAAAGAAAGGAAGATTCTGGGAGAGCAAAGAAGGTTTCTAGAAAAACAGAAAAACATTTTAAAAACGAAAATTGGTAAAAAAAATAAACGGCACAGGAGGTATCTAGAAGAGCAATACATTTATTTAGAAAAACTTGAAAAACGACAACTAGAAGAAAAAAGAAAGCCATAGAAGATTCTAAAAGAACATTTTAGAAGAGTCTGAAAAAACAATGTTTGGAAAGGAAAAAAAAACGTAAAAAAAGATCCTAGAAAAACAAAAGACGATTGTAGAAAGCTTAAAAATGACTCAAAACGAATGACGAACAAGAAAGAACAACAAAACGAATTCTAAAAGAGTTTGAAAAACGACGATTTGAAAAACAAAAACAACAAAAACTACTAGAGAAACTCGAAGTTTCTCGACGACAGCGACGACTAAACAAAAAAAGAAAAATTAAAAAAAATTCTAGAAGAACAAAATAATATTGTTTTAAAAGAACTTGAGAAACGACTTGAAAAAGAAAGAAGGGCAGTACAATTTTCTAAAAAACCAAAAACAATTTTTAAAAGATTTTGAAAAACACCCATTGAAGGTGAAAGAACCGTTAGAAAAAATCCAAAAAGACATCAAATGAAAGTGGAAGACAAGTAAAGAATCATTGAGGTCTCCCCCCATTCATTGGATTCATGCCAAAATGATTTGTTATCAACACAGAAGAACAAAAACAAGTTTAAAAAAATCCTTAAACATGTAATTAGAAAAAAACTAATAAAATCTATGTCTAGACGCAAGAAAAGTATGGAAATCAGAAAAAATTCTGAAACTAAATAATAAAATTCTCTAAATAAAAAGAAACAAAGCAGTGTTCTGGAAGAGTAAAAAAAGTTTCTAGAAAAACATTTTAAAAAAGCTTAAACAAAAGCGTTGTATTTCAAAAACGACGATTGGTGAAAAGACAGATCAAGGGTGGAAGTTTCTAGAAGAGCAAAATACTTATGTATTTAGAAAAACTTCTAAAACGACAACTAGAAGAAGAAGAAGAAAAGCCACAGAAGGTCCTACAAAAAATCTCTTTAGAAGAGTCTGAAGAACAATTGGAAGAGAGAAAAAAGCACCAAGATCCTGGAAAAACAAAAGACGATTGAAAAAAGTTTGAAAATGAAAGACGAACAAGAAAGAACAACAAAAACGAATTCTAAAGGAGTTTGAAAATCGACGATTTGAAGAAATTAGAAAAAAGAAAAACTTCCAGAAGAACTCAAAAGACAACGACTGAAGGAAAAAAATCCTCTAAGAACAAAAGACAATTGTAAAACGGTTGAAAACTAAAGAAGAACAAGAACCAATTCTAAAGAAGTTTTGAAGAAAAAGAAAAACAAAGAATCTTCTAGAACTCGAAAGACAACGACTGAGGAAGAAGGGAAAATAAAAGAAGATCCTAAAAAACAAAAAATGATTGTAAAAAGCTTAAAAACGAAAGACGAACAAGAAAAACGAATTCTAAAGGAGCTTTGAAGAAAAAGAACAAAAAATCTTCTAGAAGAACTCAAAAGACAACGACTGAAGGGAAAATAAAAGAAGATTCTCGAAAAGCAAAATAACATTTCTCAAAATTTAAGCTAAATTCCAAACTTAAACTGCCTAAATAATTTGCGATTTGAGCGTGTTAGCCCTTTCGTTGGCTGTTTAATTAACCGCGTTAATTGCGCCAATAAATCATCGCCAATAAAACCTCCCAATGCCACAATTTTTACCGTGGTTTACATTAAAGGTAAGTAGGTGTATTATAGTTTTAATCCTGTCATATATGGCAAACTCGAGGCTTTGACCCAGTTATGGAGGTTATGTTATACCTTGAAAACCTCGGAGAAGAATCCCGATCCGATTTTCTCCTTATGGAAATCATCGAGTCGATGAAGGGATGCAACAGCATGCTTCAATGCCTGACAGGAAGATCCAGTTTTGAGTCTATCACAGCGAGGCCTTGGGGGCTCTGACAGTTCGTTATTAGGGCAGTATGAGGTATCCTTAGGGTCACACGGGATATCATATATACACGAAATTTTAGTACAGGACTCATTTTTGTTGCTGGAGTGCATCATGAGTGAGATTTTATGTTATATTAACCAATATCGTACATGTTTTTGTACGATTTAGGTGAGACACTTTTGAAGTCTTGAAATCACACATAATTTAGAGATTTAACCGGAAAACACTTGTTTTTGAGACACTAAACATCACTTTGAACGCGCTATGGATTTATGCAGGTTTTATAATTAAATTTAGAAATTCTATGCACTGCTGCAGCTTGACATAAATAGGTACACTTCACACGCCATTCGAATTTGTCCAGGGTTTATTCTTCTCACTGGTTTTATACAAAATTACTTAAATTTAGGCACTCGAGCTTAAACAACCTCACAACTTGAAGTTTCACACGTAAATAAAAAGTTTGGAATGACAGAGCAAGCTTTCACCCAAGATTTTAGTATACATAGCTGCCATTTTGTACGACTTACGGTACATCACCATTGGTATCTCTCTCCTTGTCCTCAGAGTAAAAGAGACGGGAATACATCACGTTTTAATGAAACTCGCACATGCGCGAGTTTATTAGAGCGCCACTTTCAAAAACATTTTTATTTTCGCAAAGTCACAAAACGGTATTACGAAATTCTTGTGTGAAATAAAATAAAAAAAACGTTTTCAAAAAAGTGAAATGTTCCCATATAGGAAATTGTTATTCACATACTTTCTTCTCCACACTCAAACAATTGTTTTTACAATAGGTTTAATTACCATAATGAAAGTGGTCGATTTAATTAACAAAATTATTTAAAATTTCCTTTGTAATATCAATTAATTGTTTCAAAATAGTGTTATTAAACTTTATTAAAACAATCGCACTACATAACGTTACTTAATATTACTTCTTTTTTAAGTATTTCAGATATTTGTTTGAATCAAAGTTATCCTCAATATCATCAACATATTTTACTTTCTGTTTTGGTTTTCTTGCTTCTAATCTTGCCTTTCTTTCTGCTTCACTTAATGTCCATACATTTAGAGGTAACTAAAATAATTAAATGGCAAATAGATAATAAAACTTAAGAAAAACGTACTTTAATAATTTGTTTGGGTTCGTGATATTTAATATTAATTGTAGATCCATCAGGATTAACAAGAACTGTAGGAAATGTTCGTTTGTAGGTTAATCTGTGGGGCCTTGTGATACTAGCTGAATGGCAACTTAAGTATCTTACTTGATTTAAAACCTTGTCTAAATTTTTGGCCATTTGGCTAAAAATAACAAATTTATTTAGTTGTAATTACTCCAAATGTATAAATTACAAAAACTAAAAATTATCGAAAAAGTGAGGTTAGGATGCGATCTGTCAACTGTCAAATTTATATAATCTTGTCTGAAGTCCGGTACAAACGAAATTAAATTGTTTAAAAAAATATTCGTAATATAAATTTAAAACTAGGTGTGACGTGTCGTTAAAATTTTTTGCTTTTTTTAAAATACGGATAAAAAAAATAAAATTAAAAATCTTTGATTTAATTATGTTGGAAAATTGTGAGAAGTACGGAAAGTGAGAAAGTAACGGGTAAACACTAAAAATTTTATTTCAAGACGTTCTAAGCAAGTTCTTTAAAAACTTTTCTTAAGAACCTAACAAAATAAATATTACTCTAAAACAGCAAAATTAGAAACATCTGAAACAAAATTTTTAAATTTTGAGAAAGTAGCCAAAAAAAAATTTTAGAAAATGAAAAAAGAACGATAAAGCAATCATCAACAATTTTTGCATATTTGTAAACAGTACTAGTCAAAATACATAAACAATAAATCTTAATTATCAACCCATTTTTGTGACATCTTCTGCAACAACTGATGGGTAGCGAATCCTCTTCTTCTGCTTCTTTTGGACCTACCTTTATCCAGATTTCCAGCGATGTCCTTGGACCCCCCAACCCCAATAAAACAACAAGAATTTACTTTTATAATGTTTATTTATTCTTTAAAAAGGAGTGGAAAAGGACTAAATAAAAACGTAAATTTATGATTACAGCTAGTACAAATTACGCTAGCTTAAAATTGTTTATTATTAATTTTATTATAGATTTCAATAAGATTTGAATAAAGCGTGGGACCGCCTTAAATTCTAAATTGATTCTTTGAGCGTAATTAGCACAAAAGTTTATGAAATCAAGAGCAAAGTTCAAGCGTATTTAAAAAAGAATCTTTGCAGTTTTGATTTTTATAATGCAAATTTGTAATTACAAAAAATGAATATTCATCTCGTTCTCATCCTATTCTATAAACAGTAAAATATAATTTTGTCATAAATAACAATCTTTGACGCTTTTCATGAATTTCTAATTGCTTCCCCATTGAGATAAAAATCCAAGAACAAAAAAACTGGTTGTTATATCCAACAATACTTCCACAAAATGTTAGTAAGCGAAAGTTCTTCTTTATTCGAATATCTGTCGCACAAGAGTAAACAACAATTATAAAATGAGCGTAACAACTAGTGTAATTTCCTTATATTTATTGTGTTTCTGTAATTTTTGGTAAGTCAAATCAGTTAATTTTGATTAGAACACACTAAGAAAAAAACTTGCAGCTTATCTACTCCACTCCTCTTCCAAATAACCCTCCCAGTCGACCATGCTGAAGGTCCCACCTGGGACAGCCGGAAAGACATCTTGTATTTCGTCGATATCCACGCTGGAGATATCTACTCTTATAAATTCTCAACGGGAGAATTAGACTCGATTCATTTAAATGGAGAAGTAACTCCAGTTATTCCATCAAAAACTGACCCGGAAATTCTGATTGTTGGGGTAGATCGAAATGTTGTTGCAGTAGAATGGAACGGTAAAAGTAAATTTTACCGAACGAAATTATTAACAACTGTATCAAAACAATTCCCAACTAGCCGCTTCAATGACGGTAAAGCCGATAAACAAGGTCGATTGTGGTTTGGTACAATATACTCTCTCAAGTGTGTTAAATTTTTTTCAATTTTTTTTTAAGGAACTATGGGATTTGAAGACTCACGTGGCGTTACCCCAAATCAGGGAGTTTTATACAAAATAACTCGCGAGAATTTAAACAAACCTGAAGTTATGATAGCTCCTGTTAATATCAGTAATGGCTTAACTTGGAGTTACGCAAATGATAAATTTTTTTATATCGATACTCCAACTCGAAGAGTCCTAGAATTTGATTACGATGATGAAACCGGGAGTATTAAAAACGGCCGAGTCATATTTGATTTAGCTTTGTATGACTCAATTAAAGGCTCTCCTGATGGCATGACTGTAGACAGGGATGATAACTTATGGATTGCACTTTATGGAGGTGGTGCTGTGATTCAAGTAGATCCAAGAACGAGTCATTTACTTCAAATTGTTGCAATTCCTGCTGAAGCTGTGACGTCAGTTATGTGGGGTGGTCCGAATATGGACATTCTTTTTGTTACAACTTCAAGATTTTCGCTAACACAAGAGCAAAGGCTCAGACAGCCTTTAGCTGGAAGTGTTTTTGCTTTAGTGGGGTTGGGGACGAGTGGGTGGCAGGTTTTTGATGCTGATATTGTTGATAGGGTTTAAACACGCTGAACTTTAAACTCGATCTCATAAATCGTGGTAATTGCACTGAGAAAATCAATTTAGAATTTTTAAGGCGGTCACACACTTTATTAAAATCTTATTGATTTCAAAAACTGTGTTTTTCTCGGATTTTATTTATATCGTTCCAAAAGCTTTGTCTTAAATTTTAGTAAACTAAACACAACTTTATAAACCAAATGTTTATATTGTTGATAATTGAATGAATATTGTAAATTTTTTTCCTGAAAATCCTGAAGTAAATATACGTATCAAAGCTGATAAGGAAGCAGGAATGCTTCAGATTACCGATACTGGTATTGGTATGACTAAACAGGATCTTGTTAATAATTTGGGAACTATTGCCAAGTCTGGTACAGCAGAATTTTTAAGTAAAATGCAAGATGCAACAACAACACAAGACATGAATGATATGATTGGACAGTTTGGTGTTGGTTTCTACTCAGCTTTCTTAGTTGCTGATAAGGTTGTTGTAACTTCAAAACATAACGATGATAAACAATATATTTAGGAATTCATCAAGTTTCTCGATTGTTGATGATCCAAGAAGTGATTCATTAAAGCGAGGAACTACAGTTAGTCTTCAACTTAAACCAGAAGCTAAAGATTTTCTCGAACATGATACTGTGAGATCTCTTGTTAAAAAGTATTCACAGTTTATTAATTTCCCGATCTATATGTGGACTAGTCGTACAGAACAAGTTGAAGAACCAATTGAAGAAGATGAAAAATTTGATGAAAAAGACAAGCCGGAAAGTGAAGATGAAGCAGCTGTTGAAGAAGAGAAAGAAGATGATAAACCGAAAACTAAGAAAGTTGATAAGACTATTTGGGATTGGGAACTTTTAAATGATAGTAAACCAATATGGACGAAGAAACCAACAGAAGTTGAAGATAAAGAATATGATGAGTTTTATAAGTCGTTGACAAAAGATACTAAAGAACCTTTAGCTAAAGTTCATTTCATTGCTGAAGGTGAAGTTACATTTAAAGCTCTTTTATACGTACCACAAGTCCAACCATCTGAAAGTTTTAACAGATATGGTACTAAAACAGATAATATTAAATTGTATTTATATTATAATGTAAATGTATTAAATCTTCTCGTGAAACTCTTCAACAACATAAACTTATTAAAGTTATTAAAAAGAAGTTGGTTCGTAAAGTTTTAGATATGTTGAAGAAAATTTCTGAAGAAGATTATGAAAAATTCTGGAAGGAGTATTCAACAAATATTAAACTTGGAACAATTGAAGATCCTACAAATCGTACCAGATTGGCTAAACTCCTCCATTTCTACTCATCAAACAGTGATAAAATGACATCATTGGCTGATTACGTCGCACGTATGAAACCAAAACAAGAACGTATTTTTTACATGGCAGGTTCTTCAAGAGAAGAAGTTCAAAAATCACCATTTGTTGAAAGACTACTCCGTAAAGGTTATGAAGTTTTGTATCTTGTTGAAGCTGTTGATGAATATGCAATTTCGGCAATTCCTGAATTTGAAGGGAAGAAATTCCAGAATGTTGCAAAAGAAGGATTTAGTTTAACTGAAAGTGAAGGTGGAAAAGAACAACTCGAACAACTTAAAACAACTTTTGAACCTTTAACAAAATGGTTAAGTGATGATGCTCTTAAAGATCACATTGCTAAAGCTACAGTTTCTGAAAGATTAAGTGATTCTCCTTGTGCACTTGTTGCTAGTATGTTTGGATGGACTGGAAATATGGAACGGTTAGCTGTATCAAACGCTCATCAAAAATCTGATGATCCTCAAAGATCTTATTATTTAAATCAGAAGAAAACACTGGAGATTAATCCAAGACATCCATTAATGCGTGAATTATTGAAACGAGTCAATGATGATCCTACAGATCCAACAGCTAAAGATATGGCTTTGATGTTGTTCCGAACGGCAACTATCAGATCTGGTTTTATGTTGAGAGAAACTTCTGATTTTGCACAGTCAATTGAAGTAATGATGAGGAAGACTCTAGGTGTGCCCCTAGATGAAGGAGTTGAAGAAGAAGAGGAACTTCCAGAAGATGGCATTCCAGATGAAGAAAGTGAGGAAATTAAAGATAATGAAGAACACGATGAGTTGTAAATAGTGTGTGAATGTGTGATAAGTGATTGTTTTATGATCATCAAAGACTGTCTAATTTTTGTATCGTACATATTTAAATTATAATAAACTACAAATTACATTTTAGATGCTTCACTAGAGACTTCCAGGCCTTCTTTTGCATGTTTTTGGACTTGGTGGAAGTGACATAAGATTGAATGACACAATAAGATTTGAATAAGAAAACTTTGTTTTTCCCAGATTTAATTTGTATCGTTACAACCTCATAAACCAAAAAAAATGTTGTAAAATTCTATTGTCGGAATTTAAATATTCAGTAGAGACCACAGAAATTAATTTTATTACTGTATATGTAGCAGAGTAAACTGCATTTAGCAGCGTTACAACAAGTTTCTCACCCTTACAGACTGTTTATAAATTTATTAAGTACAACAGTAATTAAGTTGATTACAAAATTACTAAAAAAAATTAGCAGCAATTTATAACAAAACGACGTGCCACTTATTTCTTATCACTAACTTTATATTTTATCATACTTACTGTAATTAAAGTAAGTTGAAAATACAGGTTTCACGCATTGTTATATCCTGTTTTGAAGGACTATCAAGTATTTATAAGATAAATGTGATATAATAAAGTTGTTTTTTGTGAAAATGGAAGTGAAAACATTGCTGATTTTTTGTACAACATGGGCTATAACCATGGCGTAAGTACCAATATTAAATCAGATTTAAAAATAATAATAATTTGTAAACAGAAGTGGTCCTGGCGTATTTTTAGTAACAGAACCCATGGATCACAGTGAATGTCCCACATGGGACACCCGCAACAATTTACTGTATTTCGTTAACATCCACGCTGGTGAAATCTATAGATACCACTACGAAACCGAAGAAATTGAAAAAATTAAATTAGACGGCGAAATAGCGCCGGTTATTCCTTCAAAAACCGACCCAAACCTGTTAATAGCAGGTCTAAACCGGTCAATTGTTGCTGTAGAATGGAACTCGACAGCTTCAAGTCCTACAAAAATTCTAACAACTGTCTCAAATCAATTTCCTACAAGTCGCTTCAATGACGGTAAAGCTGACAAACAAGGAAGACTATGGATTGGTACAATGGGCCACGAAGACTCAAACGGTTTAACCCCGAATCAAGGAGTTCTCTACCAAGTCACTTGCCAAACACTCAAATCACCCCTTGTTGAAGTCGCTCCAGTGAATATCAGTAACGGAATGGCCTGGAATAAAGCCAACGATAAGCTGTACTACATTGATACCCCTACAAGACAAGTAGCAGAGTACTCCTACAACGACCAAACGGGAACAATCACCAATAGACGGGTTGCGTTCGATATGCGGAATTACTCAGATCGACTTGCGGGAAATCCCGATGGAATGACGATTGATAAAGATGATAATTTATGGGTGGCATTGTATGGAGGAGGGGCTGTTATTAAGGTCAATCCTTCAAGCGGACAACTTCTGCAAGTTGTGGCTATACCAGCTGAGGATGTTACTGCAGTCGCTTGGGGAGGACCCGACTTGCAGGTTCTCTATGTCACGAGTTCGAGGTATACATTAAGTGAAGAAGAGAGGAGGAAACAACCAGCAGCTGGGGCGGTTTTTGCTGTCAAAGGGTTGGATACCAAAGGGGTGCCCATGTTTGCGGTGGATCTCATTAAATCTATAAATGATCAGGTAAGGGAAAATGACTCAAAAAATAGAAAATTACAAAAGTATTGTTTTAGACTTGCTAACTCAAGCGGAGAGAAGATTTGGAAAAACAAAGAAACTGATAAATATAAAAATAAAGTGTTCTAGACAGTAAAAAAATATATAAATAGTAAAAAAATCTGGCAATTCTCTTATTGAATACCACACGTTTAATTTCTCCTTAATTTATTCTTTCTAGAAAAAAATATTCAGTGTTAATGTAAGCAGATTATCAAGGTCGTTTTTCCAACTGAATCTCTTTACACAACATAAACTAGTAGTTGAACTTGAACCTCAAGAGAAGCAAGAGATAAACTATGTGGTTCTTTAGTACAATAGTTTTACTTGTTCCAGTGATTTACGGGTAATTTTTTTAAATGTTTTTACTCCCCTTTTATATTGTTTTTTAACCCAGATTGAATACCATCGACGGTCCTGCTTTATATCAAATTACGGAACCATTAACTCATGGAGAATGTCCGTCATGGGACAGCAGAAACAATCTTCTATACTTTGTTGACATTCATCAAGGACAAATTTACAGTTATAACTACACAAACAAGGAGATTACATCAATTGTTTTAAAAGGATCTGTAGCACCTGTAGTTCAATCAAAGTCAGATCCAGATTTGCTGATTGTAGGCCTTGATAGATCAATAGTTGCAGTAAAATGGGATCGTGAAAATGGTAACTACAGTAGTAAGACTTTAGTAACGTTAGCTGATGATAAATCTGACTCTGTTTTAAATGATGGAAAAGCCGACAAAAATGGCAGGATTTGGTATGGTAAGTACAACCACAAATAAAATCAAGTACCTGAAGAATTATTACAGGAACTATGGATTATGACGCCAACACTGAAAAGTTTCCAAACAGAGGAACTCTTTTTAAAGTTGCGAAAAGTAATATTTCAGCACCTGAAGCAGTAATAACTCCTGTGAATGTCAGTAATGGAATGGCATGGAACAAGGCAAACAATAAATTCTATTACATCGATTCTCCAACACATCAAATTGCAGAATATGATTATGATGATAACAAAGGTGAAATCTCAAATCGTCGAGTAGCTTTTGATTTGACAGAGTATAACATAACTGCAAGTCCTGATGGTATGACAATTGACGTAGATGATAATTTATGGGTTGCACTATTTGGAGGAGGTTCTGTTATTAAAGTAAATCCAAAAACAGGACAACTCCTCAACCGCTACCCAATACCAGCAGAATGTGTTACTTCAGTAATGTGGGGTGGTCCAAATTTAGATATTCTATTTGTTACAACTTCAAGACTTAGACTTAGTGAAGACCAAATTAAGGCACAACCAGGAGCTGGAAGTGTTTTTGCTTTAGAAGGATTAGGTACCAAAGGATTTCCTGTTTATGAAGCCGACATCGTCGACACAATTTAAGTTTTTCTCTCTTCTGCACAACTTTTGCAACGTCATACTAAGTGCAATGACATGTAGGAGGAAAACAAAGAGTTACTCCACAATGTCATTTCCACCAAGTCCAAAAACATGCAAAAGAAGGCATGGAAGTCTCTAGTAAAGCATCTAAAATGTAATTTGTAGTTTATTATAATTTAAATATGTACGATACAAAAATTAGACAGTCTTTGATGATCATAAAACAATCACTTATCACACATTCACACACTATTTACAACTCATCGTGTTCTTCATTATCTTTAATTTCATCACTTTCTTCATCTGGAATGCCATCTTCTGGAAGTTCCTCTTCTTCTTCAACTCCTTCATCTAGGGGCACACCTAGAGTCTTCCTCATCATTACTTCAATTGACTGTGCAAAATCAGAAGTTTCTCTCAACATAAAACCAGATCTGAGAGTTGCTGTTCGGAACAACATCAAAGCCATATCTTTAGCTGTTGGATCTGTAGGATCATCATTGACTCGTTTCAATAATTCACGCATTAATGGATGTCTTGGATTAATCTCCAGTGTTTTCTTCTGATTTAAATAATAAGATCTTTGAGGATCATCAGATTTTTGATGAGCGTTTGATACAGCTAACCGTTCCATATTTCCAGTCCATCCAAACATACTAGCAACAAGTGCACAAGGAGAATCACTTAATCTTTCAGAAACTGTAGCTTTAGCAATGTGATCTTTAAGAGCATCATCACTTAACCATTTTGTTAAAGGTTCAAAAGTTGTTTTAAGTTGTTCGAGTTGTTCTTTTCCACCTTCACTTTCAGTTAAACTAAATCCTTCTTTTGCAACATTCTGGAATTTCTTCCCTTCAAATTCAGGAATTGCAGAAATTGCATATTCATCAACAGCTTCAACAAGATACAAAACTTCATAACCTTTACGGAGTAGTCTTTCAACAAATGGTGATTTTTGAACTTCTTCTCTTGAAGAACCTGCCATGTAAAAAATACGTTCTTGTTTTGGTTTCATACGTGCGACGTAATCAGCCAATGATGTCATTTTATCACTGTTTGATGAGTAGAAATGGAGGAGTTTAGCCAATCTGGTACGATTTGCAGGATCTTCAATTGTTCCAAGTTTAATATTTGTTGAATACTCCTTCCAGAATTTTTCATAATCTTCTTCAGAAATTTTCTTCAACATATCTAAAACTTTACGAACCAACTTCTTTTTAATAACTTTAATAAGTTTATGTTGTTGAAGAGTTTCACGAGATACATTCAAAGGTAAATCATCGGAATCAACAACTCCTCTTACAAAACTCAAATAAGAAGGAATCATATCATTAAATTCATCAGTAATAAATACTCTTCTTACATATAATTTAATATTATCTGTTTTAGTACCATATCTGTTAAAACTTTCAGATGGTTGGACTTGTGGTACGTATAAAAGAGCTTTAAATGTAACTTCACCTTCAGCAATGAAATGAACTTTAGCTAAAGGTTCTTTAGTATCTTTTGTCAACGATTTATAAAACTCATCATATTCTTTATCTTCAACTTCTGTTGGTTTTTTCGTCCATATTGGCTTACTATCATTTAAAAGTTCCCAATCCCAAATAGTCTTATCAACTTTCTTAGTTTTCGGTTTATCATCTTCTTTCTCTTCTTCAACAGCTGCTTCATCTTCACTTTCCGGCTTGTCTTTTTCATCAGATTTTTCATCTTCTTCAATTGGTTCTTCAATTTGTTCTGTACGACTAGTCCACATATAGATCGGGAAATTAATAAACTGTGAATACTTTTTAACAAGAGATCTCACAGTATCATGTTCGAGAAAATCTTTAGCTTCTGGTTTAAGTTGAAGACTAACTGTAGTTCCTCTCTTTAATGAATCACCTCTTGGATCATCAACAATCGAGAAACTTGATGAATCAGATTCCCAAATATATTGTTTATCATCGTTATGTTTTGTAGTTACAACAACCTTATCAGCAACTAAGAAAGCTGAATAGAAACCAACACCAAACTGTCCAATCATATCATTCATGTCTTGTGTTGTTGTTGCATCTTGCATTTTACTTAAAAATTCTGCTGTACCAGACTTGGCAATAGTTCCCAAATTATTAACAAGATCCTGTTTAGTCATACCAATACCAGTATCGGTAATATGAAGCATTCCTGCCTCCTTATCAGCTTTGATACGTATATTTAATTCTGGATTTGTATCTAAGACATTTTTATCAGTTAATGATAACATACGGATCTTATCTAATGCATCAGAAGCATTAGAAATTAACTCTCTCAGGAAAATCTAAAAAACAATTTTTGTTACAAAATTATTACAACAAAAAAAAATTAAACCTACTTCTTTATTTCTGTACAAGGAATTAATGATTAGCTTCATCATTCGATTAACTTCCGTTTGGAAAGTGAATTTTTCGGCTTTTTCACGTAATTCTTTTAATTGTGCAACATTAAGACCATCTAATTTGATAGCTTCTTCTTCTCGTTTGACAACTTCATCGTCTGGAAAATAAATATTGATCAAACATGAGTGAACAGGAAAAGACGGAACAAGATTTTATTAAAAAGAAAACTTTTAAATTGTGTTTTGCTTCACAAAATTTAATAGGACGGTCTAATATTCAAATAGGAAAACCTTTAAAATTACGTAAGTTATATTACACAACAATAATAATAATAATAAAAATTTCTTTTACTGTCATGGAAGTGAAACACTTCGTGAATCATAACAAAACAAAAAATAAATTAACTTTACTAAAAAAATCAATTATAATAACGTAATGTTTGTTACAGCAAGCACAATTACACCGAAATTTTATTGTAAAGATGAAACAGAGTATCAATGCAAAGAAAATGATTTAAAAAAACAATTAGAATACTTAAATGTGAAAGGACCAAGGGATAAATACCAGGATCCGGTTACCGAAAATCAAAGGTATTTTTAGAAATTAAATAAGAAAATGTACTCATCTTGCAACAACGGCTAAATATTGTAATAAACAACAGTTTTAAAATATTTTTGATGTGCACAAAACAAACTTTGAAGAGGTTGTTGTTTTGAATCAAGCAGTTGTTTTCTAGGAAATTTCACCACACTTGCGGACGCTATTGTTGAAGTAGAAAAATAAAAGAAGTAGAACGTTTGGTAGATTTTTTAGAAATAATAAAAGGACTGGTTAAGCCATGATCGAACGTCTAATTAAACACAAACAATTTATAAAATATAAAATTTCAAATAATATTAACATAAAAATGACTTAAAACTGATTGTGATAACCTATCCAAGCCATGAGCTTAATTTTTTTAATTTCAAGGTTAAATTCTTTCAAAAGTTATTGCAGGTCAAAATTGAAATTATCGAAAATTTGAAGACTTTTTACTGTTGCTTGCGATTCACAATTTTTATAAAGTTGTCGCCTTCCGTTCCCAATCTTAATTAAACTGTCGCTTGCGGCTGTTGATGAAACAGAAGAGTGAATCGTCTCACAGTCCCACTACCTTTTTATTTGCTAATAATTAATTTATTAATTATGTAAAACTGATCATAATAGGGTAATTCTCGAAAATCAGTTATACAACAATTTGTTTTAAAAAAAAGGCATTCTCTGATATTGACCTACTTCAACACATTTAAAAAATATAATAAAAATGTTCCTCTTTTTGTATATATCGGGTATAAAAGAAAATAGACTCATTCCTTTTTTCAATATTGTTTTATTTTTTAAAATAACTTCCATTAATTAATAGAAATTAGTCAACTGAAAAATAGTGCAATTTTTCAGCACTTCCGGTTAAACAGGAAGCGACCTACACTTTTGATTTTTAACTGAAACATTATGTATATTTTTATAACTGTTTTTTGTCAAACTTTTTTTTTCAGTTAAAATTTTTGTTTACTTTTGACAATTATTTTTGTAAATATTACAAAAACTACTAAATAAATTAGTTTCCATGGACAGCCCTTATCAAAAATTATAATAAACATTCGGTATATTGGTTCAGTTTTTACATTTTTTATAAATGTTTGTTGTTATCTGTCATATTAACAGTGTTTTATCCTGAGTGGTTAAAAAACCAATTTTTTGTTTACTTTCAGAGCTTTCTTTTGTGGTCTTTTCTTGAAAATTTAACATTTATTTTTAAAAAAATGATGAAGTAGTGCTATATTAGTAACAATAAAAACAAATGAAAGCAATGCCAACTATGATTTCTATTTAAAACAATGTAATTTTGTGTTTTAACTAAAAAATTTAAGAAACCTTGAATTACAACCATCTGATCTAGATAAAAATTTACATAAAAACAAAAATGTATTAGTTTTTTTATTTGATGATAAAATATTCTAGAAAACTGCAAAACCATCGAAAATAAATTACTCTGTTCAAGGACTTCATTTAAAACCTCAAATTACTGTTTAAATTTTGAGAAAAGTAACAAAATTGTCAAAAATTTGAGGTTTTGTTCCACTGTGGTTAAAGTTACGTTACTTCATGCCATTTACGTTACGTTACTTCATATAACATTTTGTTTATCTCTGGTTAATTTAAATTTCAGCTATAAATAAATTAAACATATTATTGACAACATAAATCAATAATTGCAATAATAAAGATTACGGTGTGATTATACAATAATCTCATTTGTTAGAGTAATCCAAAACCAACAAAAAAATTAATTTTAAACCGCATTTTTATGATTTGAAATACAGTTTTTTTACAGATACGGCTGGTATCAAATACAATTTACAGATTTAGATAGATCTGACAGAAGACTTCACTTCGCCAAACAAACTAACCCAATTGTGAGAGAACATTTAATGAATTATGAAAATATACGTTAAATTCGTTTAAATTACCTGTTCTTGACCCTTCTCTACTTGCCCCTAGATCAAGATCAAGCTTTTCCACTGTTCCTTCCCCGATTGAATCATCTGCTCTTGCATACCCTAAAATCATCAATTAAAACTGCCGAAAAAGCAATTAATTACCTGACTTACCTGATAATAGAAATAAACTAATCACTAATATTACTAATTGCTTCATTTTTAATCTAATTCATTCACAAAACCAGCACAAAGACGTAACACTTGACCATCAAAAACCAAATTTTAGAATGATGACAACACCGGGTTCTAGAAGAGTTTAGACGATTTTTCAACCAATCAGTGAATACCACGCTTGATGACGTAACAGCCATCTATATCCGTAACGAATCACAACCAACTAGATCATCACAAATCCAAATGGCTACTTGTGATTGGATAAGTAAACGCGGGTAATTTAAATAATACAGGATCGTATTACGAAACTTTTATTTAAAAAACTACATCATAAATTTCTCTTTATTATCCGACAAAATTCGAGCGGAAGCTTTAGCATCTAAAAACAAAGAACTGACTTCTTCAATATCTTCTTTATTAATGTTATCTCTGCCATTAATTTTAGCAGTTAGAGACGCTGGAGTTAGTAATTGTACTGCATAACGTAAAGTAGCCCTTGAGCCGACATCTCCTAAATCTGATAGTGCCTCAGGATCAATTTGTAAGCCTTCAATTGTAGCTCTTAATTTCAAAATTTGCTCCAACTCAGATCGAGAATATGGTAATGTACGAATTATAACTAAACGATCTAAGAGATCGAGAGGAATACCATGAGGTGCGACAATATCATCAGTGCCTCGAATAACACAACGCCCCCTATTTGTTGCAAAAATAACAATCGGAGCAATGGCACTCTCTAAAGCTCTATGCAAATATGTAAAAGTCTCAATATCTAACATGTGAATTTCGTCAATGAAAAGCACTCCTGGGACTAATTCAGCAATTCCTTGATCGATATATTTATCAACAACTTTATTTATTTCCCGTCGGAGTTTATCAGTTATTTCAGTTTTCTTCGGTTTCAGAAGTTGGCCCATCATTGATAAAACGTCTTGACCTCCTTGAGGCTTTGCATTTGCAGCATCTAAATCATGAAGGGTTACATCCTAAAACAAGTAATTGAAGCGGCAACAAAACTGTCAGAATTATACCTGAACAACTTCTTTCTTCTTGTGCACTTCACCTTTTGGAAGAGGAACATACTCTTCAGCTTCTAGATCAAACTCAGTTGCATAACCATCAGATCTACCTTGTCTTTTAACAGCTCCACTGTTAGCTTCAATGTAAATAACGTCACCAACTTCGACTTTTTCCTTCTGGAGGGCTTCATAAATACTTGGGTCTAGCTTCAACTGTTTGCTTCCTTTTGCAGTTTTAAGACTGATTATGAGATGATTTATACTTTTGCCATAACCTAAAATTACAAATATGCAAAATTTTATCTCTTACAATAGTGTAACCTTAACGACAAGCAGAAAAGTCTAAAATATTAGGTTATATCTTATGTAAAACAGACTTGTTATCCTCAGTTGGAGAATTAAACTAAATTCCCCACCTGAGGATGGCAACGTTGTTGTGGAAACGTGCGTAGTGCAAAGTGAAATTGTTTGGTGCTATTGGGTGTTTTTAACGTTTCATTCTACACACCAAGGAGATTCAACAAGATGTTTTATGTTTCATTCTCAGATCGAAAGTCATTAAAGTTACGGTATTTCCAGTGATTACTTCCAATGGAATTAATAACAGTCACTCGTTATGAATCCAGAACTCACCTCCTGTAGGATTTTCTGACTCTACAGGTGTCAATTCAGTAACTTCTCCTTCATAAACCTCTTTAGTTTCTCTAATTCGTAGCCCAATAGCCCTTCGAAAATTCTCCATCAAAACCTCAGTCTTTTTAATTTCCGTACTGTAAACTTCAGACCCTACCATGGGGCAAAATGGTACTTTATTACCCAACTCTTGGGCAATAGCCAAAGCAATTGCAGTTTTGCCGGTACCAGGAGGTCCTGCTAAAAGTACAGCTCTTCCTGCCATTTTCCTACTTCTTATCATGTCTACAACGATTCCTGCAGCCTTTAATAAATGAAATTAGTATAATTTACAGAGAAAAACGTTTCAAACCTAACCTCTCTAGCTTGCTCTTGGCCGACCAAGCCGGCTGCTGAAGGTATTGCAAAACCATTTTCGTCCAAACCCAGACCTTTAATGTGGCTGTGGGCACTTATTCGTTGGGTTTTTACTGTGCTTTTTACTTCTTCAATCTTCATTTTTACTAATCACGCCACTTAAATGCGAAACTGTTTGATCAATTTAATTTTTATTGTTGTGATGTTGGTATGACAACTGACAACTAAATCTGGGGATTTGTGGCGTTATCAGGTTGGTATCAAATTTAAATTTGAAAAAAAAAATAGTTTCTAAAAGGAAGTGATGTAAATAATGCTTAAAAAAATTAGAAAACAAACCTAAATTATCCTTATTTTAGTCTTAAAATACGCAAAAGTCATTAATTAAATAGAAAAGTAACGTAACCTTAAATTTTATATATTTCTTTCACATTGATTAGAGTATCTGTAAGTGAATTTGAGAATTTGTTGTATTGTCAGGTTGGTATCCAATGAGAGATAAAAATACTATAAATTAATCGAATAATTAATCTTGTTTCTGTACCATTTCATTCCAGATTTTATAAAATTGTAAAAGTGTCTAAATAAAAAAATTCAGTGTAAAAAATATAGCAAATAAATATTTATTAAACAATAATAAGACTTTAAACAACAAACCTTCCTTTTCCCTGTAAAATCTCGTTCTGATTGGTGAGTATTTCGCTTCAGTTTTTATCTATTTTTTAAAGAACCAATAATAGACGATAAGTTACAAAAAATTATTAGTTTCTCATTGGTTTTCCGAATAATGTTAACTCACAAAAAATGATAAGCGGTGACGCCTCTTGACATTCTAATTGGTTGATTGTTTCCTATTGTTTTTGTCGCTATAAAACCCAATCAGATTACGCGATTGAAAACTGTTGAAATCATGAAGAGATTGGGATTGCGGTCAAAAATTTAAGCAGGTAAAAAGGTCATTAGAAGGTAAATTTTTGAGACTGAATTGCGGTTATTTCTACAACCCGGAGAGTCCTTACAGTGTTCAATACCGTTGTCTCTATTGTCTCTGTTATCACAGGTCGTCTGCATCAAACCCGGCGCGTTTGAGTAATTAAAAAAATTTTTTTGAAGAGAAATAAATTAATAAATAGATTTAGTAAAACTGATTTCCTATAACATAATTTTAAAAAAATTGTGTATTTTTTTATCTAGTTTTATCACACTGTTGATGTCCCCTGCTGAGATTATAATAGCCGCAGTTCAAACAGAGATGATGTTCAGCATGGTATTCTGACAAATTTTGACCGCATTTCAGACAATCTTTTATAATTATTTTATTATTATTATAATTTAATAAATTTTTGTATAAAATTTGTGAAAGTCAATAAACTAGAAGCATCAAACAACAATCGATAAGAAGTTTGTTCTTGTCATTATATGTGTCAAAATTTAGAAACATTTAACGATGCAGATGTGAAGGATTTTGGGATTATCAGGAAGAGAAAAGAAATGACAAAAAGAAAAAATATGAAAAACAAAAGCAGAAGAAGTGATGGTTATATCTGTATTTTTGTACTTTTCTATTGTCCCTAAATGTTCAGAAATTCTGGTTTCAATCCTTTGTTCTGACTGTATAAACTGCATTGCAGTCATTACCAGATAACTTGTAGAGGCCTCAATGATGTAAAAAACAAATTTGATTCTTGTTGTATAGAAACAGGCCGAAAGACTACCTTTAGAATTAAAAACAACATAATTATTATAACCTGAGATCGAAATGTAACTGAATCGAGCAAGCTGTATAAACATTAGATATACAGAGTGGCCAAACGAAAACGAAACAGAGACTACAACTCTCAGGAAAATAATTTTTCGAAAAAACGCAAAAACAGGCCTACTTTGTTTGAAAGGGAGACAACAAACCTCTAAGCGAAGAATGCATCCCTTTAAAAATTTTAAATTGGAAAAGGAGTCGAGTTGCACATCGTTGGAAAGCCCTTTCAATTCTGTACACAGTCGTGGTTTACTTTTGAAATTTGAAAAATTTTTCAAAAGTTTTCGAACGATCAAATTAAAACAAAACGCAGGCCTCTTCGAGCATCCAGTTGTATGCAACAAAAATTTAAGTACCATCCATACGAAATACATTTGGTACAAAAAACTTAATAAAGACGATTTTGACTGTTGTCTGCAATTTTGTCAAATTCTGAGTGAACAGGCAGTAAGTAGAGAACCAGAATTTTCTATCCAATATCCACTTTTCAGATGATGAATGCTCTTTTTTCGTAAACGGTACGACTGCCACGACTGCCGCTCGTGGTCCGACACAAATCCTAGAATTCATCCCGAGATGCACACGCAAACTCCTGAAAAGTTGAATGTTTGAGCGGGCATTTTTGGGAATCACTTAAATTTATTAGAAGACGTTATTGATCCGACTTTGACTGAAATTATCGAAAATTATAAAGACTACGATGAAAATTCGTTGATATGCCAACAAGACGGCGCTTCCTCGCATTTTGCACTGCCTATACTGCAGTATCTAGATCAGAAATTTCCAGAACGATGGATTGGAAGGAGAGGATCTATTGAGTAGCCTCCATGTTGGCCAGACATGTCTCCGTTGAATTTGTTTTTATAGAGTCATTTAAAAAGTAAAATTTATACAACTCAACCTACTTCTTTAGAAGATTTACAGCAGTGAGTAGTGAACGAATGTCGTCAAATTACTCCACAAATGCTCCAAAATGTTCGACAGCGTTTTGAGGACAACCTGTCCTATTGTATGGAGGCACATGAGAGTCACTTTGAACATTTAATAAACTAATGTGTCACTTTATTAGCATTTTTCTTATATTCCACAAAATTTAAATACCTAGCACTGTATACAGAATTGAAAGAGCTTTCCAACGATGTGCAACTGGACCCTCCTTCCCATTTAAAATTTTTAAAGGAATGCATCTCCCGCTTAGCGTTAGCGGTTTGCATACAAAATTGTTAATTTTATGCTGTCCCCCTTCCAAACAAAATAGACCTATTTTTCCTATTAGTTTTTTTGACAACTTATTTTTCTGAGAGTTATAGCCTCTGTTTCGTTTTCGTTTGGCCACCCTGTATACATCATTATAGTTACGCTGGCACAGCCTGCTCGATTCAGTTACATTTCGATCTCACCTTAGTTTTTGAAAATATCAGAGACAAAAAAGAAATTTTACCAATGAAGAAGATAGAAGAATAGAAAGGTTTTAAAAGAAAAGATACAGAAAGAAAATTATGTAATATGTTAAAGCTTAGAGAGTATTTGTTTCTAAAATTGTAGAAAAGTCTACTTAAAAGTGATTATTCACTGATGATAAGCCATTTTTTTTTCTAAAACATCTTGTCTAAGAGAAAATAAAAAAATCTAAATAACAAAGAATTAAATGCAGCTAACAATGTGACAAAAAAAAATGTTTGGAATTAGGAGGAATTATAGTATCAGTGGATGTACGTTTTCTATAAATTTCAAAAGCAAAAAATGAGAAGCCATTTAAATTCGAACACATTTATATCTTCTGAAACATCAAAAATTTTCGAATTTTATATTAGCCATTAGACTTAACTGATTCTTTTTTACATAAACTGATTTCTAATACTACACATATCAAAAGAATCTAGGGGACAGATATGTATGGCAAGAAATTTTAATAAAATATGTACAAAATTTATACGAATTATTAAGAGTTTTATTTTTTCAACAAAATCTTACAACAAAAAAACAAAAATGTCAAAAAAAAATAAAAACAAATTCTAAAAAAAATTGAAAAATTATAATTTTATAAATCAATAGAAAATAAAAATTAATAAGTTGTGTGCCCTCCTCGACTATTAATTACTGCCCTACACCTGTTAGGCATACTTAAAATTAAATTGTCTATCTCCTGAAACTGCTGTATAGAGCGCCATTCTTCTCTGAGGCATTCTGTAAGCTGCTCTCTTGTTTCTAAAAAGACATTATGCCGTAAAAGACGTCTGCCCATCATATCCCATATGTGTTCAATGGGATTTAAATCAGGTGGCTGGGCAGGCCATGGTAAAACGTTGATTTCGTTGTTGGTCAAAAACTCGCGTATCACCCCAGCCGAATGTGGACGGACATTGTCGTGTATCAGTATAAAATTTTCTCCCATTTCTTCAGCAAATGGAAGAACAACAGGTTGGAGAATATGGTCTCGATAGCTCACCGCATTTAAATTGCCATCTACAGAAACGAGCTGCGTTCTTCCACCAATGGTGATACCAGCCCAAACCATCACCCTACCTCCTTGGTAAATAGAGACCTCTTGAGCGGTTGCCAGCCGTTCTGCGTTTCCAGGTCGCCTCCAGACTTTTGTTCGTCGAGTGTCTGGACGTAAACCAAACCTAGATTCATCCGTAAACAAAACTCTGGCCCATTCTTCCCGTGTTCTTGCGCCCACTGTAATCTGATTGTCCGATTTCCTCGAGATAATTTAGGCACTCTTAAAGGATGTCTAGCATTTAGACCAGCTTCATGAAGTCGGTTTCTAATAGTTTGGTCTAATAGTTATTTAATCGAATTACCAGTTCTGTAGCTGTTATGCTGCGATTCCTTAAAGCTTGTAACCGGAGAAATCGGTCTTCAATAGCATTTGTTTTTCTTGTACGTCCTGTATGTCGTTCTTTGACGTCATCAGTTTGCTGATATCTCAACCAAAGTCGATTAACAACAGTTTTGCTAATGTTGAGAGCGTCACCTACTGCTCGTTGGGACAAACCCCCTTGGAGCATTCCAATAACACGCAACTGGGTATCACGGTTTAAATGATGTCTTTCCATCTTTACCCGACCTCATACTGAATAAAATGCAAAGAAATTTTACCCTTATCATAATTTAAACCCGATAGTAAAAGTGATGTTTTTAGTCCCACTGAATAAAAATCATTTTAATAGCGTTTCTAATCTCAAAAATTTTCATCAACCGAAAGTTAGCACTAGAAGTTGATAGACATATGCTTAATTAAAACTTTAGCTTAAAAAATACTCGTTAAAACGGTGTACGATATTTTGTTTTTACATTATTAAGCTTGTCCCCTAGATTCTTTTGATGTGTGTAATTTTTCGAAAATTAAAAATCTAATGATTTTTTAGTATTTGTACACTAGATTTCTTTTTTCAACATTTCTTAGAATTTCTTGTAATTTCTGTAAGATTTCTAAAAGATATTTCATATTAAAGCTCTTTATTAGGTCCCTAATATTTTTAATAAAGTTTATTAACATTATTTTTAAAAATCCGCGATTAGTTTGTGCCCATTTTGAAATAACATTTCAACAAAAAAGCCTTCAAAAAAATCTTTGTTCTAGAATGATACACAACTTTCGTTTTGTAATCCTGCTAGTGTTTTCTTTTTAAAATTAAAATTTGTAAATTTGTATTTATGTATTAGCTCCACACTTTCGTCGTGTGTCAAAACCGCTTCGTCGCCTTTCGTTCTTGTCGCCTTATCTGTTCCACTCCACCAAGCTTAAAATTTTTTCCCTCTTTTCCATCACCGCAGGCAAAAACTGTTTGTTTTATGAATGAAATCACGTCTCATCAATATTCAATGGGTCCGTTCTCCTTCACTGCCCATCATTAAAAAAACACCCATCCTTGACCGGATGTTCCTGAACCGCCCCATGCCGCCAATTAAAAACCTGGAACAAAGCCGGACAGGAAACAGTGTACTGGACACCCTCACTAACGTGTAATAAATCCACCCTTTTGCACCTCATCGGATCTTTTGAGGGATGATACGGATAAGCTCCTTCGGTCTGGCACCTTTTGCCGAAAAATTCGCGGCCTTGGAGAGGGTTGTTCAACACCTGCCTGAAATTTGTGACTTTCGGGTAATAATAGACATCGTAGTAAATTGTAAAGTCTATTATTTCCATTGCAAGTGCAAGAGGGGTGGGCGAAGGTACTCGGGATGAATGGGATTCAGAGAGAGCGAAATACAAATGTATTGTTATTGATTTTGCGACGGTTCAGTTTACTTCTTGTTTAGGCAGGAAGTGGCTTATTATTGACTATTTAAAAATCTTGAACTGCTCTTTCTTCTTTTTTTTTACAAAAACTGGAAGAAATCGTGCCGGCATTCGGTCTATTGTAAGTGACATAAGGTATCTACACTAACTCAAATATTTTATTTTGAAAATTTTAGCAAAATTATTAAGACAAAATTTTAGGCATATCTTGGTGATATTATTACTCTATTGTCAATAACAAGAATAGTCATTTTTAAAGTCGAATGAGTTTCTTTAGTAGTACCAACACCTGCCTTTAAAATGTCAAACTCAAAAGCAATAACTTTTGCTTTATGACACCTTTTAGGTACTAATAGAAAAATTTAATTGTATGAAAAATGATTTTTATATATAGAATCTGTCATTTTATAAAGTCTTAATTTTATAAGAGTAACAAGAACATATTTGTGACTGGTTTTCCAGAAAGAAAAAAACACTAAACTCAATTACCAAAAAAGCTAAAACTAAAAATTTGATAATTACAAAAACAGATAAAAAAATGTGTAGTAATTTTAGATAAGTCACTTTATCGAAAACATTTAAAAAAATTCGAAAATTGTTGTTAGGGGGAAGTGGACAAGGCAGAAAAAAAACTATTTTATAAGGCCAACGTTTCGAATCATTTATTGATTCTTTTTCAAGGCTTATAATAAATTTTATAACATTTATTATAAGCCTTGAAAAAAAATTAATAAATGATTCGAAACGTTGGCCTTATAAAATAGTTTTTTTTCTGCCTTGTCCACTTCCCCGTAACAATTTTCGAATATAAAAAGAATGGACGTAATTCACCAAAATAATTTAAAAAAATGTTTAATGAAAATTCATGTCAATTCTATTTTAAAAAACACATTTTTCGGCAGCTAAAATTTACTTTTCTTTGGTCAATTTTCCAAATAGCAACCATATGTTTATTCAATTTTCCTTCACATCGATCAACAACTGATAAAAATATCGATTTAATCTAATTTTAGTATATATTTTTATTCTTTTATGTTGTTAATTCATTATTAATTAATAAAGGGGGTTTTTTTAGTGTTGTATTGGTTTAAGCGTAAGGATAAAATCTCAGCCAGTGACATAAAGAACGTATGCCTTTTAGCACCTGACATGTTAAATATTCTTTATCAGATCAGTTCAGAGAACAGTAAACGAATATTTAACAAACCAAGAAGAAATATAATATTGTAAGAGCCACGAAACAGACTGTTTACGTAATTATTAAAAGTTTAAACAAGAGGCAAGAACTGACGTCAAAATTTTGAATTGATCAGAGTTCCGTTTCCAAGTAAAATAGGTTTTAAACCCTATTTCACTTTAATTAAAGTAGAGGTAATGTATGTGATTTATTTGGAATCAAGCAGCTGTTTTCTAGGAAATTTCGTTACGCTATTGCTTAAATAAACTGCATAAAAATAATTGTAGCACTAAGCGAGAGTTTCAAACAGTTATTAAATGTTTTTTTATGACGTAATCGCAAGAAATAAAAAAAAATTTTTTTAAATAATTTATTAAAAAACACCTATTTCTAATAAATTTAATATAATATCACAGCACATAACCAGTCTTTCACCAATTTTCACCACGGCCTCCATACATTTTCCGAAATTTTCGTTCCGAATTCTTGCGTGTTTTGGGTAGTTTTCAAATTGGAAGGCATGACAAAAACAATTTCGCCATTGCTTAGTTTAGTCGGAATTAATGTAACTCCCATTTTAATTGCAGTATCACATGTTTTGGTCTGTTCTTTATTTTCGGTTTGGGTGAGTTTACTTCGTAAATGTTGGACGTAGCGAACTGTCATTTCTAAAATATCGGCTTTTTCTAATTTTGCTGTTCGTTGGCCGTTTTTCTTCCCGGAGGACTCTTTCAAGGTCGTTTTTGAATCCAGGAGGATCTGTTTGAGGGTCTCGAGGCTGTCGTTGATGCGGGCACGACGTTTTTTCTCCATCAGGGGCTTACGCACCTAAAAAATAAAACAACTATTTAGTAAAAAAAAACACTAGATTTTTTAAAATAATTTTGAAATGAGCGAAAAAAAAGATTTTTTACAAAATTAAATAAATAATAAATAAAACAATATTTTTTAAAAAATTCTCTCAAAAGAGATTTTTAAAAAATACTTTTTTTATTGATTAAAAATGGAATAGAAATTTACCTTTCTGGTTTCAGATATCACAATTTTCTTTTCGTTTTCACTTTTCATTTTAAGCACTTGCTGTACTTGTTGCTTCTTGTAAATGACAGTTGAAGATGAGATCACATGGTCTTAAAGAAGCTCTACAACCCCCTCTTCTTTTCCCCACCTTACTACCTGTTGAACTATTTACAAAAGCTCACTTGGTGGGAACTGAAGTCTATCAAAGACGTCCCATTTCAAGAAGTATAAAAAAATATTTAATATATTTTTTTAATAATTAGTAATTTTAACACCATAAGGCAACGAATATGTTTCTTAAAATCAGAAATAAATAAATATCACATTTAATATGGGAGAAAAGGCTGAGGAGAAGAGTTTTTTCTCCCATATTAAATGTGATATTTTTTATTTATTTATTTATTTAATGTTAAATTCTTTATAAAATTTTATGAGTACCGGTTTCAGTTTTCCCTTGATGAGTAAAAAAATTAAATTTCTTTGAAATATCTTTCAGTTTTGGTGTATTATGCTAAAATTCGACGAGTCGTCTCTGGTCGTCCCACGCGTTAGTCCCCAATAAATATGCTTTACGGTTGCGTGAACAAATGACAAAAAGGGCATCAGCTCATTGAAGACATTGATGGTTCTTGGGTGAAGTGTATGAATGGATAAAAGGTCGGGTTTTGAACAATTAGTTAGAGATTTTTCGTCGTTTAGGGCACTTTGATAAATGGTTCTCGTCCAGATGTTTTCTCCCATTTCAAAAATTGATTGCTTTTAATATGGTCAAATTGCTTTAAAATATGGTCCTTTTATGAAAGTCGATGGCTGCTATTATACCGAAAAATGACTCAAAAATCCCGGCAAGAGCCCGCGCGCGCTGACTATATCCTGTCAAATACAATAAAAAATTCGTTAGAGATAACCGATATATTAGAATACTGTCGCTCTCGATGCAAAAAAGGCCTAACGTACCTAGGACAAAGCACAGGAAGAAGGAGGTGCTGTAAACTGAGAAGAGACAAGTGAACCTTTGCTCCACTTGCGTTTTCTTTAGAATTTTTTTTTAGAGAAAAGAGCAAAATTCTAAACGGTCAAACTTGAGATTTTTTTCGGAATTAATTGTTTTTTGAGATTTATTCAAATCTGGAAGCACGCTTGAACGGATTTGGTGATGATAGAGTAAGTGAAGCGAGGCGGAGTGTGACTGGCACCAAGACACTTGGAAATTATCATATACGAAGCGTGGATATAGTGCAAAAAGCGTGGCCGTGTGTGAGATTCATGTACCTGGAGGATAAAGCGGTGCCTTCAAAAGGATGACGGTTAGATGTGTTTACTTGTTTGTGGACGATGGACGAGTACAGGGACACCTCCACCTGGGATTAAAGAGGTTTTGCGACTTATTGTGCATTTCAAAAGAGCAAACACGACTGGAATTTCTATGTTATTTCGATCTACTCTTTGCTTCAAAAGCTAGAAACATTTATAACTTCTGAACCATCAGAAATTTCATAATTTCATAACATTTTAAAGGTTTTAAATAAAATAATTAAATAAATTAAGACAAGTAGAGATAGAGAAAGTGTTTTATATTGCATAATCTAGAAGTGATCACTGACCAGTACCAATAATATCTCGAGTATTTAGAGGGAGGTGAGGTGAGAATATGCACTCCCTACTCCCACTCAACCCTATTTGAGAAATAGAGTGGAAGATAGTTATGTTAAAAAAACAAATCTATTTAATTTATTATTTATATTCTTTAATGTTAATATTAAAAAAAATGATACGGCAACATTTTATTTAAAAAGCTTGCCTCAAATATATAAAAATAAAAAATCAGGTAAGTTTTCATTTAAAAATAAATTATTGTTACGATTATCTCAAAAATTTAAACAAATAAAAAATTCTAAATACGTTAAAAACAATTCCTTTTTATAGCCATTCAACCTCCATATTTTAAATTTGATAGAAAAATCCTTTGTTTCTCAAAGTGGGAAGATTTTCATACAAATAATAAAAAAATTAAAATCCAAGTCAAAACCACAAGTTTAATTAAAGAAAATTCTTACATAACAGTGGCAGAGCATTTTCGAGAACTATATCTCACCAGTGCCTAAATATAACGTAAAAAGTAAAATTATAAAAAAATTAGAAAACTTTTAATAGTTATTTATATTAGTGGAATAGAAGCATCATTACACAACGAGTGTGTAGATTACAGATAACGAGGGCGTTAGCCCGAGTACATATCTGTAACAAACGAGTTTACTGTAACGTGCTTTAGCCCACGTATGATATACAAAACTTTCTCTATGACTGCAAAAAATTAAGAAAATCGAAAATTTAATGGTGCTGATAACTCCTATTTTTTTTACATCAAAAGTAAGGTGATGTATGAATACGTTCAGTAAGCGCTATGGCAACCGCTTACAATTTTTCAAACAAAGTTCGCCATCTTAAGATAATCAGTACAAATTATGCTTTGTGGTAAAAATAAGAAAATTGTAAACATCAGTGACTCCGAAAGTTTACCTTCTGATATCAAAAAAGCAACGACAAATGCTGCATTTTGCTTGGTGCCAGAGAAGTTCAAAGAGAAGTACGAGATGGCTTTACAACGGTTCAGTTTATGGTGCAACAAGAAAAATGTTAAAAATATTACGCAGGAGAAGGTTCTACTTGCATATATTGATCATTTATCAAAACAGTATAAATTATCGAGTCTCTGGGCTTTTTATTTTATGATTAGAACAATAATTAAAATAAAAAAGAATGTTGACATCAGTAAAAACGTGCATTTAATTGCCTTTCTGAAAGGAAAATCTGAAGGATTATTGATAAAGGTACCCTTTTAAATATAATTAATACCCTTTTTATGCATAAATTATTCTTACTAAGTAATGTTAATTTTAAGGTTGCTTTAATTATTGGAGTTGGTGGAGTTTGTGGGATCCAAGAACTTACCAAAATGCTTTTGGAAGATGTCAAAGATCAGATACAATGCTTCCATGTTCTAATACCAAACATTAAAACAAAAATATCCAGAGAATTTTTTATTACGTCAGGCGGAATTGATGGAGCCAACATGTTAGAATTAATTCGAAAATATGCTGCACTTCGTCCTAATAACGCCAGTAGTAGACAGTTTTTTAGGATACAGAAACCAGAGGTGTATAAAGTTACCTCTTGGTATAAACACATTTGCTGTTTTCCCCAAGAATATTGCTACTTTTCTTCAGTTACCTAATCCAGCAGGATTTACGGGACATTATTATAAACGCTCATCTACTTTGTTGCTTGCTAATTCTGGAGCTAAATTGATCTGGACATATTTCAACAGTGTAGTTCGGTTAGATTTTAGCTTATATTGGCTCACAACCGCTTAAAGATGAGAAAGACTTGAGTTTTTGAGTTTTTTAATGATAAAGGTAACTTTGAGCGTCTCTAAAGCCTAGACTATAAGAGATAACTATGTAATATCGTTTCTCAAACATTATTATAATTTAATTCTCTACAACTCTTTCCTATAACATTTTTTTGTAGCTATGACCGTTTTTGCAACATTTTTAAATAAAAGCAGTTCTGCACAAATTAAAAAATTTCAATATGTTTTAGTAACTTTTTTGTTGTTTTTTAATACATATATTAAGAGTTTTTATTCGTTTTCAATATCTCTCTCTCTCTTTATTTTTTTTCGAATTTTTGCAATCTTGATTGTTTAGACAGTTTTTTTAAATCTTCGACAGTTCTTGTTCTTGATAATTTTTTTTTAGAGTTTTTCAATGATAAAATTGTAATTTTCGAAATCAACCAATCACAAACGAGTGTCCAATTTCCAAGGCTCACCCCCTCTTTTTAGTAAATAACTCAGCTGCTAGACTATGCAACCAACAATACTGATTTCACTTTCGAGGTGAAACAGCAACGAAAATATCTCTGTTTTCGTCCAACATATGATTACAAAATCTCCCCTCTTTTCTCCTTCACTTTTCCTAATTTTTTTTCAGTATGTTTTGAGCACTCACTCGAGTTATGCACGTGTTTTTTTAATTATTTCACAATTATGTAAAATAATTTTCGTTTAAATTTTTGTGTTTTTGTGAAACCAAAAGATTATTTTTTATTGTGAAAGGTAAGAGGTTATGTTGTGTTGGCCTAAATGTTATTAACAAATTTAATAAAATTGCAACTTTCTAAAAATGAAAGCCTTGAAAATAGGGAGGTTCTTAATAAACCGGATACAAGGACTATTACATAATAAAGCAATTAAAATCCTGAACAAGCAAAGTGAATAAAAATTTTATTTTTAATGACATTTTAAAGAATTTAAATGCATTTTTATGGAGTTCCCCGGACATGCCTGACAACACGTAATCACATGTTGGGGTTTTTTGTTTTCCCTGAGCTATCATCAGCGGTTTTAAAAAATCTTGTTTACATTTTGCACCTTTATCAGGCCACAAAAACAGATAATTCCTTATAAAAGCCTCGTTTTGTTGCATTTTCTTTCAGTTTTACGTGTCGTCCCTTTTACCTTGAACTTCATTTTATTTTTCAAAACTGATAATAATTTAAATTGATAATTGAATTGAGGTGTTGCGTGTGGTCTGGTAATTATAATTTTGCGTGATTTCCTTCAATAAGAAAATTATTAATTCCAATAAAACAATAAGAGATACAACTCATTCCCAATGTCGAATTTGTTTATCACGTACGTGAATTGATAAATGTTTATACCGGGATTATAAACATTTTTGCGTTGCAAAATATGATACAAGATTAAAAAAAGAGAGAGAGAGGACGTGTTTCAGTGAAAGTGGACACCCAGATTTTTATAGATCAAAGAGAAAATGGTAAGTCTGGCTCTAATAAATAAGAATTGATTCAATTTACTTATTTAGAATTGTAATTCTGGAAGTAAACAATGAATTCATGCCCACTCATCGAAATACAGCAAATTTAAAGCCTTGGCAATAAAATTTCCGGCGGTTTGTCGTAAACACTTTATATTCCAACGAACGGAAATAAAATTTGAAAGAAAACTAGAATTAAAGTTGATTAAATTATAACGTAATTTAATTTTTGTAATGTATTTCAGGATTTTTTAATTCCGCAATGACAGTTTTTACCGCACAAGTGCGGTAATAGATCCCTTTTACTGCATTCGTGCTGCAAAAAAGTTCATTTACATTGTATTTTACCTGTATATTTAAAGAAAGATATTTTACATAATTTTTAATTGTTTAATATGGAATTTTAAATTATTTTGTAACATTATTAACACTAAATAATTTAAAAAAAATAACTCTGAGGTTATTGATTTACTCAATGACTTTTATCGCCTTGAATAATCGCCAAAAATTCGTTAATTGCTGTCTCTCGCTAAACCGAACTACGACTCAAACAATTCAAGGATGCCAAAGCAAAAAGCGTTCAACAAAATAGCGCCAATATCAAATGATGTTTGAATTATTAGGTCTATCTGACACCACACAAGCAAAAAACTGTAAAAAAATTTGAAAGAAATAAACAAAAAACTATCGAAAACAAGAAAAACTGTCAAAAATTTTAGAGAACTATATTAAATTAATAAAAAAATGTAAATATTGAAAAATACTATAAAAAAAAACAAAATAGATTGCAGAAATTGAAATAAAACATCAAAAACTGTTGATTTTTTTTATGAATTCTAAAAAATGTATTAAAATTGTTACAAAATCTTGAAAAACAGCCCAAAAACTGAAAAAAAAACTAAAAAATAGATTAGACTGTCAAAACCAAGAAAAATTGTCAAGAATTTAAGAAGACTGTCAAAAATTAATGCAAAAAAATAATGTAAGAATAGAAATATATTATTAAAAACAAGAAGACTGCAAAAATTAGAAAAAAAAATGCAATAAAACCTTGAAAAAACTGGTGAAAAACAGACCAAAAAATACTTGTCTGTCTCTGTTCCCCACATTATCTGTATGAAATAGCAACATATACAACAATGTGTTGAAAAGAGACAGACAAGCGCATTAAAAAGAAAAACAAACTGTATTAAGAATTTTAGGAAACTGTCTAAAATTAACAAAAAAAATGTAAGAATATAAAAATACTATCAAAAACAAAAAATATTGTAAAAATTGGAATAAACTAAAAAATGTAGTAAATTTGTTAGAAAATCTAGAAAAACTGGTAAAAAACATCCCAAAAACTGTGATAAAAAAAACTAAAAAATAGATAAACAACTGTCAAAAGCAAAAAAATCTCAATAATTTAAGAAAACTGTCTAAAATTACCAAAAAGAATGTAATAAAAATAGAAATATACCATCAAAAACAAAAGATTGCAAAATTTGAAAAAACCATCAAGAATTGCTAAATCACTTGTCAAAAATTCTAAAAAATGTACTAAAATTGTTATAAAACCTTGAAAGAACTGGTGAAAAACAGACCAAAAATACCTAAAAAATAAACAAAAAACTGTAGAAAACAAAAAAACTATGTATAGTTCGTTTTCTTTTTAATGCGCTTGTCTTCTCTGTTCAACGCATTATCTATATGACATAGCTATATATACAACAATGTGTTAAAAAGAGACAGACAAGGGCATTAAAAAGAAAAACGAATTGTATTAAGAATTTTAGAAAACTGTCTATAATTAACAAAAAAATGTAATAAAAATAGAAACGTAATATTAAAAAGAAAAAGATCACAAGAATTGTAAAAAACCGTTAAAAACTGCTAAAAAAATATCCTAAAATTGTTAAAAAATCTTGAAAAAATTGGTGAAAAACAGCCCAAAACTGACAAAAAAATAAAAAAGCTTAAAAAACCGCAACAAATTATAAAGAACTAATAAAAACTAGAAAAAGTAAGACAAAAACCTGAAAAAAAAAAGAAAAACATCAAAAGGTAACTATAATTTAAAAAAACATTTCTAAGATGAAAAATGGTTTTTCCGCTTGAGTTTAGTTTAATTAGCGTTTCTAAAACCTAAATTATTACAAATAAAATTAATTTCGGGACAAAACTGAATTCTCTCCAATTTTTTTTGACTTCATATCCCAATTTAACGTTCTGTGATTACCACAGCAAACCATTGACGTAATTAAAACTTCAAGCAAAATTTTTAGTAATGTCAACAATAAATATTAAAAATCTACGATTTTGGGCAATGGAACATAAAGCATTGTACGCGACTCGCCTGCAATTAGCCTTTTTGGAGTTCACCGCATTTCGCACTCGCTCCCATTTGCTGGCCTTGCTGACTTTCCGGCTCGGCCATAAAGGCTAATTTACTAGATTTATCACGTAAATAACTATTATTACTCTAATGATCATACATTTTCCGCAAATTTTTGAAATTTTAGTTTTTTTTTAAGATTTTCAGCAGTTTGAAGTTACATGTCAAATTTTGTGACCTGACAGGCACTGAAGTATCGGTTTACAGACTAACTACATTTTGATAAGGCAGAAAAAAATTAAGTGGACTTTACCTGTCCCTAATAAATGATTTTCAATTTTAAACAAACGTAATTATCGAGAAATAATAAAATTCCTCAGTCGAGGTCAATTACTTAAATCTTTGTTATTTTACTTTTTTATTCTTTTCCTCAATTGCTCACCTTAACCCAATTACAAATTTACAAAAAAACGCTGCATCATATTTCTAGACCCACTGATAAGGTAATTACGATTCATTCCTCATTTTTTTCAAATAATCACGTTCTTACGTCACTAATTTCCTTCCAATTAATTTTAGCGTAATGAAAATATTATTGTGGCTATTTCCGTTGCGAAAATATTGACAAAATAAAATTTCTAGATGTGCCCTATATCTGGATTGGTCCAATTTCTTATCATCGTAGTGACCCTCTTACTGCTATGCCACTTTGCTGTTGTTCGCTCTTTGGAAATCGTCTTCGAGCCGAAAAATGCCACAGTTCACATGTATGACACCATCCCCATAACCTACAGAATCTACCCCGACGAAAATTTCGACACGTTAAAACTGTACTCAGAGAACCCCAACGTGGCTAAAATCGAAAACAGATTTCTTATACGAAACCAAACAGGGATTTTCAATCTCACCGGAAATTTTCTAGGTATTTTGGCACTTTTCCAAACTGTTTTTAATTGATTTAATTTAGGGAAAACTGAAGTGAGGTGTATTGGGGCCTCTGGGAAATTAGATGTAACTGTTATTCGCAAAAAACGAGTCATTGACACTGTTTTTACATCATCTGTTGCTACTTTAGTCAGCATTTTGTATATTAATTTTGGTTGTGCCCTAAACTGGGGCGAAATGATTCGAAATTTGAAACGGCCAGTCGGACCTGCAATTGGTTTCGTGGGACAATTTCTCATTATGCCTTTGGTATTTTTTTTTATATTTTTTTAGGTAGTATCTAATAATTTTTTTTAGCTCAGTTTTGGGGTAGGTAAAGTGTTATTCCCTGACAGTCCTGAGATGCAATTAGGGATGTTTTTTACTGGTGTATCACCAGCTGGAGGAGCTTCAAATATCTGGACTGTAGTTCTTGATGGTAACATGGATCTTTCAGTCACTATGACCACCATAAGTACCTTAGCAGCTTTTGGAATGATGCCTTTATGGCTCTTTACATTAGGAAAAGTTATTTTTGATCAGGGAGACATAACAGTGCCTTATTCCCAAATTTCTACATATGCAATAGCACTTGTGATACCTCTGGGACTTGGATTTTTAATATCACGCTACTGTAAAAAAATAGCGACATTTCTGGTCCGAATTCTTAAAGGCTTCTCAGCTGTTCTTTTACTTTTTATTATAGTTTTTGCAATTGTTACGAATTTATATTTATTTGAGTTATTTTCGTGGCAGGTGAGTCAGGTTTTGTAGAAAAAAATAATGTTTCTTTGGTAGATCATTGTAGCAGGGATGGGTCTGCCATATTTGGGGTACTCACTGGGGTACCTCCTTGCGAAAATCCTGAAACAACCCGCCCCTGACTGTCTTGCAATCGCAATAGAAACTGGGATACAAAACACGGGAATTGCAATCTTCCTACTGAGATTTACGCTGCCGCAACCTCAAGCAGACCTGACTACAGGTAACAACCCCATTTTGAAACACCGAAAAATAATTTTTGTTTTCAGTTGCCCCCGTGTCTGTAGCTATGATGACGCCACTGCCTCTTTTAATAATGTTTATTTATAAGAAAATTACAGAAAGGTGTGTAGTGAATTTGGGGCTGTATGTAATTTTTTACAGACGGAATTTTTCAGGTTATATCCTCCTCGAAAAAAATTAAATATGGCGGTACAAGAATTGACAATTGACGGAAATTCAAATACTCAAAAGGAGGAAAGGCTCATACAGACAATATCGTAATTTCGCTGTGATTGCAAATTAAGCTTTAAATGTTACTTAAGGGGGCTATTTATTCAACAACTTACCCAAGAATTTTCGTTTTCACCACTGAAAGTTGGCGTCGGCAGTGGTACCAATCGTGTCGAATAAGTACTACCAACCTTGTTTAGTGCTTGCCCAATTTTCGTTATTTTTTCGCAAAATAAAAGGTTGTTTTTATGTAATTTAAAATATTTGTGTTTTTATGAGACTTTAGTTACGTGACTGGTAGAATTATCGTATTTAAGGGATGTAGAATTAATTCAAAGTTACCAAATTCAGGGTTGCTCAAAACGACTTTGACGTTAAATTCAGAGGTGTCCAAACAGCAATTTAACTTGATTTTATTAAATTAAGGGAAAAGGCCGCTAGAGCCCTGTTTATAATCACTTAATGTTAAGTGATTAAAGGGCTTAATTCCTTTTAAATAATTAATATCCTTCACTTTCAAATTAAATTTTTCGAGCGCCATCTGGCGAAATTTAGTGGATCACTGGTGGCGGTAAATTCAAATAAGACATGATTTTTGCTGAGTTTTTATTGTATATATGTTGTATAATAAATACAATTCGTTGAATACACGTAAGTACATTCAAAAAAACGCTAATTAATTGTATTATCACAAGTAGTACGTAAAAAATCCCACAAATTGTGATGATTTCTCAGTATGTATAGTAATAAATAAAATTCAGTATTACATCTAAATTCCTACATTGTATAAAATTGTAAATAAATTAATAGACAAAATATACAATAATTACAAAAGCTCTCTACTTCTGTTGAAAAATTGCGAGTTTGTAAAAAATAAATTAGGAAATTATTTAAGGCTCACTTCATTTCTATTCTACAAGAAAAAAAAACCTAGACCCCCAAAAAAACTAAAGCAGTTATATATTGTTTATCCTTGTTCCATTTTCTTTTATTAAATTGTTACTAATCATTTGATTGTGATTGTATATTGATTGAAGAGGTACATGAAGTAGCTCCACAATTTTAATAAACTCTTTTTCTGTAAAATAATTAATCAAAACAAATTTAATAGAAAAAAAGTGATTTACCATTTTCGGCTGTAATTTTTCCATGTCTAATTAAAAAATCTAAAGCAACTGGAACACTTGTTGTTTTAAAATCAGCACTAAATAGTCTTTCTAGACATTGTTCAGCTGGAAGTAATTCAAAAGTTTCAACTTCTCCATCAGCATTCTCTGGAATAAAATCTAATGGAAGTTCCAAATCAAACACAAACTCTGTATTAGGAAACAACCCCCTTTCAGATTCGAAAAAAAACCTGCAGAAACCTCTATCAGTCCCAAAGATTCCTGACACCTCTCCCAACTTACGAAACACATCCAGCACTAACTAAATTTTTCATTAATTCAGGAGGAATTGAAGCCTCTTCCATTGCTTCCTTATAAGCAGTTTCAAAAATTCCGTGACCCACCGATAACCCCCCTCCCACCATATTGTCCCATTTACCTAAATTCGCGCTTATTATAATACTAATACTAAATCAAAGTAGGCACACTTTCTGTGGCCTATCCAGACTCGTAATTTTCTGAATCACTTGATATTTTTACCTGGCCAAGTTTGTTTAGTCGCTGAGCGTTTCTGCAGCCACAGACAAAGTCCCAACTTGGGATGCTTGACGTACCCGTTGATATCAACCCCATAGTTGCGAATTCCGAAAAGACACGTCGCTGACCGGTCCATTTTTAGGAGACTCTTTGACGTGAAGTCGGTTTTGACTTCGTAGCACTAGGAAGAGGGTTAGTTGAGGGTTGTAAGGGCGTAGGACTCACCTCATCGCGCCACCCTTTCAGGGCTATAAAGACACTTCCTGTGCGTAATTCGCGCAAGACGTTGTCCACTTGGGTGCTGCGCTCCTCGTAATCGCGGAATGCGGGGTTTAACTCGACGCAGCCGGATGTTATACGAAAAACCTTGAAAAAGTTGATTACTATCTCTGTGAGAGATGAATTTGTTATTACCTCAGGGTACTTTAGGAGTTGTTTCATGACATCAGGCCGCACAAGACCCACTTGGAAGCCCTCGACGACGAAAGGACGACACTCGCCCGAGGAGAGACCTACAAGTTTTGAATAAATTGTGGGTGTATGCCAGATCAATATTACAAACAATACTTTATGTAAAAGTTTTTACACGATTTTTGAATGTAAACAAGGAGGTTAAACACTTTATTTGATTTTCCAATGTCTAAACTCACCTGACAAGTAGAAACAATTAAATTTTTGAGCGAGTTTAAGTAATCTTGACATGTTCTCGTTGGACACTGACATTGTAACACTTGACATTTCTTCTTGACAGTTATTTATTGTTGATGTTTCTAGGGATTTTTGGTTTTTCGAAAACTGTGTGTCAAGTGTCAACTGTTAACCTAACCTCAAAATAACTGGGTGACGTGTAAACACGACCAAAAATTTATTTGATACAAGATGAGTTCGTTTAAACGCGATAAAAAAGAAGAAGAAGACGGTTTGTAGCATTATTCAATGTTATTTGTTCCCAAAACTAAGACAGTATTTTTCAGGGGGCGGCAACCCGTTTCAAAACATTGAAAAAACAACAGTCTTGCAAGAAGCTCGTGTCTTTAACGACACGACAGTTAATCCCAGAAAATGCACACATATTTTAACCAAACTGCTTTACCTTTTAAACCAGGTACGTCAAAAAAACCTTTCTAAGTTTTCCTAACACTTAAAATTCAGGGAGAGCTATTGGGGTCTAAGGAAGCCACAGATGTTTTCTTCGCAATGACTAAACTATTCCAATCACGTGACGTAATTCTACGCAGGATGGTCTATCTAGGAATTAAGGAATTGAGCTCAATTGCTGATGATGTCATCATTGTTACTTCAAGTCTTACTAAAGATATGACAGGGAAAGAGGATTTGTACAGAGCTGCAGCAATTCGAGCACTTTGCAGTATTACAGATGCTACAATGTTGCAAACAATTGAACGATACATGAAACAAGCGATTGTTGACCGAAATTCAGCTGTTAGTTCAGCCGCCCTTGTCAGTTCTTTGCATTTGACTAAATTGGCACCAGATGTGGTCAAAAGATGGGTCAATGAGGCCCAAGAGGCTGTTAACAGCGACAAGTATGTATCCTGTGTTCATTTAAATAATAATGGAGTGCATTGTGGACACAGCAATAGTAGTTTTCACCGATATAAAATATATTTCTCCTTCTCATTGCCTAGTTGCGAGTTTTTTTATGACCAGTTTGTATTTTTTACACAACCAATAATTAATTAATTTTTTTGTAGCATTATGGTCCAGTACCATGCCTTGGGTTTGCTCTACCACATCCGCAAAACCGATCGCTTGGCTGTAACAAAACTCGTGGCAAAACTGACCCGAATTTCACTAAAATCCCCTTATGCCGTCTGCATGTTAATCCGTATTGCTGCTAAACTTCTCGACGAAGAAGATTCCGGTAACGATTCCCCTCTTGCTGAATTCATCGAGTCTTGCCTTCGTCACAAATCCGAAATGGTTGTCTACGAAGCTGCACACGCTATTGTCAATCTCAAACGTACAACTAGTCGCGAATTGGCTCCTGCAATTAGTGTTCTCCAGCTGTTTTGTGGCTCTCCGAAGCCGACTCTGCGTTTCGCTGCCGTGAGGACCCTAAACCAGGTCGCAATTTCGCATCCGGCGGCTGTAACGGCGTGTAATCTCGACCTGGAGAATTTGATAACTGATTCGAATCGGTCGATTGCAACGTTGGCTATAACCACGCTGTTGAAAACTGGAGCAGAGTCTTCGGTTGATAGGTTGATGAAACAGATTGCCACGTTTGTTTCGGAGATTAGTGATGAGTTTAAAGTGGTGGTGGTACAAGCGATAAGGGCTTTGGCGTTGAAGTTTCCAAGGAAGCATAGTGTGTTGATGAATTTCTTGTCGGCGATGTTGAGGGATGAAGGAGGGTTGGAGTATAAAGCGTCGATTGCTGACACCATTATTACGATTATTGAGGATAATCCTGAAGCAAAAGAGGCAGGATTGGCGCATTTGTGTGAGTTTATTGAGGATTGTGAGCATACATCGTTGGCAGTGAGGATTCTGCATTTGTTGGGGAAAGAAGGACCGAGAACTAAACAACCTTCAAGGTAAGTACGAACCAAAATAAGAAATAAAACAATACTGGAAACAACGAAATCAAACGAAAAACCCAATAATTCTTAAATTTCAGATGCATTCGCTTCATCTACAACCGCGTTATTTTAGAAAACCCTACTGTCCGTGCAGCAGCCGTCTCAGCGATGGCTCAATTTGGGGCCACCTGTCCCGACCTTCTCGAGAACATTCAAGTGCTCCTTGCTCGATGCCAAATGGATTCGGATGATGAAGTCCGTGATAGAGCTACCTACTATAGCAGTATTTTAGGGCAGCAGGACAAGTCTCTGTACAATAACTACATCCTGGAGACACTTCAAGTCTCAATTCCTGCCCTTGAGCGTTCCCTGAAAGAGTACACTCCTAGTGAGACTCCCTTTGATATGAAATCAGTCCCAATTGCGGTCATTCCCACACGTGAAGAAACAGAAGATAAGCATAAATCTGAAGGAATGATTATTTCAACTGGTCCTCCTAAACCTGCTGCAGTCTCACGCGAAGAGAACTTTGCTGAGAAATTAAATGCAATTCCTGGAATTGCTGAATTAGGACCACTATTTAAAAGCTCTGATGTTGTTGAATTAACAGAGTCAGAAACGGAATATTTTGTGAGATGTATCAAACACTGTTTTACAAATCATGTTGTTTTGCAATTTGATTGTTTAAATACACTCAGTGATCAGTTATTGGAAGATGTAAGAGTACAATTGGATCCAAGTGAAGGGTACACAATCCTCAAAGAGATTCCTTGTCCGAAATTACCTTATAACGAAACAGGATCAACTTATATAATCCTGAAATTCCCTGAAAATGATTTACCGAATTCAGTTGGAACTTTTGGAGCTGTTTTGAAGTTTATAGTTAAGGATTGTGACCCAAATACCGGACTTCCTGATACTGATGAAGGATACGATGATGAGTACATGTTGGAAGATTTAGAAGTGTCACTAGGTGATCAAATCCAAAAAATAAATAAAGTTAATTGGTCTGCAGCTTGGGAGGAAGCAGCAGCGACATGTGTGGAAATGGAAGATACGTATTCGTTGAGTTCAATGAATACTCTGGAGGAAGCAGTCAAGAATATTGTACAGTTTTTGGGACTGCAACCGGCTGAGAGAACTGATAAAGTACCAGAAGGGAAGACTACACATACTTTACTTCTAGCTGGTGAGTTTCAAATCGTCTCGTGCTTCGGACTCGGTCACAATTTTTTTCCAGGGATGTTCAGAGGCGGAATTGATATTCTGGTAAGGGCAAAATTGGCGTTAGCTGATGGGGTCACAATGCAATTAACTGTGAGATCAACTGATGGCGATGTTGCCGAATTAATTACTTCAACAGTAGGGTAAAAAAAAATGTTTATCTCCTAAATAAAGCTAAGTTACTTTTAAAACTGAAAAGGTGGGAATTTTACTATCAACAATATGTTTAAAAAAATGTTTATTTCCTAAATAAAGTTACACAACGTATTGATTTTCCTGTACTTTAGCGATTTCATCTTTAAATTGTGAAATTGTTTCTTTTGCTAGTTTTAGTCTGTTTTTCAGTACTGCAATTTCCATTTTGACTTTTTGTTTCGCTTCTTGAATACTTTTTAACGTCTTTTCCTTTTTTTCCTCAACTAAAACAAACAATTTAACGTTTCACTGATTATATAAGACATAACGTGGTTTATTACTCCTGGGAGATACGCGCCTTTTTTACCATTACATGTAGAGAAACGTAATTTATTGTGCGAAAAAAGATGTCGCCCTAGCCTTAGTAAATAAAAACAACTTACAATTCGTGTTATGCTCCCACCGCCCCAAACTCAGCTGTTTTGTGGTTGTCAACAAATGATGCATTAATTGTGTGGGGTCTTGAAATACAATCTCGTCGTAACTTTCCGAAAGTAGTCCTTTTCCCTGCTCCATCCCTATATCCATTGTGCCCCCAGAGTGAAATAATTTCAAAATGTGGTACATAGTGACCTAGAAGACACCTAATCAGAAATTATTTTTCCCTATGAGAGAAATTACAGGACGTTCATTGGGGTCGTTGAAATGTATCTTTATAACAATCTCGAACTCGCCCCAACCTGTCTCACTGATTTCGTAAGGGGGTTTCACAACGATCCGGTTCTGGTTGGCGTAACTTTCATGTAATTTAAAATGGACTTTTTTCACGTAACACGAAAGGTCTTCGTTGTTGAAAGGCTTCACGTAGACGGTCCACTGGTGTGTGTGACCGTCTTCTTCTCGTTTTTTGCCAAAATAACGAGCGATATTGCCGTAAACAATAGGCTTGATGATACACACTCCCTTAAAGAAAAAACAGATTTATAACACTGGTACAGTGTTCTTATAAAGAAATGGAACGTACCTTAAGTCTGCCACCGGAATCGGGGCCAAAATCAGTGGAAAGATTCATTTTTGAGCAATTTATGAGATAACACTTTTGGAGGTTATGTTTACACAACCTGACAGATACTCTAGATATAAATGACAGTACTACCACTACCAACAAAAAATACTCTAGTTTTTTTAACAAATTTTAGATCGACGCATTTGTATTTTGCTCTTTTGCAACGGCTTTACAAGGAGTCGTTATTTCAGCTGTGTTATCTTGATGTAATAAAGCATCAGAAATATAAATAACATTCTTTTTTAAAAAAATATAAAATATAGAAAAATTCGGTGTAATAATACTACAATGACACAATACTCCCAACGCAATCCATTTTGGTTTTTATTTCAAAATTGAATCAGTGTCAGCGTCAAATAATTAATTAAATTGTCATATTATTATCAATAATTATAAGCAATGTTGTATTCAGCAGAAGATATTACAGAGTTTATTATACAATATGTTGATTCCGTCCGAAATTATGAAGTTTTTGACGTAAAAACCCCAGATGATCTGTACAAACTCTTCGTTTTTTGTCACTTATTCTCCTGGGGGGTTTTATTATACAAAATGCAATATTCCTTGTAACCACATTTAAATAAATCTCAAAAAGTCTGAATTTGTTTATAAAATTTAAATTTTAATTCAAGAATTTTAAATAATGCATAGATGGCGCCACATAAACCCGCCAAAAAACTTTGTTTACAAGATTCAAATCTGTGAATATTTTGATTTATACAAGATTTTACTCAATTTTTTTAATGAAAAAGAAGACAAAACGATAAAATGTGTGACAAATTTGTGTCTTCCTTACATATACAAAAGCTAGGTAAGTGGAAATTAACATATTTAAAACCTAACCTCAAAAATTTTCAAAGGACACGAAATTCAAGAAATACGTGAAAGGGCTTTACTTAATATAATTTCGAAACTTGACCATGGATTTGAATTCGATAATCCTTTAGCCCGCAGTCGTGAAATTCTCACGAAATTGTTTGAATGGTTTTTGTTTGAGCCTTGCACCAAACAAGACCTTGTCTTCAGCCTTATTAAACGTGTTTTCGAGGTAAGTTTCACCTGAAATTAAGTTCGCACTAAACTCTCTACAGTCACAAAGTGGCAAGACCCTAATCAGTCACAATGGTCCCCAAACATACAAAAAAGAACTCACCCAAATCCGTACTTACATCGAGCCAAAATACTACCCCTATCTTGAGGAAATTATGCAAATCCTGGACAGAAACACCCTTATTGTACCCCCGTTAGAAACCGACATTCCTCTAAGTTACCGAAGTGGACAATCAGAATACACTAGCCGCCCTGTTGGCAGTACTGCTACCACAATCGAGGGGTTTATCCATCAAGAAGCTTCAGCCCATCAGCATAACACGTAAAAACTCTCTAAAGTAGGGATTTTTAACCGGAAAATTCTATTACAGTCCTGTTAAAATCGACACCCCTAATACCGACTACATAATACACCCTTTAAAGTGGCAATTTTTAATAGAAGCAGATCGGCAAGTATTACAAACTATTGAAAACTCCCTAAAGGATCCACCACAACTAGCTTCTTTACTTCATTCAGCTGAGTTTTTCTCGAATGTGCTTTTACGCGATTTCCCAGCTGAAGTCTTCTTGCAGAGACCTAATATTGTTTCAGTAAGTGTCTTTTTTGAATTAAATTTTTTGTTTTTAATTATTTTTTTTCAGACGTTTCATGATTTAATTAATAATTGTACATCCACAAGAGTGATAAATTCAGTTTTGAATTGTTTAAATCAGCTAACTAAGGCTCTACAAGTCAGAATTTGTCACTACAATGACCCCTGTTTGTACACCTCTAAAGAAAATGTAAGTTGCAAGTACGAGTAGCTCATGAAAATCAAGTATAAGACGACCTGATTCGTCATTGGCATGGCAACGTGTTTGTCACCATAGCAACGATTTAAAATTAGGAACTCTGATTGGCCACAATTAATTTTAAATTACTTGTTTTTTTTTTATTAGAGCCAATCGAGACTGTCGACACCGAATTCTTGGTCCAAAACCACCCTTTCAAGTCAGTCACGTGACGAAGTTGAACGTTTTGAAAATGTTGATTATCTGAAAACTCAACAAATCTCATTTCCTCGTTATTGTTTTTTAACTTTTAAGTGTATTTTTAAATATTTATGTGTAAAACCTGAAAGTGTTCGGTTAAAAACTAATCAGGTAATGTCACTAGATTTTTTTGTTGATAATATTATTATTATTATTTTAGAAAGGTGTGAATTTAGCTTTGAATTTATTAGAAGAACTTTTAAATTTGCTAGATTTAGTACTGGGAGGTGATATTTGGAGTGACGAATCAGCTACACCCTTAATTCACGAAATTCGGAGACAATTGAATGACGTACTGTTGGATTATGGCGACACTTTAGAATATTTTAGGTAGTAAACATCATTTGGTATCGCAATATGTTATAAAAATTTGATTGAGATTATACCAAAATTTTATCTGTGAGATGGCGCATAGCGTCAATTACACAACTGTTCCTCTTTATAATAATTCATCTCGAATTTTTGTTTTGTTTTAGAATTGAAGCTGCTAGTGATGACTCTAATTTACATAACAGAGTGACCCAACTGTGTTTTTTACACAATTGTGGCAATTTTTTAACCAGAATGGTACCCTTGACTCAGACTGGTCTAATTTTACCTCGAAATCTTAAAAATGCCCTTGCTGATAGTCTAGTTGATGTCACTTTACTGAAATTGTACCCAAATCTCTACAACACACTTCTAGATTACGTCCAAGTATTTTTTTTGTTGAGAAATCAATTTTATTTCAAAAATTTCTTTTAGAGTTACAAAGTAGGCCTTGATAGTGACTCACTGGTAAAATATCATGAAACGAAGAAAATTTGTGAAAGTATGACTTGTGCTGTTGAATTTATGAACCACTGTAAATCATTAAATACCCATGATGGTATAGTACTAGCTGAAAAGGCACTACCATGTCTGGAATTCCATCGTGATTTAACATTTGTAAAACAAGTGATTGATTTGTCTGCCAATAAGTTACCACTTTATCCAAATGATATGACATTAATTGAAATATTTGAAAGTAAGACACTCACTAAAACTCGTTCGTGCTTTAAAATTGTGATTTCAGTTGTTATTTTAAAATTATTAGGACACAATTTGGAATTAGTTCGTGAAGAAACTTACAAATTATGTCAAAAACGTATAATTGCAACAATTGGGCCTAGATTAAACACGTCCGGTACTGGTGTACCAGGGTCACAAATTTTGTTTTTGTGCCGAAGTAAAATTTTTGTTGAAATCGCTTGTCAAGGTCTGACTTCTGAAAATTCACAGGTAAATAAATGAGAAAGAACCTGTGGGGGTTTCTTAATATTTTGGTAGTACAGTGGTGTCTGGTTATAACGAACCACTCTGAAAGTATTGCTTTTGTAACAAAGTTCTCTTGAGTTTCGTTAGAACAGGACAGTACTGCATAATTAAAAGAGCCAAATTTTGGTGCCCTCTATATTCAGTATTTTCTGGTACACACTGTGTATTAACATAAAATTTTTACCATTTTAAGATTCAAAATTATTCTGAAGACATTTTAATTCATTTAATTAAATGTAAAATTCTCGTTTCGAGTGATATTTGGGATAAAATAATCGAGGCTTTGATTGGTTCATTACCGATTCTATTATGTCATGTAAACAAAAAAGAATCTCTAGGACGATGCCTGCTTGATCTAATTGATCCTGATACTGCTGAAAGTTTGTTTTTATCTAAGAGTGAGGTAAGTGTTTTTTTATAAAATGACTCGAAATAACAATTTTTTTTGTTTAGGTAATTAAAGGAAATGTCTGTTTATTATTTTCAAATGAGAATCAAATACGCGAAGAAGCTTTTTCTCGACTTTGTTGGCTTTTAGCTGGTCAAAACGATTCAAAAGAGTTGTTACCACGTCTTAATAATTTATACGATAAGGCTTTACCAAACGTTTGTCAAATTCAACGAATTTTAGATATTAATAAACATCGAACAACTCAACATTTCTATCAGGTGAGGTCACAAATACTCGCAATTTTAAATACTAAAAAAAATATTTCAGCCGAGTAGTTTACAGCAAGTCTTAGAGCTCTTGAAATCCTCGAATGTTGAGCCAGTAATTCGCAGATCTGCTCTAACTCAAATCAGTGTTATGATGGAAGATTCTTTATTACACTCAACATTTTTAGCAAATAACGGAATTGAGATTGTTCTAGCTGTGATAAAATCATCACTGACTGAAAAAAATTTCAATGATTATCCCGATTCGGTAATTCCTGCGATTAGTGTCCTGAAAAATTTGTGTTTGTTTCAGACGAGTGCAAGACAGTGTCTTACTGAAAACACACAAATATTTTACAACATTTTAAGAAGTATCTAAATACGTTTTTTTAAATTTTTTATGACTTTATTATCTTTCAGGCTTGTTTATGTTTTTTACTGAGGATAAATTGAGACAGGACGCAGCTATTCTTTTATTTCTGTTGTGTTTCAATGAGTTTATTAAAGGAAGTCCATCTAAGGCGAATTTTTCAGTGCCTTATTTAGTTAGTGTGAAGTTACATTTGCCATTTTCATGTAATACTCATTGGGAGATTAGTCAATATTTCGAGGGAAGTCTCATCGAGTTGTTGGCCTCAGATCGGAATTGTTTCAGCGCGATTCAAATACAGTGGAATTGCGAGATTTTTGGAGGTTTAGATGAGTTATTATCGCGGAAGGATCTTGAAGAAAATATTGTTGATAACTTGAAATTGACAGATTATGATTTGTCGGTTTTAAAAGCCTCAAATGTTGTTTTTTATGTGAGGAAATATTTGATTGAGATACAGAATGGTACAATGCACGAGTGCGTTACAAGTAGTTTAAATAAATTGACGACGTAAGTAAATTACTAATTTATTGTCGTTTTAATATAAAATAATTTAAGGTACGTTATTTTGGCTAAATTAATGCCGAAACAAGACACGTTTTTGGACCTTCTTTGGGAGTCAACATTTTCACGATTTTTAAAAATCTTGCCATCTAGTGAAGAAGACGCCAAGCTTTTAAGTAACGTGCTGAAATTCTTACTCTATCTGGTTCCTTTTTACAAATCTTCAGGTACACAAGCACCTAAAAAATTCACACAGTGATTTTCAAACCGTTCTCTTGCTAATTCCTGTGTTTTGAAAATAATTTCCAAATCGTTTAATTCTAATCCTTGATTGTTTATTAAACAATCAATTACTGTTTCGGTTTCAATTACTTGTTCAGCAAATTTTTTTAATGATTTTTTGTTATAGCGGTTTGCTGACATAACCACAATGTTTTTATTTTTTGTTGTACGAATTAATTCTCTTTTTGCTGATTCTAATTTGGGTAAATTTAAGCCGGCGATTATAATACGAGCCCCTTTTAATGCGTATTTACGTGCTTTTTCGTAATTTAGGCCTGAAAATTTGATATTATTTGACGTTTAAATGTGAGGTTATGTAATCTAACCTATATCGTCTAAAATCACAATTACTGTCTTTGGGGGCACAAAAAGTGTTCGATATTTATAAAAATTCACAATTCTATTGTAAATTTCACGTTTTGGTAGAATATAAACGAGGGCAAGACCCAAACCGACCGCGTACCAATTCACCATGACGTCTGTTGGCGACACTGCTGATATTCGAATTCAGCGAGGGAAATTTAAATTTTGTACCAGTTTGATTAAATAACCTCAAGGTTTTTATTTTTTGTTGAACGAATTAATTTTTTTGTTAATGTTTCCATTTTGGGTAAATACGGGCACCTTTTAAAGCGTACTTACTGGTTTTTCGCAATTATTATTATTTGACGTTTAAAAGTGAGGTTATGTAACCCAATCTATATCGTCTAAAATCACAATAACTGTCTTTAGGGGCACAAAAAGTGTTCGATATTTATAAAAATTCATAATTCTGTTGTAAATTTCACGTTTTGGTAGAATATAAGCGAGGGCAAGACCTAAACCGACCGCGTACCAATTCACCATGACGTCTGTTGGCGACACTGCTCATATTTGAATTCAGCGAGGGAAATTCAAATTTTGACAACTACAATATTTTTATTTTTTGTTAAATATAGTCTAAAATGACAATTATTGTCTTTAGAAGTACAAAAAGTGCCTACAAAAACACAGTTTTATTGTATATTTTACTAGGTCAAGACGTGGATTTGTGTTGGCGTTGTTTTCATTTAAATTTGGCGCGGGAAATTTAAATAATTTTTGTTTTAGAGTCCCCATTCTGGCTTGTACAATTACTAAAAAACCCATCATCGTGTATTTTGGATTTAATTGAAGTGGAACCTTCAGCAAATGACGATTTTAAAATCTTGAGTCAAGATTTACTAAATTTGCTTACTTTATGTGCCTCACAGGAGCAACATTTTCTAGATTTTTACAACTACTCTCAAGTTTCTCAAATTAGTCAAACAACATGGAGTCACGTGATTGGTATTATAACGAATTGTTTAAATTCTAGTGATTCGAGTCACTTTTACAATCTTTGTAAGTCATATTTTTCACGTGTTTTAAATTACAGTTTCTTATTTTAGCATATTTAGATTCGTTACTTTCTTGTTTGGTACACCTGACTGCTAGTTTAGGTTGGACAAAACCAAATACACCACCTTCAAGAATTTTATTAGAGTTAGTTTCATCATTATGTGAGTTAGTTGTGGTATTTCATTGTAGTAAAGGACAAACGGCTACAATTTCGGTTATGGGACTTAATATAACACGAAATATTATTTTAATCCTCAACCATCTAGTAGCTGAAATGCATAATTCAAAAATAAAAAATTGGGAACGTTGTTTTTTACAAGTTGATGAAAATAATTGGTTAAAAAGTTTTTTGGTACTTTGGTCAAGTCGAGATGTTTTATTACGTGCAGGTGCTTTACAATTTTTTGCTGGATTAGCAAATTCACCTTTACTTGCTATAAATATTGTTAATGGTTGGTTCACAAAGTTTTTTTTTTATTTTTATAACTCTTGTATTTTAGAATTAAAAAATGAAAATCAAGGAGTTTGGGACATAGCTTTAGGTATTTTAATTGACCACGAGGAAGCCAGTGTAGTTCGAGAAAATTCTGCTTTTCTTTTGGCGAATTTATTGGGACATACTGTAGATTCAGAAAAATCTAATTTAGTTACAAGTCTTGTCCCGAATTCTATGAGAAAGGTACATATATTTTTACTGTTATTCTCTTCTATTTTTTTGTCAATTTTAGGGAAAAGATGAAGTGACTACAATTTTTGATCTTTTTGAGGATTACCAATTTTATAAAAATGTTGTCACTATTTTAACACGACTCTACACTTTAAATATTGTCGATTTTGATACACAAACTATATCACAAGTGTGTTTGGATGATTCTTCAAGTGGTAGTAGTGGCAGTGCATCAATTTCTTATTCACTGGTGGCGCCATCTCTTGTTAAAAGTCTCACAAACTTACTCGGCAGATTACTTAAATTAAACAAGGACCGGTTAAGTAATAAATTACACGAATTTGGTGTTGTTAAATTGTTACTTAAGACGATTTGTAATCCTAATATGACTATAAAAGATACGAAAAAATTATCACTCTACTGTGAAATTCTAGAAATGGATACTACTGTTTGCAGTTTATTAAGTCACGTGGCGTATAACAATTTAACATGTTTAGGAACAATTTTACACACAAAGGATTGTTTAACTGTTTTAATATCACTACTAAATCCACATTTATATCGTAAGTATATTTTATTTATTTTTCATATGTAAATTCAACATTGTGACAATGCAGAGTTTCATTTGTTTTTGCATCAAGTAAAGAGACTTTAACCAGAAATTCACCTTCTGGGATTTTTTTGAATTTAAATTTTTGGAAGTCAAGTGTGTGGTCCTTAATTTTGTAGTCGCCCTATAACAAACGGTAATAAATGAGCGGCAAATTTAAAAAAATTAAATTACCGGAGGAACAGGACATGCACCACGTTCAAGACCTGCAGCTTCTTGCATATCGTGCATAAATTCTCCCATGTATTTATTAACAGCATCACAGAGATTTTCTTTGATTGTTATAAGGTGTTCATAGGCGCCGTTTTCCTTATAAGAAACATCAGCAATGTCCTAAAAACTGTTTTAGTGATTTTTGTGTTTCTAAGTTGGGAGAAGTGTTTACGATTATGTCATTTCCTAAAGGCACTTTTGTTTTAAGACTACCTTCTTCAAGAATTTGCATTCCGTTACTATCTTTCAATTTAAAATCAATTTTAATTGGATAATCGATTTTTGAATCACAACTTTCGAATTTGTTCACTGTTACTTTGCCATGTGTCATGTGATACTTGAAAAGAGACATTTAAAATATAGAGCGTTCAAATAAAAATGATGCTGCGGTGTGCTATAGATTTGAAACTACGTCACTTGTCAAAACCTTTCAGAAATATTTTATAATAATTGTCGCCTCCGGCTCCCAAACTGTATTAAAAATTTTTGGTGACAAAAATCTGTGGCACACTAGGAAGTTTTTTTTATTTGAACGTTCTATACTTACACATGACACAACCACCAATAAAACACTTGATATTTTCATTTTGAAAAAACAACTGAATGGTGCAAATATCGAGTTGAGTTGAATTTATATGCCTAAAAAAATCATTATAAAATCATAAAATGATCTTATCACTTCCTCTATTTGTAGGTTTAATTATTATTTAACCGGAAATATTTTTTTTTCAATTTTAGATACACATCTGCCACAATTACTTTGTTTACGTAACCGACTTTGGAGTGAAATTTTTAAACTATTATCGGTTTTAACCGCAGCGAAAAATTTTGACCAATCAGCGCTTGAGATTTTAACTGAAACAATTGAAGATTCAGGAAGTACAGCGTTTATTGAAACAATGTGTGAAGCAACTAAAAGTTTAGCTTTTAACGGTACAAATTTCTTTTTGTTTTTTTATTTTTCTAATTATCGTTTTTATAGATTTACAAAATTCGGCTTTATTATCACTGACTAATCTTTTAACTGTTGAGTCACGTGACAATTCCTCAATACAAAACCTTCTAGATTCAGAACGTTCAGGTGCAGAAATTTGCGAAATATTATTAAATTTATACGAATTATGTAATTTAAAAGTTTCGAAAGATTTAATTCGAAAAAAATCGGTTATAACATCGTCTTTAACATCGGTTTTGGGTGTATCACAAAAGGCGAAGAAATACGCATTTGACGCAGGCTTACCAACTGTTATTATAAAACAATTGAAGGAGTTTCAAATCAAGTTGAGTTTGGAATCTGTTGATTGTTTGAGACGAGTTTTAGAGAAAAAACGAATTTGTCCGATTTTAAAAGAACTCAATGAGTTGGTAGGACTGATTACGAATTTTATGATCGGTGATAATCGTGTGAAAACGAAGTTTGCCGATTTGGGTTTGAGTGACTTTATCCATAAATTATGGATATGGTTTGCGTTACAAAATCCACACCTCGTGGATGTTTTAAAAATGTTGGCTACATTCACAGCCGAGTCTGTAACAACCTGTCAGAGTTTACCTTTAACAAGTTCTGTTGCTGGAAGTGGTCCACGGAAATTACCAAGTAAAATATCCCTACTTCATGTAATTATTAATCTTGTGGATAAAGAAATGGATCAAGTCAGTAAGACACACAACTTATCCATACTCGAGTTGTGTTTTGTTATTTTAAATAATTGTTGCTCGGTTTTAGATTGTAGAATCTTAATTTGTAAAGTCAGTAGATACAAAAAAAAAAAACACAAAAAATACAAAAGAAATTTTTAGAGCACTCTCCTAAATAGTGTTAGCCGTTTACACCCTGCAATCACCAAAAAACAAAAACCCTGGGAAACCGTTGAGTTATTCTGGTTGGAATTTCTCGAAATTTTCACTTTATACCCTGAAGGACAGTCTCATATTGCAAAAAATAACGACGTTTTTGACTTAATTTTGACTTTGGCTTCGGGGAAAGTCCCGAATCGGACAACTGCTTTACTAGTATTACGGAATATTGCGTTCTACCAACCTAATAGAACGAAATTGTTGACGTCAGGTTGGTAGTAGACAAGGAGGTTAAATGGAAAGGAGAGAGTACGACTTGAAAAAAAATGGACTTGCCGAATTCACTGCGCAAAGCTATAAACACAAACTTGTACTGAAAGCAGACGCACCACGAGGTTGAAGTCAGTACATAGGATAAAAACGACAACAACAATAACAAAGAATATTAACAATCAATTCTCACTGACCAAAAAAATTTCAAGACAATCAAGACAACGTTCGTTTGTAAACAACCAAACAAAACCTAGCGTTCTGCGTCAGCTATGCCACTGTGCAAGACAAGACCCTGCCGAACATGATTTGTCGAGTCGGCGCTTCATTTGAAACCTGTCATAAACTGGTACCAAGTTGATACCAATCTATTTAGACAGAGGTTCTCTCTCCTTTGTATCTAACCTCTTTGGTAGTAGGTTTTTTGACAGTTGCGTTATGACTTTTGTAATTTTCAGGTGAATTTTTGAATTTATTAAAAGGTAAGTTGGAAAATGGAACAAATGATGAGAAAACAATAGTTGTTTTAATGATGTGGTCACTTTGTGCCAATAATCAAAAAGGAAAAATTGTTTTTAAAGCTGCAAATTTAGATAAACAGCTACAACAAGTTTTGAAACATTATCAGCTTACGTCGGAACTTGTACCAGATGGTGAGGTTGAAACGATTAAGTATGTTTTAAGTGTGATTAGAGATGGGGATGTATGATTTTTACTTTTGTATTTTTATATATGACCTAAGTCTAAATACATATAATTTTTTTAATTTTGTGGCAATTTTGATGATTTCCTTTTAAGTTCGAGACATTTAGCAGCTACGTTTCGCTAAGTTTTATGATTTTTTTTACTAAAAAATGCTAAAAAGGTACATTAAAAATGACATAATAAATTATGTAATTAAAAACCATAAAAAAATATGAGAAGTTACATAAAAATAATTATAATAAGACATTGTATAGGTACAACACGGGCATAATCGTCACTAACGGCCCTCGGGAATTTAAAAACTCACCCACGTCGAGGTTTCCCGCGTGCTATAATTCCCTTGTTTATGCCCTTAATACATAAATAATTTTTATAAAAAAATATTCTAATTACTGACACATTTATTGTTTGCGTGCTTTGCTATAAATAAAAAACAATTATTTTGATTTTGATGGTTTGATAACAAAGTTATTTATTGTATTAACGTCATTACAATTAAAAATAATGAATAAAATAAACATACTCTGTGTCTCCTATCATCATACAGTCCCATTTTGTTCCAGACGTTCTATTTTTAACAAAATTTACGTTTATTTGTAGCAAAAAATTAAAGAAATCTGTAATCAACTTGTCGATACTGAGAAATTGCAAATAACATTTTATTATAATTTATTAAACAGAATTATAAAAAAAAAAGTGTGAAGTACATCCGGGCACTCCAAGGACATTCTTCCTCGTAACATTTAGTCTCTAATTACCTAAAGTTAGTTTTTTCGTCAATTAAATTTCACGTGTTGGCAATTAAATTCCCAAAGTGCTCAATTTTTTTCGTTAATTACTCGCTAATTTCCTCTAATTGCTCAAAATCCATACTTTTCGCAATTGGTCAAAATCCCATAAATCATAATGACCCTCATTGCGCAATCGCGCGTTTTAAACCGCAAAGAAGGCGTGTTTATGAATGAATAGTTGGCGATGGGACAGCGTTTGTTTATGTGTTCGCACCGTTTACAAAATTTTTCTGTGTAATAAAGTGTGCCGAAATGGCTGAAATTGCAACAAATTTTCCACCGCAGACCTACTCCTCGTCCTTCTTTCTCAATTCGTTGACTGACGTAAGTTAGGTTAGGTTTAGATAAACAAAGGTGCATTGCACCCTTAAGAGCGCAAGTGGCTGGGTAAATGACACATCACCAGAGGGTTAGAAAGTGGCAATTTTGCGGAATTTACCCCACGAAACTGTAAATAATAAACATTTCGTTCATTTAAACAATGCAATGTGTCAGCTTTGTTTATAAAATGCCAGTTTTTGTGGTGATTGTAATTTAAGACGTGTGGAGTCCTGGGTATTTACGTTGCGGAATGTTGGTAGCAGTGAGGGGATGTTTTTTTTTATGTCTATTTTTGATGTGTTTACATTGAATTCTGGTATGTACATTTAATAATTTGTTATTTCACGCCTCGTTAATCATTTTGTGTAAAAAATAATATTATATTTGATAAAGATCATTAATTTTGTGAAAAACATTTTTCTAACCTCAATTATATAGAGTGGAGATAAAAATTACGGCCGCGAAATACGTTTTTGTAGACGTTATTACACTACTAAGCTTGATGTTTTTTGGATTTTTTGGTGTGTCCTATTCACACATTAAACAGTAATTTTGATAATTTTTTGTTACAGCGTTTTATAACAGTGCCTTTTTGATTGTCATTCTGATTGCTAAATGACATACTTTTACGCACTAGTGCTCAAAAATGAAAAATACATTTATTAGTTTATTTATTATAAACATGAAAAGTACAGTTACTTAAGTACTTTCGAAGATTTCAGATTTCTTTCCTGAACTTCAATACAAGTGGAAACGCCACTTCAGATTTGCTATTTCCGTCACAGATTGTTCTTTTCTTTGATACAGTTTCTTCTTTTTCCATAATATTCATCGAAATTGCGTTTTTTGCTTTCAACAGAGCTTTCTATGTAACTTTCCGCAACAGATCGATCGCCATCCTCCATGTCATTTGAGTAATGTAATATCTGCTCCTGAATCTGCTAACAGTGTTACTGAACAACGGCGAAAGCAGTGCCCGGTATATTCTTTAGCATTTAGCAGGCCGAGACATTCTGCAATTTTTTTAGGCATACCTCCAATAGTATTTATACTAACAGGTAGCGTACAGCACCTGGAATTTCTATAGATTAAGAAGAATCTCTGAAGTTCAGTATGAGGAGGTCGAAGCTGTGCGTATTTGCGGAAAATCTCTAAGAAACTAATTCTTTCTACAAATCCTTCAGTTATTGTAAACATTCGTGAAGTGTTTGCCTTGGTATTCGGTATCTTTACTTCAATAAAAACTTGTACAATCTTCTATATCTTCCACTTTCAAAACCGTAATTTCTTCTCTGCGTAACGCGCCAAAAATCTCAGTGATTAGCACTACTTTTGCTAATAAATAGTCTGTCATCAGTTGTTTTTCATGAAACGTTCTATCTCTTACTTGGTGAATATTTTGATTTCTTTAGCTCTGTACCCACTGGTATTTCTTTTATAAATTCAATCAAGTGTACATTCTTGTTTAGATATATCGTGGTTCTTAGCATTGAGTACTTCATAAAGTAGACGGCTTATACATGTAAGATAATTTCGAAAAATAGGCCAAAAGTACCTCTTCTTCAATACTTGTTACATTTTTTTTCCTCACACCAACTACGAAATTTCCTGTATGTTTCCTTGTAAATTTTCTTACATATTTCGAGCACTATCGTGGCTAGTGCAGCTTCCGCAGCTTTTTCAATATCGGAATCAAATTCAGAATCGCTCATTTTTGTCCTCCTTTATCACAGAACTTAAGTTGACAGTCTGTAAGTAAACAACGAAATTTACATCCACAGCAACGTGCCGTCTGCCTACTGTACAATGTGAATGTTCGATTGAGATAATTATTTTTGAAAGAAAAATCTGTTATAAAACGCTGTAAGAAAAAATCTTGAATGCAATACGTTACAAAATCGATGTCTTTTAAGCTATTGACATATTTAAAAGACTCTCTTTTTGCAACTTATTGCATTAATAGCCATTTTGTAGCCGTTTTTACACAACTAAGCTTGACGTTTTTGGGAATTTCACCGGAAATGACGTAAATTCTTATTATTTTTTAGTGTGTCCTATTCATATATTAAACAGTAATTTTAATAATTTAAATGCATCGAGAGTATTAAAAATTTAACACACTTTTTTAGCATTGACCTGTTGTAAATTTTATATATTACATACCAATATAGATAAGCAAGGTGATATAATCTTAATAGAAAGTGATTTATAGATGAAATTTTTTGTTAAAAACTTAAAAAATTGTACTATTTCCTGTAAATTTGAGTTTTAAATTGTCCATGAAAAATATGACAGATAAGAATTGCTATCAGTGTGACATTGACATTACTTAAAAGATTCAGTGAAGTAGAATTTTAGTGGCCAAGTAGGTTTTTTAGCTGACCTTCAGTTTTTTTTTATGAAAATCTACTTATCCACTTAAAAAATAAAACAACTGAATTAAAATAAATATTTACAAGAAAATAAAATTTTCTCGTTTATTGCAAAACATAAATTCGTAAAACAATAGTCAATTTCATGGTTTAAGTGTCGTTGAAATTGCGTCTTTTTTTTTTTGAACACATGGTGCATGATGATAAAGTTAATCCCACAATGTTTATTTTACCTCAAACAATAATAATTCAGAACGATGACATTTAATTTTTCCCCTTAATTTGTAGAAAAATCCGTTATCCACCAAACAAGGATCTAATTGTTTGGATCGTAAACAAGTTTTTCATGAATCGTGATTTGAATACAATCAATGCAGAAATAAATGACGCACGTTTTTTGGAAATGATATTTCAGGAGAATTGTTTATTTTTCAGGATGAGAAAAATACCAACGAACCACCAACGAAAAGACCAGATCCACCTCTTCTCGACTGTCTTATAACGGTACGTTTCATCATTTAAAACAATTTAAAATCTCAATTGAATCGATTAGAATTAATACAATCATTTGCGTCACAACATTCTCTTGACCTTTTTTTTTACGTTGACCATTCCCTGAATTGTTTCTTCTCAAATGGAAGATGTTTATAAGACGGTTTTTGCATTTTAATTGAGATTTATTTGCGGATTTGGAAACTACTTGAAGTTCCGGGCAAATAACCAGCGAGCGAAAAAAAAATCGTTTTGGTTGGTAGTGGACAAATTTTTGTGACAAAATAATAAATATCGAGAGGAACGTGACATCTCTTTCTCTTTTTCCAACACGTAGAATATGCTACTTTAGAAAGAATCAACAAAGTCTGGTAGCGTTAACATTTAACAGAGCAAAATTTGGCCCTCACTACACTATTCAAAATTTATTAGACTGAACGTGTCACGTCCGGTCTAATTATATCTACTATTTAGTCCAGTCATTGATTCATTGAATCTGTCAAAGACAGCCCCCACAAAAAACGAAAAGTTTAGACATCTCCTATTTCAACAAAAAATTTTTTTTAATTTTTTAATGTGTCCTGGAAGAGCGCTCGATTAAGCCCTCGATACAAAAAAAAGATGCAGACAATTTAGAGACCATTTAGAGTTTGTTTCTGGTATAGCTGGAAGTGTTAGAACCTACTAGAGGTCTACAACATCTGCAATTATTTTTCTTATGTCATCTGGTACACAAAAACAACCCACCCACTTCTAAACTTTTTTGTTCTCACGTTATAATTTATTACGAAACGATCGTGCGTATTTTTTTTTCACACTTTGCGGAAGAAATAAAGTGAAAGTGTATATAGATAATCATGAATAACAAATGACGATCTACAGTCACGATTGTGACTTGTTTTGTGTTCGAAAAAAAAAAAGTAAAATAACGGCGTAACAGCGTAAAAACGGCTCGTTAAACATAATTTAGCCTTGATAATGTAAGTCTAAAAAAATAGCTGTAAGGGCCCTTGGAGTGGTTGTTTTCACCTAGTTGTTGCATTTGTCCACAACTGATGCTTTGCAGTGCGCTTAAATTTTCAGTCTGAAGAATGAAGATGGTTTCAATAAATGACTCACAATATTTACATTGAAACGTTTATCTGTCCTTCCTATACAATCTAAATATAACTCAGTATTTGCATGTAAACACCATCTGTTATCAAATCTTCTAATTGCTCGAATATTTCTACAAATGAAATTGTGGTCATTTGATAAGCTTGACGTTTAGTTGTTTCCAACCCACCAAATTGCAAACTGCAAGGTATTAAATTTTCTAATTTCACGGTAATTTTCAAGTAATTATTTTTCCAGATGGGACGTTTTTTATTACTTTTTATTGCGTTTTTATGCCCATATACTCAAGCAATTCAATGTAATACTCCAAATGACCCAAAAGTTCGTTTGTTTGATTCGATACCTCATTATCAAGCAAACAAAGTTCCGTTTAGTCCTTTAAGTCCTGGATGGCAAGGAAGTAACGTCGAATTTAGTTTTTTAACGGTGAAAAAACTCGAAAAAAATACATTCATTACTTATGATTGTCAAGCAGTAATTTCGCTTAAACTGAGTGGAAAAAGGATTCAAAATATTGATGAAGGAGCTTTTAATTCTTTAATTTGTCTTCATCAGCTTCTTCTAGATAATAATAATATTACAAAATTGGAGAAAAACTTTTTTAGTGATTTACAAAGACTGGAAAAGCTTGATTTGAGTTATAATAAAATTGAAGTAATCGAAGATTTTGTTTTTTCGAATTTAGTCCGTCTGAAAATTTTGAATTTGGGTAACAACCAAATAGAAAAATTGCAAAATAAAGCTTTTGAGAATTTAACAAAACTTGAAGATTTGTATCTAGACCACAACGAAATTTCGAAAATATCTCCTGATTTATTTTTGCCTTTAGTGAGTCTAAATAATTTGAGTTTAGCCTGGAATATGTTGAGAGCCGAGCCAGAAACGTGGTTAGGCTTGAAGGATTTACATTTTTTAGATTTGGCTTCAAACAATTTGGATCATTTTGATCCAAGTTACAATTTTTCCTTTTTCACTTTGAGGAGCCTCAACTTGAGTTTGAATTCTTTGACTCAACTGAATGTTATTGAAATAAAACGGCATTTACCTCAACTGAAATTGATTGATTTAAATGGAAATTCGTGGTTTTGTGATGATCTCGAAAGGATAATTCATGATTTGAATGATTCGGGGATTAAATTACCAGCGAGGAATTTTACAAGTGTTGGAGTACATGGAATTGCTTGCAGTGAAGTACCTGTGTATTCAACGAGTACCACTACAGAAAAATTAAAGACGACACGACAACCGGAAATTTGGGTGCGGAAAGATGAGCTTGAGAAGAAAATTAGGGAAAGTAATGAAGAAATCGGGAGTGAGATTACGACTTTGCGAAGTTTTGTTATTTTTGTTTTTGCTTTAGTTTGTCTTTTTATCTTGTTTGAAATTTTATTCAGGATTGATTGTTGCCGGAATGTTATCGGCAGATTCAGGGGAGGCAATGAACTGTATTATGATAACAGTAATGTAGAAAATTTTAGACTGTTGGGCAGATAACGAGGATTTTTTTGTGATATTATTTTGTATTTTTTGTATAATAAATGATTTTTTGTGATAAGTGTTTTGTCTTTTTTTAAAAAAACACAATTTGTTAACGAAATATGGTATTGTAGTACTAAAAAAATTAAGAAAAAGCTTTAAAAAGTATCAAAAATAGAACGGGCTTCAAGGTCACTCTCATAAACAGCTATAGAATATTTTACAAATTTTTTTTGTAGAGGGTTGTAAAAAAATCTTTTAAAATTGTGATTCAAAAACAAATTACAAAACCGGAAAATTTCTCAAATTAAAAAGATAATTTAGGGAATTAATTTTTTGATTTTACAGTTTCTATCCGGCGAGAAGCGTGAAAATGGAACTAAACCAAATACAAAAAAGGTAAATTGCACGTGCTACTAGTCTGTAATTGTGACTAACATTACTGTTAGTTTCACGTATTGTAGCATGATGGCGCCACTAACAATAATCACAGATATTGCAATTGCTAAATAATTTTTTGTGGTTACTTGATTTATAGACTCATTGATTGAAAATAATTGTGTTTTCTCTCTTTTTTTTCTGAGAAATGCGTAAGCGATAAGTGATCATTTTTTACTCTCGTTTGTTGACCCACAGGCATACAATTTATTTAATTATTATTATTAACTCACAATTAATGGCAAATACTTTTTATTTGTATTTAAAATGAGAGTTTCTTTTATTTTTCAAAAATTTGTTTTTTCTGTTTTCTTTTATCATTGTTTTCGCTTATTTCTGATGTAATTCTTCCAGATAAAAATTTTCTCGCTTTCAAGGTTTCCAATCTCTACCTCACCTTTTCATAACAGTCATTACATATTACTAATACAAATTTCGAATGATTTAATTAGTTTTTCCATCGAAAAAAGTAATTACACCTTTACTGACTCACATTTGCTTAATTTAATTCATTTTCCGGTATTTCATATAATATGACTCAAGTATCTCTCTTTTAACAAGACAAAAGAATTTTTTTTCTTATTTCTAAAATCAATTTTTGTTTCAATTCTTTTGTTTCTTCATTTCTTTGCGTGTGCTTAAACCCGTCGTGGAAGGTCTTCGGATTTGGAGCAGAAACCGACCATATCCAACTGTTAGGAACTCGGAGGTCATCATTGACGTCAATCGTATAGTCACGTGACACTTTTCAAAACCATTTTTTTCATCTATCTTTCTCACTCTTCCCAGCACACCTTTTCCTACCATCTGGTATAAATTTTTTTGACACGTTTTCAAAACTTTCTTCACGTGTTACAACAAATTGTTTTGTTTGAAAAACCGGTACAAACTAATTATATTATCGCACCTTGGTTTTTTTTTAATTGTCACAATTGAAAAAAAAATTCCGATGTAAAAAATTAGAAGAACACACGTTTTAATTTTACATAAATTATTTTAAATCCGTCCATTGACTCGTATTGACGTCAGTTTGTACATCCATAGTCGATGCACTGAACTTACAAAGAACCCATCAATCAATCAGAGACATACATCTGAATCTGGGTACTGCCGATATTTTATGGTTCTGGCTAAGACACATTCATGTTTCCTCGAAACGTTTCAATTGAAATTTTAAAAGTCGTGACTTAATTTGGGCAAATTTACACCGACAGATGGCGGTTTTTTTTTGAAAAATTTTACCTCGAAAACAATTTGACGTATTTCGGCGCTTTTTTTGTAAAATTTTTGACGTATTTTAATCTAAAAATAGATTATTTGTCTCTAGAATTATTGTTTTGAGACACGTCAACCGATTTTGTAACTTTATTTATTGCCCTATTCAGTGATTTGTAAGTTTATCTAATCGAGTGACGACAGTCATATTTTTTTTAGTGGTATTCTAGTGGTTTTATCGTATCGCCAGAAATAACAACGTATGTCGAATTTTTTTTTTTAAGAAAAATACTTCTTTAAACATCTGAAAATTGTATATAATAAAATTTATTCAGATGTAAACAAAGATTTAATTTAATTAGATGCGAAGCTAAATTATTTTGTAAACTGTTGTAAATTTAGGTTAACTACTTCCTTTGCTATTACGCACACTGTAAAAAAATTAACGGAAACATTAAAAATATAGATTTATTTTTGTATAAACTGTCCAATATACTAACCCAATTTTAATTTGAGTTAGACCAGAAGCCGCCATTTTGCGTTTAAAAATTGAAAACACATGTTTGAATTCATAATTTTGTTATATCAAGTGTTCATTTAAAAATTCTCTTTAGAATGCCATTAAAAACTTGTTGAATTTCTGCAATAATCATCTGGGTTTTTTGCGAGGTTGTAGCCCGAGTTCATCTATAATCACGTGAGTTATACTTTAATATGTTTTAGCCCACAAATGGCTAAATTTAACAATAGCTATTAATGCAATAAGTTGCAAAAAGAGAGTCTTTTAAGTACGCGACGTGAAACACGCCAAGAGCTTAAAAAATATCGATTTTGCAACGTATTGCATTCAAGATTTTTTATTACAGCGTTTTATAACAGATTTTTCTTTCAAAAATAATGATCTCAATCGAACATTCACATTGTACAAAAGGCAGACGGCAGATTGCTGTGGATGTAAATTTCGTTGTTTACTGTTTTTGTAAAATTACAGACTATCAACTTGCGTTCTGTGTTTAAGTTCTGTGATAAAGGAACACAAAAATGAGCGATTCTGAATTTGATTCCGACATTGAAAATGCTGAGGAAGCTACACTAGCGACCCTAGTGCTCCAAAAATCTAAGAAAATTTACAAGGAAACATACAGGAAATTTGGAAGTTGGTGTGAGGAAAAAAAATGTAACAAGTATAGAAGAAAAGGTACTTTTGGCGTATTTTTCGAAATTATCTTCCATGTATAAGCCGTCTACTTTATGGAGTACCTACTCAATGCTAAGGACTATGATATATCTTAACAAGAATGTAGATATCAAAGAATTTACAAATTTGATTGCATTACTAAAAAGAAATGCCAGTGGGTACAAGGCTAACAAATCCAAAATATTCACCAAGCAAGAGATAGAACGTTTAATGAAAACAGCTGATGACAAAGACTATTTATTGGCAAAAGTTGTGCTAATTACTGGGACTTTTGCCGCATTACGCAGAGAAGAAATTACGTTTTTGAAGATAGAAGATATAGAAGATTGTACAAGTTTTATTAAAGTGAAAATACCGAACACCAAGACAAAAATTTCACGAATGTTTACAATAACTGAAGGATTTGTAGATGGAATTAGTTTCTTAGAAATTTTCCGCAAATACGCACAGCTTCGACCTCCTCATGCTAAACATCAGAGATTCTTCTTAATCTATAGAAATTCCAGGTGCTGTACGCTACCTGTTAGTATAAATACTATTGGAGGTATGCGTAAAAAAATTGCAGAAAGTCTCGGCCTTCTAAATGCAAAAGAATATACCGGGCACTGCTTTCGCCGTTGTTTAGCAACACTCTTAGCAGATTCAGGAGCAGATATTACTCAAAAGTCAGAGGATGGAGATCGAGTTCTGTTGCGGAAAGTTACAGAGAAAACTCTGTTGAAAGCAAAAACGCAATTTCGATGAAAATTATGGGAAAAGAAGAAACTGTATCAAAGAAAAGAAGAATCTATGACGAAAATAGCAAATGTAAAGTGGCGTCTACAAGTACCGTTTCCACTTGTATTGAAGTTCAGGAAAGAAATCTGAAATCTTCAAATATTCAATAAAATAAAAAATGTGTTTTTCATTTTTGAGCACTAGTGCGTGCAAGTACGTCATTTAGCAATCAGAATGACAATCAAAAAGTCACTGTTATAAAACGCTGTAACAAAAAATAATTTCAATCATCATACACTCTACTTTTTATTATTATTTCCATAATAAATAAGGTAAAATAGGGTTGTAGGTAAACCCCTTGTGGTAGTTATTTTAACGCTTCTATATTGTAATTATCATCCACCCATTATCGTTGCGTTTATTTTTTGCCGTAACATAACGTACCGTAATAAAATTCAAATTGGGACGCCCTACCGAACTCGTCATCGTATCACAGAGAGAGAAAGCTTTGCATTGACGTCAATGGATACCAACCAGTGGCTCACGTTTCCACCTATCCGTGTTGTCAGTTTAAGAATTTCATCGTTATGTTGCATAACGTTAAAAAAAGCGTTACGATTTTTAAGGAAACAGGAGGTGAAAAAATGGCGAGTTATTTTAGCTAGTGAGCGCCCCTTAAGACGACGACGACGACGCCCATCCAGTCTTGGGTGATGGTGCGTTCAAGAACGTGAGTGTTGTGTGTGCGAAATGATGGATCACGTGTTGTCCCTTTTAGCTTTTTCCGGCAGTTTCAAGGTAAAAAGAAAGAAATACAGTCAACAATAATAATAAAAATAATTTAAACGAAAAATTGTTTTTTTTTTCTAGTCAGATTTTCTTGTTTTGTTTTCTTTTAATCGAGTTGGCGACGAGTGACGTCAATTAGGTTTTAATTTAAACAAATTTGTAAATGCCAGATCGGTAGGTTTTTGAAATGTAATCGAGGTTTGGTTTATCATTTTATTTAATTAAATTAATTTAATTTTTGAATTAACAGACTTGTGTTCAATTAAACAAGCAGGATAATTACAGAAATTTACGCTTCGAATGTTTGTTTAATTAATACTGACGACAGAATTTTTTTTTTGATGTCTTATACTGCAACGACTATTTACATTGTAATTAATTAAGCGTAATTTATAATAATTAAAAGTAATTAGCAAAACTACATTTGAAAATTCTTGATGGTAATTCGGTTAATTAGACAATCAACAGTTATCAATTTTGATAAGAAAATGTATTGCATACAAATTTCATTTTTTTTATAATTTATAAAATGCGATTTTAAGAAAAAAACACTATTATTTTACATTTATATTATCAATCTTTTCGGCTATTGCCTCCATAGTCTATATTAGTGTCATAATTTTTTTTTACCCATGAAAAACCAGTAAGCCTTGCAAATTTGAAATACCTTTTCGTGATTGGTGATTGCCTTATATTGCCACCAATCACAGCTCTTAATTTTGTATCGTTACTATGGAAACAAATCTGTTATTAACGCAAAGGCAATTACCAACTTAACACCTCTTCGTTTCCATAGCACTAAAAATTTAAAGCTATAATTGTTAGTTATCTTACTAACTTCTTCATTTGAGGAGGCGTTACGCATGAAATAACGTATCCGTAACGTAATATGATTTGTTGTTGTTTTGACAAGCATCAATAATAGCGTCTAATTTTGTATCGTGACTATGGAAACGTAACTAACGTATCTTCATTTTCGTAGCACTTAAATGTAGTTGTTTTAGTTGTTTCCATGGCAACAGCGTGTTACGTTTGAAATAACGTATCTGCAACGTATTATGTTATAAATCAAATATTAATTTGTAAAGTATGAGTGTTGTATGCATGCAAAGGTCTGGCGCTCATATGTTTACTGAATTAAAATAAAAACTTATTTTCTTGCTTTATTCTTCCTGTATTTTCAAAAATTCTACGTTTTTGCCTACCAGCAAGTGATTTGCTCTCTCACACACATTTAATCTGTGTATTATACTATCTCTCTCTCTTTTATACTATGTTGTCACCACAGCTCGCTTCGGCAACGTATAGGTGAGGCTCGATCCAGTCTTATTATTAGATCTATGTGTTACTATGGAAACGTAACTTACGTACCTTCATTTCTACAGCACGTAGACGTAGTTGTCTTAGTTTCTATGGCAATAACGTGTTACGCTTGAAATAACGTATCTGCAACGTATTATGTTTGTCCTGTTGCTATGGAAATGAAACTACTGTTAACACAACTATACAAGACACTTTGCAGTGATTGATAATTGTTTTTGTTTCTACATATAGCAATAGCACGTTACACATAAAATAACGTATCAGTAACGTAATGTAATGTGGAATTAAGTAAACCTACAGCCTTTATTGTTGTTTCGACATTAGGTTTAAATCACAGTTTTTAATTTTGTAATGTTGCTATGGAAACAAGGTTGGAAACAACTACCAATTACTGGCTTTGTTCAAACAAATTTTGTTTTTGTAACATTTAAAATTAAGAGCTTTGATTCGTAGTTATCTTACAGTTAATAACGTCTTTGTGTTCATAGTAATAAGACTGTATTACATAAGAAATAACGTAGCTGCAACGTAATGTACTAATTAATAGTAATAAGAGTTTATAGCACTTTAAAAAAGGTGTGAACCAATCACAGTGATTGTCTTTGTTTTTAATTTTGCGTCGTTGCTATAGAAACACAATTGTTATTGGGAGGAGGAAAGAAAACTCTGTTTTGATGGTCTGTGATTGGTAGTTGTTTTTGTTTCTATAACAATGACGCATTTCGCATGAAATAACGTATCGGTAACGTAATGTAGTCTAAAAATAAGTATAGTTTGTCCGTAAATGGTTGTCGTTGCTATTAATAGTGTGTATTAGAGTAATTTTTGGAATTATTAGTAATAACTCCAATTAGGGTGTGAATAATAATCGTTTAAAGTTTTGCGGTTGTCATCTTGTGAGGTCTGAAAAAAAATTCGGTTAGAAATCTTGATATGTACGTAGTTTCCTCATTTAATTATAATATTTTATTACAATCTGTGTAATAATAGTAATTACATATTTCACCGATAATTGCTACGACGAGTCTCTCCCAATCAACAAATGACGTTAATACACCTCTGTTTATTTCTTTTCAATCAAAGATGCAATTTCCGCAATCGTGTTTTCGCTCACGTAGTCTCATCATCTTTTGTTAAACGAAAGAAGCCAAATCTAGTACAACTAAAAATATCCAATTGTTTATCTTCTTAGAAACTTACTATTACTATAAGAAATGTTTATTATCTTGTGTAGGAAAAGTCGCGTGGTCACGAAAAACAATCAGATTTTTTTCGGGGAAAATATGACGACTGATTAGGGGCAGTTTAAATCATTGACGTCAACAGGAAATGTGGTTATCGAACTGTGGAAGTTTGGGTTTGACGATAATCAAAAGGGTTATTTTTGTTATAAGAAGGTTGTCTAAACCGTGTCAAGTGTCAATTTTGATCGATCGATTTTAACAAACAATTGATGTACTTTCCGACTATTATAGGTCAATGTCTTTGCAGGTGGAGTCAAATTTTTTTTCTAATTTCGACGAAATTTTAATTTGTTTTTGTGATGCAAGACGAGACGGGAATTTCATATTTCTTTTTATTTTGTTTTTATTAATGATGAAATTTAACGTAAATAACTTCTAACACGATTCATTAAGTTTTGATAACGGACGTATTATTAGATTTTGTGTACTTACTATACTCTCTCTTTTATCAGAGTAATTAATTAATTAACAATTATTTATTACAACTAATTTGAATTTTTTTCACAGCTTGTTTTCAAAGCAATGATACAAAATTAAGGCTTGTATCTTCTTTTCGTCTTTCTAAAATCTATCAATCTTAAGTCATTGGCAAAATTTCTCTTTTGGTCAGACAGGACGAAGAACTGAAACCAGAATTCGTCAACATAAAGTACAATAAAAAGGTTCAAAAATACAGATATCACCAACACTTTATCTGCTTTCTTCCGGTGATTCCTTTTCTCCTACTGATAGAATTATCAATAAATTAATTAATTTTTTAATTATTTAATTATTAATTATCAGTATTTTATTTAATTTAGAATGTAATTCCCTTATGTCTGCAGTAAGGACTATTTTTTTAAATTTTTTGAAATCTTCAGATTCACTTACGAACCTTTTCAACAAATTTTAAATGATCTAATTAGGTTTAATTGTTAATTATTAATATAATTCTCTTTTTTTACTTTCTTTCTTGAAGTCAACATTCTTCTTCATTTTCATTATTGTTCTAATCATAGAATTAAAAGCCCAGAGACTCAATGATTAATACTGTTTTAATAAATGATCAAAATATGCAAGTAGAACCTTCTCATGCGTAACATTTTTAACATTTTTCTCGTCGCACCATGAACTGAACCGTTGAAAAGCCGTCTCATACTTTACTTTGGACTTCTCTGACACACAAGAAGCAGCATTTCCCGCCGCTTCTTCGATATCAGAAGGTAAACTTTCTGAGTCACTCATGTTTACAATTTTCTTATTTTTACCACAAAACACAATTTTTACGGATTATCCCAAAATGGCGAGCTTTATTTGAAAAACTGTAAGTGGTTGTCATAGTGCGTACTTATCGGCAGTATTAAATTTTTGATTTTCTTAATTTTTTGCAGTCAGAGATAAAGTTTTCTATATCATACGTGGACTAGAGCACATTACTGTAACTCGTGTGTTACAGATACTCGGGCTAACGCCCTCGTTGTCTGTAATCTACACACTCGTTGTGTAATGATCCTTCTATCCCACTAATAATATAAATAAATATTATTTTTTCGTTCAGATCGATCAACAACTTTTACTGAAAGTAGCAATTTGTTCTGTTTTTAGTAAACATTTTTATTCATTTTTTTTTAGTTTGTTATTAACAAAAGTTTGGCAAGTTTTTTTCCAACATTTTTATAATTTTTCTTTTTGAAATAAGTAAATAAGGGAAGTACTACAACCAGAAATTGTTACAGAATTTCGCTATTATCAGTAAAAATTTAAACAACTGTTGCTACCCAACACCACAATACAAAAAAGAAAGCACAGTTTCTGCTCGAAGGACCAAATCTTTCATTCTCTACTGTTTTGAGATTCGTTGTTTTGCAAGACGTAGTTATTCCTGAAATTTACACTCTAAAAATTTAGTTAACCACACTCAAAAGAGAGCAATAATCCGGCTCGAAGGACCTGGGTTTTATTATTTAGTGTTTTGGTGTTTTTTTTAGATTTGATAAGACGTGGTTTATTTTTTATTATTAAGATTTGGGTGATTGAACTGACTATAAGAGTTTTTTTTAATTAATAAATTATTTGAACATTATTTTTTTATTTCGTTTTTTTTTATACACAGTTATTTGTAAAAATTAAGACTTGTGATTGGTTGCACGATTTTCTGAGGTTGTTATAATGATGCAATTTGATTTTTTTTAGTCTGGTGTGGTTTATTAATTGACGTAAAATTAGTAACTGATTATTCAGCTGTTGAATTAATTAATTTTTGAATTTGTTGACCTTAATTATGCTAAGAAGATTGATTTATGTTTGTAGGCGTGGTAGTAGGCGGTGCTTAAATTCGCGCATTTTAATTGGTTCTAATTAAGGGTGAGTGTGTAAACTTTATAACAGGTGTTTTTTTAAAAAAAATTATTCAATGTAAAATCGTGTCATTAAATTCGAATTTGATTATTGTAATAGATGCGAAAAATCTTCCTTTACGTAAATTAACAGTGGCGTCTCGTGTGAAAATCTATTTTGACCTTAAGAGGTATTACAAGGTGGACTTGACAACTTCTTTGGATTCTTATAGAATTATCAAATTGTGTTCAATTATCAAATTTTTTTTTCGTATTCAAGTCGAGAACCGGAAATGTTGATTTTACAGGTGCACCACACGTATCTCCTTCAGGGCCAATATTGTGTTTCTATATTTATTTATTCGTTTTGATAAAATTTCTTGATTTTGTTTTATGTTATGCTATAAATAATCATATTAAAAACGTAACTTGCGTCAATCGGCTATCTAAAAACAAAACAATATTATGAAAATTACTCGTATATTTCAATTGCAACAGCGCATTGTCGTTAAGTTAAAAATTTCACAAGACTTGGAAAATGCCGAAGCAAAATATTGATAAGAATGTGATAACAAGGCATTGGCATAACGGAAAAGGAGGCGTTTTTCCGGAAGTGTTTCATTGTTTTTATCTGAAGGACGAGATTTGCAATATGTAAATTAGGGTAGTTTGGCCTGGAATCAAGGTTAAGTAAATAATGTTATCTAATCAGTCAGGTCCGAGTGATAATTGTGCAAAAAACCGCCCGTTTGATTTGTTGCCGTTTATGGTATTGTTGTTGGTAATATTTCACAACATGAAATGATTTAGTTACTTAGTAATAATAGCTTAATTACGGCGAAAATTTATTATATGTGCGAATGGAGGTGTGTACTGATATTTAATGATAATTGATGACGTGGTAAAGTGGACGATTATCTAGTTAGGTAACGACCGCATTTTTCTCATAAAGTCAATGATTCATGATCGATAGAGAAATTCCAGGATAGTGAAACGCGAAAATTTGTTAGATTTTTGACCTAAAAAAATAAAATTCAGTTTATTTTGTTTTCAAGTGTTTGAAATTTACGGAAAACTTTTTGAAAATCTAAACTTCCTTGATCTAAATTAGATTTTTGAATTAGGTGAATAGTGTTGATTTTAGAAATTTTATTATTCTTTAATTTTTGCCGAATTTTTCTGGATTTTTTTGGTTTTTAGAAGTTATTTGGAAGGTCATTTTATCATTACATTTTTATTGATTTTCTAATCTCTTTGAATTATTTAACTTGTTATTAAGTATAGATTCAAGTTTAATAGTGGAAGATTTCTACAAGAAAAATTGTCAACAAATATAATAAAAGTTTGAAATTGAAAGAGAAAATTTATAAAATAGACTTTTCCATAAATTCTCTTTTAAAACTTTTCTATTTTTCTTTCCTTTTCATTGGCAAAATTTCTTTTTCTAATCTCTCATATTTTAAAAAAATGTAGTTTTTTGCTCGATTGGTTGTTTTTATCAGTTTACTGTGCCTGTTTCCACGACGGTAGGTTGCTGTTACTGGTTGCTACGTGTAACAAAACGTTAAGTAATTCACTTACCCTTCAGTGAACAGTAAGCAATTAAATCTAAAAAAAAAACAATTTTGCGATTTATTTATTAAAATTAAATGTACAATTATTATAATTAATAGTAGTAATACCACTCGCATTTGAGTTTCTAGTGTTAATAGACAAACTTTCTGACGTAGAAGTCCCAGGTTGTTGTAATAGTCCACCAACATCACTGTGTAAAATTTTATGAGCAAATTCAATTTTGTTTTGGAGGGAATCTTCCACGTAACTCTCGGCCACCGTTGATGAACGCCACCCACCATGTCTTTTTAGTCCCAACACATCAACTCAGTTATTCGCCAAAAGTGTAGCCGATGTGCGTCGAAACGAGTGTCCAGTAAAACCTTCAGGGGCTTGCAACTTTAAATACTTTGCAATTTTTGACGGCCAGCCTCCAATTGTGCCTTTTCCTGTGACTTGCCTAGTGCATTTGACATTTAGATAGTTCAGAAATAAATGATCTGACGTTGGGTTGCTTGGTCGAATTCTTATGTATTTCCGAAGTATTTCCAAATAATGAACTGCTTTATTTTCTTTATTAATAACTGTGAACGTTCGCTGAATATTCGTTTTTGTATTTGGAATATTTACTATAAATATTTCTTCATGTTCTTCTATGTCACTCATTATAAGATATCATTGCTACCTGCAAATATATTGTTTCCTTAGAACTCCGATGTACCACCTCATCATCTACAACATACCTTTTGAATTAAAAATTGTTCGTCTGGTGCTTCATTCAAGAATTTTTCCATGTCTTCTTTGGTAAAAATTTTAGCCTTCTTAGGCCGATATCCAATATTTTTTCTCTTAAGATAAGCAATTAATGTAGCAAACTTAGAAATATCGATAGCGTCATGGAGAAAAATTGTACTCTTCAGCATAGATTACTCCGCCCATAAACTGCCTGGGGCCTTCGAGTATCCAATTCTCACCACAAAATACGCTAACAAGCTCTTTTCATTTACAGAAATCTTCTTTGCTTCACGCCATTCCTTAAACAACTTGTATGTCTGTTCATATCGGGCTTTAGATTATTCTGGAATTATTGCCGAACATCCTTCTTGCCAAGCGTCTTCTAAATCATCCGGTAGATCATCACTATCGCTCATATTTGCTTCGAAAACGGAACCATAAAACAGAACTATGTAGGAATGATTGTATCAATAAGACAATTTTACTTGTTTGGAACAAAACCATAGCAACCATGGAACAGCCACCCAAAGTTTTCAGTTTCAATCTTCCCGATTATCACAAATGTATTGATATAAATTATTATTATTATTATTCTAGAAACTCCAATCGCGCAAAAAATGTTATAAGCATGTCGAACGTTAAGGATTACCGTTCTCAGACAATAATTGTAGTCGTCGCTTCGCTCCTCCTCCAAACAATTGTCTTCGAACGGTAAGCATTCCTTACCGTTCTCCATACTTAAAATACTATTTCGACTTGTCTGGTACGCAATAAGGATCAAATTCTTCCTTTATATCATTTAGGCGTCTACAAATTATCTCGTAATAACTGCAAAGCAGTTTATATCGGTCAAACAAGACGAAATATTGCAACAAGAATTCGTCAACATAAAGGACAACAGAAAGTACAAAAATACAGATATAACAACGCTTTTTTTGCTTTTGCTTCTCATATTCTTGTCAGACAGAATATTATTTTTTAGTTTCCAAAATTAAAAAATTAATAAAATTTCGCCTCCGGCTTTAAAAAAAAAAACAAAAGAAAAAACTAATAAATATCATTCTTTATCGTGTTTGTTGTTATAAAAATTAATAAGAAATATTGCTTTCGGCTGCAAAAATGGATGTCTTCGGTCTCTAAAACTAGTAAATGTTGCTTCAGGCTTCCAAAATTAATAAAAAAACAGTAAATGCAACAAGTAAACCCAAAATTTGACAAAAATAAATATCATTCTTATCCTTATCAAAATTAATAACAAATTAATAACAAAATAATATTGCCTTCAGTTTATAAAACTAATAAAGGTTGGTTCCAGCTTACATAATTAGTAAAACGAAGCCTACAGCTCTCAAAATAGAATAATAACGAGTTCGTAAGCCGTTTTTTATTTTATTAATTTAAAATTTGAAAAGAAATCGCTCCTCTGATGTTTAAAATTACTTAAATTTTATCTCTGGTTTTCAGAATTAGTAAAAAATATCTACTAAGACTTCCAGAATTAGCAAAATGTTGCCTCTGGCTTCCAAAATCGTGTCGTCTTCTTAAAAATAGAACAAAATGTTGCCTTTATCGTTATTAATTCAAAAATTAATCAGAAATGTTGCTTTCGGTTTCTCAAATTTGTTAAATATCTTCTTTCAAAAATTAGTAAAATTAGACTTCCAAAGTTAGCAAAATGTTGCCTCCAGCTTCGTAAGTCGTCTCGTGTTCTCAAGAGTAAAAGAAAATGCTGTCTTTGTCAGTATTAATTCAAAAATTGTCAGTTCAGTCTCTAAAATTAGTAAAATATCGTTTTTAACTCCAAAAATTGGAAATAAATCTCTCTCTTATTTACATATATTATTATAAAAATTAATAAGAAATATTGTCTTCTGCTCAAAAAATGCTAAAATATCGCATGCGGTTTTCAAAACTGGTAAATTAGTAAATTTTCATCTTTTAAAATTAAAATCCTTTGACTTCTATAATTAGTAAAATGAAGCTAAAAAAGCTAGTTTAACGTTAGTAATTCAAAAATTAATAAGAAATATTGCTGTCGGCTGCAAAAATGGATGTATTTGGTCTCTAAAACTAGTATATTTTGCTTCAGGCTTCCAAAATTAGTAAAAAAAAACAGTAAATGCAACAAGTAAACCCAAAATTTGACAAAAATAAATATCATCGTCTTTATCAAAATTAATAACAAGGTAATATTGGCTTCGCTTTTTAAAACTAATAAATGACTTTAGCTCACAATATTAGTAAAATGAAACATATGGCTCTCAAAGTAGAATAGCGACGACTACGTAAGCCGTTTTTCATTTTATTTATTTAAAATTTGAAAAGAAATCGCTCCTCACCGGTGTCTAAAATTACTTAAATTTTATCTGCAGCTTTCAGGATTAGTAAAATCTTTACTAAAACTTCGAGAGTTAGCAAAATGTTGCCTTTGTCGTTATTATTTCAAAAATTCATCAGAAGTGCCGCTTTGGGCTTCTAACATTCCTTAAATATCACATCCAGGTTTAAAAATTAGTAAAATATCTACTTAAGACCTCTACAGTTACCAAAAGGTTGCCTGCGGTTTGCAAAATCGTCTCGTTTTCTCAAGAATAGAACAAAATGTTCCCTTTCTCGTTATTAATTCAAAAATTAATCAGAAATGTTACTTTTCGTTTCTAAAGTTAGCAAAATGTTGCCTCCGGCTTCGAAAGTCGTCTCGTCTTGAGAAAGAATAGAAGAAAATGCTGTCTTTATCAGTATTAATTCAAAAAATTGATCAGAAATGTTTCTAAATTCTCCAGAATTGATTAAATATTACTTCCAGTTTATAAAATTAGTAAAATATCGTTTCACTCCCCAAATTGGAAATAAATCTCTCTCTTATTTATATTATTATAAAAATTTATAAGAAATATTGTCTTCTGTTCAAAAAATGCTAAAATATCGCCTGCGATATCTAAAACTGATTACAAAATTAGTAAAACGTCCTGCTTTCAAAATAGAATATCGATGTCAATTTTGTTTTATTATAAATTTAAATCCAGCTTCTAAAACAAGTAAAATTTAACCACTGACTTTCAAAATTAGTAAATCTTTTGAAAAAAATGTCGCCTCCAGCTTCTACATATCGCAAAAATGTCTCTCCTGCTTTTATTGTTACAAAAATTAATACAAAAAGTCGCCATCGTCTTCAAAATAGGCAAGTATCGCTACTGATTGTTTCTAAAACTAATAAATCGTGGTTCAAAATTAATAAATTGTAGTCTCCAGCTCTTAAAATAGTACTTTAATAACATTTTTACTTTAATTAACTTAATTTACTAAAAATTTTGCTTACGGCTTTTAAAATTAGTAAAATCTTACTAAATGTATAAGAAATCTCTTTCGGCACTTCTCAACAACTCTTAAAATTAGTAAATTATTGAACAATTACAACAAAACAACCGAAATTATTGCCAAAAATCACTTTTTTAGATCGTGTAATTTTGCAAAATTACGAAAAGCAAATTGTATTAAGTTCGATAAACTATAGCTTTAAGATAAATTTTAACAACAATGTTTGCATTTAATTTTAGCAAAATATTATAAACAAACTGATAAATTAGGTAATGGCAAAAAATGATAAAAACGGAAACTATGGAAAAGACTTAATGGAACACGAGGTCATCAGCTGGGGTTAAAACGATTATTTTTTAGATATTTTTGATTTATTATTAAAAGATTATTACTAGATTGTGTGTACTTATTATGTTCTGTCATAAATTATTAACTAATTTGAAGTAATTTTAACTGCGATTTCTTCGGTTCTTACTTACCCTATCACAATCAATTTACTCAACACAAAGATACGGCTCGAAGGACCAAAATTTTTCTCGAGTTCATTATTTAGTATTTAAGAGTTTGTTTTTTGTTTTTTATGAGTTGATAAGAAGAAGTTTGTAAGTTATTACTGAAATATGGATGGTCGAATCTGTCTCATTTTTTTTTTTTGAAAAAAATATTTTTGTGTGTTTGTTGTTACCAAAAGTGAGATTTTTGGTTATTTTAGTTGTAGTGAATCATTTTGAGATTATTGCACCGTTAGAATCAACCTTGGTCTGACACTCGATGTTTAGAAAATGTAGAAAATTCGGAAAATGCGGCCTGCAACTGACAGACAGTTTCAAACTGTACAAATAATATCCTAAGAATGTTTGAATTTACATTAAACACGTCGTGTTAAATTAATTCTCGTTGTTTTACGTAATTTTCCTTTGAAATCTACATAAACATTGTTTGTTTTCGATTCAAAGTCCGGAAAAAATGGTGAATGCGCCTCGGTTTTTTTTTCCTCGCCCATCCCTGTATATATTTCTTACGTAAAGCCTGTTATAAATCTTTGTACCTGTGTTGCTACAAAGCTGTCGTTATCGTCCTATAAACAATAACAATGAAAAAAAATCAAATTAATTTAAATTGATAACGTCAGAGTATCCATAAATAAACGCGGAATCTCTCAGGGGTACCAACACGAAAAAATATATTTTCGCGATCACGTACGCACGCTATCAATGAAATATTAAACAAATTGCAGGACCTCGAATTTTTTTTTTAATCTTATCGCAAACACGAAAAAATTACAAAACAATCAATTCAATGAATATTCAGAGAGGTGTTTATTTCTTGTATTTTTGTTTAAAAAAAAATCGCGGCATGACGTAAATTGTTTAATTAATTTCGTCCTCTAAAGTTATTTCTCTTCGCGAGTTATATTTAAACGCAAGGTTGTCGACCGAATTTTTCGCTTTCTTCCAAGTTTTTGGAAGTTTTTTTCTTTCTAATTATTGGAAATTTTTGGGAAATTAAAGTGTCATTACTTGGATTTTTGTTTTTAACCGAAACTAAAACTAGGATAATGACCTACTTGATGGCACTTATAACATAAACAATAAACAAAATTTTGCAACGTCTGCACTTTTTTTTTGTCGACATCTGTTTCAATGGCGGATCGTTTTATTAACTGTGAACACAAACATTAAATTAGTGTACTATAAATAGTAAAATTTTTGGAATTGGCAAATTTTTAATTTGTTTGAGTGAGGTTTTAACCGGTTTAGCAGACAGACAGACATTAGTTACTAAAGACGATTATCTTTTGTTTATTTGATGGTTAATGAGGATTACTGAAAATCTAATTTATCTCCGTTTTACGTTTATTTTAATTTCTGTTTGATTTATGTGAAAAAAAAATTAGATTAACTGCGCTATAAATTCGAAAAAAGAAATTCGAAATTCTAGTCTAGTTAATGAATGAAACTGGTTTCTAATCAAAAAATTGTTATTCTGGATATGTAATTTAATTTAATGATTTAATTGACATGCGAAGTCTATACAATATTCAAAACATGACTATTAGAAACAATTAAACATTTTTTTTCAATTTATTTGTACTATTTATTTAGTTGCAAAGTTCAATAAAAATTAAGAGCAAAATGCTGGAATTGATTTCGTCCTAAAAAAAATTTGTTAATTCATTATTACACTAATTTAGATAAGGACAAATAACAAAGTGCAATTTTACTCCAATTTAAAATAATATTGGATAAACTTGTATACATTTAATCATTGTATATGGGAGAGTGAGGAAAATTAAATAGAATTACAACATAGATCTAATAATAATACTGGATAGAGCCTCGCCTATCCGTTGCCGAAGCGAGCTGTGGTGACAACATAGTATAAAAGAGAGAGAGATAGTATAATACACAGATTAAATGTGTGTGAGAGAGCAAATCACTTGCTGGTAGGCAAGAACGTTGAATTTTTGAAAATACAGGAAGAATAAGGCAAGAAAATAATTTTTTATTTTAATTCAGCAAACATATGAGCGCTAGGCTTTTATTGTGCATGCATACAACACTCATACTTTACAAATTAATATTTAATTTATCTAAAATTGTTTAAAAATATACAAATTTTAGCGATTTTAACATTTGTTTAAATGCAAATACCACCCTTAGCACGGTAAATACACTACTTTTAATGTTTTGTCTACCAATATGTTGTCACCATACTTCATTGCCTACCCTCCCTCCAGTCTTATTATTAACTCAATGAATTACAAGTATGTTATGACTGGTCTTCAAAATAATATTTAGTTGTGTAATTCAGGTTTAGTACTTAAAATATCATCAAAAAGTAATTCATTGTACGGTGTAAGTTCGGTTTTGATATTCAGACATTCAAAATTACAAGTTGAAACACATTAATTTCAAGTTGTTTTAATACTAAAAAATGTTAATATCTAAAAATTTTGATTATTTTATGTGTCGGTAAAATAGTGCCTTTTTGAACGTAAGAAACCGGAAGCGGTGGTTTACCAACTCCAAATAGTAACGGGCTATCTAATTCGAGCTTGATAAAGTAAACTTAAAAAAAAACACAAATATTCGGAATGTAATGTAATTTTTATTTCATTTTAAAGATTGATCCTTGCCATTTTTAGTTAAACAAGATATCATTCAAATGTCCTCCACGGGACTTCTTACAGGCCTTGATCCTTTTGAGGTAATTTTCATAACTTTTTGGCACATTTCGGGCGGTATTTCGGTCATTATATTACGAATATTAGTTTTCAATTCGTCAAGAGTTTGAGGATTGTTTGCATAAACACGGTCTTTCACGTAGCACCACAAAAAGAAATCCAAAGGCGTCAAATCGCAGGATCTTGGAGGCAAATTGACATCAACCAATCGCAAAATCACACGTCCAGAAAATTTCTCTTGCAAAAGAGTTCGATTTGCTTGTATTACGTGACTGGTTGCTCTATCCTGCTGGAACCACATATCGTCAAGATCATAATCTTCAATTTTCGTAAAAAAAATAATCGGTTAACATGCGGCCATAGCGCTCAGAATTGACGGTAACGGTTCGTCCTTGGTTGTTCTCAAAAAAATACGGCCCAATCACACTACCAGACCACAATGCGCACCAAACAGTGACTTTTTCCGGGTGTAATGGCTTCTCTACAATCAATTGTAGATTTTCTGAGCCCCAAATTCTACAGTTTTGCTTATTAACGTATCCACCAAGCGAAAAATGAGCTTCAGCACTGAAGAAAATTTTGTTCGAAAAATCAGCATCGGCGGCCTGTTTTTCAAACACCTAATTTGCGTATGTTCTTCGTTGTCCATGATCAGCAGGCTTTAGCTCTTGTATCAGATGATCTTTATACGGATGAATATGCAAATCCAGATGCAAAATGCGCCATAATGAGCCATAAGGTAGGCCTAAATGTTGAGCTCGACGAGGAATTGACAAATTTGAATCTTCTTCCACACTTTCAGCTACAGACGCGATATTTTCAGCATTGCGAATGTTTCGATGATGCACAGGCCTTACAATATCAGTAACAGATCCAGTTTGTCCAAATTTATTCACTGTATTTAATATGGTTTGCTTTGTAGGACGATTATGACGACCATAATCTGCTCGTAAAGCGCGAAATGTGGATACGGCAAAATCACTATTTTTATAATAAGATTTAGTAATTTTAACGCATTGGTCGATTGTTAAATGCTCCATATTCTTAAATGGCAGAATGTCAACTAAATAAATGAGCGTACTTGACGTTTATCTTTGACAGATGTCGGTATACAAATTTTTACTTTATCAACCTCGAAATGGATAGCCTTGTATATTAAAGAACGCGTTTTGAAAAGTCAACTTTGTCGCACGAATTCAAGTTTATAAAACGAGCGCAAATCGTGTCGTGACTCAAATGTTTTTCAAATTTGTCCAAAAATTCTGTCTAACTCACAAATGGCTCTTTTTTACCTACCCTATCTCCAAAAACATTGTAACATTACTCTTAAATAACCAAATTAATTGCGATTCTCAGTGATTCCTCTCATCGTTATTTCAGACCAAGCAGTGCTATATACTCATCTAGCAAATAACTCGTAAATCATCAAACGGGGTTGTAAATCGTCAAAATAGTGACTGAAAGCTGTTTTAAAGCTGTTCTAACCTGAAAAAGGAAGTTGAAGTTACCTCATTGTAACCGCCGCTTGTCCACTCCATTTTCGAATGGAGCTGTTTTTTGCAAATCAATCAATGGAAATCTCCAGTTTCTCACGATTAAGTAATTTTTATGCAAAACACTGAAAATTGCTTCAATTTTTCCAAATTGTCTCGAGAATATTCGAAATTTAGAGATAATTTTTAATGTATTATCCATCTAAAAATTCCATTCTACGATTTATCCCTAAAACAAATAACAATAACTCGAATTGGACGCCAAAGTTACGACATGTTTAGGCGCCACCACTGTAGAATATTGTAAAAAGATATACTTTATAGCTGAAAAAAACAAAAATCGCTTTAATTTTACCTGAATGGAGCTCTAATAATAATTAAAAGAATCACAGTTGGGCACGAAATTTATGTTCAGTGATCACAATGGGCGCCAAAGTGGGCGTCATTTTTCACCAATAAAAATTTAGTTGTGGCGCCGATTATTAACGTAAAAATAAACAAAAATCTGGTATTTGTTTAATTATTTCGTTCTAACTAACACGAAGAGAAAACACCGGAAGATTTCTAAGTAACAATACTCCAATTGTTTATTTTACAAATTTTAATTGTGCTAATAGAGATTGATGTCAACGAAAAAACAAAAATTCAAGGTGTTTGTCCCGAAAGTTGCTTTTTCCCTTTTATTTAAATAATATACACAGTCAGTCCCTGCGTCAAACATAATTTCCAATTTAAATTTTGTGTTTAAAATAAAATATTGAACAATATCTATTATCATAGATTACCATTAAATAGTGATTCACTCAGGATAAAAATAAAAAAAAGGGTCAAAAATCACAATGATTCATTTGGGGTTAGCGCAACGCGTCGTAGGTGGTTCTCCGTGTATAACCCTCCATGTTTTGCGTTCAAATTAGGTACTTGTGGCAATCTACGTCATACGTTCGTGCATTACGTATGCTGAATACGTCGAGTCGTCTCGATTTCCGTGTTTGAAAATCCTTCCGAATCACATTGATCGCAGGAAAAGCACGACCAGGAAGATGATTTCTTATCAGTAAAAAACGATGATAAAACAAACTTTTCGTACACCCCACTTCAAGGATGATTAACAATGATAATAAACACTTAACGAATCATCAATACGCAAATGGGAATTTTTCTCGAATGCATTCATTGGTGGTAAAATGTGGGTCTTAAGTCCGGTTCTACTTTTCGAAGAGGTCACACGCACCAATCACCTTCAAGATGCGTTTATGATCTTTAAAGTTATTTAATTACCACGAGTAAGCTTTTCCGGTCAAGGAAATTTAAAATTAGACACGCGAATTTATTATTGAGGCTATTTGCACTGCAACAATGCAATTAATTCAAATTCATTTCTAGCACAAAATTATTTTTAGAAATGAAGGATACATAACATTAAGACGCAACAGGAAAAGATGTTTATAAACGAAGATATTTTAGTCTAACAGCATAATAAAAAATTAGAAATAAATTAAAAAGATTCAAAAACACTTATACAAGTCTAAAAAACCAAAAAAAAAGTATTTTGTTATAGAGATGTCTAAAACGTAGAGATCCACTGTTTCTGAATCTGTTTAAATGGCGTCTAATTCATAGCTGAATCCTTGCGAATAATGGGTTCAAAATTTTGACTTCCGTTTGCTGAAAACTGAAACCATTTTTTTGGCTTCAATAAAAAATACATAGCCCTCAAAATAGTACATTATTATACGTGTTTCATAAGACGATTATTGTAACACGAATGAGTTTTGAGCACGACGAGCGAAGCGAGGCGATTTACAAAAAACAGCTCCATTCGAAAATGGAGTGGTTAAGCGGCGGTTACAATGAGGTAACTTCAACTTCCTTTTTCAGGTTAGAACAGCTTTAAAACAGCTTTCAGTCACTATTTTGACGATTTACAACCCCATTTGATGATTTACGAGTTATTTGCTAGATGAGTATATAGCACTGCTTGGTCTGAAATAACGATGAGAGGAATCACTGAGAATCGCAATTAATTTGGTTATTTAAGAGTAATGTTATAATGTTTTTGGAGATTTTCCTTACTGCGTTTTTGGCATTTGAAGTATTTAAGCAATAACCGATACGGTAGGTAAAAAAGAGCCATTTGTGAGCTACTTACACAGAATTTTGGACAAATTTGAAAAACATTTGAGTCACGACACGCTTTGCGTTTATTTTAAAAACTTGAATTCGTGCGACAAAGTTGACTTTTCAAAACGCGTTCTTTAATATACAAGGGTATCCATTTCGAAGTTGATAAAATAAAAATATGTATACCGACATCTGTCAAAGATAAACGTCAAGTACGTTGTCATTTATTTAGTTGACATTCTGCCATTTAAGAATATGGAACATTTAACAATTGACCAACGCGTTAAAATTACTAAATCTTATTATAAAAATAGTGATTCTGCCGTATCCACATTTCACGCTTTACGAGTAGATTATGGTCGTCATAATCGTCCTACAAAACAAACCATATTGAATACAGTGAATAAATTTGAACAGACTGGATCTGTTACTGATATTGTAAGGCCTGTGCATCATCGAAACATTCGCAATGCTGATAATATTGCGTCTGTAGCTGAAAGTGTGGAAGAAGATCCAAATTTATCAATTCCTCGTCGAGCTCAACATTTAGACCTATCTTATGGCTCATTATGGCACATTTTGCATCTGGATTTTATATTATGATCTTGACGATATGTGGTTCCAGCAGGATGGAGCAACCAGTCACGTAACACAAGCAAATCGAGCTCTTTTGCAAAAGAAATTTCCTTGACGTGTGATTTCGCGATTGGCTGATGTCAATTGGCCTCCAAGATCCTGCGATTTGACGCCTTTGGATTTCTTTTTGTGGGGCTACGCGAAAGATCGTATTTACGCAAACAATCCTCAAACTCTTGACGAATTGAAAACTAATATTCGTAATGTAATGACCGAGATACCGCCCGAAATGGGCCGAAAAGTCATTGAAAATTACCTCAAAAGGATCAAGGCTTGTAAGAAGTCCCGTGGAGGACATCTGAATGATATCTTGTTTAACTAAAAATGGCAAAGATCAATCTTTAAAATGAAATAAAAATTACATTACATTCCGAAGACGATTATTGTAACACGACGAGCGAAGCGAGGAGTGCTCAAATAGAATGAGTTTCACAAGTCGTCTTAAGAAACAAGTGTAATATACTATTTTTTCTACTTTGCGTTGCAAAAAAGCATTCTAAAAGTTTCTTTCGAAGAATTATCACAACTTGGGATTTTTGACAAATTTGGTTGGCACTAATGAAGTAATGACATCTGTCAAGTTTATTAAAGTTTTCAACTGATTTACTAATTAACTGATATTTTGCTTCAATATTTTCGACAGCTCGCTTATGATTTTATCAACTATTCCATATCATCTCCATTGCCTAGGGGGTAGACGTATGTTTTTACGCTTACGGTACCAACATAACCAATGAAAAAGTTACTGTTTTGCGTGCTATAATGAAAATTTAGTGTTATTATTGTTATACGCAAACGCTTTTAACAATGACAATATTATTAGCGCAAAGTAGAAAAATATATTTACAATATTCAAGTATAGAGGCGCCCAACGTGTAGTAACTTTGACGTACAACTAGGATAGTTAACTTTTGCTTCAGGGAACAATCGAAAAATGGAATTTTTTAGATGATAATCCATTCAAATTATCTCTAATTTCGAATATTCTCGAGGCAATTTGGAAAAATTGAAGCGATTTTCAGTGTTTTGCATAAAAATTATTTAATCGTGAGAAACTTAACATTTAATTATTGTATTTATAAGAAATCAAACAATTTGGAGTATTAGCGTCCATTAATCACTCACCAAGTTATATAAATTTCGTGCCCAACTGTGATTCTCTCTATTATTAGATCTCAATATCTTTTGCTTTAGATCATTTTGATGCTCCACAATTGTCAAATTTTAGACGAAATTTTCGTCTTTATAGCCTTGTTTAATACCTAGGAATTTATCAAAACCAAAAATTTAAAAAAAATGAAGCGACTTTTGTTGTCTTACACAAAAATTATCTTAATTATTTATCAGAAAGTGAATGTTTTAGTAGAAATTCAAATATTTCATTGATTTAAGAAAATTTTGTAACAGTGGCCCAATTCGGGGTTTTCCATTTTTGACGCTCAACTACGGTTCTAAAAGTATCTAATAAAACTCTAATTTTGGTAAAATCTAAGCGCTTTTTACTATTTAGCATCTTTCTGGATCTTCGCAGGTGAATCAACGGATACAAGTTAGTATGCTAAAATGCCTCCCAAGGTTTTTTATTTTCTCCACGATTTAGTGGAAACAAAACCTGAAATTATAAACTAGAACAAAAAATGGTATTAAAAAGGCTTGTTACTCAAAAAAACTTGTCTACAACAATTACAATAGTTTCGTTTTTTGTAAATCATCATCAGGGCTGCTTTAAATATTTACTTAACTAGAGTCAGGTTTATGCAATTTTCGTTGGTTGGTTCCTTTCTGAATCAATAATATGAGTAGATGAAGCTGTAACGCCAACATCTGGTTAAATAATTCCGGACGGAGAAGTCCACCTGTGTTTCCTGCTTTAGGCACCAATTTTTCAGTGTTTCTGGATCTGTTTTAACGAATTAAAATGCAAAAAAGTTGTGGTACCTTATTAATTTTAGCGTTCAAATTACCACAAGACCATTTTGGTATCTGGAATAAAGGTTACTAAGATAATATTAAATCTGTGATGTTATGGAGTAATGGCGTCCAGCTGATTTACTGCTATTGGATTTTCTCTGAGGAGGACTAATTAATTTATAGAAATTCAAATTTAAAAAGAGTAACAATGGTGCCCAATTTGTGGCCGATTGTCCCACCTAACACTGATTTTTGTGTCTTTCATAAAATTATAAAAGTAATAGCGCTTAATTTGTGATCGCATTTTGGCGCCCAAGCGTTTTCTTCTTTTCAATTTTTAACCTGTTTGATTCGTTGAAATTGAAATTCGTTGAAAAATTCCGTTTAATTATGACTCTTCTTAATAGGGAGAACCAACAGTTTGGGAAAAATCGAAGGAATTTTCATTGTCTCGTATGGAAAATTGAAATTAAATATTCTGCAGAAGTATCGCTCCATTCGTGATTTTTGGCGCCCAACTTGGCGCCCGTCGACTCTAGTTTCCAGTAATTTTTGTAGAATTGTGGCGCCATTTTAAATCGGATCTTGGCGCTCAATTTGTGGTAGATTTTTGGCGCCCGGCTGCGATTCTCTTGAAGTTATTGCACAAGATTCTTGGAGAGCCCCAATTTTGGTAAAATTTAACTGTCTTTTGCAGCTGTATCTCTTCTGGTGAATCAAGAATTCAAATTGTTGGTCTCTCCACCGGAATTCCCATTTTTCTTGAAAGACTATGATCTTTGTACCAAATACAGTGTCATGAATCACAGAAATGACCATAATATCTGACATTTGACTCTTTTAAAACCAAATTTTGATAAAACGTTATAAAATCGTTTGGACTTTAAACCACTGACGCAAAAATTACTAAATGTACACACACACATTGTTAAACCGTAACATGTTTTTTGACAATTTTTTTTTGTTTGTTTACTCGGAATTGTAAATATTGCTCAATTAACCAGTTCCGTACTTGTGCCTGTAATTGTTTGGCCAAAATGGAGTCGATTGGGGTCACTTGTCGCTTTATATGGCTGTAATAACATTCCTTAAATAGTCAAAATCTGATTTTCGGCTAGTCACAAAAATAACATTCAGAGTCTATCTGAAAAAAAAATCGGGCGTCAAATTCTGTTTGTATACAATGCGAGTTATCCTAGTTATACATCGCCATCGGTTGTATGGAAGTGGTAGGTGACGTAAAACGCAACACTTCAATATCTATGTCGAGCTTCGAGTAAGAGAAATCAGTTGTTCACGTTACGTTACGATGTGTATACGAGTGCGTTAAATATTTTTTTTTCGTTTAAAATGTGCGTTAATCAAATTGCGATGGTTCCCGCTGTTGTTAACTTTGTGGCTTCGAAGGGAAAAGAAGGATATTCTGGTTTTATTTCGGAATTTGCTTGCATCAAATGCCGGGGATTTTCGGTAAGGACCGGTCGATTTTTTCCCCAAATTTGGAAATTTTTTTTTCTGTTTTTCTGAGGTCACAAATTCTATAAAAGTGTGTTTATTACAGAATGGCGAAAAGGATATTGAAGTGAGTGATTTTTGGAAACGACGACCACGGGCTGGATCACCGCTTAAAAGATGGCGAAAAGTACAATCGAAAAGTGCCATAAATGGAACAAAAATTGAAAAAAACGGAGAGGAAGATATGTCGCTACTTAAATTTTTGGCTATTGTAAGTTTTACGGTTGTTTTCTTTAAAAATATTGTAATTATCGACACGAAAACCGGCCAAGACCGAATAATAGCGTTTTTTTACTTAGACTTAATTGCATACATGACGTCTTTTGACACTCGTTCAGTAACTAGTTTTTCAACAATAATTTCCAAAAAGAAGTTTGTTAAACGACAAAATTGTCATTTTTTAATAGTAACCTTCAAATTCAAATTAACTCCCAATTTTGTCACAGTTAACCTTCAAAAAAAACTTTTAACCAAACTGTAATTGAATACGTAATCAGGTTTGCCAATCTAGTTACAGTTGAATTATCAAAGCAACATTAATTATACAAAGTGGCCTAAAAAGATAAAACAATGTCTGGATTTTTGACGTCAAAATAACGCAATTTACTTGTCATAGCTTACTGCGGTTAATAATCAATCAAGAAAATTCTATTTGCTGCCAGGTTTTTTTTTGAAAATTGGAGTAAGCCATGATTTATTTACACCAAGATACAGCGTTTAGGAGTTAAGGACATTTTAGACAAAATTTACATAAATTACTGGTTCTTCCGGCTCGAAGGACCACTAATACACTGAAATAACGCAATTTAATTAAAGCTTTGAACGCGGTTCTGATTTTACACTAACTTCAAAACCTTTTTTTTTTATTAAAAATTAAAACTTGAATACATAAAACAGAATTTTTTTGGTAATAAATAACAGATCTAGGTGTGTAATATTACAGCCCTGTTTTCAACAAAAAAAAGTCTGATATTTTAAACATTTTTTTAAAATTATTTTTCTAACATTGTAAGGTGAGATCGAAATGTAACTGAATCAGAGTAGGCTGTGTCACAGTAACTGTAATGAATTAGACACATTATTACAGTTATGCTGGCACAGCCTCCTCTGATTCAGTTACATTTCGATCTCACTGTATAAACAACACTAATAGAGATACTTTATTTTGGTCAATACACGGAGTTTTTTCCTCAATGACGTGATAAAGATTTTATCCTTTGAGTCGGATCAACCAGTTATTTATACATATTTTTTAGTAGACAAACACGTGGCTTATTGAGGGAGAAATTTCAACCATATATGAACAATTTAGGTTTTCTCCCTCAATAATGCATGGGTTCATTAATTCTAAATTATATCTCTGAAACGCGTATCGCTGCTTGCTTCTACTGCTTCTACTTTTTAGGGAAAAAAAAATTTCACTAAACGATTTTAATTTTGTTTGTATTTTCTAAATTAGAGCATTAATTGCAGTTGTTTTATTTTTTAATTATTGTCTACATTATTTAGAAATATATTTTAGCAATAAAAGCCTGCTAAATAAAAAAAACCGTTTTTCAAAGAGTCATGTATTAACTTAGAATTTTTCGGGTTTTTCAGCGATTTTCTAATCGAATAATTTCCTTAAGTTTCCACCCGGTATTAAAAAAAAGAGAGAGAAAACAACTGGTCTAAGAATATGAAAGGGTGTGGTCCTTTGAGCCGGATTAACAAGTCCAATATATTTTTTAACTTTCGTGCCCTCTAGCTTCTAAACAATGCTAGGTACTTGGAATTAAATTTTTTTCTGTAACACCTTGTATATGTGACTCATTTTTTTTTAATTTATCGTGTTTTTTTAAAAACATTTTTAATATTTTTACAATATTGATAATAGAAAATTTACTATTTATCTTCGTAGCTGTCATATTCTAACAACAGTTGTCATAATAATAATGATTACATAATCACTTTGGGACATTTCCAATGTCAAATAAAATTTTTATTGTTTTTAAAACTTCAAAATTGCCAACGATAATTTCTATTATTACGCAAATAAACAATTTTTGAAAACGAAAAAAAACAATTTTTGTTTTATCGTGGGGTTAACGATTCTTGGCGCCTTAACTAACCACGCTCCTAATTAATAATAATTAAATCCCCAATGTGTAATCACGTGTCCCTCACGCTTGTTTTGGTTAAACTTATCAAAAGTGAAATTTTCCGTTAATTTACGAAATTTATTTTGTTGCAGAATGCACTAGATCTAAGTGCTCCTGCTAGCGACGTCCTGTTGAAAAGTCGTAGCAGTAATTGGTTTCAATTAAGCGGCCATCCTGATAGTTTAGCACCTGCAGGTCCTGGAACTGTTTGGAAGAAACGTTCGGGTGGTTCTGATGATACTGAACGATTCGTCTACGAGGAGTTATCTCAAGACCCTGTACTCTGTGATATTATTCCGAAGTACTACCGTGAAGTCGAGTATCAAGGAGAGAAATTCATTGAGCTTCAGGATCTTTTGCATGGGTTTCAGGACCCGTATGTTATTGATATCAAAATGGGAACGCGGACGTTTCTTGAATCTGAAGTACAGAAAACAACAGCACGATCGGATCTCTACCAGAAGATGATTGCGATAGATCCTAAGGCACCCACCGAGGAGGAGCACCGGAATAAAGCTGTGACGAAGCTGCGGTATATGATGTTTCGGGAGCTGCAGTCGTCGAGCTGCAGTCATGGATTTAGAATTGAAGCTATGAAATGTCGGGGGTCGCCTCCTGTGACTGATTTGAAGAAGGTGAAGTCAAGTCAAGAAGTGTTCAATACTCTGGATACCTTCCTCGGAGGACGCGAGGATATCCGTCAAAGACTGCTACAAAGACTGTGTGAAATTAGAAGTAAAATCGAACAATCCGAGTATTTTAGGACGAGAGAAGTCGTCGGAAGCAGTCTGTTTGTTATTTATGATGATACGAAAGTCGGAGTTTGGTTGATTGATTTTGCAAAGACGAATCAACTGCCTGATGGAGTTGTTGTTGATCATAGGCGGCCGTGGGTTCAAGGGAACCACGAAGAGGGCTTGTTGTTCGGGTTTGATCGGCTGATTTCAGTGATTGAGGATCTGAAAATGCCGGAAACGCCCGAGAAGAGAAAAGGGCTACTTCCAGCGGTTAGTGTCAAGTCTTGAAGGGATTTAAAAGAAAGAATTTGGAAGTAAAGATGGCGCCGTTCGTTGAGCGGAAACTGTCACATTTGACGGTGCTTTGGGATACTTTTTGTTGTTGTTCGTGTTGTGGCCCGAAAGGCTTTGTATTAAATGTTTTTTTATGACAATTTAAAGTATTAGATTGAATAAGTGATTTATAATTTTGTACTTGACTTCAATTACTTATTTAAGAATTTTTTCTAGTCATTGTTCTTTAATTTAATTAATTATTATTATTTATGTTAGGCTAGCTAAGAAATAAAGTTACCAGCGAATAAGGGAAAATTGTACATAATTTTGCAAATTATTTCTATGTTAAATTATCGTTTTTCAATATTCATGTACTTAGAAATAAAAACAATTCGTTATGAAATAGATATTTTTGTTTAAAACCTTTAAAAAAAACCACAGATGAAAAAAAAAAGAGTGGTTCCGCCCGGGATCGAACCGGGGACCTTCTGCGTGTAAAGCAGACGTGATAACCGCTACACTACGGAACCAACTGACATTTACATTATTAAACTAACATTTAAGAGACATTGTCTATGTCACAATAAACACATGCTAAAATTGTTGGTTGCATATCCCAATAGCTCTAAAATTCTTTTTTTAAATGTTTCAATCTGTGAAGTTTTTCTAAATTGACTAGACATAATGTAAAATGTGACATTTATCACACATTTAGTCATTTTTTGGGAAATTTACTACAGAATCTTAACAAGAAATGAAATAATGGTAATAATTATAAGAGGTATGCAACACAAATTACACAGTTTTAATTAAGTTGTCTGAAATAAAACTAATTTCAGTTTCTCACAAAAACTTGAAAGAGATAAATAAATATTCATAGTTAACGAGAATGTTGCAAAAATACTGATTAACAATGTTCTGAAACTAATGAAGAAAATTTAATAAAGAAACACATCTACTCCCAGTAATTTCCATAATATATTGTCACGAAGCGGAAGTTCGTTAGCTGCCGATGCGGATGGGCTATTGCTGATATCGACTAAATCACCGTCGGTTGAGGCAATAGCTGGCTCAGCATTTGGGGGGTTGGCGAACTAGCGGGTGGCGTTAATCGAGAGTCGGTTGGTAGAGTTCAACAAAGAGAGTTGATTTATGTGGAGTGTGAGATATGTCTAGACCCTTCGATTGTGTGAGAATGTCACTGTAAGTAGCTCTTAAGTATCCTATCCGCTATCTAATATGTACATCTCAATCATCATTAAAGTTTCTTTTGTATTAAAACCCTGATTTTAATCTCAACCCCACCTCACGAGGCAGAGCCCGTGACAATATACTATAATTTATTTATTAAAAACTTAAAGATGATGTTATGATGACATAACGTCGGTCACTTTTTGTCGTTTTTTTATTTTGGAAATTCAATAAATGTTCAAACATACCGTGGTTCTAAAATATTTTGTTTATTTTTTACTTACCTTCTTAAATTTGTATTAAAAAGATTTGTTTCTTGAAAAAATTACGCCACACTTGTGTAGATATTTTATTTTGTGTTTACAATGCTTTTTTCTACAATAAATAATGAGTTAAATAAATAAATAAATAAATACGTAACAGCGAAAAATATCACAAAATATCATTTGACTAGAAAAAGAATTGCACAAACGCAAAATATCTTATATGATTCACTGAAACCTAATTATATTACATCATGTCCACCAACAATTACCACAGATCACAGTACAAGATAGAGAAGTAACTCAGAAAGCAGCACTGTTCAAATTGTAGGTAAGGCAATTGCGTTTTTGTTGTCTCTCTCTAACTCTTATTCATTTATCTACGAGTGGAAGAAAGACAGATATAATACAGTTGCCTTTTCAGATCCTACTTGCACAATAGCTGCGTTACTTGTCAGATCTCGTACAGTGCCATAGACTCATGATTATCTAAAAAGGGTTTTTTTTTTCGTTAGGTGTTAGAATAAGCTAATGTTATTGCACTAGAGTTAAGGTGATCGTGGTGAATGTAGAGGTGAATGCGATGGAGACCTAGATGAAGGACTAATCGAACGACTCGTCGATCTCCTTCGCGAGCACCAAGGACTCCCACTGTAACTACTCTCCGAAGATGGCGAACTCGGAGTCTGTCTATGATACGGAATAGGCCTCTTCCTTGCGCTAGTTAGTTAGGTTTTGTTAATTGCAAGTTAGTATTAAGACACACAATCTACAAGCCATGCTCTAAATAAACAAAAACAAAAGAAAAACACAAATCTAGAAATAAAATTTTATTGAATCAAGTCTACATAATCTTAAAAATAAAAAAAGTGCACCTCCGAGTATTTTTACCTCGTGATTCTTCTCCGATCGAGGAAACTCGGAGATCCATGCCGTCGTGGAATCGACGGTGATCTTGATCTGTATGCACTACTCGAACTAGACGAACTATCAGAGTCGGAACTCGATCTGCTGCTTCTAGAAGCTGACCTCGAGCCTGATCTGCTACTACTCGACGATGACGACCTAAACAACACGTGAAGAACACCACAAAAATCTTGAGTTTAACTCACCGAAAACTCGACCTAGAGCTACTCCTCGACCGGGATTTACTCGAAGTCCCACTCCTCGTCTTTCCATTAGTATTACTCAAGTCAAATTTATCCTTATCAACTTCTTTCTCCCGACTTACACTCTTTGAATCATCTCTTTTCAACGGCAAAACCTTAATATCAAAAACATCAGCTTCTATATTCTTCCTTTCAACTGTTTTAGGACTTGGTGTTTTCGTCTTAAGTTCAGGAACCGCTTTTGGCATTTTCCTTTGAAGACTTTCTTTAGCTTTTGCCGCTAAACCTGACTTAAGCAACCTTAACATTCTTAAATCTTTATCTTCTTCTTCCTCTTCTTCTCTCACATCTCCCACTTGTTCTTCATCACTTGACGATCTTAATCTCACAACAGGAACCGGTTTTTTCTCTTTACGTTTTTTCCGTTTTTCTGACTCTGAATCTGAACTCGGTTGTTTTCGTGGAGGTGTTAATGATCTCACTTCGACTATTTTCGATTCTTTTGGTAGTGGTTTGTTCCGACGTTCGGGTGATTTCGGTCGTTGTTCAGGTGTTTTCGTACGACGTTCTCTAACAGGTGATCTTCGACGACGATCAGGCGATCGTCGTGTTTTAGGAGGTGACCGTGATCGACGGTTGTCAACGTAACGTTGTTTTTTTGTTTCTTCATATCTACGATTATAGTTATTCCGACTTGAATGATACTCTCTGTCTCTTTCTCTATGATCTCTACTAGATCGATAAGGTGATCGACTTCGACGTCCTCTTGGTTTAGGTGAAGGTGATCTTCTTTTATCTTCATGACGTGTTGGTGGAGGAGATTGTTTTCGTTTATGTGGTGATGGTGATTTATTTTTTTCAGGTTTTTTCAATTTTTTAGGTTCAGGAGAACTACATTACCGACAATTAGTAAAAAAACAAATAGCTACTACAAAATTAATTACCTTTCTCGTGAACTATCAGAAGTCGAATGCTTCTTTTTCTTATTACTTTTCTTTTTCTGTATAAACAAACACGTAATTAAAACCAGTCACGTGACTTGTTGTTTTTTTTTTCGTAAAAACACACAAGTGATTAAAAAATTCACAAAAACTCTACTGTTTTTTTATTTTTAAATAACACGCAGCTACCTGTGATATAACAATTTCGTAGCTGTTTTTTTTTTATTAATTTGATTTTTTTTATGGTAGCATGAACATGCAGTCGAGTGTGCTAGGCCATAAGGCCGGTACTTACTATCGCTGTTGTAAGCCTGACTGGCTATCCTATGTAATGATGCGCAAGGTTCAAACAGAACAATGTTTACTTCAATCAACAAAAAGTTGCCTTCGTGCATAAAAAAAAAACAAAACAAAAAAAATTGTGTATAAATCCCCCCAGAACCCTTCAAATTAAAACCAAAATGGCGTTTACTACATTAAGCACTAAGAAGAAATTTTAAAATAAAAGACTGAAAATTTTCACTAGATCAAATCACTAACCTCCTTCTTTTTTACTTTCTTCTTTTTTTTCTTTTCGTCTTCTGAACTGGATTCTTCTTCTGAACTACTATCGGAATCTTCACTTGAATCAGATGAAGCTGATCGTCGTTTCTTTTTTGATTTCTTCTTTTCTTTCACTTTACCAGATCTAGACAGAGAAAAAAATTTTTTTTTACAAATGATTTCATTTCGTAAAAAATTAGAGACTTCCAGAAACTGATTGAATACTGCATTTTTTTTTCTGGTAGTCTCAAATAACAAGTTTAGTGTAGACTGAAACGAGAATTTAGTGAAATTCTAATGCTTGAACGCACCTTCAGTCCAAAAAAAATGGTCGAGCTAGACATAATGCAAGATCATGTAATAATTAAAGAGAAAACCAAACCATACATTTACCTGACAAGGGCCTTCATAACATGTACGGCAAAAAAATATACCACCATTGAATTAGTACGAGGAAATACGAGTTTATTTGAAGAAAAAAACAAAAATTGATTTTGTACAAAAAAATAATATTACACAATCACAAAAACGAAAGATTAAAGATTTTTGATTACCAACTAAGAAACAAAAGAACGTGTAACCTAAACTTACCTGTCTTTTTTCTTCTTTTTCGACTTTTTCTTCTTTTTTGGTTCTTCACTTGATGAACTGAAACAATTTTTTGTTTTGAGTATTGTGGTGTAAGATACAAGTTTAACAAGCGAGGCGAAACCGAGTTTGACAGTGTATTAAGAGAAGTTTAAATAACAAACAAACAAAATGAATTTGATAACAGTAAAACAGAAAATATTTTTTCTTAAATACTATTCATACTCAAAATATCTAAAAGTGGGCTGACTTTTTAAGACCTTTCTATAAACTAAAGAATAGCTATTGTTTAATTTAGAGACAGACAAAGAAACTGTCATAAATCAAGATCCATCCTTGTGGTGGTTTGCCTGTCTATAAATAAAACAATGACTATTCTTTGCTTTATAGAGAGGTCTTTAAAAGTTAGCCCACTTTTAGATATTTTGAGTATAAACACTCTAATACTTAATATACGTAAATTAAAAACCTTCGGACCATTATGACGTCACAACAAGTAATTATGTACATTTTTTTAAAATCTTAAACTGCCAAGATGTCAAATTCGAATTGTGTGACGTACCTTTCTTTGCGTTTTCTTTTTTTCTTCTTGACACTTTTCACTTCCGGTTCTGGACTTGGTGTATGCACCAATTCATATCTTGGTTCTTTTTCTTTCTCTTTTTTCTTTTCTTCTTCTAATGCTTTCTGTTTTTCTTTTTCTTGTATAGCATTTGATCTTGCAATTTTTTCTTTAGCTTCACGATCCGGATCAAAACTACTACCATCTACAAAATATTCAGAAATACCAAAAGCTTCACGTAATCTTGCATTTTTCTCTTGTTGGGCTTCAGCTACTTGATGGGTTTCAGTAACACTGAAATAAAAAAAACATTTTTTTTATAAACTAGTTAACAAAAAAACAAATTTACTTTTCATTTAAATCCGACTCGTAATTATAGCACACCATTTTGAGTCACCCAACAATAAAACAAATGAAAAAATATGTAAAAAGGTGTGTGTCGACCGCACCCCAACTAAAAAAATCGCTGTATTATAGTGGAATAAGCCGACCTTTGCGTCGTAAACTGAGTCGTCCCAGGCACTGGATCAATACTCTCCCCCTTTTTATTGTATTATCGGAGGGTGACTAAGCATTGCATTCGGCCTAGATATATATAAATGCACGTGTTATATATACGATTTTATTTATCGATTGGTGAAGAAAATTGTTCAACAAAATGAAAAATTGAGAGAGAAATCGGTTTAAAGGATTAAGAATGAAAGCCGATTCAGACCGCAAAACGTTACGAATTACCAAAGAACGGTTTTTGAGTGGAATTTATGGAAACTGCCAAAACCGACACTGAATTATTTCAACGGAAAATTGCGCTTTTCATCACAGAATAATTAAGAAATTTTAATTCAAAATTTTTAAATTTCTAGACTCTAAAACAAAGAGAAGCGCTTCTAGGTGACAAAAAAAAAAAAATGTGCGGCTTAAAAACGTCTGCGTTTCCATATATTTCATCACGATTTAACGCTGTTTATAAACAAATTTTGGATTTTCAGTACGATATAATGTCGATTTTTAAATGCTCATAAGGCTGGAAAGAACATTAAAACACCCTACGATTTAACAAAACGACACAAGGAACAAAGTCTCGCCAAAAAATAAATAATTCAATTAAATGTTGCAATTTGAAAAATCTAATTTGCCTTAATAAAAAAACAGAAGCAAGAACCACCAAAAAATAAAATTTATAAATTATTGGTAGACAAAGGGCGCAACTTCTGTATTTAAAATGTTTAATCCTTGATTTTTAATCGCTTTGTACGCTTCCGAAGAGATTATTATCATGTTTTTTAAGTGACGCCACGAGAATTGCCATTTTGACCAGACCGCTTATACCTCATTGGGACTGTGTCACAGAATCTTGAGCATTCATCACGTTTTGGAGATAATTGAAGACACAAATTTATAAAAATTTCGAGAAAAACGATTTTATCTTTTAAATCTTAGAAGTTTTTTGTTAGTCTAAATAAAAAAAAACGCAAATTTCGATTAAAATTGTTCTACTTGAGACATTTTTTATCGCTTAAAATTTTTTGAGTTTATTCAAAAATTTTCATCCAGAGATCCTTTATCAATTACAAATTTTGCAAATATTAATCATCATAAATCTTGCTTATAAAAACTGTACACTGTAAAAACACCAAAATACAAAATAGCTATTAATGCAATAAGTTGCAAAAAGACATCGATTATGCAACGTATTGCATTCAAGATTTTTTGTTACAGCGTTTTATAACAGATTTTTCTTTCAAAAATAATGATCTCAATCGAACATTCAGATTGTACAAAAGGCAGACGGCAGGTTGCTAGAAATGTAAATTTCGTTATTTACTGTTTTTATAAAATTACAAACTGCCAACATGGGTTCTGTGATAAAGGAACACAAAAATGAGCGATTCTGAATTTGATTCCGACATTGAAAATGCTGCGAAAGCTACACTAGCCACGCTAGTGCCCGAAAAATCTAAGAAAATTTACAAGAAAACATACAGGAAATTTGGTAGTTGGTGTGAGGAAAAAAATGTAACAAGTATTGAAGAAAAGGTACTTTTGGCCTATTTTTCGAAATTATCTTTCATGTGTAAGCCGCCTACTTTATAGAGTACCTACTTAATGCTAAGAACTATGATATATCTTAACAAAAATGTAGATATCAAAAAATTTACTAACTTGATTGCATTTCTATAGAGAAATGCCAGTGGGTACAGGACTAAAAAATCTAAAATATTCACCAAGCAAGAGATAGAACGTTTAATGAAAACAGCTGATGACAAAGACTATTTATTGGCAAAATTTGTGCTAATTACTGGGATTTTTGGCGCGATACGCAGAGAAGAAATTAGGGTTTTCAAGGTGGAAGATATAGAAGATTGTAGAAGTTTTATAAATGTGAAGATAACGAACAACAAGACAAAAATTTCACGAATGTTTATAATAACTGAAGGATTTGTAGATGGAATTAGTTTCTTAGAAATTTTCCGCAAATACGCACAGCTTCAACCTCCTATACTGAACATCAGAAATTCTTCTTAACCTATAGAAACTCCAGGTGCTGTACGCTACCTGTTGGTATAAATACTATTCGAGGTACAACTAAAAAAAATTGCAGAATGTCTCGGCCTTCTAAATGCAAAAGAATATACCGGGCACTGCTTTCGTCGTTGTTCAGCAACACTCTTAGCAGATTCAGGAGCATTACTCAAAAAACATGGAGGATGGCGATCTAGTTCTGTTGCGGAAAGTTACATAGAAAACTCTGTTGAAAGCAAAAACGCAATTTCGATGAAAATTATGGGAAAAGAAGAAACTGTATCAAAGAAAAGAAGAATCTATGACGAAAATAGCAAATCGGAAGTGGCGTCTACAAGTACCGTTTCCACTTGTATTGAAGTTCAGGAAAGAAATCTGAAATCTTCGAATGATCTGTTTAGTCACTTAAAAAATTGTACTTTTCATGTTTATAATAAATAAATAAAATAAAAAATGTATTTTTTATTTTTGAGCTTTAGTGCTTCAAAGTATGTCATTTAGCAATCAGAATGGCAATCAAAAAGTCACTGTTATAAAACGCTATAACAAAAAATATTTTTTTTATATTACATAAACGCTTTATGTACTTCTGTTGTTCTGGAAGGTCCTAACTGTCCCAAAAATCCCACTTGAAATGACGTCACAGAAATTTGGGAAAGTTAAGTGTCTTAATTGTTAAATCGTGTCTATATTGTATCGAAACAACATTTTATTGTTTTAGCCTTTAAAGCACATTTTTATCTTATTTTTGCTGAACTACAGTAGATTTTTTTTGATGATTTTTGATAAGTAGCTTAGTAAAATTATATTAACTTTAAGACCACCTGTATATAAATAACTTTAATAAAATTTTATTGCCGTAAAAGTAAACTGTTTTTTTCCGCAATTTTTTTTATTTATTGTGGTGTTGTATAATAAATTAATAAAAGTGTTATAAAATAAGCCAAAAATAGTATTACCTATGTAAATTACCAAAAAAAATTATTTTTTTTACCTCACAACTGACCTCATGGTCTTCTTTTGTGGCCCTGACCTTAAATAGATTGAATTATTTTGTAAATGAGCGTTGCAATGACAATGACAACAACACTGCCTCCTTGGTACAGTCCGAGGATGTAGAGCCGACTTAGTCCCCAAGGCTTGACAAAAAGCCCCTCTCCATAATCTTTCAAAAATGACGCGTTCGTCGACCGGACACCGATTCCTCGGAGTCGAATAAAACATTTCACAAAAAATTCGCGGAAGCAAAGGATTATTATCACACTTTATTAAATATTAATCTAAAAATTTTTTTTGGAAGACTTTAAACCTTAACAAACTACTAGTAAATGGAAGACATATCAGATTTTGTTTATTGAAAAGCTTAAGTTTCACATTTTGTCGGATTTCGGCGTCTAAGCGCCACCATCGTCTTATTTAAACTGACGGTACCCGACGCATCATCCCGAATCAATATCACGGGAAATAACAAACGCCGACGCAACCCCCACCCCCAAATACTCACTTAGGACGTCCCCACTGGCCGACAGGTCGCTCTAACTTGCCCCCTTGACCCATCAGGAGCGTCCGGTAGTTTCCCACTTTATTATTAATCGCCTCCTGTGAAAAACTAAACCACACAATCAACACCATCTCATACAGTCCCCTTACCCTTGCTCTTCAAGAATCTCAGCGAATTCCGCACACTTCAGCTCGATTTTACGCTTCCTTTCATGGTCCAGAATTTCCTGGTTGGCTGGTCGGTGACTCGCCACGTCGAGATTTATCAATTCTTGCTCGGTTTTGTACGTTGTCTCCTTCTGGCGAGGCTTCACCAGCGCCCAGTTTCTCTGGACGTGACCGTTGGTCCCGGAACCTCGGGGAGTTTGTAAACCGATCCCGTTGTACATTCTTTATACCTGGAACATTCGTGGGGGCACACAACTAGAACTGTGTCAAATCGTTTATTGATTTTGGTTAGGTGGAAATGTCAAAGTAAGCGAGGAGAGTACTTACCAAACAATACACGGAATAGTCTTAGTTTTGTTAAATTGTTTTTTAAAACAATTATAACAATATGTTGGAAATTGTTTAAAACGTTTTACATTGCACCAATTATTTGTTATCGCAAAATGTCACTCGCGCAAGGCTGCCAATCGCAAGCACACCTACCACGTGATTTAACCAAATTCCCAATAGTCATAATAGAGATACCAACCTAAGGACACTAAACTTTAAATTTTAACACATTTTTTTTAAATAATTATTTCTATTAATTGGTAGAAACGTAATTGGGAACTGAAATTAGTGCTATTTTTTCCTCTTTTTACCACCAAAAGTATATATTTCAATCTAACAATTTTTAATTAAATCAATCGCTACCATCATTAATTAAATCGTTTTCTATTTCTCGTTGATAAAATAAGGTGGCTTTTATCATTTTCTCATTTAAATATTTCGTAAAATAATAAACTGGAAGGTTTTTACTTTTAAAAATGACGAAATAAAAATTAATATAGATTGTTTTTCTTGTTAATGCAGTTTTCTGTCTCTGTTCAACACATGACATAACAACGTATACAACAATGTGTTGAAAAGAAACAGACAAGCGCATTAACAAGAAAAACGGAGTATATGTACTTACTTTTATTTTCGGATTTCTTATTTGACTCAAAGACTCGGCACGAGCAAGACCCACTAACACATTGGATAATATCTGTAAAAATTGGGAAAGTAAACAGTCACTGAAACTCGATAATGTAGTTTTAAAATTTTATAAAAGTAAAATAAATAGAAAACAGTATAAAGACATGTAAATATGTGACAAAATAACTAAAAAAATTTGAGTAAAACATATGAAGATTACAGACATCTTGTTGGATCTTCGTGGTGTGTAGAATGAAACATAAAAACACCCAATAATACCAAACAAAATTAAAACCTAAAACAGAAAAATTACGAAAACAAACATAACAAACCTGAAATAACAATATTAATACATAAAAAATAAAAAATACCTAATCGTGAAACAGAAATTACGAAAACATAATACCTGAAAATTAAAAATATTGCTGAAACAGAAAAATTACGAAAAGTTAAAACGTAATATCTGAAATAAAAATATTAAAACATAAAACAGAAAAAATACTCTACCTGAAAAAATAGAGTACTTGATAAAAATTCTTCCTGAAATATGAAACGAAAATATTAGGAGTATTAGGACCTGAAAAATGCAAAAATTAAATATGGACGTAGCTGGCGCTTACAGTAAATGCTAACCAGACAAGTGGCCCTTCAATCATACAAACTTAGAAACTAACTTAACAACTATCTTATCTAATATACTTAAATTAAGTAAGATGTTAGTAACCAAACCAAGCAATATACATGCAAAATATCCCCAACATGCAAAAAAATATGGCGTACCTTTAAGTAATACTTGGAAAAAATCTCCAATAACAGTTACATTAAAAATTATGAAACAGAAAAGTTGCTAAAACCTGAAAAATAACTGAAAAAAAAAATTATAATAAAATCCAAATAACAGGAAAATCTGAAACAGCTGAACTCATGTTTTAGAATTATTGTCAGTAGTGCCTTCCGCACTTTAAAATTATCAAAACCTAAAACACAATACCTGAAAGAAGAAATATTAAAATCCAATTAAGAAAAAAATTGTTATAACACACTACACATAAAAGTCGAATTCTATAAAAAAGATAAAATAAAAAATTGACATTAAATGAAACTCAATATTTTAAGAAAAAAAAATTATAAATTAAAGCAGAGATCAACAATTTTTCCAAAATATGAACTATATTCTTCTAGTAAAAAAATTATAAAAACACTCAGAAAATCCTAAATCAGAATAAATAGCAAATCTCTACATAAAAGACAAATTTAAAAAAAATCGATGGGAAATGACACTTATAATATTTTGAATAAAATATAAATTAACAGAGATCAACAATTTTAACAAAATCATAAACTGTACATAATGTCTTACTTAAAGCCTCTTCTTCTGCCACAACTGTTGGGTGGCGAATCCCCTCCTTCTGCTTCTTTCGAACCTACCTTTAATCCTGAAATTGATGCTTCTTCTTCTGCCCTATGTGGCGATTTATCCCTCTGCTTCTTTCGGACCTACCTTTATCCGGACTTCCAGCGATGTCCTTGGAACCTAAATCCCCAAACCCCCCCAATGAGTAGGAAAGGAAGGATTTTTTTAAGGGAGAGGAGGAAAAAGGCTAAATAAAACACAAATAGATTTATTTATATGTGCCTTATGCGCAATATCAAAGACCAATTTCATATTTCTGATAAAACGTTTGATAAATACTACACAAATCAATCTATAAATTAAAAAAAATGCAAAATTTTAATTTAAAAAAGTTTTAAACCGTCAGTTATGGTGTTTAAATTTCAAAATATAATATGTACAAGTTAATAATTAAAAAATTGGTGTTAAAAGAATTTCTCCAATGTTGCTAATTTGACAATAAGCAACAAAAATATCAACTGTTTTTTGACGTCATTTAGTAACAAATTTCAATTTTCAAAATTTTCGATTTTTAAATTACTGTGCGAACGAAAATGAACTGAATCAAAGCAAGTTTTGGTTTGTCACTTTTCTATTGTTTTATTTGATCAAGCAAGGCGAGCAGAGCTAACTCTAATTCAGGTTATTTTCGTTCGCACTGTGCGATATTTAAATAAAAGACCGTTTTTGTAAGTGTCTTGTTTAATTACTGTTCAATATTTAGTGTTCTGTTATACTGATAAATAAATAAAAATGCAAAAAAATTATTGATCTCTCTTTTAACTTGTTTTGCAAAATAATATTTATAATCGCGAATTGAGAGAGTGTTATAAAAAATAACAGAAAAAGACTGACCTTTAAATAAGAAGAACCTTGTTGATAGACACTCTGGATAGTCTGGAGTTGGTCATTTCAAAAATGTTATCTAAAACTGAAAAATTAATTAATAAAAATATAAACAAACAATAAATCTGTGGTCACAAGAAATAACTTTATCAGTTAATAACAAAGAAATTTTATCATGGTTGTTTTAAAAATTTGATTTTACACATCTATTTAAACGTTAAAACTAGAAAAAATTTGATTTTATAAGTTATTTCCTGTAACTGTAATAAACATATAAAACTGAATAAATCGATTATTATTGAAGAACAGAGATAAACAACTTTATAACAAAATAATATTACAATAATCAAGGCCTAATTAAGACATCTTCTTCTGCCACAACTGTTGGGTGGCGAATCCCCTCCTTCTGCTTCTTTCGAACCCACCTTTAATCCTGAAATTGGTGCATCTTCTTCTGCCCTATGTGGCGATTTATCCCTCTGCTTCTTTCGGACCTACCTAAATTCCAGATATCCAGCGATGTCTTTGGAACCTACCCCCCCAAAACCCCAATAAAACAACAAAAATTTACTTTATTTAGTCTTTAGAAATTACAATTAATGATAGTAGACACCTAAAATTGTTTATCTCTGTGTTATTTTGTGATTTTATAATGTAAAATTGTATTTATTTAAACAAAACCGCGGTATGTTGCGTTCAATAAATAATAATAAATAAAAATACTTAGCTTTTGAGTGTTTGTGATGCGTCTTGTTATTGAGTTGGTGAACAGATGATTGACTGAAATAGAAAGAGATATCAGTAAATTTGCAAAAAAAAAAACAAAAAAGTGCCTCACGTTATATCACTGAATGTCAGATTAAATCAAAATATTTAGGCAGTTAAACAAAATGTTTTAAATTTTTGTTTTCAACTCATATTTAATCACAAAAATAGCACCGAAAAGGCAATAATTCAATTTGTTGAAATTGTTTAAAAGACGTCGTATTTTAGTAATCTCTAATATAAACATTATAAATGTTTAAATTGTGTTTTAGTAATACAGCAGAACATCTTAAAATATAGTACCCTAAATTTTTATAAACATATATAGAAAGAGCGTCAAAAAAATTAAAATTCTTTTTTAAATATTTTTTTATCTAGGTCTTGTCATTTTGAAATCAAACAATTTGAAATTTTTTAAATTAAAAATGCTTAAATTTGTTCTAGAAAAATTATTTTGCAAATTTTAATAACGGAAAAGTATATGTAGCTATTCTAGGCGTTTTATCAAATCCGAATCTATAAGAATTAAATAAAAAAAATCCTATAATTTTAGTAAGAACAACAAACAACTTTTAATCTTTTTTAGATTGTTGCAACGACAGCAATAATTTTGTAAAATGGTCTTTGAGTAAAATAATTGTTGTAAACATTTTAAAATTGCTATAAAACCCCATTTGTTTAAATAAACGCTACTTAAAAATGTTTTATACTGCATGTACGACTCATTTAAAATTTTTGAAAAAGGCCATTCCCGAAAAACTGTTTAATTTGAAAGATGACAGTTTTGGAAACAAAATTTTGGGGCCATCACGCGTTATTTATTTAATTACAAATAACAAAAATTTTTTTTTGGTTTTTACCTCTTTAACTAAACGGCACTGCGGAAACAAAAAGACTGAAATCCAAACCGAAATTGAGACGAAATAATTTCTTATCTTTTAACCTCGGCCAATGACTTAAAAAACTGGCCAAACAAAAAAAAAACGCTTCAATGTGATTCATCGACGTTCTTTGTTGAAATCTGATTAATAAATGGGCGATTTCATTTAGGAAAACAACAAAATTTGGCCGAAATATAAGTTTTTCGAAAAAATTTAAAATGAGCACACATTTTAAAAAAAAATCAAAAATTGGACTCGTTAAATCTTGCAGAAAGCTCTCCATTTGTTTAAATAAACTCGATTTTGAAATGCCTTAATTCATGCATAACTCACCAAAAATTTCTGAGAAAAATTCGAGCTGGTTAATCTTGAAATTTCAAGGTGTTGTTTGCCGGTCTTTCAACACAAAATTTTGACGCGAATAAGAATGTTTTAATCACAAATTTTCAAAAACGGCACTCCGCACTACAGAAACGACATGACTGCCCGAAATCTGAAATAAAACTGAGGCGTAATCACTTCTTATCGTTTTTACCTCGACCAAGGATTTAAACAGGCCAAAAAAACGCGTCAATTACTCCTCGCGTTCTTTTGTTCAATACAGGGGCGGCTCCTGGATTTTTTGACGCTCTGTATTTCGAAAATGGAGCACGAGACACAAATTTTGTTGTACGAGGTACATTTGAGGCCGAACTAAAAGCCATTGCTGAGAAAAAAATTCGAAATTTGCAAAATTTGATTTTCGAAAATGGTGAGCCCCCGTAGGGATTTTTTAAACAGCTTATACTAAAACAGTTTTTGGTTTTTCAATGTGATTTATCGACGTTCTTTCTCAAAAACTGATTAATAAATGGACGTTTTTATGTGGTAAAACTGCAAAATTTGGCCGAAATACGAGTTTTTGGCAAAATTTAACAAGGTCCTTTGAGCACACATTTCAAAAAAAAATTAATAAGTAAAAAAGACAGCTCTTAATTTGTTTAAATAACTCGACTTTAAAGTGCCCTAACGCACGCATAACTCACCGAAATTTTTTGAAAAAATTCACCTGAAGAAGATGGTGGTGAATCTTGCAATTCCTTGATGTCCGTCTCAAAATTTTGGCGCAATCAACTGTTATTTAAATACAAATTCACACATTTCCAAAAGCTTGGACTCAACGGCACTCCCGCACCACACAAACAACACGACTGGCCGAAATCTGAAATAAAACTGAGACGTAATCACTTCTTATCGTTTTTACCTCGGCCAAGGATTTAAACAGGCCAAAAAACGCGGCAATTACTCATCGCGTTCTCTTTGTCCATATCAGGGGCGGCCGGTGGATTTTTGACGGTCTGTATTCAGAGCACGAGACCCAAATTTTCTTGAAAAGGGTTACATTTAGAGCCAAACTAAAGCCCACTGCTGGGAAAAAAAATTCGAAATTTGCAAAATTTGAGATTCGAAAATTTCCAAAACGGCATATATTAGAACAGTGCCAACTTATTACAAGTTTTTTTAGAATGTTTTCAAATTTTAATTAAAAAAAAAACTATGAGGTAATGAAACGTTAGAAAAAGAAAATTTTTAGAAAAATAAAAGTTGCTTTAAATCGAAATGCTTTCATATAAAAAACTGATTTTATCGCAATAAAATTTGGTCAGTCCTTAATCACACGTTACATAAAAATTTAAAAAGTAAAGTTTTTGTTGATTTGTTTAAATAAACTCAAATAAACAAAAAAAAAAATTGCGCGTTAGCGCCACAAAATTGATCAAAATAAAACAATTATTTTAATAAGTAAAATCAAATTTAAAAATTAATTAATGACAAAACATAAATATTATTTTATAATTTTTTTAACATTTTAGTTTTTCGGGTTTGAAATCCGAGAAGATTGAATTTTTTCTTTTTCCCGCCAGAAAATTGACAGTTCTAGAGTCGGCCAACAAAAATACCTGACACGTTTTTCAAATAAGTATGTCAGTTATTTGCGTTGGACGACTCTAGAACTGTCAATTTTCTGGCGGGAAAAGGAAAAAATTTCAATCTTCTCGGATTTCAAACGCCCGAAGCGCCCAGTTTTTCTGAGAGTAGGCAACCAAATATACACACTGTATGTCCAGTTGCCTAATTTTAAAACAAATAAATCGTTTTCTGTGCTTTTTATAATTTTTTTTATTTAGCGAACGATACTCAAATTAATTCTTAATGTGGCATAAAGCAACATTACGAAACTATTTATCAGATTTTAAAACTAGATAAAGCTAAACTGTTTTGTATAAATATAATATATAGTATTGGGGGGTAGGAGAGGCAGTTAGGGAACTTCAACAATATTTTTTTTATTACCGAGAGCATTTAAATGTTACAACTATTAATTAAAGCGTTTTCTCGTGAAGTTACCAGTAAATAATGACGTCACAGTGACGTTTTACCAACGTAACAATACAAAAACTTCCTCAAGCTTTTTCCTAATTCCTTGATTTTGTAATATTTGTTTTTAATCCTTCTAATTTGCTTCAGAGTCGTTTGAATTTAAATACTTAGCAAGAAACGCTTAATTTTTACGTACTTAATTGTGTTTGTTTAGCACTTTCATGTTCATGACCCGATTTCGGGGGTTTGCATCCACGGCAACATTGCAAAATTAAGGAGTGTGATTGGTTGTTGTCATAGCAACAAGTTTTGATTAAAAAACAGAGGATTTAAGTAACTTTTATTGTGTAATAGGAATAGTCGTAAGTCTAGGTGTAGTGTTCGTTCATTTTTCCTGAAAAAGATAAAATCTGTGTATTTTTTTTAAAGAAAAATTTATTGAATCATTACAATGCGAACATGAGCAACTTAAATAAGTGAATGACCTTCACAACACTACGTTCACATAATAATAAACGGGACAAAAATACAACAAGAATCCACTAAAATGGAACAATAAATATGTGGATAATCACTGGAGTATTTTACAAGAAATAAATTTTGAGAAGGCAGCAAATTTCAGTGTTGCCATCTCAAACCTGTCCCAAAAGAATTAGATCCTAGTGTTTTTGGCTAAAATTTTTGTGCTCAACACATGAATTTCCTGAGTAGAATTGATACAGAATCAACAGAGCACTTTGTGCTTTATAGTTTTACTTCAAAATTTGAATTAGGCACAATTCAGATTATTAGTAAAACGCCAAAAAAAATCCAAGCAGTCTGACTAGTCTCTAGTTAGAAAATTCAGTCCGAAAATTAAGTAATCACCTAATTAAACCTATTTACAAAAAAAAATTATTCTGTAATAGCCAGAAAAGTCCACTACAACCTCCAAATTAAAGAAAAAATGTACACAACAAAAAAGAATACTTTATTTAGGTACACTAACCATAAACAAAAAAAAAGCAATAAAACATAAATTATCGTAACTTATTAACTAAACAAATGTACATAACCCAAGCACATGAAACAATCGACTTGTTTCGCAACCTCTTCGGGCACAATTACAAAACAACTTTGGCTAACACAGAATGCCTCTATCGACGGTAATAGCAGCTTTCGGCACTGGTGTATGTGTCAGATGACGGCAAGTCGTTCCACATTGCGGACAAAGACAATTACTCGCGTACGTACTTAAAGAGTCTGAGCAAAATGTTTTCCTTTGGGATTTTGGCGTTTCTGATATTGTTTTAATTGTCGGAACGGAATCGGAAGACTTTAACGGTATTGCTGGAAGCAACGGCGATTTCAACGAAATCCAAGGGTGCTCCAGTAATGCATGAACTGTTGGACGCTTCCTACACACACAAAAATAAAACCACAATTTAAAAACATAAATTACTCACCTGGGATCTGTTACTAACGCACTCTTGATAAAGTCTATAGCTGCACTGGAAACGTCCTCGAAATGATCCGGTTCGAAAGATAAGGCACACTTTGATATATTAAGAAAAGTCTGTTGCTTATCGTCGGCACCAAATGGGGTATAACCAGATAAAAGCACGTAGGCTAAAACCCCAATGGACCAGATATCAGTCGACAGGCATATAGGATCGTAACTTAGGACTTCCGGGGCTACGTAATCTACAGTACCTAGAAAAAAAATTACAAAAAATTTTATTTTGATCCTTTGAGACGGATCCCTACACTACGTACACTCTTGTTCAATTTTAACGTCACAATTGAGCACTGTACGAGACCCTTAGATTCAATGTTTTCGCAACAAACAGTCCGAATTTACTGTAACAGAGTTTTGTTAATTTTTTTACTAAAATAATTTAAAAAAAAAAATTGTAAAAACCTTAACCAAAACGTTGATTCTTGCATACAGGTTTCAACTGTGACATTTATATTGAATAATGCTGTACTCTCAAACAAATAATCAACAAAATATAAAAATTGTAATTGTGGTCCTTTGAGCCGGATTTATCCACATACAAGCTATCCCAACGCTCCAAGAAAGCTCTATAACTTGTTTATTTTACGAGATAATAATTTTTTTCTTTTTTTTAGATTATAGCTGCGTTTTTAAGGACATTTTAAAAGTATTTTAACATGCAGCGTGTCCCAATATTAAACCCCAATATTTTAAAATGTATTATATACTTCTAAATTAGTGATTTTAACCTGAGGATGTTTCTTTTATAGTCGAAACACGTCTCTTTTATATTTTTTAAATTTTTAACTTACCTATAATCTCTCGTACTTTAACTCCCGGCTCCAAAACTTTCGAAATCCCGAAATCACAGAGCTTGATATCATCACAGTTATCCTCAATTGAAAGTAATAAATTTTGAGGTTTTAAATCCAAATGAACAATATTTCTTTCATGTAAAAATGCAACACCATCTAAAATCTGTTTCATTGCTTTTCTTGCTTCTGTTTCACCTAAACATTGTCCACCATCTAATATATGTTGTAATTCACCGCCAGCAGCTAATTCCAACACCAATACCATTTCAGTAACTGATTCATAAACTTCATGAAGACGTATAACACGATTCGTTGATGAACATTGCATTAAAACAGCAATTTCATGTATAATTTCTTTCATTTGATCTTGATTACGACGTCGTTTCTTTACAAATTTTGCAGCATATTCCACACCTGATTTTTTATGTACGGCACGACAAACTGTTGCGTATTTACCCCTAAAAAGAAAAAAATGACAAAAATTACGTAATGTTAAAAAAAAAAAACAAACAAGTATATACGAGATAATTAAAACGGTCAGTTCATTTCAAGGTGACTACACGGCATTCACTCTCTTATTATTATTACGCGGATGAAACACACCGGGAAACAGAAACGCGATCAACCGTTAGATAATGATCGATGCAGAAATTGAAGATTTTACACTACTATTGTTCGAGCGAAACGAAATCAGGAAATATTAACAGAAGGGCATGATTACGCCACAGTTATTAATCTGATACAGTTTATATCACATTTAACTCACCCTAGATAACGGGCGACCAAATAAATTCGTGATTATGGTAAACCATCTATTGTGTTAATTAGGTAAAAAAAATATTTTGTTACATAACTTCCTGATAAAGTTCGTTATAAATTCAGGTGCTTTGACAGCAATTAAAGTTATCGCTGAAAATAACTTGTATGTAAATATACACGCGTTTAACATTGACAATATACGAAATGACTTCATCTTATGATTAATTATTTACATGAAGTTAGTTGAAAGGTTATAAATTTCACTTTTTTACTGTCTATTTTATGTGCCAAATTCGGTTCGTTTGAATTTTGATGAATTTTTTGTTCTTTAGAAAATACATAAATAATTTAAAAATTATGGTTTGTCAAAAAATTGTGTTGATTCATAAAATATTAAGCAATTTATTTGACGAGATGTTTATTTATTGCAAAGTTTGTTGATATAATTATGAGATAATATCGGAAATGTCACTAGACGAATAATTACGAAAATTTTCCTCTACTGCTGATGTTATTATTTATTTGAATTTTTCTTGTTATTCGAGAAAATGACGCAGTTTTTGGTCAAAATTAGCACGTCATAAAAATTCAGTTATTTTTCCATTGTCTTGCAGAATTTAAACGATTTTATACGTAGTTTTATTACACAATAAATTACGATTTGAAATAAAAAACGGTAAAAATAATAAAGGTCAATTTAATAGCCTAAAGCAAAGCGATAAATATTTTGTATTATTAAAATTTAAATTGAAAAATCACGACGTCATATACAGAATAATCAAAGACGTTTTTCAAATAACCCACAACCAATTAATTTACGTTCCGTGAAATAATCTGATCGAATACCATCAAAATTTAAATTTTTGCCAATTAATTTATTCATAAACATAACAGTAAAAATATATTCGATTTTAATTAGACATCTAATAGCAATTAAATCTATCAAAAACTCAGATTTTTAACGTTTAACAGCGCACTTGCCGTTTGTCTTGTTATTCTTGTTTAGTAAATAATTGTTAACGATATTTGAGAGAGGTAGAGAGCCATATACACGGAATGAAGAGGGCACTCGGCATTGAGACATCGCAGCGTTCTCTACTTGTGTTTTATTAACTTCAACGTAATTAATTAATTATTATAAATAAACGTGCTTTAAAAAGATAGTTTCGTTATTCAATTTCAATATAACCTTAATTTTTAAAAAGTTTTGGTGCATTTTCCACCCATTTCAAAATAACATTTAATTAAAAATGTGTTTATCATCTCACTAACTCACTTATTAGTTTAAACAATTAGATTACAACAATTAGAACTGTCTCGTCACTCACTATTACACAAAAATATTTCCGAAAAATTAGAGATTTTTTTTAATTTTTTTTAGAATACAAGGTATATCAATAGTAATTACAAGCATAACACACTTTTATCTATGACTGCTTTGATAACTGCATATTATATTGAATATTTAAGTAAAGTGATATATTACTTCACTAGTGAAGTAATAAAATAAAAATCCATTCTTAAAAATAATTCGTTTTAATTTCAAATTCAATTTTAATTACATACTATTATTGTTATAAACATTAATAACACAATTTTTACACCTAAGTGTACCTCTTTATAGTAGGACAAGCCATTTCGAAAACAGCTGTGGATGCAGTAGTTTTAACTGTTATAGTATTTTTGTTCATCCAGAATTTTTTAAGCAATTTGTTTTTTATTTTCTTCTCCCCTGTCTATATACCCCTCCGCCACTGTATTTGAGCGCCAGCCCTCATGACGCTTTACTGTTAAAAGATCAACTCTCGAATTAGCAAGCAACGAAGTAGATGAGCGCCTATAACAATGTCCCGTAAATCCTGCAGGATTAGATAACTGAAGAAAAGTAACAATATTCTTGAGAAAAGCAGCAAATGTGTTTATACCAAGAGGTAACTTTATACACTCTGGTTTCTGTATCCTAAAAAAACTGTCCACTACTGATGTTATTAGGGCGAAGTGCAGCATATTTTCGAATTAATTCTGACATGTTGACTCCATCGATTCTGCCTGACGTAATAAAAAATTCTCTGAATATTTTTGTTTTAGTGTTTGGTATTAGAACATAGAAGCATTGTCTCTGATCTTTGACATCCTCCAAAAGCATGTTGGTAAGTTCTTAGATTCTACAAGCTCTACCAACTCCAATAATTAAAGCAATGTTGCAATTAAGATTACTTCGTAAGAATAATTTATGCATAAAAAGGGTACAGTACCTTTATTAACAAAACTTTATTATCATTTGCTTCTTGTAAAAATTTGTTAATATCCTGTTTAGTGAAAACTTGCGATTTTTAAGCACAATATCCTTCAGATTTTCTTTTCAGAAAGGCAATTAAATGCACGTATTAACTAATGTCAACATTCTTCTTCATTTTCACTATTGTTCTAATCATAGAATAAAAAACCCAGAGAATCAATGATTTATACTGTTTTAATAAATGATCAAAATACGCAAGTAGAACCTTCTCATGCGTAACATTTTTCTCGTCGCACCATGAACTGAACCGTTGAAAAGCCATCTTGTACTTTTCCTTGGACTTTCCTGGCACCAAGCAAGAAACAGCATTTGTCGCTGCTTCTTCAATATCAGAACATACAACTTTCTGAGTCACTCATGTTTACAATTTTCTTATTTTTACCACAAAACACAATTTTTACGGATTATCCCAAAATGGCGAGCTTTATTTGAAAAACTGTAAGCGGTTGTCATAGTGCTTACTGAACATATCCATAGATCACGTTACTTTTGATGTAAAAAAATAGGAGTTATCGGCAGCATTAAATTTTCGATTTTCTTAATTTTTGCAGACATAGATAAAGCTTTGTATAACATACGTGAGCTAGAGCAAATTACAGTTACTTGTGTGTTACAAATACTCGGGCTAACGCACTCGTTTTCTGTAATCTACACACTCTTTGTGTAATGATGCTTCTATCCCACTAATAATATAAATAACTATTATAATGCTTAATCACATTAAACACAATATTTTGTCCTTATTTTTGTTTATTTTGTTCATACTGGCTTTGTAACGAGAATATTAAATAACTATAAGAGTTTCATGTTTATATTTATTTGTAATACATTCGTTATTTTGTTTTTGAATTTTTGTAGAAAAATCGTGATCAGGAAACTGAGAAATTTGTTTTTCGAAAGAATTCTTTCAGAGTGGTGATTTCTCTAAGTTTATGGTATTTGTCATAAACTTGCCACACGACCATTGTTAAAGCTTGAAGATATGGTAAAAAATCAGCTATTAGAACCGACAAATGGGACCTTAAATTTTGTTCAATTACTAAGGCATTGGGTTCCTAATTGTGTCAATTTAAAAAAATTATAAATTAGAGTAAAATTAGTGATAAAGAATATACGATACAAATGAGATTTTTTTTTTTTCATATTTTAACAATTTAAAAATAACAATTGACATTTTCTTTGCGTATTTTACGAGATTTTTTGAGAGTGCGGATAAAACTTGATCTCTCTTATATAATGCAGTTTTAGAAAATAGAAATAATTAAAGAAAATTACTGTTTTAGAGAATTTCTGTTGCTTAAAAAATGCAAATAAATTCCCAAAAAATCCGAGACACCTGATACATCTTAAAAATTCCTCTAGAATAATTCGCAGACCTTCCATCATGCTAACCGAGGGCAAATGTCAACAAACAGGATCTACAATAATACAGTTACATTTTTTCCATTGTCCACGACCAGTTCAAATATTCCACCAAGAATGTTGCTAACATTTCCCTTAAAAAAAATTTAATCAACACACACCCACCCCTCACTTTGTGTCTTTAACCTCGCCGACTTGTCACAAAAAAAAAAACAAAATGCCATCATCACATTTTTCTGGTAGAATCATGAAAAGATCGTCTCAAAATCAATTACTGAACCGGTCCCTCATTACAGGTAAGAAATATAAAACAACGTATAGTATGTGCATGCGGATGTATATACAGGCGGCCATGAATATGGAAACCGGGTGCGTTCACAGGAAGAAACGGGTTTCAAACTTGCACTGAAATCCTTCCGAGGACGTTCTTCAATGACCTTGATGAACGAAGAAGAAGACACAAGTTGCGGTTCGATGAGCTAAAGAAGTTCTTCGACGCCGGAAAACGAAGACACTTTGCGGAAATGAGCGGAGAAGGAGGGGAGATTTCACACGATCAAAGCTGGCGAAGTAAAGAAATTTCAGCTTCAAAAATAATTTTTTTGAGTCAATTGCGTTTTACTCACTTGAAACTACTCAAGTACTTGTTGGTAAAACAAGTGAATTACAAAAGAGATGAGTAATGAACAAAATTAACGAAAATTCGTCATTATTATAGACGCCTACAGCTTTTGCCGACGGTTTGTTTGTAATAATTTAATCGAGAGGATGGGTCAATGTCAACTTGTTACACAAACCAGCTACGAAAATGACCTGTTATTATGCTTGCTACCAACTATTTATGGTAGTACCATATCGTAACAATCTATATTTTTCTTTCAAATTGTATGTTTATGTCAAAATTTTTGCTAAACAGATAAATTTAAAAGAAGACATCGCTACTATATTTGGTAGTAGTCCACAGGTACCAACTAGAAAAAACCAACAAAACGGTACCTCTCTTCAGGGTGTCCCAACTGTCTATATACGGCCAATTTCCCAATAACCTGTCGCCCATGGAATTTTCGCGCAGTTTAGCCAATATGGAGTGAAAAAAAAAATCCGACCCGCGTGGGTAACCCAATAAAAAAACAGTCACCTCAACGACACTGTCCCCAAAATAAACCCAAAAAAATAATTAACCCACGTGTATTGCCTTGTATTCAATTACGCAAGTTTAGACTAGTTAGCCAAAAATAAAAAAATAAAAAATCTTTTGTCTGGGTTACTCTATCTAATAAGAGATACCCACACGTAGCAACTTAAACCGATCAAAAGTTTATCGTTCAACCTACAAATAATTCGGCCAACCCACACCTTGAGGCACCCTAAAATTTTCAAATTTTTTCTCAAAAATCGGAAATTGAAGACACGTGTCAAACACATGTAGGTGTTGCAACTATTAAAATCAACATACAAAGTCATTAAGAAGTCTTAAATTGTATTTGTAAAACGCGCAATCTTGTTTATATGGATATCGGCCTTGGCGAGTGACCGCCGGTTCCTTATAGTACGTACCCATCTTTTGTCTTTCATTTACGCAACTGTTTGTTTACTTTAGCAAAAAAAAACTGATTTGATTAATCGACTCTTAATACCATAATTGCTATCGCCCAAATCACTGGTACACTACACCACACCAAAAGGAAGACATCAATAACACGCTCACACAGTTGATATATCTAGAAAAGGAGTTTGCCAATCGTAGGCCCTAAAATTTATCACATTCTAGTGGGAGTTAGTATCCAAGACAAGTATACTACACTTTGCTCATTTTTTATTTTTACATAAGACGAGAAATTTTAATAAGATGTTATTATCGGACACATCCGTTCACACGCATTCCTAACACCTTTAAGTCGCTCTCAACCGAATATGGATGTAATTAGATGCAGTACGACCACACACACGAGTAGTACTTGAATTCAAATCATAATCGAAAAAGGCGCCACTCACATGGAATACCTCACCTCTATGGATTTATCGAGGATTGAGACAAGTGTTTACACGTGGTACCACCCGTTGTTAAGGCGGTTCTCTACCATACATAGACCAACAATCTAGACAATTTCACGCATTTCAACAACGGAAATTTAAAAAGAAACCCAAAACAAAAGCACCGAAAAAGTAATGTTTCACTTAGGGCTTTTATACAAACATGTTTTTGATTAAAAATCATAGTTATGCATCAAATAAAAGCTCTTTTAATTGTCTGAACAGCTGTGTTATTGTTTTGAGGGAAAAGATGTTTAAATTTAAAAAAATAATTGTTGTTAGCATTTGCCACGGGTGGCGCTTTATCTCCTTACGAATTTCATAAGACCTAACAAAGTAGCTCACTTTGTGAGTGCGAAAAACGGATTTTTAGAGACAGCGTTAAGACAGTAAGTCTTAGTAACAGCTATTAATGCAACAAGTTGCAAAAAGAGAGTCTTTTAAACACGCGACTTGAATCTTCCAACACGTGAAAATCTTAAAACACATCGATTTTGCAACGCATTGCATTCAAGATTTTTTGTTACAGCGTGTTATTACAGATTTTTCTTTAAAAAATAAAGATCTCAATCGAACATTCACATTGTACAGTACGCAGGCGGTAGGTTGCTATGAATGTAAATTTCGTTGTTTACTGTTTTTAAAAAATTACAAACTGCCAACTTGGGTTCTGTGTTTAAGTTCTGTGAATCTGTGATAAAAGAACACAAAAATGAGCGATTCTGAATTTGATTACGACACTGAAAATGCTGAGGAAAAATCCAAGAAAATTTACAAGGAAACATACAGGAAATTTGGAAGAGACAGAGAATAACAGCATCGTTTAGAGGACTTTTAAAATAATTGAAGATCATAAAGTACCATAACTCTCAATTTGATGGTCCTTTGAGCCGGATATAAAGAAAAAATCTGAATATAGAAAAGACAATTCCATTCCCCGTTAGATGATTATAACCCAAAGTGGTAATCGCATATTTCTCTAGACTATACTCCAAGTAACGTAAAGAAGCTAATATAGCGGTACCCATCATCCGGTACCACCCTTTCTGGGTGCGGTACTGCCAAAAGTCGTGATTTTCACTACAACCTCTTCATGTAGTAGTCATTAAACAAAAATCACAATTTTTCAAGTCCACTGACCTAAGTGTTGACACTTAACGGTGAAGAAAACCGATCCATCTTCCGGCAACGCTTAGTTTACTTTCGTAGAACCGTCGTTTTCCATGATGATGGACGCGGTTCGTCGCTCACTATATAAAAGACCAAACGAGCGATTCTCACGAGCGCGTATTCGCTGCCTACGGCTAGGTCACGAGTTAGGGTCAAAAAAAAAAGTTAACATGTTTTGTTTTCAAAACGATTATTACGAAAAGACTCCCTCTGGAGTTGCACCCTGGAGCAAGAGTAATTGCAGTAACGCTATAGGTGGAGTTACGTGACATCCTAAAGGCAAATGCAAATTTTTAACGGTTTTTGTATAAAATTTTACAAGAGTTCCTCATTTCACGCAAATCAATCAGTGTAAGTAGTGGGGGTGACGTCCGGCGCCGGTTTGAATGAGCGTCTAGACGCAGGGCGTCGACACATCCTTTACGTTGTTTACGCATTCACGAGACGCTCACGTTTCTTATAAATAGATCAAGAATGTGCGGAAATCGACAAAATCTCTTTTTTCTTTCTTTCGTGTGTTTGTTCTCCCATCGTTAATCACCGATTCTGGGTCAGAAGGTCTCACGAAAACCCATCACGAGAGTTCATTAAAACGTACCATGGGAAAATATCAAGATACCAATGCGAATTATACCGGACACCGGATTAAAAGAAACTCGTTAGTGTTAACGGACAAACGTTAAAAAACATACGTTATATGAATTCTTTTGTTTATGAAATATATACAGTTATTGCGTGAACGTGAACTATTGTATAAAAAAAAATGTTTGAGAACTAGGACTAGGGGGGAAAAAGGTCGAATCACACGAACCAAATTTTTTCCGTCAAGGTCGCACGTATTTTTTTTTGCTAAAAGAAAAACAAACACAACAAGGCTAATCAACAAGGTAACGTTTAAAAAAAAAATTGTTAAATATCTCAGGGAAAGTCCCACGAGAAAGTCGACCTCCGACCCCTTGATGGCATCAATTTTCGGACGGAAAAACATAACCAGAAAACATCAAAAGACTGCAATTAGAATTGTTTTGATACACTGTGCCAAATACCAAAATTCCCAACCTAACTCAAGCGTTGAAACGATTGGATAAGGGCCAGTTTACCGTATTTTTATCGTTGATTTACCGTTATCGTTGATAGTTATGAGGGAGGCAGGAAGTTACTGACCTCACAAGTTGGTACATTATAGAAAGGAAACGGACAAGAAAATGAGTGACAACTTCCGTGCGGAAAAATGTGTCATTTTTTGATAACGACAATCACCGCAATAAGATTCCTAATGAATAAATAATGATATCCTAAATAGGTCATCGGTAATTCAAGACCTCGCTGCCTCAGGAGTGCATTCAAGTCGTTTTATTTCCCTCAAGAGTATACTTGAGACCCTCATTCTATTTTCTTACGATTTCTCTTCAATTACCACAATTTACAAAAAAATCTTTCGCAAATACGCGCACACCCACATCCTTAATAAAATGAGTAAACATGACATAATTTAAGAATCGTGGGTGAGGGTGAGATTTCAGATTACATTTCGGTTTATTTATTTTCCCACAGTGTGGCACCATAAGGGTCTTTAATGAAATAAGGGACCATATGGGTGCTTTATTGTTATTTATTACGACAAGAGTCGGAGATCGAAATGAAACCAGATAATGAATATTTACGACTCTTATTTTGCGATTTATATTTTTTTTTGGAAAACGCAACAAATTAAAAACAAATTTCAATTAAAAACTCGTTTTACGTTATAAGATTTTGGTCATTTTGAGATTAGCATGTTGTCATTGAAATCCAACCTACTCGAATCTAAAACACAAAGAGTTTTTCGTTTTGGAATTTCCGGGGGCTTTTTTCATTAGATAAAAATAAACGTCGAGTGACAAGTTTAAATTCCAAATTTAGTCGGAAGAAAAAGCAAAATACGACGTTAATCGCTTTTTAAAAAAGAATTAAAACATGTTTGCCTCTCCTAATTATTCTGACATCGGAATGTTTTAAAATTCCGACGCTCCAAAAAAAAAGAGACGTCGTCGTCGCACCAGAAAATCTCTTTTGCACATTTTAAAGTGAATCATCAATTATAATTTGCGAACTGAAACCGAAACACATAAATTATAAAGACGAGACCGAATAACTTGGCTTCATTCCATTCCACACTACAAAACACCTTTATATACCTGCAATTTAGAAAATATCAAAATATTTGACACTTTTTTATATGGTAGAGGGATTGTGGGCGAATACAACCTACAGTCTAGCCGTATTACGCTGATGAAATTTGCCGAAATCGATTATTGATCGGTTATACAAAACTAGGTGTGTGTGTGTGATTTAGTTTTTGTTATAAGAAATTCGTCAAATGTTGTATAACAAGCAATTTATAAATAATGCCAAATTTATACGATAATATCGACACAACTGAAAATTTACGATACGACCTAACCAATATTAACTCTGTAGTATTAAATCAATTTGAAATTAATGTGTTTCAACTTATAATTTTGCAATGACAACTTGAAAATGCTTCACAAACTACTCTAGCCACGCTAGTACCCGAAAAATCGGAGAAAAATTAAAAGAAAACATACAGGAAATTTATAGTTGGTGTAAGGAAAAAAAATGTAACAAGTATAGAAGAAAAGGTACTTTTGACCTATTTTTCAAAATTATCTTCCATGTATAAGCCGTCTACTTTATGGAGTACCTACTCAATACCATTATATATCTTAACAAGAATGTAGATATCAAAAAATTTACAAACTTGATTGCCTTTTCTAAAAAGAAATGCCAGTGGGTACAGAACTAAAAAATCCAAAATATTCACCAAACAAGAGATAGAACGTTTCATGAAAACAGCTGATGACAAAGACTATTTATTGGCAAAAGTTGTGCTAATTACTGGGACTTTTGCCGCGTTACGCAGAGAAGAAATTACGTTTTTGAAGGTGGAAGATATAGAAGATTGTACAAGTTTTATTAAATTGAAAATACCGAACTCCAAGACAAAAATTTCACGAATGTTTACAATAACTGAAGGATTTGTAGATGGAATTAATTTCCTAGAAATTTTTCGCAAATACGCACAGCTTCGACGTCCTCATACTGAACATCAAAGATTCTTCTTAATCTATAGGAATTCCAGGTGCTGTACGCTACCCGTTGGTTTAAATACTATTGGAGGTGTGTCTAAAAAAATTGCAGAATGTCTCGGCCTTCTAAATGCAAAAGAATATACCGGGCACTGCTTTCGCCGTTGTTCAGCAACACTCTCAGGAGCAGATATTACATTACTCAAAAAACATGGAGGATGGCGATCTAGTTCTGTTACGGAAAGTTACATAGAAAACTCTGTTGAAAGCAAAAATGCAATTTCGCTGAAAATTATGGGAAAAGAAGAAACTGTATCAAAGAAAAGAAGAATCTATGACGAAAATAGCAAATGTAAAGTGGCGTCTACAAGTACCGTTTCCACTTGTATTGAAGTTCAGGAAAGAAATATGAAATCTTCGAATGTTTAATTTAGTCACTTAAGTAATTGTACTTTTTATGTTTAATAAATAAATAAACAAAAAAGTATTTTTCATTTTTGAGCACTGGTGCTTAAAAGTATGTGACTTTTACGCACTGGTGCGTAAAAGTACGTCATTTACCAATCAGAATAACAATCAAAAAGTCACTGTTATAAAACGCTGTAACAAAAAAATATTTTTTGGTGCTATTTAAAGTACTAAACCTGACTTACACAGCTAAACATGACAACATGTAATGGATAATATGTTAATTATTACAATTTGTTAAAAAAAACAGTAATAATTGCAATTTGTTTATAATGAAGAGAGTTTTTGCGGAAGCATTTATTGATTACGCAAACGACTGATTTTGACAAACCACCAATTAATTTATCGTTTTTTGTGTATAGCGTTGGTTGAAAACTCTGTCATTATTAATCGATTTCCTCTCTAGTGTGATAATTTACGTTAAGCGAGAAAGCAAAGGGAAGATATGAACATGTTACATATTACATTACGGAAACGTTATTGATTACATAGCTGTTTGATTTTGCGTAATTATTCGAGCAAGCGATTAACTTCCCACGACTTGAAAGAGAGAGGATTTTATTTAGGAATTTTTCTATCGAGAAAATTTAACCGATCCGTAACAATAATTTTTCTGATTCAATAGAAGAGCAATTATTACGAATTTAATTTTTTTTTTTCGTCGATCAAATTTCATCATGCAAATCTCCGTTGAGAAAAGAAAATTCTCGCAATCTTAGTCAACATTAAAGAATATTTTATGGATGAGTAACTAAGAGTCATTGTTGCATCGCGCGAGGCGATTCGGTTTGTAAGTTTGTCGTTTTCTCAACAGAGATATATAATTAGAAGTCGAAATGCAATCGCAACATTACTGAGTGGTCTCGATTTAGATGCAATGGGGCTAAATATAAAGTAATAGATTCGTTCAAGGAATGATTCACGGTCTTAATTGTAGAACAAGAAATTTTTTTTTAAATCTAATTTGTACACAAGAAAAGCAATTACTTCTAACATTCTAGAATTTTTTTACTGTCAATTTAAAAGTAATAAGTCTCATGGTGTTAAATCATATAATATATCTGTCTTAATTTTCATAAACTCTTGTATATATTTAAGCCCCCCAACAAGCTAATTATAAGTAATTACATGTATAATTAGAGAAAAATCTCTAGTTGTTCCCACAGCGTTTATGTTTCGTTTTTTTTATTATTATTTTAAATCTGCACAAAGTACATAAATACGTCTGTGTAAATCATCGTAGGAATGTTCTTAATCGACGCCATGCAATAAATGTAAATCACGAGTCGCTAATGCGGTTGTGCACGTAAATAAATAGCCGAGCAATCCTCTTACGGTACGTAAACTTTAACCGCATAATGCGTCTTGTGTAGATTTTTATTTGATTGCAATGAAGCGAATGCACGGCTGGGTATCGCAAGAATACGCATCGTAAACATTCCGTAGGCTTGAAGAAGAGAGAAAAGAAAGAGAGAATCTTCGCACAAGTTTTTTGTTTTTTCATCCGGAATTAGTACCGGAATGTAGCTCCGGTACGTCAGGATTAATCTAGGATAACAAATTTCAGGTTCAAGCCGACCGCGTTATGTAAAATGTAATTATCCGGTTTAAGTTTAGAAACTGAAGGAATGAGGGGCTTGTGCCAGAGGTGGTTTGTATTATTAGACGCCAGATTGGCGCTGCTATACTATCGATATTATCGTTTATTTTATTGTTTAGGTTGGAATCGATAAAAATGATTAAATCGATATTAAAAAAACTTAGAAATTTGATGTGCTCAGAATATAAAACCTGAAGATATGTATCACAATTATATTAAATCATCTTAAATCATCAGATTCTTTAAAAATTTTTATTTAGAGATGTTCGAAAAATTTTGAAATACTAATTTTATTATTCTAGAATCTGAAACATTGCAATATTAAAATCTTATAAATCTTCAAAAATTCAGACAGATCTTTAATTCCTAAAAACTAGAATTTCCAAGTGAATCTATGAGAATAATAATCAAATATATCTGAGAATCTAAAACCTAGATTGAAATTTGAATAAATTATCTAAAATTTCAGATTCTTCTAAGAATTCAGAAAATTTAACATTTAAAAATGTTGGGAAGACTCTGTAAAACTGGCTAAATATTAAAATTCTAGAATTTGAATCTTATTATGTACTTCAAAAAATTAAAACGCTTTGAAATATGAAAATCTCTCGGAATCTCTTCAGAAATTAAAAGAAATCTGTAATTTAAATACAAGAAATTCGAGATGCTAAGAATTTAAAATAAATAAGAAGATATAAAAATTTTAAAAAATAATTCTAAATTAGGTACTAAAAATTTAGAAACTTTGGTAACAAATTCCAAGAACTTTAGAAACTCACTAATCTTAAAATTCTAGAATCTATAAAGCATTTTAAAAATCCAGAAAATTTAGACACTCTGAAATATTAGCATTTGATAAATCTTAAATTTTTTTATAAAAACGTTAATTTCTAAAACCTAGAAATTCGAAATGCTGAGAATCTAAAACAAAAAAAGTTTTAAGAAATAAATTTAAATTACAATTTCTCTTAGAAATTCAGAAATTTTTACATTTAGAAACGTTTAAAATCTTAGAATTGTAGAATTTGAGTCATTTAAGAACTTCAGAAAATTTATAATCTCTGAATTATATGAATTTTAACGTTTTTCTAAATCAGAGAAATTTGTAATCTTAAAATTACAAAAATTTCAATTCAAAAAACGTAAAAATTCGAGGTGCTGAGAATCTAAAACTTTAGAATATTAAAATTTTAAGAAATCATCTTATATATCAGATTCTTTAAAATTTTAACATGAAAAATGTTGATAAAAATTCAAAAATCTTTAAAAACTAATTTTAAAATTCTAGAATCTGAGACATTTTAAAATTGCAGAAAATTTAAGATCTCTAAAATATTAAAATCTTATAAATCTTCAAAAATTCAGATTCAATCTTTAATTTCTAAAAACTATAAATTCCAAATACTGAGAACGTAAAATCCAGATTAAAATTTGAATAAATCATTTAAAATTTCAGATTCTTCTAAGAATTCCGAAAATTTAACATTTAAAAATGTTGAGACAAACTCTTTAAAACTGGCTAATATTAAAATTCTAGAATCTGAAGCATCATATAACTTCAAAAAATTAAAACGCTTTGAAATATCTCTCGAAATCTCTTCAGAAATTTAGAGAAATCTGTAATTTAAACACAAGAAATTTGAAGTACTGAGAATCTAAAACAAAATCTTATTATAAAAAAATCATTTTAATTTACAAATTCTCTTAAAAATTCACAAATTTAACATTTAGAAATGTTCATAAAAATTCTTAAAAACTTAGAAACTTAGAATTTTGGAATCACAGACATTTTAAAAATCCAGAAAATTCAGACGTCCTGAAATATTAGCATCTGATAGATTTTAATGCTAAAATGCAAAGAAAATTCTCTTGGTTCTTATTCTTAATAATCCTAAAATAACAAGTTAAACTGGAAATTCGAAGTGCGCTGAAAATCTAAAACCTAAATTAAAAATTGAATAAATCAACTAAAATTTCAGATTCTTCTAAGAAACCAGAAAATTTAATATTTAAAAACTTTGGAAAAAACCTTTAAAACTTGCTGATCTTAAACTTCTAGAACCTTAGACTTCTTATAACGTTGGTAAAAAATGTAATCGTAGAATTCTAGAATTCATTTAAAATCTACAGAAAATTTGGAAGCTCTGAAATATAAGAATCTTATCAATTCTCAAAAATCTCGAAATTTGAGATGCTGAAAACTTAAAACTCTATTCACATTTTAAGAAATCATCTTAAATATCAGAATCTTTTTTTAGAAACTTACTACTTTTCAAATTCAGGAATCAAAGACATTTTAAAATTACAAAAAATTCAGAATTTAGAATCTACAAATCTTTAAAAATTCCGATAAATCTGTAACTCTCAATGATTCTAAAATAACATTAGAAATCTGAGGTGCTAAAGATGTGAAAATATTAAAGATCATCTGAAATTTCAGATTCTTCTTAGAATTCAGAAATTTTTACATTTAGAAATGTTGGTAAAAAATACAAAAAACATTAGAAACTTGTTAATCGTAGAATTCTAGAATCTGAAACATTTGAAAACAATAGAAAATTTAAAAGCTCTAAAATATTAGATTCTTAAAAATCTTCAGGAATTCGAAGAAATCTGCAATTTAAACACAAAAACCTAGATCCTCGAGGAGCTGATAATCTAGAACCAGAAGATATTAAAATTTTGAAAATACATTATATTTCAAATTCTTTTAAAGATTCAGAAATTTTAACATTTTTAAAAGTGTCAAAAAAAAATTAAAATAAAAAAAATTGCTTAAAATCTTAGGATTTTATAAGAATCTGAACTATTTTAGAGCTTCAGAAAATTTAAACCTTCTGACTAAACTTTTAAAACTTTAAAAAATCTCAAATTTAAAAATTTCAGATTCTTAAATATTGTAGTTTCTTGTACGAATTCAGAAATTTTAAATTGTTAGAAATTTTGAAATTTCATAGAAATGTTTTATACCTAATTAAAAAATCTAAGAGTGTGGTTACTTCTAAAAAGAAAAATCTATAATATCTAAAATTTTAGCAACTCTGAAATACTTAATTTTGGAGTTCCTGAAAATTCAAAAATCTTAGAATGACAATATTATAAGTGTCCCAAATTTCAGATATAAATATAGAATTTTGACAATTCAAGAGTTCCAATTCTGAATTTTAATCTAAGAGAAGCGACAATTAATAACAGATTTTTCAAAAAAAGGCAAAAATGGGGTACATATTCAATGCTGACATTTTTCTGCATACTGAAAGTGTTTAATAATTTATTTTCCATTGCACCTGAAACAACCTAAAAACTAGAAAAATTAAAATCTGGTTTCCGCATTTGTAATTCTTGTTTTATGATCCAAACCCGACACAAAAAACAAAATTCGACTATTTTTGATTAAAAAAAAAAATCAATTAATCACGTAACTTTGTACTTTTCCTCTCCAATTAAATCAATTATCTCACCCAAACAACAAACCCAAAACCAGGCCCCAAAACTGTCAGAAAAAAAAAATCAATCAAAAAATTACATAACACTTCCGCATCACATATTATATCCTTTTTGCAATATAATAACACAACTCATACATATATTTACACTGTCTCAAAAACCGCATCCGTTTCGGTACATTTCAACTTTTTCGCTTCCAGCAAGGCCGAATAATGAAATGGTAATTGTTTTTTTTTCTTCTCTCTTGGTGTAGATAATGGGCGTGGTAAGTACGTGTCTCGAGCTCCAATATTTCGATTTTTTTTTTTAAATAAAACACAAGTTACCATATCGAGCAAAAATAAAGAAATCAAGAGAGGGAGAAAACCAAAAAATCATCATCCATAACCGGAACAAAGAGCAATGCGCGTCCTTGCGTGAGTCAGAAGGCCTTGCCGTGAACTCTACCGAACGACCGAGAGGTGGTGTTCGAATGATGATGATGTGAGAAAAGATCAAGAAACTCAAGGCATGCAAGACACATCTTTGTGGACCCCGATTCTTTTAATGCAATTTCACTAAGGTCAAGTGTTTTAGGTGTTCCTCCAGGATGGCGCCACATCAAGGATGCGTTATTTTCAAAAGGACAAATTTTTTAGGGCGAGGCACTTTCTATTTCGGGAGGATTAAACATGGCGACATCAGATTTTTGCAATGTCGAATTGTTATCTCACAACCCTCGATTTAATTAAAACAGTTATGTTAATTGGATGACTTTTCACTGACTGACGATCGTAAAAAAACGCCCAAACTTAACCTTAACTTAACTGATTTGAAGAATCGCATTCAAGGTGGTATCTCCTGAGTCTTGATACTCAATTAGGTAAACGAAAGTCGAAATCACAAAGTTAATAAACATTAGTTTTATGATTTGTTTAATCAAGTAACCTTTGCGCAACAAATTTGCATCTTTTGAAAATTTAATTATGATAATAAATAACAATTTTGAAACGCAAGTAATCAAATAAAATTACGATCAATTCAAAAATAAAATGATCATTGTCCTAAATGATTAAATAAAATTATTGATCATTTATTAAAATTGATCTGAACGCTCCTTACGATCAAAATAAATAGTCTTTCGTACTTCATCAGTGTAATTTGAGATTAGTTTCTGGTATAATTGCCCTTGAACCTTCTTAAGAAGAAACATTTTTGAAAAAGTATTGCGTCAAAAGTGAAACTCGTGCAATATAAGTAAGGAATTCCGTGGGTCGGCATTAACAGTCCATTTTATTGTTATAATCACACGTTTGTCGATTAGAACGCATAAAATATAAAATCGAAAAGTCATTCATTTGAAACGGATTCGGATTCGCTTTCGCATTCGTTGATCAGGAAAAATCTCACTTTCTCTCGATGCTCTCCGTCGAACACTAAAGCGATAACATCTCCAGCCGGCGCCGGTTATACACAATAGCATACGCCACGGATATGTATGTCCCCTCCAAGAAGAAGAACAAGGAGGAGAAATACATTTTTTTTTAAGTCACGACTCAAGAATGAAACGGCTTTTGATTTTTATGTGAAAAACATTCAACACACTTAACACATAATTATAGTTTGTGTTATTACACTTGTCGCCGAAATAAATACGAAGAAAGTGGTGGTGGTGGAGTAAAGAGAGGAGTAACACTTAACACTTAACACTCGGGGAATTATAAGGTGGAACATAGTCGTTAGTGTGTTTAACACTTGTAAAATGTCGGGAGGGAATGCCAACAACGTGACGGTTGTAAATTTGTACCGAGATGAAGAAAATGGAAGAGAAACTATTTTATAAATTCGTGATTTTGCAATGCAGGGTCAACAGATAAACAATACTACGAAAGGGTCAAACGCTTTCTATATCATGCAATCGAACTGAAATACATAAATTAGATGGAAACAAACGTTGTTCAAAGAGAAAATTCCATTTATTTATGGTTTTAATACAAACGACCTATTACTTCTCAGTGAAATAGAAGTAGTCCAGAAGGTAGGGCTAGGCGATACCTGTTTTTAGGTATCGGGTATTGATACCTGCAAAGTATCGATATTTGCCAAAGTATCGTAAGTATCGAGCTATCGGAGGTATCGCGGTATCGAGGTATCGGAAAGTATCGAGGTATCGGAAAGTATTGAAGTATCGGAGGTATCAAGGTATCGGGAAGTATCGAGGTATCGGAAGTATCGAGGTATCGGAGGTATCGCGGTATCGGAGGTATCGAGGTATCGGAAGTACCGGATGGCGATAAATAAATATCGCATCCAATAGCTTGTGAATTCGTTTGTTTTTATCAAAATAGCTTGTGTTTCCAAAATCCAAAGCACTCTGAATATGATATTCATGTATAGCCACTCTTTATCAAGGTATCGCAGGTATTGAAGTATCGGAGATATCTTATCGAGGTATAGGTGGTATCGAAATATCGGAAGTATCGAGGTATCGGAAGTATCGATACTTCGATACCTAATTGCAGTCGGTATCGGTGTACGATACCTGAGCATATATCGATACCTTCTGTAAGTATCGATACTTTTCACAGCCCTACCAGAAGGTATTACTTGTGAAAGACACAATTCTTTAGTATGTCCCTCGTCGGCTCCAATAATAATTTTAAAAAATAAACAGGGCTTAACTGATAACTTTATTGCCCTTACACTGGATGCGGGCCCCCTATCAAGTATGTATAAGTGCAAAATATTTATTATTTTGTTTACTTTTTAAATAGTTTTTTTTAATAATTATTAGAACATGAACAAGAAAATTAAACATTTGGTATTTTTCTATAATTATAAATAAAAAAGAAATAAAAAGAACCGAATCAATAGAAATATAGAGAAGATTAAAACATGGTCGCCATTTTGTAACATACAGGGTGAATCTGTTAAAAGTTTATCTCATCTTTTCTCAGAAACTACTTATCACACCTACGTCAGAGTTTGTCATTAAAAACTTTGTTTCTTTCTCTACGCATGCGAATTTTTTCAGAATTTTTCTAATATTCTTTCTAATAAATAATAATTAATTAATATCAATTCGTTGAAAAAAATATAAAATTTACATTATTTCTAATGTCTTCTAAATAAACACGATGTTGAAATAGTGTTTTGTGAAAAAAATATTTCAAAAAAACTGTAGATAACAGCAAAAAATAATAAAGTTTATTCGTTTTGTAAGACTTATTTTGATGCAGCATTGTCGTTACTCCACAATGAGATAACAACGTACCCTTTAACTTCTTTGTCCCACTCACTTTCTTGAAAAAAAAAAAAAAGCGTATTTACTCAATGTCTTGCGTTAAAATACTTCTACATTAGATAATACACAGTTGCTCCCATGAGAGTGGGTGGAACAAAGAAGCTGAAGGTTAGATGTCAACCTATTGTCGAGTAACCTGACAATGCTGTTGTATAGTTCAACGAAAGATAAGTGAGCTGACTGTTTAATCCCTTCCAATAAATAGAAGCATAAAAAATTGCAGTTACCGCAAACCTCAAATAAACCATAAAACCACTCAGAAAACTTGATTTATGAAGGCGCACACACTTGCATATTTAACAACGACCTTGGCAGGGTTTGCTTACATCTTTTAATAATTCCGAGAAATGGAAACTTTATTTACAACCGCAATTATTTTTATGCTTCTGTTAATTAGGAGAGATTAAAAAGTCAGCTCTTTTATCTTTCCTTGAACTATACAGTATAGTATTACTGAATCTAGAGACAGACAAATCTAGAAACACGAAAATAATTAAAAAACTGCAAAAATTTCGAAATGTGTGCCACAAGGAGCCGTTTGGAAACCGTTTCTGTTTTTTAATTTTTGAACAAATATGTCTGTGTAGTGTTTTTAATTTTTGTACAGAATTTTTACACAATGTTGTTGATAAAAAAAATTATGGTGTTACTGTACAGTAGGGCTGAGAAAAGTATCGATACTTACAGAAGGTATCGATACCTGCTCAGGTATCGTACACCGATACCGACTGCAATCCGGTATGGAAGTATCGATACTTCCGATACCTCGATACCTCCGATACTTCCGATATCTTCGATACTTCGATACCTGCGATACCTTAATAAAAGGTGGCTATAAATGAATATACTATTTAGAGTGCTTTGGATGTTGGAAACACAAGCTATTTTGATTAAAACAAACGAATTCACAAGCTATTTGATTTGATATTTATTTATCGCCACCCGATACTACCGATACCTTGATACCTCGATACCTCCGATACCTCGATACTTTCCGATACCTCAATACTTCCCGATACCTCGATACCCCCGATACCTCCGATACCTCGATGCTTCCAATATCACGATACTTACGATACTTTAGCAAGTATCGATACTTTGCAGGTATCGATACCCGATACCTAAAAACAGGTATCGTCCAGCCCTACTGTACAGTATAGTATTACTGTTTAACAGTGCGGTATAGTACAGTACAGTACTAGTATAGTACAATATAGTATTACTGAATCTAAAGACAGACAAATCTAGAGACAGTTTTATAAATAATTGAAAAATTGCAAAATTTTTGACATGTGTGCCACAAGGAGCTACTTAAAGACCGTTTCTGTTTTTTGATTTTTTAAACAACTATGTCTGGGTTGTGTTTTTACACAATGTTGTTGATAAAAATTGTTATGATACTGCATTTGGTAGTTGATAAATGTTGCAGCAGTCGCTTGTTACCGTTATTTGCAATTAAGTGAAATAATTAAGAAATTACGGTCGCGACTAGAATCGTTTAGTAAGTGCCGTTTTGGTATGGACAGGTTCCGGGATGTGATCATGTTTTTAGTTTTTTTTTTTAAATTTCTTTTCAAGAAAAATAACGTAAAATTCTGTTTGGGGCATAAATAAAGTTATAAATTCGTGTGTATGCAGCAAGATACCGTTTACGTATCTTTTCTTTGTTTCTCAAAAGTTTTCTCGTAGGCTTTGTGAGGTCGATCTTGAGAAGGCGGTTTATCACAGCCATAGCATACTGTGTGTGTAACTAACAGCTATTAATTTAGTCGCGGAAACGAGTCTTTGTCGCTAAGCAACGGACCGTGACTCCTCCAACGTTGATCTAGTCGCAGTTGTCTGATTTTTCGCTATAGGTTAGGTATATAGTATAGTATAAATCGACATACTTTTCGTCTCTCTCTCTTTCTCTGTGTGTGTATTTAATGATGATTTCTATTTGGCTTTTACGAGTTTTTATAAATTAGTGACCTCACCCAAAGTTTTAAAATATCTCTTCGTGGCGTTATATTGGAATTTCTAAAATCTACTTTCTCAGTTAATTTTTTTCTGACATTTCTGTTAAGTTATAAGGAAATGAACGTTTATTACGATTTTATGTTTGCATTGGCAATGAATGTTATTGTCCGACGTCTGATGAATTTTTATTATTGTTACTATACCGATTGACGTTAGTTTTGTTCTTGCTTTCACTTGTTTCAACTAGGAAAAATAATGTGTTTAATCGATCAATTATCGACCTTGGACTGTAATTTTCTGAGATGATTGACGATTAAATTGATCGTTTTAGGTTCGATTCTTTTATATAAAACCACTTTAAAATTTATTCTTTGTAATTTATACGAGTTGCAATAACCTAAGCTTAATTAACCGGGCGTCTTAATTAAAGCGAAATGTTAGTACGATCGACTCGATGGAATGCGAATCAATAATTGACTTTCTCTAGACGACAGAGATAAAATAACCAAAAAAAAACCTTTTGATTAGGGAAGAAATAACGAAATTTTTTTTTTAATTTTTTTTAATTATCTTGTTTAAATTGGTTCAAGGTAAAGGTGCTGGCGCTACTACTTCGTTGTAATTAGCCGGTTGTAATGTAACAAGCAAATGCCAATTCCGCTTAATGATCGTGATTGGAACGAGAAAAATTATTTGTAATTAAATTTTTTTTATTATAGGTTGGTAATTGTTGCACCACCGAGGACTTAAACCAGATCCATTTTTTTCGCAATCAATTGGAAATTGACATTGCAAAAGGCGGAATAAAGGAATTTCTTGCTAATTAGTTTTTTTATATCTCTATTTATAAAGATAAACAATTTTTTAAAAACAGAACTATTTGGAGTAACTAGAAACCATTTTAAAAATTCACAATTCTTGATTATCAAAATTTAGATTTTTTTTAAAAATTTAGAACAATGTTAGAAATTCAAAAATATTAGAAACCAAATATATAATTCCAAAAAATTAGTAACTCATTGCTCCTAATTCTACATACAAAGCTTGAAAGAAATAAAACAATTAATCAAGACCAGTTTGGCAAAAAATTAAAAAAAAAGAAGTAATCCTCAAGTGGTTCCTTGCAATCCCTAAACATTTCAAAATTTTTGCAATTTCTTAATTATTCGATTGAAAAAGAGAGTCTTTTACCAACACGTCAAGAGCTTAAAAGATATCGATTTTGCAACGTATTGCATTCAAGATTTTTTATTACAGCGTTTTATAACAGATTTTTCTTTCAAAAATAATGATCTCAATCGAAGATTCGTATTGTACAGTAGGCAGACGGCAGGTTGCTATGGATGTAAATTTCCTTGTTTACTGTAAAATTACAGACTGTCAACTTGAGTTCTGTGATAAAGGAACACAAAAATGAGCGATTCTGAATTTGATTCTGTCATTGAAAATGCTGCGTAAGCTGCACTAGCCACGCTAGTGCCCGAAAAATCTATAAAAATTTACAAGGAAACATACAGGAAATTTGGTAGTTGGTGTGAGGAAAAAAATGTAACAAGTATTGAAGAAAAGGTACTTTTGGCCCATTTTTCGAAATTATCTTCCATGTGTAAGCCGTCTACTTTATAGAGTACCTACTCAATGCTAAGAACTAATATATCTTAACAAAAATGTAGATATTAAAAATTTTACAAACTTGATTGTATTTATAAAAGAAATGCTAGTGGGTACAGAGCTAAAAAATCCAAAATATTCACCAAGCAAGAGATCGAACGTTTCATGAAAACAGCTGATGACAAAGACTATTTATTAGCAAAAGTTGTGCTTATTACTGAGATTTTTGGCGTGTTACGCAGAGAAGAAATTACGTTTTTGAAAGTGATAGATATAGAAGATTGTACAAGCTTTATTAAAGTGAAGATACCGAACTCCAAGACAAAAATTTCACGAATGTTTACAATAACTGAAGGATTTGTAGATGGAATTAGTTTATTAGAAATTTTCCGCAAATACGCACAGCTTCGACCTTCTTATACTAAACATCAGAGATTCTTCTTAGCCTATGGAAATTCCGGGTGCTGTACGCTACCCGTTGGTATAAATACTATTGGAGGTATGCCTAAAAAAATTGCAGAATGTCTCGGCCTTCTAAATGCAAAAGAATATACCGAGCACTGCTTTCGCTGTTATTTAGTCACACTCTTAGCAGATTCAGGAGCAGATATTACAATACTCAAAAGACATAGAGGATGGCGATCGAATTCTGTTGCGGAAAGTTACATAGAAAGCAAAAACGCAATTTCGATAAAAATTATGGGAAAAGAAGAAACTTTATCAAAGAAAAGAAGAATCTGTGACGAAAATAGCAAATCTGAAGTGGCGTTATATTTCATTTTTGAGCACTACTGCTTAAAAGTACGTCATTTAGCAGCAATCAAAATGACAATCAAAAAGTCACTGTTATAAAACGCTGTCACAAAAAATTACAAAAATCCTAAATTTCCACCAAGACTAAATCATCAAAAAAAAACCGGTTCCTTTGTGGTTCTTAGCGGCACACTTCCAAATTTTTTCCTCAATTTCTTAATAATTCATTTTAATTGCATCTAACTGTGCATTGAATTCAGTTTTTTGAACTTGAAATCGATGAAGCGTCACTCCAACAAAGACATTCCATAGAAGGACGCATTCATCCAATTGCCTGCTTATCCTCCATACCATCCATCAAAATCTAAAAATCTTCTCACGAACTGACGGAAAAAAACAAACCAACAACGTTTCGGCAAATAACCGTCGAAATGCCCATCGTGTTAGTCATCATCATCATCGTGTGTACAAGTTTGTGAATCACGGTAGAGAAGGTGTGCGTTCATGTTTTATGCAACATCTCTTGATACTACAGGAAAAAAAAATAAAGCATTTAAGAGACGCGACCCGAACTGAATACCATTGAAAAAACTTGGTTTTAACGATTACGCAAAAAAAATGTATAACAATTGATTTTATAATTCCGTTTGTGGTGTAGTGCTGTACAACACATAATTGTTGCGACATTATTTATACACGACGCTGATCTAATATCGAATTCACACACGGACAAGCGATAGTATGTACTTTCACTAAAGGTGCAATCACGTGTTTTGGTTTAGTATAGAACACTCTTGAGATTTTAAAATGTAAAACGTGTGCACGCTTGTATGTCGTAACGAGAATGTACAACCGGCAACTCCCATTTTTTTTGGACGCAAAATTTTCCGAAGAATTCAACACATGCATACCTGACAGCAATATCAAAATATCTATTAGATTCAATAAAAGTAAATCCAAAAATGCATTTCTTTCCCTTTCAGGAAACAGAAATGGACCCTAAGCTGATCCTCGTGGTGAACCCAAAGCCAAAAACAAACTGTATAAAATTCAACGAACAAATTAACAAAAATATATATATACAGCAATAGAAAAGTAATCAACAAGAACAAGAAACTACTAGAACAATAGAAGAGAAATGGGAGGCAATAGAAAAAATAATTAAACAAACAATAAAAAACAAATAAAAAATAAAAAGAAAACAAAAGAATAGTAGGATGAAGATTGTAGTCTTCAAAAACAGAAGAGAGACAGAGGAAGGAAAAAGATACTAAAAGAAAGTACGCAAAACAGCCTAAAAAAATATAAAAACCAAAGAGCAAAATAAAAAAAATGCAGAAAGAAGAAAAGAGAGCACACCGCTAAAAATAGGAGATGTAGCAGAGAATTACAAAAATACGAAGAAACTTCTAACAAAGATGCAAAAGAATTAAACAAGAATTTCAACTTAAACTATATTTTGTCGAGATAAACATGACCAATTAGTAGGAAGCGAAGAAGAAGTAACAGAAAGATAAGCTGAGTATTTAGAAAAAGTCTTAAACAAATTATCGACCAAAAGAAGAACAGTTGAAGAAGGGAAAAACAATAGAAACAGACAAGAAGAAAGAGAAGAACTTCCCACATATGATGAAGTGAAAAATATTATAGAAAATCAAAAAAAAAACAATAAGAGCCCAGGAGAAGACAACATATAAGAAGAAATGATAAAGTACGGAGGAGAAATGATAACGAAGATATGATATAATTAAAAATGTATAGATAAAAAAACAAATGCCACAAGCAGACCAAGACCAAGGACAGAGTGGAAAAAGAAGTAAAGGACGACACTGAAAAAACAAGAACAGTCCATGGTGCAGATATAGAAAAGAAAAATTCTAAAAAAACTTTATGGAGAAAAAAACGTAGAGACATGGGTTAGAAGAACAAACAAAGAATTAAGAACATTATACAAAGACACAGATTTAATAGAAGTAGTTAAATCACAAAGAAACAGAACTAGGACCCAACAGACAGACGAAGAGGTAGACCAAAGACAGAGTGGACAAAAGAAGTAGAAGACGACTTCCAAAAATTACAAATAAAGAAGTGAAAAAAGAAAGCTTTAAATAAGAAAGAATGGAGAAAAATCGCCCACCAAACTATGAGCCTACAAAGCTTGTAGTGCTTATATAATGTATATATAATTTTAATTTGAATTAGAATGGGACTTTTAGTTGCTTCTTGTGGTAAAGACAAATTTTGCATATTTATCTCTTTCTGTGTCATTTTTGTATTTCGACAATGATAAAATAGAAGATATCAAGTAGTAAAGAACCCCCCTATCGTATTAAAGACCGGATGTTTGGTCGGCTAGTTAGAGGAAACATAAAAATTCAAATATACAACGAACGCTTATGACCTTCTTGTTTAAAATAAAGATTTCTTGTAACATTTCTCGTTAATGTCGTATTGAATTAACTAAAACTGTTATCCAACAAACAACACATATGAAGAAATCAGTGATGATTTCATTGAATATATTTAAAAATAAACCTTGTTGTAAGCACGTATTTATTAATCACCAAAATAGGGAGGAAAAAATTCCTTAATGACGTACAAATAAAGTAAAAGAGCACTTGCTATTTGAAATCGTTGCAATTTACATATAGGAGGGCATAGACAACCTACAAGAGGCGGAATAACAATCGACTGCAAGGACGTTGCTTTCTTAATACCGTGCAATAACAACAGAGATTGAAAGGGAATATAAAAGACTTGAAAGAATATATAACGGTAATAGATTTTCTTACATAGCCACCGTTCGATAACGTACAACTTTTCAGTCGCTTTTATTAAATTATGTATCATCAGTTAGTTCAACGACATGATGAACAATTACGAACGATTCGTAAAATAAACGTTAAATTTCCGGCACACACACACACACCGGAAATATATCTTGATGCAGAGGGAAAAATTATTCCATGACCTGCTTCTTCAAACTTTCAATCAATGATAGACCAATTAGTAAAAAAAACTACTTTCAAAATTGACACGCAATGAGGGTTTGTTTGCACAACGGAATTTTCTCACTTCGTATTAAATGAGATAACAGTTATAACAATAGGATTTGTTGTTTTATCGTTGTTTTGAAATGATAACAAGAATATTATGAGGTTCCTAGAAGGGGATAATCAAATCACCTACTTGAATTTCTAATTACAAATCTTATATTTCAAAAAGTAAGACACGCAAATTTAGCAAAATTAAAATAACTGGACAAAAATTTTATGTATTTTCAAGTAAGTTTCAACCAATCCCTTTTTAAAACTGCATATTTTAAAATTTTGACATTTATTAATTTTTTTTACGATTCTTCAATTTCCCACCAGTTGTACAAACATAAAATCACACTAAAAATGTTCTTTAAGAATTATTAAACTGGTCTATAAATATGACAGATTTCGAAATAAACTACATATTTAATAGATCTCCCAAAAATGCCAGTTTTTCTTAAATTTGCTTTTCTTAAAGACATCTAAATATATTAGAACTCCTAGAGGTAGAAAAGCATTTCAGACGTCATAAAATTGACTATAAATCCCAAATTTTCATCACAAAACAACACTCATTCTTTACATTTCAATTAACTGTACAAAAAATGTATTTTAAAACATAAACACAGTGTTATTCTTACACTTGTTTTACTTTATTTTTATTACAATACGGTAGCACAGCTGATCAAGTTTTTAACATTACTAGACATGAAAACATAAAAGAGAATAAATAATAGCCTAAAAGAGAAGTAAGTTAGAGAATGAATGACTCTCTTATAAAATAAGCTGTTTTATGCGGTGTTAAACAAAATAAAAGACTTAAATGTTATGATCTAAAATTGTTGATGCTTCCGAAGCTGGAAACAACAAAAAAAGAACAATTAGGCCTTACATTCACGTTAAAACGCCCCACGATTTAATGTGACAACACATAAGAAACATGCCACTTGAAATATCCAGATAAAGTGTTTAAAATTCTGTCAATCAAGGCACCTACTAAAAAAAATTTTTCACGATTCTCTAATAGTTTCCCACCAGTTGTACAAACCTAAAATCACACTAAAAATGTTCTTTAAAAATTATTAAACTGGTCTATATATAAATTTAAAAGATTTCGAAATAATCTACTTAATAGATTTCCACAAGATGCTAGTTCTTGTTGAATTTGCTTTTCTTGAAGATATTCTAAATAAAACTCCTAGAATTTGTTGGTAAATCATTTTTAACTACAATAATTGCATTTCAGACAAGTGAAAAACTCATAAAATTGACTATAAATCACTATAAACTTACAATTTTTTATCACAAGTAACAAAAAAACAATGTTTAGATCTAGAAACGTAACACTCTTTCACTGTGTTTCAAATAACTGTTACAAAAAATGTATTTAAAACATAAACACAGTGTTATTCTTACACTTGTTTTACTTTATTCTTGTCACAATGCGGTAGCACAGCTGATCAAGCCACACGAAATTTAGTATGTATATTATTCTTATTTCGTTTTTATCATTGCTAAACGTGAAAGCATAAAGGAGAATAAATAATCGCGTAAAAGAGAAGTAAGTTTAAGAATAATTGACTCTCTTATAAAACAAGCTGTTTGAAAAGTCTAAAGTATTATGACCAAAAATTATTGACGCTTCCGAAGTTCAAAACAACAAAAAAAAAAAACAAATGGATCTCACAATCACGTTAAAACGTCATATAATTCAATATGACAACACACAAGAAACAAAAGCACTTGAAATATCCAGATAAAGTGCCTAAAATTCAGTGAATAAAACACCTTCTGAAATATATCGATTTATCAATTAAATAAAATTGTTTCAAGCCAAAAATTCTTGTTTATCATCATCTTGAAATTCCTTAAAATTTTCGCCTTCCAGCTTCCCAAATCCTCATTAATTCCGTCAAATTTCCAGGTCGGCACTTTATCTCTTGTCTGGTATGTGTACGTCTGCGTGCCCGTTTTGGCGAACTACTTTCGTTATAAACTGCACCTGTGCTCATTATTCACATATTTGAATGACCGGTCTCTACCCCTACGTTTTCCGTTTCAATAAATAATTAATTCTCTTCTATTCTACACATTAAATATTTTTTACATCACTCTATGAAAGCAAAAAAAAAAAAAAAACAACGATCGTGTCGGACTCACGAGTTTAATTGAGCAGAAATTGATGGATGGTCGATGTTTCGCGATGCACGCCGTGGATTCTCATCGGTTCGTAATTGCTTTCGGTAATAACTATCATTGCAGAATAAGAAAAACAACCAAAAATAAAAAAAATACAACACTTTTACTGATTGCAAATTGCGACGTCCACTTGTCTGCTTAATTATCAATTTTTCAATAACCTTAACCTTCTGACACCATTTTGATTTTGTTTATAAAACAAGTGTCTGAATTTTATTGCCTCTCAAGCTCAATTCAGCAATCAAATGTGACGTAAAACTTCTAGAAAAATGTGCTACCAAGTTTTAAAAAAAATGTTTTGTTACATTAAAACTCCTAGAGTTTGTTGGTAAATCATTTTTAACTATAACAGTCGCATTTCAGACAAGTGAAAAACTCATAAAATTGACTATAAATCACTATAAACTCACAAATTTTTATTACAACTAACAAAAAAACAATGTTTAGACCCAAAAACGTAACACTCTTTCACTGTGTCTCAAGTAACTGTGACAAAAAAACATAAACACAGTGTTATTCTTACACTTGTTTTACTTTATTTTTAGCTCAATACAGTAGCACAGCTGATTAAGGCACACGAAATTTAGTATTTAATGTCATTCTTACTTCAATTTGCATTTTCGGTTTTATTTGGAACCTTCATTATGACGTCAACACTTGTACAGTAAATTGTATGCTGATTTAAAACATTAGATTTTTTTATTCTGGCCTCGTTGATACAATTTCCTGATTGCGTTCATTGTTTTCTTATTTTTTATTCATCTCACGAAGTTGAGTAACGTATCTCTTCCGGAGCTTTGTTTTCAGATTTTAGGAACTTTCATCCAAAAAAAAAAAAAAAAATAATTCAAGACGCAATTTGTTTATTTTCTTAGTAACCTTGAGATAACAACAGTCACATATCAAAAATTTATCCTAATCAAGAGCAATTATTCAGCGAAATTATGACTGCAGCTGTTTATTATAATTTCCTTTGACCATTCCGCTTCAAAACAATTAAAAAAATCTCAAAAGGTCACATTAGTTTAGCTACAATTACCAACACTTGTCTTTAAAAAAAAATTAAAAAACCTAGTCAACAAATCACATCTTTGAAGTGAGTGGCTAGCCAACATCTTCGACCTCATAAACCCAGTATTGAATGAAACCGACGACCCACTCACCTCACAATACACCAAGAAGAGAAAAAAAAAAATTGTCAAGCGAGACGATTGGTACGGTATCTTGTCACGTGACAAGGTGAACGAACGCCATTTTTTTTCTCTTCTCTTCAGGAAGTACCAAATTTGGGCCAGACCATTTTATTATGAAAAATTAGGGCACTTTTCCAGTCAAAGTCCAGGACAATGTTACCATCGCAGCGACAAATGCCTATTGTACAACATTATTTGAACAACGGTAAAATACTCGGACTTTAATAAAGTGTTAATGTTCGTGGAACGACGCGATTCGAGGTCGACAAACGACAAGATAACAACGACCGACCTAAATGGCGCCCAGACAAAGAAATACACCGAAAAGGTACACGTGGATATTACAACACTTTTTCCACAGATTCGTTTTTGCACTTTATAAATCACTTTTGTAACAGAATTTTAGGTTTACAAAATGAACAACAAAGCACAATCTTTCGATGTTACTACGTTAGTTAAAATTAGTTGAAAATTCCGAAGAGCTTTAGGTCATTCAGACCAGCTAAAACGAACAAATTAAAGAATAGAGCAAGAAAGACAAATATTTTTTTTATATTATAATCTACATTATAATTTTTAAGTTGATACTCTCCTCCAAAATTGTATGAAGACACAAAACGATACGTCGAATTAAGAATTTTCTGAAGCACGCAGTTTCACAACGAGAAATTTCGATAAAGAAATTTGTTTTGTGCTTTTAGATTTAGTGCTTAAAGCAATTTTAATTTTGGTCCTTTAGAGTTCCATCTCGATGTTGTCTCCTGGAGCAAGGTGGCATATCCCTCCTCAAATCCACCCTAAAGATCCAAATGCAGGAAGTCAAACAAAAAAAATGGAGCCACAAATTCGATTACTATTTGAGCAATTCGACCACAAGGACGTAATACATCTGTTAAAAAAAGGAGAAATCAAAGGAAATTCTATAAGAAAAGGGCGTTTGAAGAAACAAAAATAATTTAGAAAACAATGTCCGCTGAAAAAGAAGAAAAATTATTCTAGAACTTGAAAGACGTCGGTTAAAAAAAAAAGCTTCTGGAAAAGCGAAGAAAATTTTTTTTAGGAAAACTTAAAAACAGCGTTTAGAAGAAAAACAAGAACTTGAGAATACAAGAAATGCTAAAAAAAGTGGAAAAAATGAGTAGAGGAGAGCGTACCGTGTACAAACATCTTTTTAGGGTCATTTTCACAGTGCCCAAGCTAGTTTTTGGTAATCATAAATTTGGAAACAGTGGTGTTGACCCTAGAATTTGTACCTTGACCAACAACCTAATATTGTTGGAATACAACAGACTCCCTCCTGATATTCATTACTCCACGACAAAAAAAATTCTGGAAAAAATTTGAAAAATCTCAGCTGAAAAAAAGTATTTTAAATAAACAAAAAAAATTTAAATAATTTGAGAAAAGCAATTAATAGCAAAAAAAGAGAAAAAAAAAGTTAAAAAACGCCAGCTGAAAAAAAAAGAGTTAAGAAATTCTTGAAGAACAAAAAAACTCTCTAAAAAAGCTTAAAAAACGACAAAATAAAGAGAAAGAAAAGCTAAGATAAACTATAAAGAACAAAAAAGCTTATAAAAAAGAAAAAACAGTTTTAAAAGAGCTTTAAAAATGACGATTAGAAGAGAAAAGCGTGCAAAAAAGAATTCAAAAAAAAGTTCAAAAGAAATTTAAAAAATGACGATTTAAAAAGAAATAAAAAACAGAAAAACTACATCTAGAAGTAAAAAGACAAACAAAAAAAGTTTCTGAGAAAAGAATTCTGATGAAAAACAACGACAGAAGGAAAAGAAAGAATAAAAAAGGTTATAAAATGATTATAAAAACGGCTTCTCCCCACATTATTATCATTGGATTTTGAAATTCAAATATTCTTAAACTCTGAATTTTAAATATTTCAAAGAAAAAAAGACAAAAGTCTCTTGTAACTCTTTTTAGAATAAACTTTGACCTGTAATATATCAGTACTACCAACTTCTTTTTAATTCTTCTTTTTATTGCTTTTGTAGTGCATCTATAACAAAAAAAAGAACGAAAAAAAATCTGTTACAAGCGATAGTTTTTGTTTTCTGAATGCAATTTTAAACAGTGACGGCAGGTATGGTAGTGAGGTATACTCTGTAAAAGACTTAGGTCACTGTGTTCCAGTGTTGCCAACTTGAGAGATTCCCCCCTAAAGTTAGGGTATGTTTTAAAGAAGAAGGGAATATTTAGGAGGTAATGTTCTGTAGGGTATTTTTAACTATTACTACAGATTACCAAAAGAATGTTAAACTGTAATTTGTTCTTGCCAACTTAATCAGTATCTCTTGATTAAGGTGTAATTCACACTTATCACTTATTTGAAAAGTCATTTATTATTTATTAGAAATAAATTAAAAATTGTATGTTGTAAAGAACTATTTTTTTCTTTTTACTTTGTGGTTGTAGTCCTTTTTAAAATGAAGGGAAAATTTAGCTTGAATTTATGGAATTTTGACTTATTATATGAAGGAAATCATCGTCAAAGGGTTGGCAACACTGCTGTGTTCTCAAGCGTTCTGGAATCTAAGCGAGAGATATGTCGCTGGCCAGTAATTCCACTTAACGAGAAACAGCGATCGATTTTGACTAGAGAATCTCTCGCTATTAATTAAGGCTATAGAAGTGTGTATCAAACCCGAATTGAGGTTAATTCAGGTCACAATAGTTCTATTTGTAGGTACATCAGTTGTACGTCCAGAAGTAACTATAATCAGTACTTAAGCACTCAAGTGAGTGTTATAATATATTTGAAAAACGCACATTAGAAAATTGATATATCCAATGTTCATATACATATTGAGCTTCATTAAAGCACTCCAAACAGTTCGTTAAACACCTCTATTAACGAACTGTTTGGAGTGCTTTAATGAAGCTCAATATGTATATGTATATACCTCTATTAACGAACTGCTGATATCAACAATACTATCCAATATTTTGCCATTTGAATGAGTTAAATATGTTCCAATTTACTAAGACATGATACAACGGAAAAATCATGTAATCAAGTCTTTTATTAATTATTAACCTCTTAAGTAGATTTGTTTATTTTCCTAAATGCGCTACATAGTGGGCAACATATTTGAAACGCATGGGAATATCGACTTGGGCATGACGATTATATCCGTCTTAAGCGCTTAATTAGCGATTTCATACCCTATTTATAGTTTTCATTATCAAACTTGTTGATTAAATAGGTAAATATGAAAAAAGTGTTATTACAAGGAGGCAAAAATTGTCGGTCGGCCATATTTCCGGCAGCTAATTTGTTTGCAGACGGCAGCTGTTGAGGGGTTGTTGACTCGTTTTGGGTTGAAAATTCTTACAAAACGCGTTGTCGTCTCCTCTCTTGATCGAGGGACATAGAAGGTCGAGCCGCAATTCGAGATTGCAGAGAAAGTAGGCTAAGTGTTTATTTCTCAAAAACAAAGCGGTTCCAGTCGACTTTATGCTTTCGAAAAAAAAAAAATTCATCGCAAAATGTAGCATTTTATTAGTGTGAAAGTAAGCCGCAAAACCACGAAATTCTGATAACGATAAAATCGAGACGAAATTCCAATTTTATCGGTTTATTTTTATAGAAAATCTTGATTTTCTCGTTCAATAATTTTTGATAAGATAGCTACGCGAATTAAATTAAATCTTTTTTAGAAAGCGAACAATGAATTACGTAGTGTGCGCATTTATGAAATTATTCTAACCCAGATCTGGGTTTATATAATTATTACAAAAACATTGTAATGTAAACATAACCCACTCGAAACCGCAAATAATTGCATTAAACATGACATTTTTTTAAAAGGGTAATAAACGGACCAAAAGGGAGAAAACTAAAAATAAATCACAAACAAAAACATCCTCTAATAAAATTTATTTCCGACTAAATAACAACTCGAAATTAAGCCGATAATGAGATCTATTCTGTAACATTCTGTTAAAAATAAGGGGTAAGAATTTGCTAAAATTAACAATGCAGGACAAGTTATCTAACATAAGTCTACCAAGATAACACTTTAGTAAATAACAACTTTGTTTAAAAAATTAAAAAAGTTGTTAATTTTTAACTTTTAACAGAATGCGGTACAGAATAGCCTTCAAATTTACATATTTTTTTTTGTTTTTGAAGACAGACCAAAATTTGTTTTGCGGCCGTTGCCTTAAGTAAGTCATGAGTTTACTGTCAAAATCTGACACTAGCCTCCTGGGATTTGATAAATACCCTCACACCAGGGTGTCTACAACCCTTAAAGTCAGGTATAAAACGCGACATTTTAATTGTAAAAATTTATGAGTGTTTTTCTTTGAAATTACCGACTAATTTACACCTATTGTCTGCAATACGAAGAATCTGACCGGATATAACTCAGGGAATTTGCTCGCTTGTAATTTCTGTTCATTATTGTTCTTCTGAACATTAGACGTAATGAGATTTTGTTCAGATGAGCAACACATTAGATTTTTTTATCTAGATTTTATAGACCTATTTCGTACTCTAATTGCTAACAAAGTTCAATAATTGTGAGAATTTAATTTGTTGTATCCTGTGTGGAACAATAGAGACCGAAAATGATAAATCGTTGAGATAATTTATCTTTTAATTAAATTTTTTGAAAAATTTGTTTAATTCCCATAATCCCGAAAATTTGAATAAGGGTTGATTACGTCTAAAATTAGGTATTGTCACAATTCGGCTAAATGGGAATTGTGACTGGAATTTTTCTTCCGATAAAAACTGCAAAATAATAATAAATTGCCTGAAATTCTGACACTTTCAGTGTTTAAAACTGTCGTTATCAGCTCAATGTCAATGACAGTGATAAAAAACTGCCACACGTCACTTGATAAAAATTTCGTGGATTAACTCCTAGGGGGATTTTGGAGCGTTATCAATCTCTCACCTGCCCAGTGGCGTCTTATCCACCCCATAGTGGTCCAAAATCGGCTCTTTATGCACGACGGCAGCCAGCTGTTCCTCAGACAGCTGCAAAAGGCCGTCTCGAGATGTACTAAATCCCAACATTGCGTCTGCGATGTCTTTAACACACACTAAATCTTGAAAAATCGTTAAAAAAATTTGACACGGCTTGAAGAAGGAAAAAACAGAAGTTCCACTGAGGGTACTCGGATAGGTCACAATAAACTGGATTTGGATTTTTTTAAATTGTTACATGATAACGGGGTACACACATAAGGGGAACACTTGCACGCCTGATATCATGGAACATGAACACACTCAAGGTAAACACGAGTTGTATACACTTGCTATGTCCTCATGAAACTGAACACAAGAGAACGGATGGAAACTGCAAACAACTTAAACGGGGAGTCAGGACGGATAACGGAAAACGTTTTGCTCACAACGCGCCATCTTGTAACAAATATGTCAAAAGTGGAGAAACCTGCATTACCGACGCAATTTTGAAAATAATTGACATTTCACACATAATTAAACCGAAAATATAAAAAAACGTAATAAAAATCTGTAAAACGTGTTATTTAACTAATACAGTATAGTACAAAACCTTCTATTTATATCGTTTTATAATAAATTACAAAAAACTTTACATATGTAAAAAGTGCAGAAATCTGCATTACCGACTTCATTTTCAAAAATTTAACGTTTTAACACGCAATTAAGCGTAAAAAATCTAAAAAAACGTAATAACAATGTCTTAAATGTGTTATTTAATTAATATAGTATACTACAAAGCCTCCTATTTACATAATTTCGTAATAAATTACATAAAACTTAATTTTCCTTTTTGCGCCTCTCGACCTTTGAAACCCCCATTCCGATACCTAAAAGAAGGGCTACGACTGTAAAACCTTGGGCCACAACCCGGGTTCTCATCATGTACTGTGCCATTTTCCTGTCACCCTGTCGAAAACTCCACAAACCGTAAGAGAGAGCACAAGTTGTGGCTAAACAACCTGAAATTTGCGTTTTGGGGTGAGTTTACAACGCTAAGGGGGCTGTCACCTATCGGTATGAAAGGATTTTCTTTGATTTTCCTAAAAAGTTTCTCTTTGCGCGACTCTTCATCGACATGGATTTCTTTTTGAAGCTTAATCCAATCAAACTCTTCCTCTACTAGTTTTTCAACCATTCTAATCAGAAGTTTTTCTAGTTTTCAAGTAACTGCTTATTAATTAGGTTTATTTAGTTTTTTTGACAAAAAAAACAACATAACCTCACTGTTGTTATGTCAGAAATTTGAGGTTAGATTGTCCGTTCAAATTGCTGTTAGGACGAATTTATTATCTATTGATAAAAAAATTGACAAGAATCTTATCATTTATTAATAGAATATCAGAAAAAAGATAATTCAAGTCTTAAGTAACAATTTTTTGTAAAAACTGTCATAATTAGACATTCTAGATTGAATAAATTAGCGGCCTATTCAAAGGGCCTGTTTCAGTGTTTCTCCACCAGGAGCGCTTTTGTATGTCAAAAAGAGCGCGAATTTCAAAAAATATAATTACAATCGAAAGCTAAATTGTTTTCTCTTAGAGAAAAAGAAACTTTTTTGTTGTTGAATGGATAAAACAAAACAATAAAAAAATGTGTAACAAATATGTATTTTCGTGGAATGTTACAAACGAATTTAGCTCATATAATTATACCAATACACAAAGAATTAAAATCTAAGTTGGCATATTTAATCTTAACATAAAACATTTTTGTGCATTAGATAAGAATCCAGAATAATATAATGATAACTGACTAGAATTACATAAATCACAACGACTTTCCGTATTTCAGATTCATAAAAAGATTTAAACTTATGTGGTAACTAAAGAAACACTTATTAAACTTCGTCAATAAATACATAAATAAAACAGTTTTTTCATCTCGAGAAAAAAAAATGACTAAAAAGAAACCCATAAAACTAATCAGAATCTAGATAAACACAAATTGTTTTAATGAATTAACAAATAAATATTATATACATTAGAAATGCGACATTAGAAAATGTACAAATTATTTGGTAAGTAAAACTGTGAACAATATACACCAGCAATCAAGCTCTAAATCACTTAAAAGGAACACATGCCTATCCTCAAAGTACACAATTAAGTAACAACAACTCTATTCAATCCCAAAAGTATTCGTTTCCTCAACAGCCAACAGTAACTTTTCATATAAAACCTCTGACGTTGGATACGGCGGCAAATCTAATCTATTGAAACACGTATGAGCCCGTGGAAGACTATTTGGCTTTCCCCACTTTTCTATACAGAATTTCCGCGGCCCTATTGAACCCCTCAAAGCCGAAAAACCCTCAAACGGAATACTCGATGTTCCAGTCACGAACTGAAGCAACCTCAATCGCTGCTCGTTACTAAACCTTTAAATAAAAACAAAAAAATAATTAGTTAAATAAAAAAAACAAAACGGGAGGAGTACCTTTCAATCGCTTGCCAGAACCACACAACCACAGGATGTTGGTCATGGTACCCTCCACGGTACTCTGTATTCTGCCTCCAATCAACCAAGTCAATTTCGGCAGTACCAGCTATTACTAACTCTAATTCTCGAGCGTCGAAAACGCTCACCAGTCTTGGATCTACGACTTCATAGAAGCCTCTAACTAGAGATTCAGTTTGTTCGGAAACGCCACGTTCTAAGCGCCATCTCACTATCCTCTCCAAATATTCCTGAAATTTACAAAAAAATTGGTTACAGGACGATATTATCATTTATACAACACCCAGAATCCCTATTCATTTTCAAGGCCACACTCTAGTGTCTAATGGGCTGATTTCAAGATGAGATAATACCGGTAGTATCTTCGTTTCTATGAAAAATTAAATAAAATCGAGGCTGTTATTGGTTGTTATCATGGAAAAGTATTAAAATTTGCGATACCGGTAGTATCTCAACTTGAAATCAGCCCATTAAGTAGATAAAATTTTGAATAGGAATTTATTTATTTAGACACACTATATATTACCGACATTTTTATTTAGATTAAGTATGATTAATTTTTATTATTTGCAACTTTAAATGATCCCATCCTTAACCACAATTAAACCAAACAAAAAAAAAAACTTTTTATGTATTACATTGTTTTGTACTTGTTATATAATTTTTTAAATGTTTTTTCCACACAGATTTTAACAGTTCGTATATAAACGTACTTACAAAATAAGAATAAAAGAGAAAAAAATGTGTTCAAGAAACAAAAATATATAAAAAAAAATGTCGCCATTCTCCAAGATGGCGTCTTCACAAATAAAAATTTTGCGACAGAAGACTCAAGATAGACATTTATAGATAGTATTTAAAAAATACTACAAGAAAAAGAAGATAGAAAAGATACAAAAACACAGTCGATAAAAATATATAAAAATTGAAAAGTAGTCGCCATTTTGTAATATAGCTTCTGTAAAAAATAAGACAACTGAATTATGCAAAAAAGTTTAAAAATACTTCTTAAAAATCAGAAAAACCTAAAATAAGTCGCCATTTTCAAAATTGTCGTCTCTAGAAAAAATAAGTAAAATTTTTTTGACACAAAGAAGTCAGAAGTGGATTTAAGAAAAATAATAATAAGAAAAAAGATTAGAAAAAACTTAAAAAATCGTATAAAATAGAAGAAAACTTCTTTAAAAAAATGTCGCCGTTTTTTATACATAACATTTATAAAAATTAAAAAATGTTTTTTTATTACATAGCGTAAGAGATCTGTGAAAAAATAAAAAAAAAATGGACAAAAGAAACAAAATAAAAATACGGTAGATTCAAGAAAAAAACAACTATTGCGCTTAAAAAACAATATAAAATTGTGTTTTACAAGTTGACGTTTGTCATTTTCAGTGCGGCCAATTTATTAACTTTTTTCCTTTTACAAATTTTTTTTTGTAATAAATACAATTTGAAAAATTTATTTATCAAAGTGACGCCTTGTTGACATTTAATTTTAACAAGTAAACAGATAAACTTATCAAAAACTCTCAAAACAATTTTTTTTTTAATTTCATACCACTTTAGATATTGACATTATAATTTAACCCACCTTTTTATTCTTTTCCGTTACTGGAACATTCCTGCCTCCCGGTTTGAGTTCCCTCTCCAACACTTGTCCAAAGACCTCTTCAGTGACAGCAAACGTCAATTCGAGTTCTCCTTGCATCGAAACATCATGCTCTCGAATCCATTGAAGCGATTGATGAAATTCAAAATCGAGACTTTCAAGGTCAGATAATGCTACAGGTAGCCTTAAGAGTGCCTTATAAAAAGGTCTTGTAAAAAAAGCATCCAAAAGATACTGATGTACTAAAGCTAAACCTAAGACACGTCCACTAAATCTAAACCAGTCATGGTAATTATCAACAAACGCCGACATTGGAGAGATCTGAACTGTATAAGTGTCATTTGCTGAATATTCAAAAAGTCCATAATAAGGATTAAATAATTCTCGCGATAACAAAAAGAAAAACTCCCGACTTGGACCTCCATAATCTAGTCCTTCTTCATTATCCCACACCACACAGAGTTTTCCTTTTTGTAATTCCTTCTTATTAGCTGACATAATCCTCCTGAAGGCATCTTCAAGAAGATGCTCACGTCGTATATGTAATTTGAATTTTCCAGGACCTTGTCCATATCCTTTACTCTCTAGTTTCCTGTAGAAATTCCGTAATTTCGCTTCGAAATCCCGTTTATGCGGTGCTGGAACCCGATGCCGACTTAAACCCGGCGAGGCAATGGGTGAGGGTTGTGGCGAACCTCGAGGACTTCTAGTGGTGCTACGCGAGTCCACGGCAGGAACATATGACATAATCTCCTGCTCGAAGAGGCTGCAATTAAATCAAGAGGTTAGTCTGCGAAATAATTGAACGTTTGAAGCAAGGGAGAAAAATTAGTTTGGAATGATGATAACATTTTAATTATAGTGGTGGTCAAGGTCGTAACCACAGACATAGATACGCAAGAGAAGAGAAATTTGGTGCACACATGTGCAAGGAAAATTACAAAGTTTTTAGTTTAAGTTTAACTCATTTCCTGTTTGTAAACAATAAAAAAATCGAAATTGTGTTATCTTGTAGACAGTATGATAAATGATAAGGGAATCAATTCGGTTTTGAGTCATTCAACGGCTAAAATGAAGAGGAAGTGAGTTAGGGTGCTGACACGCAATGTTTTAACGAGGTTTTTAAACTCGAAACAGTTAGAAAATCGGAATTTTATGCAAAACGATAAAAATTTTAAAACGAGAAATCTGGAACGAAGTTATTACTCTACTAAAATTGCTGTATTTATACATTTATTACATTTTTTTTTTACTTTTATAATTCTGCTCATGATTGGTAACAATGGAAACATAAAATAGAAAAATTTTACTTAATTTTTCATAACCAACTATGAAAAGATTTTTAAATAGTTCTTAATTAAAAGTCAAATGTCAGAACAACACTTGATTTTTACTAAAAAAAATATCAACTAAAAAAACATCAAAGAAAACTCAAGGACGTTACCACTATAACCGTCAAAAACATGTATTCACATGTGACTCTCTCATAATTTTTAAATTAGCAAGAACTGGCTATTTAATTCAACACTTATGAATCATAAATGACATATAAGTATATAATATTGTATAGAAAACACCCTTTTTTATAATACCGGGATACTAAAAATTATTGTGATTTTTTTGTTGGGTTGGTAACAGATTTGATTTTTTCTGTTGGTATTACATATTAAATGTCATAATAAAATTCGGGTGCGCTTCGGGCGTTTAAAATCTGATGCGCTTTAAATCCACGAAGATTAAATTTTTTCTTTTTCCCGCCAGAAAATTGTCAGTTCTAATGTCGCCCAACACAAATAACTGACATACTTGTTTGAAAAAATTATCAGTTATTTTATTGGCCGACTCTAGAACTGTCAATTTTCTGGCGGGAAAAAGAGAAAATTCAATTTTCTCGGATTCAAAGCGCATCGGATTTCAAACGTCCGAAGCGCACCCTAAAATTCATATTTGACAAGCTTGTCAAAGAGTTTTTATTATTATTATATTGTACCTAACCTAAAAATGTGACAAGACTTAAATATGACGCGGTTACCAACTACTCAGGCGTACCACCCCACTATTTATGACCACATCATATGGCTGTGATAAAAAAAGTTGAAGTTGTGGTATTGCTCCCACCTAATCAGTATTTTATAAATAATTTTTAAGTTAAATTTTGTACAATATTACCACCAGTAAAAACTAAAAACAACAAATTCCCCTTAAAAAAACATAACAAACATTGCATCCTTTATTAACACATTTTTATGTAAATTTTACAGAACGTAAACTATTAGACTGGCTCTTTCTATCAACACTTATAAATCATAAATAACACTAACAAAAACCTACTGTGTTTGTGATATAAGCAGTGAAGTGTCACAACTACAATGTAACAAACAAATTTACAAAAAAGCAGATTTTTTTCTTTCTTTACCCTGTTATACCAGCCATATTGAATAATTTTAAAGTACCTTTTTGTTTGTTGGTGCAAATGATGTGTACTTTTTATATGAGTTGCTATAGTAACAAGTCAGTCATTTGCACCACATTGGTCGTTATGAAAGTGACCTTGGCTTAGAAGCGACGACTGGCTCCTTATTTCAACGCCTATAAATCATAAATGACAATTTAGAAATTTGTTAATTTCAGATAGTTTAGATAAGAAACTTCTATTTCAATTTAAAATTGAAAATGATATTTGCAATCGTTGAGGTTATAATACAGTTCTTAAGTAATTCTAGTTTTGAAAAAATCAGTGCTGCCAACCAAATCGCGAAATCCAACAAGGATGTGATATCTATTGCAAAGATAAGAAAATTCTTGAGTCCATTTATTAAATGCAAACATTTTTTCCGATTTTTTAAAACTCACATTCACGAAATATTTATCTGTCATTTCATATGTGATATGAATTAATATTGTAGTAACACAAAAAGTGAAAATTGATTGTAGGGTATTTAAAAATAAAACCAATGACTGTCTATTTAATTCAACACTTATGAATCATAAAAAAAAACTTTCTTTATAATATTTTATTTTATCAAATACCTGTAGTCTTTCTAATCACACCGTTCAGTGTAGCCAACCTGGAGGATTTCTCCCTAAATTTAGGGTATTTTTTGATGAAGAAGGCAATATTTAGGAAGGAAAGTTCTGTAGGGGATTTTTAACTACCACTACAAATTACCAAAAAAATGTTAATTTTTTGTTGCTAACTTAATCAGTATTTCTTGATTAAGGTGTAATTCACATTTATCACTTATTTAAAAAGTGATTTATTATCTATTTATTAGAAATAAATTAAGAATTGTATGTTGTAAAAAACTGTTTTTTTTCTTTTTACTTTGTGGTTGTAGTTCTTTCTAAAATGAAGTATGTTTTGGGGGAATTTAGCTTGGATTTAGGGGATTTTGACCCATTATATGAGAGAAATCATTGTCAATAGGTCGGCATCACTGCTGTGTTTTCGAACGTTCTGGAAGCTTCTATAATTGTCACATAACCGACCTAAGCTCTACCTAAGCAAGAGATATGTCGTTGGCAAGTTAGTCGATTTAACGAGAAACAGCGATCGATTATCACTAGAGAATCTCTCGCTATTAATTAAGGCTATAGAAGTGTGTATCAAACCTGAATTGAAACCTTTGTGGTTGTAGTCCTTTTTAAAATGAAGTATGTTTTATGGGAATTTAGCTTGGATTTAGAGGATTTTGACCCATTATATGAGGGAAATCATTGTCAATATGTTGGCAACACTGCTGTGTTCTCGAACGTTCTGGAAGCTTCTATAATTGTCACATAACCGACCTAAGCTCTACCTAAGCGAGAGATGTGTCGTTGGCAAGTTAGTCGATTTAACGAGAAACAGCGATCTATTATCATTAGAGAATCTCTCGCTATTAATTAAGGCTATAGAAGTGTGTATCAAACCTGAATTGAAGCCTTTGTGGTTGTAGTCCTTTTTAAAATGAAGTATCTTTTGAGGGAATGTAGCTTGGATTTAGGGGATTTTGACCCATTATATGAGGGAAATCATTGTCAAAAGGTTGGCAACACTGCTGTGTTCTCGAGCGTTCTGGAAGCTTCTATAATTGTCACATAACCGACCTAAGCTCTATCTAAGCGAGAGATATGTCGTTGGCAAGTTATTCGACTTAACGAGAAACAGCGATCGATTATCACTAGAGAATCTCTCGCTATTAATTAAGGCTATAGAAGTGTGTATCAAACCTGAATTGAAACCTTTGTGGTTGTAGTCCTTTTTAAAATGAAGTATGTTTTAGGGGAAATTTAGCTTGGATTTAGGGGATTTTGACATTATATAGGAGAATTTATCGTCAATGGGTTGGCAACACTGACACCGTTACGAATTCATTTGGTTTTGACAGTTGTTTGTTGACACTAAAAAACATTGAAGTTATGGTATTGTTCCCACCTAAATATATTTTATAAATAATTTTTAACTACGCCACTGAACTAATTTAAGACAAATTTTGTACAATGTTGCCACCAGTAAAAACTAAAAACAAATTCCTCTACAAGAACGTAACAAACATTAGTCATCCGGTATCTCATTTCAAATTAAACAATATAACGTGCATCCCAAAACTTTCGTCATACTGATGAAAACATAGGCTTTAAATAGAGAACTGTAAACAACTGTATTGCCAAACGTGTTACTTAAGGCCTAATAAATAACAAAATAAAACAAAAAAATTAAATTCTTTCATCGCAAAAAATGAAAATAAAAAAACTCTTAATTTGTTATTGAATCTTAAGTAACTGTCTTACTTTTGAATCTATCCAGGCCCTACATTTACGTGACTAAATACCCAGATGACAAAAGTTTCGGGACACACGTTATACGAAATTTTTTTATTTTAAAAATTTATCACTTTCGGTACTAAAAAATTTAAAAACAATGTTTGTTATTATAAATACTCGCGACATGCGTGTTTACATGTCAGTGGAGGTCTTCTAATTTTAGAAAAACGGAAAAAAAAATCCCCAAATAATTTTTTTGCAATAAAAAAAGGTAAATAAGTATGATTTAAACACGTTTTGGCGTGTTTAGTGACAACATGAAGTCTCAATAATTAAATGAGTCATTGAGATTAGTTCATCTTGTTTTATTTACAATAATTGCGTTCCATATATTAAAAAAAAATTGTTTAATTTGTCTAAAATATTTACAAATCATTATGATTAGCCTCTTGTGTACATAAATTTCCGTCCTTGAAGATGGAGTTAACGTATAAATAAAATTGTTAACTGTTCTAATTAAGTAAAATGTATCATAATTAAAATAACTCTAATTGCAGGTAAGAATTTAAAAATTCCATTGCAGCCAATAGAATGTAAAAAAAAAATCAATCCCACAGGATGTAGTCCAAAAATAATCGGGATCAGTGCTCGCAAACTGAACAAATTTAGATACAAAACCGAAGACCCACTGAGATAACTTATCAATTCAACCAAAACAAAATCAAATTTCCGTTAAATGAAACCAACCGATTTTCATTTAATGAGAAAGTATAGTGCCTAGCCCAACAATTTGTAAAAAAAATGTAATTCCGCTCCGAAAATTCCTCAATGAAAGCGCAATCATTTCACCCGATCCATAATTCATAATTGCATCGGGGTTAGAGTAATTAGTGCACAAAAACACGCAATAATTTCGAAAAAAAAATTTACTCACAGACTAAATATGACTCCTATTGTTTTAGTCACAATTCCCATTTTTTTATGTGATAAAAGCCATTGAACTCGCGCACTAAAAAATTCACCCTGATTTTTTTTTAAAACAACACTGTTCTGCACTACATTCTAACCGCGCGAGTTACACCGACTCTAATAACTAACTCTAAGGTGGACAGAAATGAACTACTCGGAGTATATAGGTGGGGACTCGCACACTCCCTCTGAAGAGAGAAGAAAAAAAATACTTCAAGGGACAATTTTTGATCCTCAATGATGACACTACTGTTTATTCAATTAATTAAAAGTTGAGGTAAAAATTCCTCACTTAATTAACCTCAAGATTTAGCAATTTAGGACCGACCTTCTTTGCAGTTGGCCATGGTATAAACAATAAAATCTGTCCCCTGAATTACGGAAATTCAGAATTTCTCACAAATATTTCATCTTTTGTTACCAGAAACCCCTATTTAAGCTGCATAAAATTCCGGTACCTAACCCTCTCCCATTATCCTCAAAAACCCTTTCTAATCATACGTTTTCGAGCAATAAACACTAAATTTATGTCTTGTACACCAAACCGTATTTAAAATAATTTTAGGGGTGTCATAAACCCCAACTTTCTCTTCTTTTTTTTCGAGGAAATACTCATAAATCATCAAAACTGTCCATTTTGCATAAAATTTCAGATTTCGAAATGTTTTTTTTTTAGAAGACGTGTGTCCGAGATCAAACAATCCAGAGGTCAATGATACGAACAGATTTGATTTAGTGACAATTAAGACGATTAACAGCGATGAAGACGTGAAGAAATCGGAAGGGAACATAATGTTTTGACCTGAATTTCAAAGATGCACACAATTTACATAACAAAATGGAGAAGGCGTGATTCATCTTGATTATCAATTGCTGGGATTTATCAAAGACAAACTGAGGCAGGTTTGACAACCGCTTATCGATTGTTTGGATTTCGAATTCACTTTTTTCGGAATTACTCAGTTTACGTTTCCGACGATTATCTTTATCTCGATTAGTAGGCAAGGCGTTTAAAATTTAAATATAAACAATGGTAAAAAGATAAATCGAGCAATACCGATAACAAAATTAACGGATTTATGTTAGAAATGAATTTAATAAATTAGATAATTATCGATTGTTAACGTATTTCATCGACAAAATAACAATTTGTCTGATAAATCAATGGACTGCTTAACGTTCAATTTCAGAAAGACAGTCGACAAATGCAAAATTAAATTAAAATTCGGAAAAATAAATAAACAAGGCGCAATCACGATAATAAAAAATTTATGGGCAAGAATCGCAACCGTGGAACGGTTCGTAAAAATCCTAAGATGATCTTTTACAGACTAACTGATATTTTTAATAAATGACGCCTTGCATTTACATTTACAGGAGTGGTCAAAATGGTAGCAACTTTTAAATAAATTTAAATATAAACACTAATTTAGTATTGTGACTGCCCAAATGTATCTCCTATAAATTCTTTTCACATAAAATCTAGAATCAGCACCTGAGGTAAGATATCTTTCACTTCTTATAAAAACAATTTGGTTTTTGTTGTTTTTACATTGGTCAGAAAGATAACAACTCCGATGTTTCAGACGAATAAATAAGTCTCAGTTGTAGTATTGGTACCCACATTGCTATATCGGCTGATATTAATTAATGAATTGACTATGGGCCGTAATAAAACAGTGTCTGAACACGTACGGAACATCATAGTGCAACAGTACCGAGACGGAGAAAAACAAGTAGAAATAGCAAGAAGTCTTCGACTTTGCAAGTCTGTGGTGTCCCGAATTATTAAGCGATGTTGCAGTACGAGAGAAGTTTTAGCTCGGAAGATTTCAGGGAGACCACGGAAAACTACAAAAAGAATGGACCGACAAATAGAAAACCTCTCTAAGCAGCAACCATTTTTATCATCTTTTAAGATTTATAGACAATTAGCAGAGTCTGAAGATGCACAAGTGAGTGCACGAACAACTAGGAGAAGATTAGTGGAGGCTTGTTTATTTGGCCGCGGTTCTGCTAAAAAACCGCTACTTTCTAAAGGAAATATAAAAGCGCGACTTCAGTTTGCTCAAGAGCATTCACAGTGGACAGTGAATGATTGGAAAAAAAATGTATTTAGCGATGAGTCTAAATTCAATCTTTATCGAAGTGATGGAGCCCAATATGTAAGACGCCCTCGAGATAAAAGACTGGACAAAAAGTATGTGGCAACTACAGATAAACACGGTGGCGGTTCTGTGATGGTTTAGGGATGCTTTTCTTCATACGGTATAGGTTCCATCTGCAGAATATACGGCAAGATGGACAGATTTATGTACAGAGACATATTACGGAACAACTTAGTACCCTATCTCGACGACGTCATGCCTATTCTTTGCCAATTTGAGCGAGATAACGACCCAAAACACTCATCCAAGCTTGTTGCTAATTGGTTTAAAGAGGAAAAAATTGACGTTATGAAGTGGCCCTCGCAGTCGCCTGATCTTAACCCAATCGAAAACCTTTGGGATCAACTTGACGAAGATATCAAGGGCCAAAACTTTACAAATTTGGGCGCTCTGTTCACCACATTGCAAACTGCATGGAATAATATGGATAAAGCTCGAATTAACAAACTTATTGAGTCTATGCCGAAACGGTGTGCAGATGTTGTTAGAGCGAAAGGTTATTGGACCAAATATTGATGTAGTAGCTTCTGTTTTAATAAATGAAAGAAAATCTACGCTGTTTTAAATTTGTTGCTATCTTTTTGTCCATACTATATACACAAATTTCTCAATTTAGTTTGAGGAATAAAATATATAGATTGAAATAAAACATATACTTACTGCTTATTACGCCGTCTCTAGCTCCTTAACCTAGTATTTTGACTTGCTTTAGAATATTTTATTTATAAAATAATAATAGTTGCTAACTTTTTGGCCACTTCTGTACGTCTATTTCGTCACGATTTAACACCAGCAGATAGACAGCAAGAAAAAGTCATCTTAATATACAAAACTGTATTTAACAACTGATTTTCACAATAAAAATAACGAAAATTTAGACACTTCACAACGTTTTGGATTTTTTTTATTAACACACAGGACCGGATTATCTAGGCTGTAACCTAGAGGCGCCAAAAGAACTAAAATTTTTATGATTTTTTTTAAAATATTAAAAAATTATTAAAATCAGTAAACATTGGAATTCGAATGCGAATATCTTCTAAATGGTTAGAGTAATCGATTAACCACAAGAGACCTTTTTTGTAGAGCGTTAAATTTCCTATAAAACTGTATATTTTGCATTTTATAATATTTATTTATCTACGAGTTATAAAGTTTAGAATTAAAAAAGAAATTTTTGTTAAATTCTTTGAACATTATAACCTCTGATATCTTCTGAACGGTAAGAGTGATGAAAAAATTGTAAAATACCTTTCTTGTAGAGCGTTCAATTGTCTACAAAAAATGTAAATAGAAAATTTCTGTAAGATCAAGTAGTGACGAGACATGGATTTTGCCTTAGGTGCTTAGGAACGTCGTTAGAAATCTTCAAGCGCTTTTGTCAACTTCTACATAGAATAGAAAATAAAAAGAAGGCAATGTTCGACTACTTATTTATTAGCTAAACAATAAATTTCACAATACTGTAACTAACTTCACTAATCGTCACAAAAATTAATAAAATAAATTTTTTTTTGGCGATTAGTGAATTTAGTTACAGTATTGTGAAATTTATTGTTTATCTAATAAGTAAGTAGTAGAACACTGCCTTCTTTTTATCTTCTATTATATGTATAACTTGACAAAAGCGTCTGAAGATGCCTACATAGGCGAAACTGGTAGCATCATTTAATCAATCAATAAAAAATACAAAACTCTATTTCTAACCGGCTAAATAGATATTTCTTGGTACATATTTACATTTTTTTCTCAATATTATCTGAAATGTCCCAAACTATAATGCACCCTCCCATGGCGTTAAGCCTATTGTTAAAAGTACGATATTATTAAGATCCAAACCGAGCTTTGATGATTTATAGACTTCCAAAGATTCCTACCTCTCAATTTGTCCGACCTCACTGTCTCTCACTCTTGCCAATGCATTTTGTATTGCCGTTTTTAATTTTTTAATCTTCAACAGGGACTTTATTTGTCAACCTACAAAGTTGGCGCAATGATACCAATTGCTCCTTATTTCAAAAGCTATCGATTGATATAAAAATCTCGATTTGAGTGGTCATTAGATTTCCTTTTTGTTTATCAATTATGATCAGCAATTGATTTGTTTCATCGATTTTCTCAATGTTATCTTAAAAAAAAATCGATGAATAACAAAAACTGTTCTCTCTTCATCGATTTTCATAAAATCTCAAGATTAACGTGTTACGAATTTTTTTTTATCAAACAACAATCGTTTAAAAAATCAATTCACTTATCGATTATCTTCTTGTTATCACAAAAAAAATCGATGGATTTATAAATTAATGTATTACGAAATTTCGATGTATAGTTTAGCTAATCGATATTTGAGATAAATCGTGGCGGGAAATAGATATTTGGCAGGTGCTTCTGTTTGAAGGACGTTTGAAATTTCGTCCCACATGTTATACCGAAAAATCCGCGAGATAAATAGATAATGATAGGGGTCGATTAAATAATAAATCGTTTTTAACAATAATAATCTGAATAGCTTTGTAATATAACACCTTTTACTTTCAGGCGGCGCGTAATGCGCGTATGAAATTTAGAACGCCTGAAAAAACTAATTAGAAATAGTACATTAGTGGAACTAATATCAGTAAATAAAAATAATGATTAAGTCATACATTTGTTAGTTATATATGAATAGACCGCTCCCCGCTTTTTTAAAATATTAATATTCAAAAAATACAAAAGAGATTTTCGTTAATAATTAAATTAGAGCGTGACACAAAATAAATAAAGTTTTCGTTTTGTAATTTACAAAAATGGATTGTCAATTTTCATGTGCTAATATTTCAAGGTGATGGAATGTTTCGCGCAAAAATTTCAGCTTTTCAGGAGCGTTCTACCGTTGAAAGTTTCAGGTTACATCTGACCTTTATCCAAACACGTGCAAAAAAAATGAGTAAATCTTCAAATTATTTTTTTTTGTTTCACACTCGATACAATGCATTCGTGTTTTATTTAAAATGTTGAATGTCATTTACCTAATAATGTTTGTTTCCTTTTAGCATTTAACCTCAACAGAAAACAATTTTAATTCATTTTTTTGAAGTCATTGTATGCATAATTTCCTTTCGATTTCAAACTCTCGAAACTTAACGGAGTTAACCGCTTGAAAGTAAAATAAGATTCGATTTCAGGTAAAAATTGTACCGTTACAGGCCCTACAATAAACATCCTCCCACCTGCCTGTGTGGTTATTTTTCGAGAATTTTTCAAATTCAGGCCAAGAACATTAATTAAGCCACACAAAATCTTTTTTATAATAAATAAATAATAAAAAAAAGTGTTAATTCACACATACAATGCAATTTTATTTCCTCAAAACGTGCAAATTAAAATAATAGATGTGTTAATTAAGAAAAAAACAATCGCCCACACTCAAATTACAACACTAAAAATCAATATGTAGCAAGGCTACTGATTGTATTGAAATAATTATTAAACAATCATAATTACTTCAAAAAAAAACACTCTCTGTTCCAAAAACCGATTCTTGCACAAGAATAATCCGCACGTGATCCAATCAACTACATACGTCCGATGCCCGTATATCCCCTAACATTTAACGTAAATTATGTGAATTAGTGCATGAAGTGGCGGTTGATTGCTAATGACGTAAGCGTATTATAATGCACCCTCTTCTTTATTTCTTGCATAAATTATAAACAGTTTTTATATTAAATAACATGTGCGTGTGTCAGGTGAGGGTCAAACAGATGGAGAAAAAATAATAAATTATCAAAAGACGATTTGCAGTTACTGGATAACACCTGACCTTACTGGACATTGTTTGACAGGTGTTTCAAAAGAAGATTTAAGTTTGAAACGGTGTAGTAGAGAAATTTTCCAAAGAGCTTCCGCGATTAATGAGAATTCCGAGGAAAATAGGGGTTTTGCAATGCCCACGATGTAACCAAATTTTTTAGTGGTTTCACTTTTTGTATTTATCATTGTTTCTTGAATTAGAAAAGTAAAAAAGCTTCATTTTTTATTTAATTTGTTTTTGTTTATTTCTGTTTATTTTTTTTTAAACAAAGTTTTTCACTTTTTTGATATTCACTGTTTTTATAATCTGTTTTTGCGTTTTTTTAACAACGTTTCTTCTTTCTTCTCTCCTCTCTCTGTGTGTTTTTTTATGTTTTCTTTATAAAATGAGACAACATCAAGTAGACCAATCAAAATTCTGATTTTTGTCTTTAAACCGATTATAACCACGGTCTCCTCGATTATAGTCTCAAAAGGTGCTTATCTGTTGCATTCTTAGGGCCAAAATTTCTTATTTCTGTTTCTTAGAGCCACAGTCCTTCTAAATAAATAGAGTTTTTGCATATTTTGACATTTGACAGAGTAGATAACAATGCCAAAACGCATACACTAGCATTAGTACAGATGATCTGCTTGGAGTATTCTTCATTCAAGAGATATAAGATTCGCCAAATAAAAAGTCATAAAAACTATGTAAACAGTCATTAAATTAAGTAGCCGTGACCTTGATACAGTCGACCAGCTTTGTTTTCAATGTAACAAAGCGTAAAATAACTAATCATTGTCCAACTGGACAATTGTGTCTAGGACACAGCTGCACTGACATAGTTGTTCAGTTGGACAATAATTAGTTATTTTACAATTTGTTACATCGAAAACAAAGGTGGTCGACTGTATCAAAGCCACGGCTACTTAATTTAATGACTGTTTATATAGTTTTTACGACTTTACTTTTACGACTTAATTGACGAGTTATATCTCTTAAATCAAGAATAAGTAGTAAGTAGTTCAAGCAGTTCTCAACATTATGAATGTCTATATTTAAATAAATTACAGCTTAAATTTGGAGAAAATCCCCAAGCTGGCAACACTGTATCATACAGCAAATGCAAGACGTACAGTGGTGATCATTAAAAATTTAGTATCGTTCATTCAAAATTTTAAAATTCCAGCATTTAAATCAATTAATTATTAAGATTGTTATTAAAAAAACCACATTCTAAACAATTTATACATAAAAATGCCAAAATTTAAAAAGAAATACACCAAATCAAAATGTTCTTTGTGTCAGTGTCCCATTTTTTAATAGCCACGACTGTACTTTATTACGTATCTACTAAAATTGGAGAAAATGTGCGTCTTATATTTAAAAAAAACCGTTTTTGTTCCTTCTTCTTAAAAAAAAATTCTTGTTTTGTCATATACAGAGCGTTTTTACTTTGCGTACTCAAAAATCAAAATTGAAAATCGTTCATGAAGTAGACAACAGTTATACAACCAACAGTGAGTATTGTTGGTTGCATAACTCTTATTTTTTTATAAAATATTTTGAAATTTTTAAAACTCGGCTATTGCCTCGAAAAACAAGCTTCATATTCGTGTAAAAGGTTGAACTGTAGTAAAAAAAATGTACTTTTTTTTCAAAATGTTTGAATTAACTAGCGACTTCGGCTCCTAAATCGTTTTATAAGGTGAGATCAAAAAGTAACTGAATCAGAGCAGACCGTGCTAGCGTAACTGTAATAGTGTGTCTAATGTTAATATTCACGTCCACGGCTTGCTCTGATTCAATTACATTTCGATCTCAGGTTATAGAACAACTCAGAAAATATTTTTAAATAATAAAATTTATTTTTTCTCAAATATTATTATTATAAATAATATTACTATAATAAAAATATTTGTTCTAAAAACAATTTTACATTCAAAAAAATTTTTTTTTACAGTAAAAACGAAATGTCCATCTCTATAACAAATTCCAATGTGATAAGACTGTTTTTGTGATTTGTACCAATTAGGACCAATAAAATAACCAATATCGTAGTCTGTTTTTGTTATCAATTTTTTTTGTTTGTTGTTGTCACTTTTAAAAACAGTGGGAACAAATTTGTGGACATGTCATTCATTGTTTCATTTAATTTTCTTATTTTTTCCTCTTTCTTATCGCCATTTGTGATTTTTGTTGCTGTTAAATTCCTCTTTTGATTGCATAATATTTTACTTGTTATAATTTTTTTTTTCCTCTTTTACTGCTTAATTTTTTTTACACATTTTTGTGTCATCAGTTTGTTTGCTCATCGTTTAATGTGACTGTGACTGTGTATTTCAATATTTGAAATATTTTCTTAAATTCTATATATTTCTTTTATTATTATTATATTTTCTGTTTCACTTCATCTGTTTTTTTTTTCAGTCTTTATCATTTATTTTCCTTCTAATTAATTTCATTCAATCCCTTAATCATTTTTTCAATTTATTATCGTTCTCATTCAATGCTTTTTTTCATTTTTCTCATTATTTTTTATTGTTTTTTTTTAATTTTAATTTAACTTACCTTAGAAGAATCGTAAGATGGACATCATGACTCAGCCGATCCAATGCTGTAGTACCCTCAACCCTCACTGCATTCACTTTATCCCTCAATGACAAACTTGTCCCAATTGGATGATGTCTCTCACGTAAAATATCAAAAATATTAGGCTGTCTCAAAAAGGCCACAACTTTATCATTATACGCGACTGGTACTTCCTGTACTGGCGTCGATACAAAACTCGTTGTTGTTGTAGGTCTTGGAGGTGGAACCGGTGCCTGTAAAAAAATAATAATTTTATAAAACCCCACAAAAAAATTTTTCCTTAAAAATTAAATACCTGTCCATCTTCCGACATTCGTCTCGAATACGAAATCGGTTCAGTTGGTATTCTTGGATCCATATAAGTTGTTTTTTTATTTGTGTGATCAATAAAAAATTGCTGATGGGTTAGTAGTGTTAGTAAAAATTTTGTAAAATAAAATAAATGACTCACCTTAGCATTACGATCTTTTTTCGTATCCCAACCTTCTGGTAAATCACTAGAAGTATCAGCAAACATATTAACAAGTGCAACTAATTCTTTATTATGTTGGTATTTATCAAAAATGGCCGGATCTCGTCGAATTTTCACAATCATATGTTTGAGAGTCGGATTTCGGTTATACAAAGATAAGGCATCCTAAAAAAAATAATTAAAATTATCTCAAAACTTACAAAAATATTATCCAAACCTGATTCATGTGTAAAATTGTAAAAAAATCAGGCCGTGTTAAAAGCCTACAACCAGGTGGTGCTGCAGAATAATCCACAACATCAAGTCTATTCGAACTAATCGTTCTTCTAATACTTTGGTATCTTCTATCTAACTGTCTTCGATGTTGTTCCGCTCCACCACAACCAAGAACTGAACTACTATTACCTCCAGGTCTTGTCCATGACGTTGTTCGCGTAGCATGATCAATGTAGAAGACTCTACCATGACTATCCATTCTCGCTTCCCAAGCTAAATTCGAAATAAATCAAAAAATGATGAAATATTCCCAGTGCGTTGTTTTAAACCGCTACCTGTTACTAGCCCAGTTCGTGCGTCAACCATTTTACTCTTTACCTGTACCAAGAGGCATGATCTTGTTGAAAATTTCACAAATTAAGATAAAAAATAAATTTCCACTTAATCAAACTGTGATTGGTTCTTATGTAAACAACTGAAAAAATGTAATTGGTCAATATAAATATAAAACATAATTATTATACAATTTGGGTTGACAAACGAAGTATTAAATTTGTCCCTAAATTTGTAGTTTATACTTTAAGCACGAACTGGGACTAAAACAGGTAGAAACCCAAAAAAATCCGTAATGTTTTACACTTACAAGGCGGTAATGGTTCTTCATGTTCTCCTGGAATTTCCGCAACTGTTAAAATCCGATGACTTCGTTCCGGAATAGACGGTAACCTCGTCGTACTCAACCTTTGTAACGTCAAAGGCATACCTCCACTTGCTTCCGCTCTGACTAAATCATGACTTCTAACTTCCGGACTTCTTCTATCAACATTCCGTAATTCTGATAACGCTATCAAACTCAATCTGGGATTATCTTTGGCCGGTTTAGCTGCTCCTTCATCTTCTGTGTCTGATTTTAACGTAGGCGGTCTCAAATCAGCATTGCGTGGTTTACGTGACCGGTGAGTAGGAGTAGGCGGACATATGGGGAGTGTTCCAGCCAATCCTGCAACGCGATCAAGCGCTTTAGGGTGTGGCCTCACAAAGTCACTTTTTGATTTGTGGACGGGTGTATCAGGAGCGTCTTCAGGAAGTTGACGAGTCAGAGGTTTATGAGGTTTCAGAGTTAGATCTGAAGTAGATGTTTCATTTTCAACTTCACTACTACTCTGAGTTGAAATTGAGCTTTGACTATCTTTAGGTTCTAAATTTACATGAGCATTTGTGGTCGGACTAGAATTTTTTGATAAAACAGTTGTAATATAATTATCACTTCCAATAAGTTTTTTTCCGTTTTCCAAAAAGGCAGCTTTAATTTTATTATTAACATCGTCTGAAACAGGTGATAACGTTTTGTTATCTTCATCAGTATCAATAAGTTCGAAATTAAATGTATCTTCAGGTTTTTGAATTTTTTTCGGTTTGTTTTGTCTGAGAACAGTCAAGGGTGGAGCTACAGCATGTGATCTTTCTAATGGTCTGTGATTGGTACGTGGTGGTAAAGGCGGAGCTAAAGCTCCAGCTCCTAATTCAACTTCATCTTTGGCACTTTCAGAATTACTACTATAAGCTGTCCATATTTGATAATATTCTTTATTTGGACTTTTTAATTTCGATCGAATTTTCTTTTTTGTACCTCCCATATTTGTACTCTCAGATCTTACTAATCCATTTATCGATTTTTTTTTAACACCTGTATTCAAATCTTCCAAAGAATTCGAACTTTTCAAAGCTGGAATTTCAGATTCGTCCTGAAATCCATCATTTTCTATACCATTGCACTTGTGTTTCTGTCTCACTTTAATTAATTTTTTTAATTTATCAGTTGGGTGTTTTATTATTAAAGAATCAGTTTGGGCCAAATAATCTAAAGTAGAGCCGTCATAATAACGGAAACACAGCAGTTTTTCACAGTCTACAACAACATAAATTAGCACACGAATGCAATACAATAGTTTTTCTAGTTACCATTGTGGGAAGGTATATCGAGAAGCCACATTGTGCTCGATTCTTGACCGATGACTTTCCGCCTTGCCAGGCACTCTTCTGCACTACTGCAATCTAAAAAATAAAAAAAAATATAAATATATGTATCTGTTATATCAGATATCGGAGGTCAAAGTTTGAAGAATTTAACAAAAATTTCTGTTTTTCTTCTAAATTTTATAAGTCGTAGATAGATAAATATTAGAAAATGCGCAACATATAGTTTTGTAGGAAATTAAACGCTCTACAAAAAAAGTCTTTTCTGGTTAAACGATTACTCCAACAATTTAAAAAAAATTGAGGATTTAGTCTCAAATTTTGGTTGTTAAAATGCGAATATCTTTTAAGTGGTTAGAGTAATCGATTAACCACAAGAGACCTTTTTTGTAGAGCGTTCAATTTCCTATAAAACTGTATATTTTGCATTTTTTAATATTTATTAATCTACGAGTTATAAAATTTAGAAGTAAAAAAGAAATTTTTGTTAAATTCTTCAAACTTTGACCTCTAATATCTTCTAAACGCTAATAACTATAAAAAAATTGTAAGATCCCTTTCTTAGAGCGTTCAATTTTCTACAAAAAATGTAAATAAAATTTTTTCCTACAATCAATTACCGACGAGATATGGATTTTGCCAAATAGAACTAAAGAAAAAATAGACAACTGAGACAAGAGAGTCGTTCCTATTAAAATTAAGAGCTTATCTTTAAAAAGCATTTTTTAAAGGTGCTTAGGAACCAATTTTTCAGTGTCAGAAGCTCCAAATATTCCATTTTTTTTTTTGGCACAACCTAATAAACGCACGTTATAGCAGTGTAATGTATGCAACCAGTTATACATCGTTGTATTATCGATTGCATAAATTCCAGGGTTTTAAAAACCTCAAAACCGCCAAATTTGAATTAAAAAAACTAAAAAAAAATTGTAACGGTTTTGTATGACGATACATCCCCCCAAAATGACTCAAATCTGTGGTTTTAGGAAACAGGCAACATTCCACCGCTTAACCATTCTTCCGGTGTTTTTGTGTCTTGTGCCGGAAATAGTATCCGGCTTTTAAAGCGCAGGTAACAATACCGGTTCCGTTTCCCTTTTCAACCATCTGGTATGGGTCTAATCTCGTGCACCCTAATTGTTAGAGGGTTGCTTTGAAAAGTCAACCTATTTATAGTTTAATTGCATTTCAAGTTTTTTTTTTTTCAATTCCTCAAAAGATTGATTGAGAAGTTTCCGTTGTTTACCGGAAGTGTGTCAGTGCGTGTGGCCGAGTCTTTGATCTATAAATATCAAGACAAATTTTAATCGAACTGATTAATCGCGAACTGATCCATCGACGCAAATAAAACCATGTTTACTGCCAAAGTTTCCTGTGTTTATTTGTGTAATTGCCGAGAAGTGTATCCGGTCGGCGGGGTGCGTTTCCGTTTTTAAAACGTCGCGGTTATTAATAAATTTTACCATTTTCTGGAACGCACAGACACTACCATCACACAAAAAAAATACCAAAACTAATTGTGAAAGATAAATCTCTGCTTTTATCAGAAATTATCTCTAAAAGTATTAATTCAAAAATTGTGTTTTTTTCATATAATCAAAGTCTCATTTCCGTCCCACTTTCCCCATTTTTCCCAATTGGTTTAATAGCGGGCGCCTGAAAACCCACCATCTGTCTAATTAGGGGCGAATGGACTACTGCCCACCTGAGATAGAAAACGGTATATGTTTATGGTAATGAGAACGTGCAGAGGTGTCGTACGCGACATTCAACCTGCTATTCCCAACTCGGTGAAAGACCCACATACGGGATAAGGTTTTTCTTATTTAAGTACAAAAAGTTCAGCCATTTTGTTAAAAATGTCTCTCAATAATAAAAAAAATTCATCCCTTACACATTAGACCTTTCAAAACATCTGTTTTGAGTGCCAAACAAGCAATAAATAGCTAAAGTACTCGTATTTTATTACAGTGCAATCTGTTCCGAACAATTTATGTAAATCAAAATTCGCAATTATCTTTATGTCAGTATAATGTTATTTTTGCAATTAGTACAAATCAGATATCACAATAAAAATGTTTATATAACACTAAAATAAATAGTTTTGAATGCCGAACATTTTGGTATCTTATGGTAAATGTAAGATCTGTTCCAATTTAGAATTAAACTGCACATGGGCAAGACTGTTATTAAAACAAATTAATTTTTGTAACAGTTGAAACTGTCTAAACGCTAAAAACACTGATTGAATTTATTAAATAATTGATTTTAAAAAATTGTTGGCGTTAATGCATGACCAAATAGACGGAAATGTTAATAAAAGCACCATCTGTGCGTTTAAAAATTTATTTATGAAAGAAATATTTTTTGCTAGACTGATTGTGTACCATAAAAATAGTTTTTTTGGAAAAACTGTTAAATATCCAAAGATAATAATAACAGCATCGTATCCCGGTCGCGCCATGAAATAACCTCAAGCTTATTTCAACGTTGGACATTAAGCCATTTTTCAAATTATAATTCTAAAAATAATTTTAAGCGTCCCAAAAAACATTTTTTTGTTGTCTTTGAAACCCAATTATGATTTTATTCTGTTATTAAAGCAAACATCCATTTTACTGCTAACTGCAGTTTCAAAACGCAAGAGGAATCTAATCTATGTGCTCATGTTGGTTTCTGTTCTTGATCCTAAGTTTCGGAGACTCTTTACAAGCCTGCAAAATCGCCTTTATCGTCTCCTGTAACAGTTTTACAACTAACTGTCTTAATTTAAGTTTAAAATGGCCAAATAACATTTTTTTAAAATTTAATTAACGAAAGCTGTATAATAGTTATTTCTACTAATTATAATCTTAGTAAACCGCTCCATAGTTGCCGTTCTTACCCACCAAAACTGATTTCAGTGTTTTCGTAACTGTGGTGGCGCCTTAATTTATTAACTTTTTAAATATGAATCTTTCAAAAAAAATTTTTATTCCATAACAGTTACAAAACACGATAATTTATGTTTTAATCTATGTAAAAAAATATTTTTTTTTAGATTGCTGGATTAATTTCTAAACCGAGAACTCTGGACAGTCTACGCTATTAGGCTAGGAGGCGATATTTTACGAATTTTAGAAGCCAACAGCGATATGTTTTAGCAATTTTTAAATGAATATAAAGAGAAGAGCTAGTGTTTTTAAACTATTGGAAGCCTGAAGTGATATTTTACTTATTTTCCAAGCCAAAAGCAACATTTTACTAATTTGTAAGCTAATCTAGTATTTTATTTCATTTCTTTTCCAATATTGAGAGCCAGTAACGACATATTACTAATTTCAAAAACCAAATTATTACGAATTTGTTGTTTTTGACAAATTTTTAAGGCATACCTTAATCAAATTTTTTTTTGCTCTCACTGTGTTTCTAAAAATCTAAAAAATATTTTTGTTTATTTCGGTGATGACAGCTAATTTGGCTTACTTATTTTCCTAAAGTTTTTTTTTTTTCATTTTATAATATATTTTTTTGTTTCGTCTTGTTTTTTAAATTGTATTGCCACACTTTCTATAACCTCTCGCTTTTTTTTTTCAAAAGCAATTTTTACTGTGCACTGACCGTCTGACTAATTTCCCAAATAATAAAATAAATTTCCAGACATTTCCAGGTTTTACCAGTTTTTCCGGTTTGCTTAAAGTGCATCCTGTGTATTAAGGTTTTACTGTTTTTTTTTTTTTTAATTTATGGACTACTCAAGAGATAATAAAACTACTCTCAAAAACACAGTTTGCAGCCATCTTTTTCTTTCTAAAGAAAATTACATTTAGCGTCTCACAAAATTCTAGATGTACCTGTGACTTTATTTGTAAAAAAATATCTTTTAAAAAGGTCTCAAAAGCAACATTTTATTAATTTACAAGTTAATCCAGTGCTTTATTCAATTTTTTTTTCAATATTGAAAGCCGGTAGCACCATTTTACTAATTTTAAAAACCGAATTATTACAAATTTGTTGTGTCAGGAATGTTTTTTAATCAAGTCGGATGATAGCATACTATAATTAAATTTGTCGTTGCTCCCACTGTATTTTTAAAAGCATGAAAAATATTTTTTTTTACTTTGCTTCTGTAACAAATACCAATTTGGGTGCCGTATTAGCCAGTCCGCATCCAAATTGCGTGCAATTTACTTTTTTTTTTATTGGGTGGTAACACGCTTTACCTAACATTTCAGCGTTTATGTCAGCGTTGAGATTATAATTTTATTCGAATAAATTTTGTTGCACTGAATGTCCAGTATTCCTCATCAAGGTGTTTTTGTGTGTGTGTGTGTGTCGCATTAACCTATAAAACATTCAAAAATCGGGTAGACAAGAGGCGGTTACAATGAGATAATTTCAGCTTTCTTTATTTTGACGATTTGCAACCCCTATAACGTTTGATAATTTACAAGTTATTTGCTAGATGAGTATATAGCACTGCTTGGTCTGAAATAACGATGAGAGAAATAGCTGAGAGTAGGTAAAAGAGAACCATTTGTGAGTAAAAGAATTTTTCGGCCTAAAAAACGTTGTTTATCACACGGCCTGAACTTCTTCGCGAGTATTTGCACTTGTGAGCCTCGGCTTCGCCTTCGTATACTCGCAAAACGACAGTTTCTAGCCTTGTAATAGAAATAACTATTAAGAAACGATTCTTTTAGAATCAAATCAAGCGATTAAATTATTATTTTGTTTAGGTTTTTAAATCAAAACTTTTTGTAAAATCCAGGACCAGGCCAGGCCAGGTCCCGGCCTTCCGGCGGGCCAGCACGCCCCTGGACATTTATTACCAACTATTTCGTATTAACATAAAAGTTACTAAAGATTGAGAAATTAACTTTCTTACTTAAAAATCACGTAAAACGCGCAAATTAGAAAAAATAGCATAAAGAACTCGTTTCTCAAATCATTGTAGCACTCGTTTTATAAACTTGAATTCGTGCTACAAAGTTGACTTTTCAAAACGCCGTTCTTTAATATACTATTTCATTACGCAGAAATGCTATCGTATTTTTTTTTTGCGTCTTAATTATTGATAAAATTGCGTTTTATCTGTCCACTAATCCGTCGAATCTTTATTAGGATGACGCGGACCGGAAGCGTCGACATGTGCAGCATCCGACGACCGGATATGACACGCATTCGGTGTGACATGCGGTTAATAATTAATCATTATTTATTAATAAGTTTCGATTTCGAGGCCGTCAAAAATTTCTCTTTGGAATGCAGGTGTTAATTGGTATTCCGAATCGGAATTTGATTGTCGGTTTAAATAAATAAATAAAAAAAGGCGGCTAAAGACAAATTCCTTACATCCTCACAAAAACCCATCACTGCAAAATCGATTATTTCCACTCTCTACCATCTGGTAATTATCGTTGATTTTTTCGTTTTCTTTCGAGGTAAGTTTTCGGCATGTGCGGCATTCCAGGATGTGTGTGGGCGTCTTCTGACCACGTTTTATTATATTTTTTTCGGTCGTATTTGGAAGCTCGCGAATATTTCAGCCGGAAACAATACATCTTTGTCCGAAATTTTTTTTTTTTCTACCAACACACGCGAAAAAATATAATAATAAACGCGCTTTCGAAATTAAACAGAATTACAATTACGTAAACATCCTGTGTGCGCTCGATATTATGTGGAAATTTTCGTTTATTATATCAACTAAAAATAGTGAATCGTGTGGGAATTATTATTACTGAACACCTGAATGAACGACTTCACTAAAGAAATCCGAAATTTATTGACCGATTGTCTCTCTTCACTAAAAATTTTATGACGCAACGGAAGTTGGGACATAATACGACAAACGTTTAAATTGTTTTAATTAACTTAATGAGGAGGTACCGTAAGAAAAACGGAAATATTTGGCAGAATAGAAAACGACGTCATGCTATTCACCAGAAAGGATCACTCATTCCGTTCCTAAACATCCTTCAGGGGAAATTACACTCAACATTTCGTAAAAATGTAGTAGAAAAAACGATGTATTAATTACAATGTCTATGTCGGAGAAATCTGATACATAATGTTTTAATCAGTTTGATATATCAATTTCTTGGTTTGCTTGCGATACCTAGCCAGGTCATATAACAATTTATGTATTTACTATTTCCATCAGCTGCCAAAAAAATATTTTTATTACTCTTTTTTTTAGTAAAAACTTGTGAGAAGCTTGCCAGAAGCGACTAAATTACTAAGCTTTTTTAAAAACAGTCAAAGTGTCAAATCGATTATCTAAAACACTTTTTTGTTACAACAAAAATAAACTTATTTATATATTAGCAATAAATTTATTCAAAAGTGTTTCTCTTCAATGTTGTATAAGTATATAGAATATATTATGATTCATAAGTGTTGAAATAAACAGCCAGTTTGCGGTTTTCTTTGTAAATAACTCTACTACTACTACAATAGATTGTCATAATTTTTCTTACTTCTAGACTTTAGACATTCCATTATGTCTCATGGTGAATCATTGATTTTTGTATTCTTACAGTAATTATTTACCTATTTTAAATGTATACAATTACATCATTTTATTGCCCGTTTGTCACAATGATAACGTCACATTTGATATAAGATTAGATATTTCAAGTGATTTAGAAAAAGATAATCAAGGTTTACAATAGCTATAATTATCATTGTCAAATTTGGCGCCAAATTGCGATACCTAAAATAACTCAAAGTTAGCAAAAAAAATTTCTATGAGTCTGTCAAACATATTTGAGGTCAAATTTGACCACAAAAGTCGCCATATAATTTCAGAGCACCTTGTACAAACCAAACACAATATAGGACGGCTCAAATTCAAAATTTTTAATCAATTTTTTTTTGCTCTCACTGTGTTTTTAAAAGTATAAAAATTATTTTTGTTTATTTCGGTGATGACAGCTAATTCGGCTTAGATATTTTCGTAAATTTTCATTTTACAATATATTTTTTGTTTCGTTTTGTTTTTTAAATTGTATTGTCACACTTTCTATAATTTCTCGCTTTTTCTTTTCAAGAGCAATTTTTACTGCACTGCAACTTCCTGACATTTCCAGATTTTACCAGTTTTTCAGGTTGCTAAAAATGCAAATTATTATTACACCCTGCGTACAGTTAAGGTTTCACTGTTGTTTATTTATTTTTTTTATTTTTTTTTCAATTTATAGACTACTCAAGAGATAGGTAATAAAACTACTCTCAAAAACACACTTTGCAGCCATCTTTTTCTTTCTAAAAAAATTACATTTACCGTCTCACAAAATTCTAGATGTAATTGTGACTTTATTTGTAAAGAAATGTCTTTTAAAAAGGTCTCAAAAGCAACATTTTACTAATTTAAAAAATTAATCTACTACTTTATTAATTTTAAAAAGAAAAAATTGTGGCTTGCATAATTATAATTCGTTTTAAACGGCATTTTATATAACACAAAATTTTACTTTTTACATTACAAAAAAGCTAAATTATAAAAAATAGTATAAAGAATTTGTTTCTTATATTAATGTAGATATTTTTTTCTTAAAAAACTCCTGCTTCGCACTCGTTTTATTAACTTAAATTCGTGCCACAAAACTGATTTAATAAAACTCGTTTGTAATATACTATTTTACCGCTGAAATAACCACAAATTAATGCACAAATTTAAAACACTAAAACATTCGCCAACTAGTCAGCTGTTTTGAAACAAGTAGTCGGCTAGTTGGCCCAAGCCCTAGTCGGTACCTCTCTAGTTATTATTATTACTTTTAATACAGAAATTAACTAGTATTTTTTGACTAATCTATTTTACATTTTCTATAAATTTAATTAATTTTAATTCATAGCAACTGATGCTGTCCCTCACTTGTTTATTTTCATATGTGCTTAGGCCGGTTAGTGAATACTCTTTTCTATTACTTTATTTCGTAATTACAACTAATTTCGTTAGGGCATTTTCCTTTATTGTTTTACAATTTTTTTATTTCGACTTGTCTTTTAAATTTTGTTACCACACTTTTTATAACTTCTTTCTATTCTTTTTCAACAGCAATTTTTACTGCACTGACTGTCCGACTAATTTTCCAAATAGTTATATTTCCTGATATTTTCAGGTTTTTCCGATTTTCCAGAATATTAAAAATGCAAATTGTTATTACACCCTGTAAATAGTTAAGTTTTTACTTTTTTTTATTTATTTATAAACTACTCTAAATTACTCTCAAAAAAACACGATCCGTAGCTATCCTTATCTTTCTAATAGAAATCACATTTATCGTCTCACAAAATTCAAGATGTAATTATGACTTTATTTGTAAAAAATGTCTTTTAAAGAGCTCTCAAATGATATTACTATTTAAATTTGGCTTTAGTAATTTAAAAAAAATTTTTTTTAGCTATTTTCTAAACAAGACTACAATATTTCGGTAATAGATTATAGATGTTATTTTTAAAAAAATGTTTTTCACGTTTCTCGATGTTCTAAGGCCATTTTAAGCAGTTTTGGAGGATTAAGCCAAAAAAAGCACTAAAAACCCATTTTAGGCAATTTTAAGTAAAACTCAAATTACGCTAATTATTATAAAAAATACAGTTTTATTTATGTGCCTAACAATATGACAAATAGCCCATTTTGTCTAAAATCTAGACTATATTTATTACAATAAACATCTAGTAGGTCAGTAGTATATAGGTGCTAAAAATTTAAAAAACTAATTTTTCCTTTAAAAAAAGCTATAATAAAATGAAAAAATATAAAAAAAATTTATCTGACGAAAGTCAAAGAGAGCCCAAGTGGTACATAACCTCAGACAGTCCCTAAACCGAAAACTCCATCAAAAATCGGTTCTACTTTTGTCATATTCTCATTTTTTCATAAAAACGCAATACTCGTAATTTCAAAATTTCCAAAAAAAATAAATAAAATGAAAACACTTTCCCATTAATAATAATCAGTATTATTTGATTTTCTCTTTATTATAATTTATTTTCAGATTAGTTAGATATGATTTATCACCTTCATCAAATGACAAATATTTCTAAATCGTGATAACCTTATCAATGTAAAAGAATCTCTTTACAATATCATCCCACTTGAAAAAAAAAAATCTGTTCCAATTAGGCAAACATTCCAAATACTCAACCAACAATCCCACATTTAAAACGCATTTGTCAATTCTCACCCTTCAAACCATTTTTTTTTCTTTTTAAAATCTCTCTTTAAATTAGTTCTCGCAAACGAATTTTTTCAGTCACGACATTTCACATTCAGTCTGTATTATATCACGACCGGCATTCGCTTTACTTTCTAATCTCTTATAAACCGAAAAAGGCAACACCGGAATCGTCTTACAATTTAAAAAACCCCTTTATTTTTCCTCCGCGCGCTTTCCCAACGTGGCACACTACAATTCCATTGACAAAACCTTGACACGTAATTACGATTCGCTCATTTTCCATTCATAAAAACTTACTTTTAGGTGGCTAAAATCGCAATCCTTTTGCTGTCATTTTCTAATAAAAACTTTTTAGTTTTCGGGGGTGTGAAAAACTGCGCAAAAATTCTTTTCACACACGAAAGAAACCACCACGTCTAGAACAATTTTACAACTGAGCACACGCCTTCGGAAAACGAGTGGGGAGTTATGAACGAGAATACGAATTAAGAGGGGCTAGATGAGAGATGAAGGGGGGTAAGACGATGGTTCATTCATAATCGCACGACCTTTACGAGACGGGGGGAGGCAAGAAGGGGACCAGATCCGGTCTTACCTTAGCGTGGACGGTTGATACGTTGGAAATTCTTCGAGGGCATTGTCTAGATATTTTCAAGGGAGGAAAAGTGATTATTATCAAAAGAGAAAAAAATTTCTAAATGATTTTTGTTTATTCAGCTGATTATTTATGTATTTTTAGATTTGATATTTACTCGATTTTATTTAGTTTTAATTAATTTTAGAGACAAAATGTGATTAAAAAAATAAATAATTGCTTAAGTGGTTTAAGATTTCAAGATAAAAACAAATAAATGTTTGATAATTATAAGCATTTCCGTTCTTGATATCTAAATGCTTTGTCATTATAATAGGAAATAAAGTCCACCTTAATTGTTATTTGATGTCGTTGGTCTTTAAAACCAATAAAAAATTATTCATTGCGGTCATAAATTATTTTATTTGAATTCCTCACATTTCAAAGAAAATCAAGCAAAAATAAAGATAAAAATATAAAAAAACATTAAACAAATTAGGCATTTCGTTACGTTTCTTTTCTAAGATTTCGTTTTTGGCTAATCAAACAAAAGCTGTTGCAAATTAGCCAGGGCGCCAAAACTCTGTTAAATTATAGAGATGCACCAATGAAGTGGTCAAGTGCTGACGTCAAAATCTTGGATTAGTCAGATTTCTTTTTCCAAATAAAAACCCTATTTCACCTTGATTGAAAAATATAAAAAGTATGTGTTTTGTTTGGAATCAAGCAGCTGTTTTCTAGGAAATTTCATCACGCTTCCGGACTCTATTACATAGAAATAAATCAAAGAGCACTCTTTAAATTGTGTAATGAAAATTAAGCTGTACACAAGTACAAAAAATTAAGAAAGTTTATTAAAAACAAAATGGTTGAATCTGACTATGACAGTGTTTTACGTTGTTACTGTTACTAGCTACCGGTTAACTTAGATATTCAACAAATGGTAACTTAAATTTCAGGATTCAAAATGAAGAAAATACTTCAGTCCAGATCTCTATAGAACAGCAAAAGTTAAAAGCAACTTCAAAATGGCGTTAAATTTGGATTACAGCAGAAAAGTTCAACGAAAATAATTAAAAAAAAAAAACTCGGTTCCTAATTAAAAATAAGTGATTTGATTCAAGCCGCAATTGTTGTAATGACCAAAGAGACTTTCCTTTGACCAAAAAATTGCCAAAAACGTGGTCTTAACGACGTATCCACTTCAGACAATTGCTAATTTCTGTAAAGAACGTTAAAAATAGCAATAAAATAAGAAAGATAACAATCGCTATTAGCCACTATTGCAGACAAGTATGTACAGTGGACACGGAAATAATTGGTCACACTCTTTTTAAACTGGCAATACATTAAATCAAGGCCTTTTTAGATCCTAGATGTTGAAAAAAATCATCAGAAATCATCAGTGTTTCCGTATCCAGTACAGATTAGTCGTAAATCCGTTCACATAAACTAATATTTGTCCCAATTTGTGCTCTTCATCTTTACAAAAACCTACTCCTCTTTGTAATCAAACTTAGGCTAACTCTATTGAATGCCTTTTTTCCATAATCTGTTATAAACACTTGTAAAAATGTCTTGAAAGAAGCATAAATTTTAAAGAATTGTTTGTGATCCTCTGTTGCTAAACAAAAGCCACATTTATTAGTAATTGTTTACATTCACTGAATTCACTGTAAAATATACAATAAAATAAAGAAAATGGAAGTGGAAGGCAAGAGTTGTTTGTTATCTGTCAATTTATTTCTCTTAAATGTTATTACAAAAATATGTCCTACATTAAAACCAAACTCTGGCTGGCGCTACTAATCATAATTGTTTATTTTAAATATTGTCTATTAGTCTAACAGAAGTTGAAATACGTCGGTTAGAAGGTAAAGAACAACAAAAGAAGGTTCTGCAAATGCAAGAAACAATTTTGGAAGAACAAAAGAAGATTTTAAAAGAGCTCGAAAAACGGTTTTTGTAAGAAGAAGAAAAGCTAAAGAAGGTTCTCGAAGAAAGAATATAATACGATTCTAAAAGAGCTTGAAAAACAACAATTATAAAAGAAAGAAGAACAGCATAAAAGACTCAAGACGATGAAAAGTCTCGTATAACTACTTTTAGAAGAAAAAACAAAAAAAAAGGTTTTAAAAATGGATAGAACAATTCTAGAAGAACAAAAGATTTTGAAAAAGCTTGATAAAAAAATCTAAGAAACGACGAATAGAGAAGCAAAAGAAAATTCTGGAAAAAATTAAAATAAGTCGGTTTTAAGGTAAAGAACAACAAAAAAAGATTCTAAAAATGCAAGAAACAATTCTGAAAAAACAAAAGAAGATTTTGGAAAAATTCTAAAAACGGTTTAGTAAGAATAAAAGAGCTAAAGAAGGTTCTAGAAGATGCTTTGAGAAAATTTGAAAAAAATCTAAAAAAGTCAATAAATTTGAAAGAAGAATAAACGAAAGATCTCAACAAAAAAGTTATTGAGATAGAAAGATTTTGGAAGAGCTTGATAAACGGTGTTTGGAAGAAAATGAGAGACAACAATTAGAGAAAAACAAGAAAATTCTGAAACAAGTTGAAAAACGTCAGTTAAAAGATAAAGAACAACAAAAAAAGATTCTGAAAATTCAAGAAACAATTCTGAAAGAACAAAAATCAGTTTGAGAATCGACGATTAAATTGAAAAAGATTGAGCAATAATTTATTTGTAGCACCGCTCTGCTCTATAGGTATATTATTTTTAAATTATAATTTATTAAAATTCTGATGTTTTCTCAGTGTTACAAAAATAAAACAAGCAATCAATCATAGCAAGTCTTTGAAATCTAATTACTTCTTGATCGTATGTCCTAGATTAGATAAGAAATTAAAATAGCAGAAATGCTATTGTTCTGTAGTAAAATTAGTGTGTTTTGCTAAAATTGTTATAGCAAATTGATTCGCGATCAGTTCCCTCTAAACATTAGTCCTTCAAACCGGATATCCAACGAATTGTCCGATAAAACATTGATAAGTAGTAATTAACAAATTAGAGGTTTAATTTATCTTCTTATAATATTATTACAAACTATTCCAGAATTATAAATCACACTATAGCGCGTGATTCTGAGATATATTCGTCACGGCCATTGAATTGATACGAGAAAGATAAGTCATCTTTCTGCCTAAATAATGTTTGCGTAAACTTCTAAATAATTGCTAGAAAGACGTTATATAGCGGCGCAAAGATAATGACAGAATTCCTGAAAAATGTGAGCGTTTTATTAAAGCAACAGCAATCGTAGTTATTACTGTGTCATTAACAAATTATTATTTATGTATATACTAGCAATAAAACTCTTTAAATCAAATTTTCTTCTTGTTATTGTTTTAAAATTCTGAGATACTAACTATTGCTCAACAATTTTTTTTGGCGTTATTAAGGCTTAATTTATTCTTACTTTCAAAAACAATATTAAATTACCATAAAGTAACCACTCTTCATTTAAAAATATGTGATAAAAATTCAAATAAAAAATTATTTAGTGACTGTCGTAGGGGACATTGTAGATCTATTATAACTAACCAAGATAATAAATTGTGTGAAAGCTTAGTGAAATGGTGTTTCAAGGTGTGTCTATATGGCGGTTCCTTTGTAATTTGAGTAGGTTGAAGGAAATTTAACATTGTCTAATGACGGCTATAATGAATCATTATTAAACAAGACAATATCAAAAATAAAAATTTGCAAAACTCGCCTTTGCCCCGTGTCGCTAACTTTTTACGTTTTAAGTAAGTACTAAAGATACATTTTATTATTTCAAGGTTTTCAATTTTTTTTTAATCTCATCACCGCTAACTCTCTTGACCTTTTGGCTCTTTAATTGCGTTCGTAATTTGTCAGATTTAACATAATGTGTGTGTGTGTTTCAAGGGCGGATGTTCTTTAATTACAACTCTTAAAATGAAATAATTTTAACAAAGTATTCACTTTTCTTTTCCCTCATCGTTCGCAGACTTTTTCTCACAATTACGTGTTATAATTAATTTCCTGTTCCTGTTTAATGTTGGTCTAAGAATAACATCCTTCTGAAAAATTTCTTGTAAATAGTTTTGCGTTTCTATTTTTAATTAAATTGAAGCAAAACATCCTATACCTGACTGACGCAAATCCGATCATTGCAGGTGGGATCACAGGAATATAAATATTTGTGCAAAAAGTAATTTTTTTCTAGAGGAAAAAAAAACAACCGAAGTATTCTACTGAATGAAAAACGAGTCAATGGCACGACAGGCTTGGGTCGAATTAGAATAATGTAATTCGGCTACGGGCTTTAATATATTGTAATAAACCCCGTCTGGCGGATGTAGCAAACAGGTGATCGATTTGATATAGCATGTGCATGACCTTTTCGTGCCTCACGACATCATTTTCGGACACGAAAATAAAAAAAAAATCATTTCCTCAAAGTAATAACTAAGAAAAATTCAAACAAACAAAGAGAACAAGAAGAACAACAGAAAAGATTCGAAAGACAATTCGGAAGATCTCAAACAACTACTTTTAGAAGAAAAAGAAAAACGAAAGAAGGTTAAAATTGTATGAAAAAATTCTAGAAAAATAGAAGATTTTGAAAAAACTTGATAAAAAGAATCTAAGAAACGACGATTAGAGGAGCAAAAAAAATTCTGGAAAAAGTTGAAATAAGTCGGTTAGAAGGTAAAGAACAACAAAAAAAGGTTCTGAAAATGCAAGAAACAATTCTGAAAGAACAAAAGAAGATTTTGGAGAAGCTCGAAAAACGGTTTATGTAAGAAGAAGAAAAATTAAAGAAAGATCTAGAAGAAAAAATAAAAAAACGATTCTAAAAGAGCTTGAAAACAACGATTATAAAAGAAAGAAGAACTACATAAAATACTCGAAGACGATGAAAGACCTCGGACAACTACATTCAGAAGAAGAAAAAAAAAAAAACAACGAAGGTTTTAAAAATGGATGGAACAGTTCTAGAAGAACAGAAGAAGATTTTGAAAAAACTTTATCAAAAGAATTTAAGAAATGGCGATTAAAAGAGCAAAAAAAAATTCTGTTTAAGTTGAAATAGGTCGGTTAGAAAGTAAAGAACAACAAAAAAAGATTCTGAAGCAGCAAGAAACAATTCTCAAAGAACAAAAGAAGATTTTAGAGAAGCTCAAAAAATAGTTTATGTAAGAAAAAAAAGAGCTAAAAAAGGTTCTAGAATGATAAAAAACGATTCTAAAACAACTTAAAAAACAATTAGAAAAAAACTCGAAGACGATGAAAAATTCTAGGAGATCTCGGCCAACTACCCTTAAAAGAAACAGAAAAACAAAAGAAGGTTTTAAAAATGCATGAAACAATTTGAGAAAGATAGAAGAAAATTTTGAAAAAGCTTGATAAACGGCGCCAGCGTTTAGAAGAAAAAGAATATAAAAAACAATGATTAAAAGAGCAAAAGACAATTCTAATAGAAGTTAAAATACGTCGGTTAGAAGGTAAATAACAACAAAAGAAAGTTCTGCAAAAGCAAAAAACAAGTCTTTCATAATTTTTTTTTAAAGCTCAAAAAATAGTTTTTGTAAGAAGAAGAAAAGCTAAAGAAGGTTCTAGAAAAAAGAATAAAAAACAATTCCAAAAAAGCATTAAACACAACAATTATAAAAGAAAGAAGAACTTCAAAGACTCGAAGACGATAAAAAATCTCGAACAACTTCTTTTAGAAGAAAAAAAAAAAATAAAACAAAAACAAAAGAAGGTTCAAAAAATAGATGGAACAATTCTAGAAAAACAAAAAAAGATTTTGAAAAAGGTTGATAAAAAGAAACTAAGAAACGACGATTAGAGGAGCAAAAAAATTCTGGAAAAAGTTGAAATAAGTCGGTTAGACGGTAAAGAACAATAAAAAAAATTTTTAGAAATCAATTCTGAAACAACAAAAGAAGATTTTGGAGAAGCTCAAAAAACGGTTTCTGTGGAAAAAAAAAGAGGTAAAGAAGGTTCTAAAAGGATAAAAAACGATTCTAAAACAGCTTAAAAAACAACAATTAAAAAAAAACAACAAAAAAAAACGCAGACGATGAAAAACATAAGAAAATTCTGAGAGATCTCGGTCAATTACTTTCAGAAGAAAAAGAAAAACAAAAAATTTAAAAATGTATGAAACAATCCTAGAAGAGCAGAAAAATTTTTTGAAAAAGCATGATAAACGGCGCCGGTTTAGAAGAAATAAAATATAAAAAACGATAATTGAAAGAGCAAAAAAAAATTCTAACAGAAGTTGAAATATGTACATCTTTTAGAAAGTAAAGAACAACAAAAAAGATTCTGCAAATGCAAGAAACAATTCTGGAAGAACAAAAAAAGATTTTATTAAAGCTCAAAAAACGGTTTTTGGTAAGAACAAAAAAGCTAAAGAAGATTCTACAAAAAAGAATAAAAAACGATTTTAAAAGAGCTTGAAAAACAACGATTAAAAAAAAAAGGAAAAACAACATAAAAGACTCGAAGACGTTAAAAGATCTCGGACAACTACTTATAGAAGGAAAAAAAACAGAAGAAGGTTTTAAAAATAGATGGAACAATTCTAGAAGAACAGAATAAAAAGAATCTAAGAAACGACGATTAGAGGAGCAAAAAAATTCTGGAAGAAATTGTAATAAGTCGGTTAGAAAGTAAAGAACAACAAAAAAAGTTCTGAAAATGCAAGAAACAATTCTGAAACAACAAAAAAAGATTTTGGAGAAGCTTGAAAAACGGTTTATGTAAAAAAAAGAGCTGAAGAAGGTTCTAAAAGAATAAAAAAACGATTCTAAAACAGCTTAAAAAACAACGTTTCGAAAAAAGAAGAACAACAAAAAAGACTCGAAGACGATGAAAAACACAAAAAAATTCTGGGAGATCTCAGTCAACTACTTTTAGAAGAAAAAGAAAAACAAAAAAAAGGTTTTAAAAACATATAAAACAATTCTAGAAAAGCAGAAGATTTTGAAAAACCTTAATAAACGGTGTCAACGTTTAGAAGAAAAAGAATATGAGAAGAGACGATTAGAAGAGAAAAAAAAATCTGGAAGAAGTTGAAGGACGTCGGTTAAAGATAACGAACAACAAAAGATGATTTTGAAAAAGCTTGATAAAGGGCGTTTGGAAGAAAACGAATATGAGAAACAACAATTAAAAAATAAAACGTACGACTTTTTAGGACGTCTCTGAAGGCAGACGTACTAGAAGTGAGAAAAGCATTCAAAAAGATTCTAGAAATTCAAGAAAACTTGAAGAAAAACATTGATAAAATACAAAAAAAGTCAAAGAATTTTTCTGTACGATCAAGTAGTGACGAGATATGGATTTTGCCAAATAGAACTAAAAAAAAACCAAAACTGAGATGAGGGAGTCCTTCCTATTAAAATTAAGAGCTTATGTTTAAAAATCATTTTTTAAAGATGCTTAGGAACCAATTTTTCAGTATTGTTTTTTCAGTGTTGAACGTTAAAAAAGAATATCCGATTTTTTTAGCTCTCCCTAATACACATAACAATATTCACTCGATATTCACACAGTAATAACTACTATCGCCGTCGTTTCGATGAACTGCTCACTCTTTAATCGTTTGTCCGGTTCTACACTAACTAACTCATTGATTTCGTTATATATTTCAGAATAAAACAACCAATAAGACAAAATTTTGTAACTGTTACTTTGAGGCCTAGTTATTTCACTCTTCATTTCGTTTATTTGATTTTCTCTCCCTTCTTCTATTCAATTTCAGAGCGTCCTTGATTTTATAATTTCGTCTTTGACCGAATTAAATTTCGCTCTTGAATTTAATTCATTTTACTCACACCCTACCTCAATTCCTTCTTAATCTTTTGCAGAAAAAAAAGCCGCCACTGTCAAACAAATCTGTTATTAGTAAAGCATGTCACGTGTTTGAAACAACTGTACACGAATTTTACACATCTTTGCAGGATATAGCACTCTCTTCCCCTTCAATTCCGGCTAAAATCCGCCCTATCAAAATTCAACAAACGATTTTACAACCGACTTAACGATTTTATTATCTCTTCTTAAAGCGTTGATTGAATTACGACCGGAAGTGTAAGGATAAGTCAATAAAATCAATTGTATTAACGAGAAATTATGTCGGGACGAGTATAATTGCCAATTATAGGATCATTGCAATATTTATAATTTCCTGAGAGTTTATTTATGTTTGCAAATTTTTTTTTGTTTAATGTCGTATGTAAACTCGTTGATTCATTTGTTTACGGTCGGTGTCTGGTATTTTGTAAAAATCTCAATGACGTACGACCGGTTTTACGTAATTAAGTAGGCAATTAGGTATCGAAGAGACGTATTTAAATAATTATTCAAAGTGCATCACACTCTTTCATACCGAGATGTAATTATTCGCATCCGAGATCATTTTGTACCGGATTTGTTCTACAAGGTCACTGGTATTTATTTATTGTTTTGGAATTTTTCGCAAATTGGCTCACCTTGACTTGTTATCAATTGGTAAAAAACGCCAATTTCTAATAAACAATAAAATGATTAACAATCCAAGTCAGACCCAGATGTTTAATTAAAAAAAATTCAGTGCCAGAATAATAACGTAAAAAAGAAAGCTATAAAAATTTTGAAAATAAAAGAAAAGTAAATTTTAGCTGCCTAATGAGCTAATTTCAAGTTGAGATAATACCTGTAGTATCTTCGTTTTTAAAAATGCTTTTTAAAGATGAATTCTTAATTTTAGTAGGAAGGATTCTCTGATCTCAGTTTTCTATGTTTTCTGTAGTTCTATTTGGCAAAATTCATATCTCGTCGCTACTTGATCGTACAGAAAAATTTTCTTTACATTTTTTGTAGAAAATTGAACGCTCTAAAAAAGGTATTTTACAATTTTTTTATAGCTACTAGCATTTAAGAGATACCAGAGGTCAATGTTTGAAGAATTTAACAAAAAAAAATTTTACTTCTAAACTTTATAACTCGTAAAAAAATAAATATTAGAAAATTCGCAACATATAGTTTTGTAGGAAATTAAACGCTCTACAAAAAAGTTTTTTCTGGTTAATCAAATTTTGGTTTTTAAAATGCAAATATCTTCTAAGTGGTTAGAGTAATGGATTAACCACAAGAGACCTTTTTGTAGAGCGTTCAATTTCCTATAAAACTGAATATTTTGCATTTTTTAATACTTATTAATCTACGAGTTATAAAATTTAGAAGTAAAAAAGAAATTTTTGTTAAATTCTTCAAACTTTGACCTCTGATATCTTCTAAACGCTAATAGCTATAAAAAAATTTAAGATACGTTTTTATAGAGCGTTTAATTTTCTACAAAAAATGTAAATAAAGTTTTTTTCTTATGATCAAGTA